>CM076584.1:207959068-209174085 GCA_034641835.2 Pinus albicaulis | reverse complement strand
ACAGGTCACAAAATGAGCCCTCCAATGTGCGGGATGGGGAATGGCAGGGACGGTGACAAATTGCTGTGTAACACATGGCATGGTCTATGTTTAAGAAGAGTGGAAACCATTTAGGAAATAGATTAAGAGCTCCTACCAAAAGATCTTTTGAGAGCAACCTTTCCCATACTAAATCTATGAGGAATTTACACATAAACACCTACCCTCAGACCCCATAACCCAAATCTGTATAAATAGTAATGGACATCCATAGATCCTCGCCCGCAGGAAGGAGGAAAATAAAAAATAGGTTGTTTTGGAAGTAATGCTTCCATGTGAGGTGTGGTTGTCATTATGAGTCCCCATGTGTCAATCTAGAAGTAGCCATTTGCCTATGTGTGAGTTGTAATAGGGATCTAGTTGTCTCAAAGTGAGTGTGTTATGTCCTATATATTTGTAACTATTGTGATTAATAAAATATTGAAATACATTGTGTGTTTAATCTCTAGCTCTCTTCAATTTTCTATTATGGTATCAGAGCCATAAGGCTAAGATCCTAGATGAAAGATAGATTTTAAAGCTCCTGCAATCTATTTTTGTGAGAGAATTGTTTTGAGTCATTTTGTGGTGCACAGATCTAGATCTACAGAGTTCAAAGATGGGATATTTTTGAATGTATTTTTAAACCAAAAGAAGGTGACGACAGAGAAAACATTCCAGCATTCCATCATTAAATGAAGCATAACCTACTAAAATGTATTGTTGTTGAATGAGATCGTTGAATGAGATCTAGATGGAATGTATTATTGTTGAAAGAAGCAAAGCCAGTTGTGTAGAAATTAGTTGAGGAAATCCAACATCGCTTGCCGAGGAGCAAGCAATGGTGAGCAGCTGTCAAAACTCATCATCATCGTCGCATGCCTGGGAGTGGGAAATGGTGAGGACCATACTTTCTTAATAAGGAAGTTTCCTTGTGCACTATCGTTTTAAGGTTGTTTGCTTTCCATTATGTAATTTCATGCATTTGAGCCTATCTCCCATCTTCACTCTAATCGATGTGGAACGTCTCGGATCTCTTCATCATGATCTGTGCTGCATGAAATTATCTTTACCATGAAATCGTTGAATTCATTCAAGGCTCTGGAGTAGAAGATCCTAGACAAATCTGTTGAGAGCTAAGAAGAGTGACTTATTTTTGGTTTGATCTCATAGTGCATAAGCTTCAGGTTTTCGTCAGTTGTGTGGGAGAAGAATCAATTTCAAATATTAAAAAGGTAACATGGATTCTCTACCTTTAGAGAAATTTAATGGCATCAACTTTTGTAACTAGAAAGTAAAAGTTCAATTCCATCTTATGAATAAGGATTTTTGAAGTATAGTTGAAGGAACCGAAAAATCTCCTAATGATCCTAACCTCCTAATTGAATGGGACAAGAAAGAAGACAAGGCTAAGGCTATAATTGGATTAGGTCTTTCAGATAATCAAATGAATTTGATTGATTTGGCAAAATCATCTAATGAAATTTGGGAGCATCTGACTCTCTTTAAAATTGAAGCTCTTTAGTCTCCAAATGCATGATAAGGCACCTCTCTCTAATCATATAAATGAGTTAACTTATCTCTTTAGAAAATTAGCTGAAATTGGTTCCAAGGTAGGTACACATGATGCTAAAGCAATTCTATTAAACAACCTATCTCCCAAGTATAGCAACATTGTATTCATTGTTAAGTCAAGTGTCCTCTCAGTAATTATAAGGAATGGTATCATCACTTTTAGTTCAGGAAAAAAGGGAAAATGCAAAAGGTTAAGACGATGGTGGTGAGCATGAACTTGCACTATTTTCCAAAGGCAAGATGAAAAAAACAAAGGGCTCAACAAAATGCTTCTATTGTCACAAATATGGACATACATCATGGAATTGTAAAACTCGTGAAAGAGATCTTCTGAATGGAAATGAAGCTCAAATCTAGCCAACTTGGATGACATGTCAGAATCATATAGTGATGAGTGGCCATCATAACCACCTCTCAAACTATTCAAAATTAAAATAGACTTAAGTTTTTATGTTGTGTGTGTATGTTCTGGTGTGTGGTGTGAATTGAAGAAGTATTTTGTTATTATATTGTCAAAGAATATAATGATGCAGAACCACAAATAACAGGCCATCTATTCAATAGACTAATGTGACCTGTCATGCTCTGGGAGCATTAGTGATAGGTAGTTCTTAATAAGGTCAAGCTAGTGTGACCTGTCATGCTCTGGGAGCATCAGTACAAGTTATTTTATACAAGGTCAAGTTGTAGAATTATTTTTTGAATACATTCTATATCTAGAATGCTATCTTAGATAAATGATGAAGGCAACGAAGGGCCATGGATTCACATATGGTGGCAGTTCCATAGGATGGTTCAGTATCAAGATTGACCCATTCCGGGAGTTGAGAAGCATCAATTTTGCAAAGTTCTTCAATGATGGTCTAAAGTGGTTATGCCTTAGATGGGTCAAGTGGGAAGCTCAAAAGTGCAGTGAAGAAAATAGTGGAAATCATGAGATTTCAAAGTGGATATGAGTGCTAGTGATGACCATATCAAACAAATCTATCAAATTTTTATTGATTATTGTAATGTGTGTTCTTTATATTTTCTACATGTCAGCATTAAGGGAGGGTGTTGGAATTAATGCTTCCATGTGAGGTGTGGTTGTCATTATGAGTCCCCATGCGTAATAGGGATGTAGTTGTTTCGAAGTGAGTGTGTTATGTCCTATATATTTGTACCTGCAGTGATTAATAAAATATTGAAATGTGTTGTGTGTTTAAGCTTTGCCTCTCTTTAGTTTCCTATTAGGTTGTTTAACAGTGTAAACTTTAAACCTAACCTTGCGTTGGCCTTGAATCCACTGTGGTCAGAAAAAATATTTTGGGATTTCACCCATTCGTGCTTCTACAATGAGCATTGGGCCACAACGAGTAGTTGGAGATCATCGATTGTGGTAGAAAAACTTCTAAAGATGGGAACCCTGTCCATTTTACTCATTTTTAGGAACCTAGTAGGTATTATGCTCCACATAAGCTGCAACCACTTTTACAATTAAAAACAATGAGTCTTCACAAATAATTGTGTCAATAATAATCCATTCCTAGATAATAATAAAAAAATGGTCTACCAAGGAAAATGCACCACTCTCAAAATAAGAAGGGACTAAGCATGTGAAATAAAATAACAATATTTATATGATCCCTACCCAATGTAACCTTGAGAATGTGAAAAAAATCTTCTTAAATTAAGGGTTGTAATCCCTCCTAAATAATTTTGAATATAATTTTTTTTTTAATGTATACTAATGATTTGAAAATATCTATAAACTTACTATGCAATAAAAAAAATTGTGTGCGTGTGTGTGTCTATATGTGTGTGTGTGTGTGTGTGTGTGTGTGTGTGTGTGTGTGTATTCAACACTACTCATGAATATTGACTTAACTATAATTATTGATATTTAATAAGAAGTTAGTATATATTAAATAATACCAATTAATAATATTAATTGATAACATAAAAATATATCACAATTAGTGATATTAATTATTATTAATTATAAATTAACAAAAAAATATTTTAAAAATTACCAATAAATATTAAAACAAATTCATCCAAAATCATAATAACATATTGAAATGGAAGGCTTATAACCAGCACAACAAAAACATAAGGCTCATGGCATCTAGGTTTTCGCATTCACAGTCTTGGGAAGAAAAATGGCAGCGGTCACTGTAGCACAGATGGCTCAGAGGACTTGCTTACGCACCCACCTGCATGCTCCTTGTGCCCTAACATTTAATACTCCTCGGCATTGCATTTGATCTATCTTCAAGTTATTGTCAAGCATCGGAGAGATTTTGTTATTATTTTTCAATCTTACCTCGCGATCCCGTCTTACATTTGTGCTTTCTACCATCGTGGTAAACTACCCAATGCACGAGACTCATTTTATCTGTGTGGTAAGGTTAAATATTCTGCGGTTTTTTCTCAACGTGGTTGAAGTATGGTTAGTCCCAAGGATCATGTTGATTTAGATATGGAACCGGAGGACATTCTGTCGATTTGTGGTCTCAAACCTACCCAAAATAATCTGAAGAAGGTAAACCTCTTAGCTAGGTCAACACTTGGAAAATGAGGAGGTGTTGAGCTAGACTAGGAAGATGGCAGTGCTTTATAGTTACTGGAACAGCCAATAAGTCTTTTGACAAAGGTGGTTTCATGGTTGCATGCAACGGAGTCACCGGTCGGTCTGGAGAATGTTGTGTTTCATGGGGCAGATGTGTTTAGTTCTTCGATGGTTTCTAGGTAAGTCTAATACTTCATTTTTTTCTATTACAGGTCCATTAATGGGAGGGCTTGAAGATATTTTGAAGGTTAGTGGATTAATTCTGTATGAAGGGTTTGAAACATACCTATTAAAGGAGCTGGAGGCAATTTCCTTAGGTGTGGGTCAGATAATTGATCAAATACAGGGATGTAAAATCCTGGTTTTTGTCATCCATGTTCTTTTATCTTAATATGTTTCAATTACTAGCCAGGAAGGGTTGCATGGGGCGCTTTTTTTTAAAGGTTTTTCGGTTTTGGAGGGTTTGGGAGTTATATATCAGTACAACAAAGAGGGAAGGAAGGGAGGTGGTTTTTTCGCACAGCAAAACCAAGGGTTTGATCGGGATGTCGGACATCTGGGGTTGAAGGAGGGTAGCCCGTATTTAGGTATAGTGGCGTTTCCTGCTGACGTAAGGACTTCTTTTCAAAGGGATGAGGTACCAGTTCCTCATCAGGGAGAATTCCAGTGGAAGAACCTCAAAATGGCGAAGTTCCTCATGAATCCTCTGGTGATGGCCAGTCCTATGGCTCTAAGAGAAAGGAGGGGAAGTTGATTAGGAGGAATGAGGAAATACAAAACCTAATTTTGGGAGTTGATATTCATATGGATGAAGCCATGGTAGCATTAGAGTTAATTCTCGTGGGGCGCACAAAAGGTCGGCAATATTCTACAAATTATATCACTGAGTGGATCCAAAAGTTCTGGTGTGAAGGTTAGGCCACACAAACATAGGTTATTATCCTGAGAGGGTGTTTCATGGTCAGATTATCAAATGGAAAAGTTTTGGATTGGGCCCTTGAAAGAAATTGGGGTTTTTTGAATGCTCCCATATTTTTCAAAGAATGGACACCAATGTTTGATACTCAAAAGGAAAGGCTCGAATAATTACCGGTGTAGGTGTGTCTTCTGGCTCTTGCGCCCCAGCTATGGTTAGTGGATGTGTTCAGATCCATTGGAAATATGTTGGCCACATTTATTTAAGTGGACATGTCTTTCCATGTGACAAAAGAAAGGAAGGTGGCACGAATTTTGGTCTAGTTGGATCCAAGGGAAGGCCTGGCAGACATGATGAATATTTAGGTTCTTGGCCACTCATTCTCACAGGTCCATAATTACGAAAAAAACATTTTCTTATGCCACAGATGCCATAAGTATGGCTACCTGGCGGGGAAATTTCCTTTAGATTTTCGTGGAATAAGGAAACAAATGAAAGAGCCTTTTTTTTAGGGCAAGGAAGAGGCTTTTTCAAATTTGAAGGTACAATAGGAGGAGTTATGAATATAACATTATGTCTGTATGGATCCCATGGAAAATCATATGCCTCATTTGGGGAGGTAGGTAGAGGTGTTGTCGACAGATATTTTCGCTCCTAGAGACAGCCTAGAGTTGCCATATACCAGTGCCTAGGACATCTTATCATAGCAAGGAGCATATAATATAACTTGGGTGTCAATCCAAAAAGCTCTCCTACTATCTCTTTTTAAAAAAGGAAATTGATTTAAATGGAACCAGAAATCACAGAAACTATCACAGGGAAAGCAATGTTGCAGAGGCACAATGCAAAGCTCCAATATCAAAGCATCAGATAGTTAAGAGACAATTTACTGCAAAGAGGGCCGATTCAAGTAATATGTCATAGAAATCAAATATCAGAAAGTGAATGCAGTGAAAGAAACGTTAAGAAGATACTAGTCAACATTGGGCTGATACCCAGATACACAACAGAACCATATATGGGCTTATCAATCTAAGAATCCATACATGACAATGGCGTTTTAAAAGCACTCTCCCAAAGCAAATAATATAGCAGAAATATGGTTGAGATGAATATGGAACAGTATATCATGCATAAGCCATATTTAAAGCGCTTGACTGATTCAAGTATGGGCATCAACTAGGATGAATCCTTACCAAACCAGTGAGCCACTCGCATTCCAAAACATGATACAAGAAGATAAATGAAATGGAAAGAGATGTTATATTAACACGTAAGAGAAAGTTACATATTGTGAAATACCAAAGACTAGAATCCTCATTACAGATAGAACTCCTCCTCACTGAGACCCTACGGGCTCTGAGCCTTCACATAGAAGCTTTACAAGATGTATACAAAAAATGCCTTTCACTGCACAATTTTCTAATAAAAATCTGGAACCTCTACAATGTCTTTCTTCTGGAGTTTTATAGGAGAGACTGAAAACTCTAGAGAATGAGGTAGGTGATGCGCATTTAATTTGCTTAATTCAAAAAAAATGGCGGAAACATTCATGCCCCTACTGCTCAATTAATATGATGTGCTATGGGTACTCTGAGGCCGGCTTTCTGAAGTAAATGCTATAGGTGCAAATTTCTCCAGGGATAAGACATGAAGAATAAAATATGTAACATTATGTACCTTCCTGAGAGAAAAATATATTGAAGTTAAACCTGGAGGATATGATTTTTATGCACTTGTACTCTTTGCCTTTTGAATGTTGGATTTCTATTTAAAATCTTCGGCTCCAGATGTTGAATTCCTTGCTCTCTGACTGATACTCTTTGCTGCATCATTAATTACTCCATCTGTGGAAAACCTATGTTTTAAATTACTCTGGAGGGTTTGGTAGAATTTTACCATGGCTTCTTTAATGAAAGCCATGTCACGGAAACTACTCGGGGCTTTTCTTTATAAACTCTACCTCTGCAAACTGATTTTCTAATACATCTTCGATTTCTGCAACGTAGGCGGTGATTAATTATGATCTCCCGTTGCTGCAACCTGCACATCCCACAACCACGTTAAGAAAACTTGACACAGGGATGATGGCGTGGCAGATCCATGGATATGGTGGTGTAGACTTTTCGAAATGGTGAGATGAGATGGGGTGGTGGAAAACACAGAGAAATAGCAGAGGAATGAAGGGTGGAAATAAAAAATACAGTGGGACGACGATAAATGAATGAGGCGGAGACACATAACATAAACACGGAAATATAACACGTAAGCGGAGTATATGAATGGTGGAGACGAACACAAATGACACGTGGGCGTACGAAAGGCTAAGTGGAAGGGACGATGTGGAGGCGGGCTTGGTCAATCAGCGGGATGTGTAAATAATTCTGGGCCATAAGATCAAAAATGAAATCAACGGTCAAAACTGCGTCGGGTGTAATTGACAGTGGGCCAGGGGGTGCGTTTTCTTTGTGTTAAATCCCATGCAGTTTCAGAGTGTGATGGTCATTGGATGAGGGCCTCCAGATCGGATGGTTTAAATTAATTTGCTATGCGTCCTCGACCGAACATTAATGCATGAAATAGGGCGGTATTTAAACAGTGACCTGGGACGCGTGGCGCCTGCTGAATGGAATCGCTGCGATTTGAGAGAAACCACCAATCCTTCAAAAGCAATGTGGGGAAAACAGGTCGGTTTTAAATAGTTTTTTTTAGGGCACGAGGACCACAAAAGCAATGTGCTATGGTGCGTTGATCTGTGCTTAATCTAATGGTTCAAAATGCACCTGATGAATATATACGATTAGCACCTTTGGAATAACACTTGGTCCCGAGCCTTGATCACATTAGACAGTAAGATATAGGGGGCCATAACTAAAAGGGGTTGGACCTCTTATGATTTTGAATACGCATCTGTGGTGCTTTCTAATGCGTTTTAGGGGGCGGGAAAGGCCACGGTAAGTGAAAATGAATTTCTCAAGCCATGATAGGGAATTTGAAAGGTTCAAGAGGGGCAGATGGCCAAAAATTTTAATAGGAGGCTGACATGGATAATAAGAGGAAATAGAACATGCTCGAGAGGAATAGGACGAAGTGGAATTCATGGGGCAGGATCCTCTCTCCGTGGGTACTGTTACTCCTCCTATACTTTCTCATTCTATTAATTTGATTCCTCAATCCGATTTTTTTTAGCGTGGTCCTTCTAGGAAAAACCTTGATGAGTTTTGTATCGCCTATATTGTTTCTCTCACTCTCGATAGCATCGTCACTACCATTCCTGAGCTGTCTATATTCAACCCCCCCATATAAATTTGAATCATCATTTAGGCCTTGAGTTCCATCCTAAAGCTCCCCACTATAACCTTCGGCCGAGGGAAAAAAAAGATGGTATTTTCATTCTTGTTGGAGGTCTTTGGATACTCCATGAATCCTCTATTACTACAAAAACTAGAGGCTGAAAATTGAACATATCAAAATAAAAACTAAAAGTAACGCTTGATATTGTTGATGGAAAGAAATTATCCATCAAAGGGGCGCTTAGAGAAGTGATGACCCCTGTGGTGGTCTCTGTATCATAAGGATGTCCTTCAATTGTAGAGGGATGTCCAGTTCCCACAAAAATATGGCTTTAAAAAACCTTTTCAACTCTGCATAATGTGATGTTATCATGTTTCAAGAGACTCTGGACACTGGGAAATATGTGATGAAATTTTTAAGAAAAATACTACATGGTTGGTCATTTGTGACACTTGATGCTTCTGGGAAATAGAGTGGCTTAGTGATGGGATTCTGGGATAGTGGCATAAAACTCCTAAGTTCATGGGGATTCGAGCTGGCATTAGGGGCTGAGGTTTAATCATCTGACATTTGTTTGCTTTTCACCCTCAATAACATCTATGGACCCTTCGAGGAAAGATTTGGCTTCTGGAATTCTCTTTTTTCTAAATATTTTTTGAATAAAATTATAGTGTTTATGGGTGTGGATTTTAATGTTTCCTTGGGGTTGTCTAATTATTGGGGACCACATGCCCAAGTCGATCCTCTGGCGTATTTCTTTTACAATAAATGTAGGATGGGTAGTTTCATCGATGGGAATCCAATCAAGATTAAACTTACCTAGAGGAATATGAGAATTGGAGAGAACACGGTAGCAAAATAATTGGATCATTTCCTGATAAAAGAAGATATATCTACTCAAACTCCTTTTACCATGCAGTGGGTTGGCACAAGCAGTGAATCAAAGCATTTCTAAATTTTCTTTGAACTGAAAGTAGCTAGCAGAAAACCTAGTGCACCCTGTAAATTCAATAATTCACGGTTAAAAGACCCCTCATATGATGCTCTTAGAAGACATATGTGGAGTTCACTAGTTGACCCTCAGGGTCTTTCTCTTGCCCAAGTTTTCATGGAAAATTTACAAATATTGAAAGAGGCTACTATATCTTGGGCAAGAGGAAAAAATATAAGGGATGAAGCCACCCTTAAATCCATTGAGACAACATTAGAGGAAATGGAAAGTTTTGAAGGGGATGGATATGAGTCAGAAGAGAAAAAGGAGCAAATTAAATAGATGGAAAATGAAAAAAGAAGGATTCTGAAAGAGGCGAAAGAGCAGTGGAGACAAAATAATAGGGCTATATGGCTCGAGGCTGGAGAAGAAAATTCAAAATTTTTCCAAAATTGTTCCAAAAGCTAGGAAAAAATCAAACACCATTAGGGAAATGAGAAAATAATATGGAGAAATGGAAAACTCTTTGGGCGATTTGGCCTCTATAGGAGTCTCACATTTCAAGTAGTTATACAAGGCACCATCAAAGGCCACTATTGTTGAAGTTATATAAGTGGTCAAGGCTTTTACAATTTTTTTTGAGGAGGAAGATAATGAATTTCTTATGGCCCAAATTACAAAATGGGAAGTGGAAGGGGTCATAAACTATATGCAAAATGATAAGAGTCTAGGCCTTGATGGCTAGACTTTGGAATTTTTTCAACATTTCTTTAAGATCCTTAGGGAGGAACTGCCTAGGGAAGTGGAGGAATCCAAAATTAGGGGTTTTGTACATGAACCCCTATTAGGGGATGTTTTAGGTCTAAAATAGACCTCCTAAGGAAATTATAAAATAATAGTGGAAATAATAAAAAAGGATTAGATTATATCATCAAATTTTAGCGGGAAAAAAAATAAACTATTATTTCAACTCGTATTTTCAACTTATCTCCCTATGGGTGTACTCAAATTTGAACTGAGAACACTCGTTGAATGCAAAATTTGATTCCTCTTTCAAGATGCACTCATGTTGTATACTTTCAATGGACCCTGATACACGAAAAATGAGAAATACATGAAAATTGTGACTGAAATCACGTTTTTCATGTGTTTCTCTTTTTTCATGTAGCAGGGTCCATCGAAAGTATACAACATGGGTAATCCCTAGATGAGGAATTAAATTTTGCATCCAACTAGTACTCTCGCTTGAAATGTGAGTAAAACCTTAGGGAGGTAAGTTGAAAATACAAGTTGAAAAAGTAGTTTTATTATTTTATTATTTTTTAATCTTTTTACTTTTTTACCCCAAAAATAGTGAATCATCCCCCATGGTTGACATCATCATATTCAAATCCTATTGGTTCTTATAAATCTTATTTTGGTTGTACATTTTTCTTAGGAGGCCCATTTTAGACTGCAAAACATCTCTAATTCCAACGCAACTTTCTTGGCACTAATCCCGAAATTAGATGGCCCCCAACATTTTGATGATTATAGACCTATCTCCCTTTACAACTATACCTACAAAATTATTCAAAATCTATCACCAAATACCTCAGACCTATCCTCTCCTGCAATATCTCAAAGGATAAATTTGGTTTTCTTGATGGGAGACAAATTCACGAGGCTATTGGAGTAGCTCAGGAATCTCTTCACAGTATCAAAAAACTAAATAAAAAGGATGTATTATCAAAATCCATGTATCAAAGGCCTATGAAAAAATCAGTTGTATGTGTTTTTTCTTTCTTCTTACTCACATAGGCTTTGGCATTGGCTTCATAAAATGGGTTATGTGGTGCATAACGAATGTGACCTTTGCAGTACTCATCAATGGGGCCCCTTTTTCTCATAGTCAACATGGGTTGTCGGGATGTCCACTCTCCCTTTTCCTTCTCCTTATTGTAGTAGAAGGACTCAACCAACTTATTCATGAAATTATCAGGAGGGGAGTTTTCAATGGTATTAAAGTTTTAGCAAATCTCTTTATCTCTCACCTTTTTTCGATGACATTATTTTGTTTTGTGATGACTCTCAGGGTGATCTTATTTTTCTCTCAATCTGCTCTAAAAATTTTCCTAAAATCCACTAGAAGGAGAATAAATTCCCATAAGTCATCCATATATTTTAATGGGATCTCGAGGGAGGAGATCCATCGTGCACAATCTATGTTCTCGTTTGACATAAAATCTATCTTGGAGAGATTTAAATATTTGGGTTTCTTCCTAAATCCAAAAACTTATAGGAAAACTGACTAGAAATGGTTAGTTTCCAAAGTAGAAAATCAAGTAAAACATTGGGGCTTCAAGTGGTTAACGAGAGTTGGGCGTTTGGTACTTATAAAATCCACACTTATTGTTCCAGTTTACTGGATTTCTTTATCATGGGTTCCAGAAGGAGTTCTTGAATAGATTAGGAAAGTATGTGGTCATTTTCTCTAGGAAGGGTTAAAGGCAGATGATGTCCTCCCATGGGTTGCATGGGAGAAAATAGCTCAACCAAAGGATAAGGGAGGGTGGGGTATAAAATATTTATCAATTTTCTCGTGCTCATTGGCAACCAAATCAGGGTGGAGACTATTAACAAAGAAGAATCTTTGGATGAGAGTGATAAAAAGGAAATATATCGACCCTATACAAATGGATGACTAGCTACATATTCTTGATAAGAAAACAAAGAGCTCCTTAGTTATTTTGAAGGTTGCTCTTGCTTCTTTTGTACTGGTAGTTGAAGGGATCTCTTCACAGGTTGGAGATAGGAATAGAATAAGAATTGGGGTGGGCCCTTGGGTGGGCTACAGTGAGATATATATTCTTCCTACCGATCTGAGGGAGCACCTTAGCACTTAAGGTATTTGATATTTAAGCCAGATTGTGATGGAGGATTATTCTATGTTTTGGAATCAAGGTTGGAAACAGGAAGAGCATTTATTTATTGAGGATCATTGCGGTGAAATTTTGCAAGCCTATATCACAGATCTAGAGAGAACAAATGTCATAATCTGAGAGAGAGCAGATGAACTCATATGGGTCTTTTCCCCTAGTGGGTTTTATACACCAAAGTTTGGTTACAAGTATATATCTGACATAAAGTATGGTGGACTTCAAGAATGGTGGTATAAGTCACTATGGAAATTAAAATTCCCCACAAAATCCAGATTCTTATTCTAGTGCATTTCAAATAAAAAAGCCCCAACTTGGGACAATATACAAAAAATAAAGAAACACGGCCTAGGATGGTGTAGTTTATGAAAACAATTATAAGAATCCTCTCTACATATTTTTGTTAGATGTCCTTCCTCCATCAAGATATGGGAGGGGCTGCAAAAATTATTAGGTATCAGATTTTCCTAGACTGGGCTGTCAATAGGGGAAGCCTGACCAAATTGATGGTCCTCTTCTAGGGAGGAACATCTAAGGAATAACCTGTTAGGATATTCCGACACATGGGAAATATTTAAGTATAACTTTTTCTAGCGTATATTTAGGTAAAGTGTGTTTCTTTACTATGTACATTTGTAACTTATAATCCGATTGTCACGATATGTAGTGATATGACGATTCACTCTCTCCTCGATATTACTAACACTTGATCTATGGCTTAAGACCCGATTGGTCCATAATCTCTATTTAAAGAGCATGGAGGTTCATTTTTCCAATGACCATTTATGAGAGAAGATTATGTAAATTTTCTTTCTTCATATTAATAAATTTCCTAAACTGGTCGTGTTGGCTTCGGCCATGTACTGTTTCCCTTTTTGAGGGTTTTAACCATGTGAAATATTGGTGTACTTATCTATGATCTATTTGTGAGTAGTGACCTTTGTTATTTGATTTAAGGAACTTACCTTGTAAATTCATACATTGTATCAGAGCCATTTTGAGGGCCGCATCCGTTGTTGATCCAAATCTGAAACCGATTTCACTGCATGCAACTGCATTTTTCCAGATCTATTTTTTTTAACCACTTCTAGTCCGGAGAAATAATTTTTTGTGTCCAAAGCGTCTGTTACAGTGAGGAACCCCTTTTGTTTCATGTGAAAAAGTTTTCGGTTTCCCAAGTTATGTCATTTTAGATCTGGAGGTATAAAGTTTTTTTTTTTTACAGTTATATTTATTAATCCCTCTATTTATTTCGATTTATAGTCTTTTTCTATTATCAGATATATACCCTCTTCTCTGTGTATACTCTTTTCTCTGTGTTGTGTGCAATCTAGAGATTCAGAAACAGGAAGATGAGATTTTTCTCACAAGTATACTCTTTCCCTGTAACTTTGTGAAATCTCAAGAAATCGGAAATAGCAAGAAAAAATATAGTTGTCGGATGGATTAACCAGAAATATAACGTTCTACTATAAGGCTTGTTTTTTTAATTTGCACGGTTGTTTGTTTTGCAAGAAAAATCACACAAACCGAAGAGAAAACAAAAAAAAGTTACAGAATCATTTTACTAGCTCAATTGGTGTAAATTTACTTAATGAGAAGAGAGGTCTTGGGTTCAAGTCTTTTTGTCAAGCTTCTTTTTCTAAAAATATTTTTGTTAAGTTACGTTTTCTTAAAAAATATTTTTGGCAAGTTGCCTTTTTTTTTAAGGGTTTTATTTAAAAAGAACATGTATAAGTAATTATATAAATGACTCTCACTTATTTATAAAAGTGGGTCACATAAAGTAGTATTTTTTTTAAAAGTGATCTTATTATATTAAGTTTGGAAAAGGGAGGGGAATTTTTTTTTAAGTACAACTTCATCATAAACTTTCAACCTATCACGTAACTACTCAACATCTACTCTAATTTACCTTCAAAAATGCATAACTTCTTGATTCGGAAGTCGTTTTCAGAACCGTTTTTTTTTAACTGGACTAATTTCATTTAGTTTCAACATTTTCAGCTTCAACTTTTAAAAATGAAAATTTCATGCTCGGTTATTCTTAACAACATTAATTATTTCCAATGGCTATCCTACATGGTAGACTTACTTATAAGTAAAGGGCTTTATAGAATAGCCACAGGACAAGAATCTAAACCTACCGATGGAGATAAAAATACTAAATGGGAAATAAACAAGATCAAACATGAGGTTTGATAGGAATTTCCATTGCTCAAGATGTTAGATTTCATATCCAATAAATTGACTCCACTTATGAACCTATGAAAAAACTAAATATTATTTTTGGCATTCAAAATGAAATTAGAGCCCACCAGATTGAAAATGAGTTTCTTACTTTGGACCCCAATAATTTCTCATATATTGAAGACTTTTTGTCCAAATTCAAGACCCTTAGACTTCTTTTAGAAGGTTGTAAGGTAAAAAAGGAAGATGGTAGTCTTATCTATTCCATTCTTTCTAAGCTAGGCCATGCATACTCTGTATTTTTTTCCACCTTCCATTCCACTAGGAAAGCCCTCATTCCTCAAGGGATAGCCTACAAGTTCCCCTCTTTTGATGCCTTTTGTGATTCTTTGATAAGAGAACAAGAAAAACTCTTACACCTTGGTCTTACTGATACTGGAAACTCTTCTAAGAAAGCCTTAGCGACCCAACAACAACCATATCCAAATAATCCTAAGAAGCAACATCCTAAAAAGAATGGTCCTAAACCAAACAAGGGTCTTAGTAAATTTTAGCCACAAAATAAAAAAGAAACTCAACAAACTGATCAGGAAAATAAAAACAAAGGGAATAAGACAGATAAACATTGCAACTTTTGTAATCATGATGGCCACGTAGAGTCAAAATATTTTAAGAAGATGGAAGCCTTGGAAGTAGCAATGAAGAAGCACAACATCAATTTGGATAACTCTTCAACTTCATCTTCGGGAATGAAACTTTCGGCTTGTGGTTTTCAAGCATCAAGATCTAGTTATGCATTGAATGTATCTTCTTCTTCTCATTCTTATGAGTGGCTCATTGATTCAGGAGGCCTCTTACCACATGGCCAAAAATAAATCCATGTTTTCTTCTTTAAATGATTGTGACACCAAAAAAATTTATGTTGGTGATGATAGATCTCTTAGTGTTGTAGGGTTTGCAACCATTCATCTAGATAATGGTCATATTAATGATGTATTATGTGCTCCTACCTTGTCCTGCAACCTTCTATCTGTTTATCAAATAACTCATTCAGGTGAAGGGAAAACCGTAGAATTCTCACCTCATGATTTTGTAATCAAGGACCTAAGAGATCCTAGACATATTTTAGCTACTGGCATTGTTGATGATTCCAAAAGGTTGTATAAGTTTGAAAACTTTGGGTCATCATGCCTTCCCTCCATTTTTGTTTCTCATAATGATGAAGTGAGAAAAATTTGGCATAAGAAATTTGGTCACTTAAACTATTGCTCTCTTCAAACTCTATGTAAAGAAAATATGGTGACAGTTCTTCCTATGGTATCTTGCCGAGATGGTGTTTGCTCCGGATGTGTACTCGGGAAACATCGTAGGGATATTTTTTCCAAACATTCCTCTTGGAATGCTTCAGCCCCTTTGCAGCTTGTGCACAATGATTTATGTGGTCTACTTCCAGTTGTTTCTTTCTCTAGCTAAAAGTAATTCTTAACTTTAATTGATGATTTTTCCATACACACTTGGGTATACTTCTTAAAACTCAAGAGTGAAGTTTTTTACATGTTCTTGGACTTTAAGGACTTTGTTGAGAAACAATCTGGACATCACATTCTTAAGTTAAGATCTGACAATGGAGGAGAATATGTTAACAAAAAATTAATCAAATTTTGCATTGAGCATGGAATTCAATTGCAACATATTGTTTTGTATACTCCACAATAAAATGGTGTAGCTGAAAGGAAGAATCACACTTATAAATAAATGGCTAATTGTATGCTTCAATCTAAAGGACTTAGTCTTAATTATTGGGCATAACCAATTAACTATGCAAATTACATAGTAAATCACACTCCTACTAGTTTTTTAAGGAATATCACCCCAGAAGAATCCTGGAGCTCAATCAAAACATATGTAAGTCACTTTCATGTTTTTGGAAGTGAAGCTTAGGCCCATATTCTAGATGAGAAACATAAAGCCTTAGAACCTAAGAGTGAAAAATGAATTTTTGTTGGATACTCTGAATATGTCAAACAATATAGACTTCTTCAACCCAAATCCAAAAGTGTAATCATTAGAAGAGATGTAAAATTTGATGAAAATATATCGGCCTACGAGCCTAGTTCGACGGATGTGCCACCTTTGGCCTATGAGCCTGACTTGGCATATGTGCCACCTCTCTGTATCTCTTCTACTTCTGAAATCATTCCTTCTAGTTCGGATGGTGATGACGAGGATGACAATCCTCCTCTACCTCCTCGGGATACTTCTTCAACTCCACAGCTTCTAAGATGGGTTTGCTCTACTTGGGATGCAGCAGGTTCTCTTGTAGGTGACCCTGTAGATCAATGTTGTACACATTCTCAGTTTAATAGAGCCTCTTCCTTATTGTCTCAAGTTCTAGAAAATCCTAATCCAAACTCCTTTGAAGTAGCTTCATGTCATCCATATTGGGATGCAGCTATGAATGAAAAATATCGTTCCTTATTGGAAAATGATACTTGGGATCTTGTTCCTCTTCCAAAGGGAATAAAAATCTTAATATGCAAATCAGTTTACAGAACAAAGTTTGGACCAGATGGAAAAGTGGATAAACATAAAGCTCATCTTGTTCCTAAAGTATTTTCACAAGTTGAAGGCAATGACTATACTGAAACCTTCTCCCCTATTTCCAAAATGAATTCTATCTTCCTTGTTCTTTCCCTTGTTGCCTCCTTTCAATGGGAAGTCCATCAGATGGATGTTAAATCCACCTTCCTACATGAACATAATTACCGATCAAATAGGTAACTGGACTGGTACCTACTTTTTTGAGGTAGCAAGAAAAACACCTGATTTTGAAAAGTTGATGCAAAATCACTTTCTTTTTTTGGAGCATGTTTTTGGCACTTTAATTTTATTTTTTTTGTGATTCTTTTTATGTCGATTTTGAATAGTGGTGGTGTCTCATCACCAACGTTTTTTTAGAGGATTGATTTTGACACTATACATTTTCTAATGTCTTCTTCTTCCCTGAGCTGTTTATTTTTAAGCGCATTTATGTACTTTTGTTTTAAGAAGAAAAAATTAAGTTTTTTTAAAATAAAATTTGTAATGAAATCTTCATTTTTTCACATAGATAAAAAAAATGAAAAAAGGGTCAATATTATAAAGTTTATATTTTCTACATGTTTATGTATTATTAATTAATATTTCAATGCACATCAAATAATTGTCGTTAAAAAACCAATATTTTGAACCATATAATAAAAAAATACAAATTTTCAATATAAATAGAATGCAAAAATACACTTTTAGACTTTTTATTTAAAAAAAAAAAAAAAAACATGTTATATAAACTAATTTTTTGGGAAAATATTAACAAAAAAACTTAAGAAAATAGCATTTTTATTGCATTTTATGTCAAAAAATACTAGTAATCACATGTTTAAAAAATAAGGATTTTTCTCATAAAATATCAAAGTCTAAACATTGCAAGTAAAACTGATTAATAGATCTCAAAGCTGAGCTTTATTTACAAGCATAACTTAAAGCTCATCAACAATATCAACTAATCCATGTTCAACATCTTCTAGAACATCATTGATGTCTTCTTTCGCAACATTTTATGCTTCAATTTGGTCATTGTCATCTTCTAATGGATCTTTCATGTCTACAAATCTTCCAAAGTGTCTCTTTCCAATCATTCCATATAATGGTGGTTGAGGTTCCTTTTCTTTTTTTGCCACACATGATTCATTAAAATCCCCTTTCCTCAATCCAACTTCTTGTTTCACATCTGGAAGGAATTTAAGAGAGTTAATTCTTTGTTGAATAAATTTGCAATTCACTGGGTCTTTCTCAATGGAAATTAAATTTCTTCCTTTTGGTAGGAAACATGCTAGTGTTGTACCTAATCAACAAGCACAAAAGAAATAAATAATAAAATTAGTATAAGAAATACAAAGTAAAAAATAAAATATTTAAATTCAAATTTGTATAATTAAACTTACCTGAACCTGAGAATAAATCCAAAACCCAATCTCCTTAATTTGAATATAGATATATAAGATAGTTAATCAATGATTGTGGTTTTTAATAAATGTTAACTATATCTCCTTTTGCATATTTATCCTCATATGTTAGTTTTCTTACAACTGCATCATGAACCAATACTTGATTATGAGTCTTCCCATCTACTCAATTCATAATAATACACTTATAGCTATCCTCTTTTGTCCAACATTCAACATGGATGAACTCACAATCATTTATAATAGGCTAATCTTTGGAAGAAGCAATATTCGACTTCTGCCTATAACATAACATAGTAAAAGTTCAATTAAATTGTATATAAATAAAAAAAAATAGCAGTAATCAAACATACAATTTCAAAGTCTTACCATGTAAGTTGAATCCTTGAGTTTTTTTTTCTTTGAAGCTTGTTAATAACATTGAAAACTATGTGTCTAAATGAAATGTCACAAATCGCAAAATTGGTGATGTTGTCACTTCCTGAAAACCCTTAACCACTTTACTAAAAGCTTGATAAGTATATGGTTCACTATCATATTCAATGCCTGGGAAATTGAAACCATGAGGAATATCTGCAATAACTAGGGCATATTCCCATTTAGGTATTATTGATGCAATGTCTTCACAATCACCTTGTATTATTTGATATTCGATGCTGTCGAGCCCATTCCAAATGTAATGATTAAGAGTAGGATCAAGTTCAACATTCATAAGATGCTTCTTTCTCATATTTTCCAACTTAATATTTTCAATAAATCTTTTGAAAGTATCTGGTACTCCATTTCCATCCTTCTTCGACATCTTTAATGACATAAAAATATGTATGTATAAGTAATAAAATAAAAATAGTTTAAATATGAATAAAATGAATGTATAAATCAACATACCTTATTGAATGCAATATAAAAATATTTAAGTGTTTCTGTAGAACTTGCTTCTGAGTAGTGGCGCACAACATCATCCCAACTATCTTCATTCAACATTATAAACATATGTTCTTGTATTTTCATAAAAATCTTCTGACTAAATAAATAAAGTTAAAATTGTTAATATAGTGACATGTATAACAAATTCTACCAACAATATTTTGTTTTATTTAAAACAAAATTATAATGAAAGGCAAAGAAGAAATAATTCAAGAAACTTACTTTTGAAATTATGCACATATTTCATCCATTGATAATTCACCCGACTTCACACGGGCTAGTATTGATTTGACTAGTTTCTCATCCTTCACACCTTGCATTGTTCTCCAAGGTGTAATAGTCATATCATCTGGAAGTTGCTTCATTTCAGGACCTATTTTACTATTGGTACATTATGGGTTTACTCTTTTTAACCTTCTGATTTTTTATGGAAATATTATCCCACCGCTCAAAAGTCTCATCAATCAAATACCATATCTCCCCAGTTCTAAATGTCAACTAAAAAATGTTATCCATGATTCTGAATGTATTTGAATGCATTTTTCCATATTTCTCTTTGATTTTTCCATCAATTTGATAACCTGTTTCCATTAAACATTCCTTCCGAAATGTCAGACTAACTTGTGTCTTATCCCCACCACATTTTTCTATGAATTCATTATGAATAAATCTGACCCTTTTGGATGAAATTCATTTTCATTCTGTACTCATTATCTGCATTATGATCCCATGACAATAACTTTGATTCTATTTCCATTAAGCCAACGTAAATTATGCATTTCAGTGTTTGAAAAATATAGTTATTGTGATGTTCCTCAATCAACTGTCTTTTAGCCTCTACCGAATGGTTCCCTCGAATTACATAATATTTATAATAATAAAAAATATGTCTTATCAAATGATTTTTTGTTTGGAACCTGATGTGGATCAAAAATAACCACATAATCCACCACATGCACATATGGATTGAACTTAAACAATGTTTTCAAATTATGTACATGTAGATGATGGGTCTTTCTAATTTAATATTGAGATTGTCCTTCATCTATCCTATAAAATTGGCTGACATTAAGCTCAAATGTTTGGCCACCAAGAATTAATATATTCTTTCTTAACTCATATCAAGTGGCATTTTGTTTTGTTTTAATAATGCCATCCTCTAACTTAACACCTGGTGTTATGATTTCTTTGCTTCTATTAGAGCTTTCAGCTTGTTCTTCACTGATGCTCATGACTTTTACAAGTTGACCAATATTTGATTTCCTCTTCTTATTGGTTAACATATCAATTCTTTTATAAACAAGCTCGTCATCATCAAGTAAGAGAGAGACATCTTTGGCCATTTTTATTTTTGGTGTCTGATTTGTTTTCTCCTTTTGCACAATAGTTCTAATCTCCTCCTCAATAATTCTATCATAATTTTCAGTTTCATGTTCCACATCTTCAAAAGAAACATGTTTAGGTTTACTAGATTGACCCACCTTAGTGACTCTTGGTTGATCCCCTCTTTGTTCTATTGCAATGTCACGAGCTATTGATCTTTGCTTCAATCTCCTTTCCTCTGCTTTGTCCGTGTGGAAAGTGTTGATCACAGTCATAACATTTGGCTCCATAAACTAAATACCTTCAAACATGTTTGAAAGACTCGGAAAAAAATCCTATGAAACAAAATAAAACATGTCAACGATCAATAATTTATAAAAAAATGAATGATCCTTACAATAATGCATAGCGGAAATATAAATAAGCATACTTACAATGTTATTTGCAATGTTGCTTGAGATTTCTTCAGACAACTTTGTAGATATTTCACTTGTGTCATACTTGACCTTTGATAGATGATATCTAATCTTCTCACGTTTATTAGGCATCCTTGTAAGAACATAAATAGTGTTTTTATTTGGGACCATACATATGTCATGTACTCTGCCTATCACTTCATATGGTTCATTTAAGTCAATCATACCACAAACCAGATAGATATGTATATCAGCATCTATTTCATTGTCTTCAAGATACCATGAGAAATCAGTTTTATTTATTTCCTTGGTGTTCTTCCAATCATAAATAAGCTTTAATGAACATGGTGGGCCACTTGCTTGACTTTTATTAGTGTGCGCAACAATATCCTTATTGCGTCCAACATTATCCATAGTGCGCCCAGCTACAACTTTTAGATTTAGGAGTTGTATCCATAGTGCATCCAATTGCAACTTTAGATTTGGGAGTTACTGCCCTAGGTGCAGAAACATTCACAGAAATCTTTTTTGATGCCATTTTCCTGATAAAAAGAAATATATATATATATATATATATATATATATATATATGAGAAAACACATAACTCAGTTACTTAATTTTTTTTTTTTAAGTTTGCCAATATAAATTTAAAATTTACCGAAAAATAATATCTATAAAATAAATTTAAAACTAAATAAATAAATAAATTATTTGTAAGGCTAAATAAATTGAAAATAAACTAACAAAATTAACCATAGATATTTTTCATTTAAAAACAAAAAATTAAAAATCATATTTAGATATGTATGTATATCTATATAATATCATTTGAATACATTTTATAAAAAAATTAAAATTTGTTTTAAATTGCATAAAACAATTTTAAAAAATAAAAATTCATTTCAAACTTACTTATGTTTAATATCGAAAAAGCAAAAAAAATATTTATGGTTAAAATTATTATTTTTTAATCTAAAGAGAAAATTTAAAAAAAAAAATTAATGTTAATTTTTTGTTTTAATTTTAATTGTTTTGTTTTATTAAATATACACTTAATAAATTAAATTTTAAAATTTTTAATATAATGAATATCATTAAACCATATATTTTAAAATTTAAATTTAAATTAAAACTTATAATGTTTTATTATATTTTCAAATTTCATTTTATAATTTTAAAAATTTATTTTGAAATATTGATATATACACTATTTATTAAATTTTAAAAATTTAAATATAAAATAAATTTTAAATTTTAAAATTATTATTTAATTCATGATTATAACTTAAAAAAAATAAATTTTATATTATATAAATATTAAAATTATATATAAAAAATTAAAACCTATATATAAAACATTATATATTTTTTAAAATTAAAAAAAAAAAATTGTATTAAATATTTGAAAACAAAAAAATTAGTTATTTATGTTTAAAACCAATTAAAAAGAAAATTAATTTTATATTTAAATTAAAAAAAAATGTTGTTTTACCGGCTAGGCAGCGTTGTGGAGGGCTGCCTATCTAGCCTCTGGCCTTGGAATCGACTTCCACCCAGCCAGGGGCTGGAGGCCGGCCAGGCAGCGTCGTGGAAGGCTGCCCAACTGGAGGTCGGGGGCCAGCCAGGCAGCACTATGGAAGGCTGCCCAGCCGGCCTACGGCACCCGATCGATGGGAATTTTTTATTTTTTAATCTAAAAAAAAAAAAAAAAAATAACAAAAGATATATAAAAAATGGGTTAATTTTTTTTTAATTTTTTTTAAAACAAAATTTATTATAATAATAATAAAAAAATGTTATTTAATATATAAAATATATTTAAAATTTAAAATATATATATATATATATATATATATATATATATATATATATATATATATATATAAAATAAAACAGTTATAATAAAAAAAAACAATTGTTGTTAAATATAATAAATAATACTATACAATTTATAATTTTAAAAAAAAACAACAAAAAAAAAATATGTTTTCTAAAATATAAAGAAAAACAAATTAAAATTAAAAATAAGATTTAAAAAAATATATATATATATAAAATAAAATAAAATAAAATTCAAAAAAATAAAAATAAATAAATAATGAAACCACGAATATATTTATAATAAAAAAAACCAAACATGTTTAATATAAACTAAAACTATACCTGGATGCGGGTGTTTAATTCCGAAATGATGGGTGAGATCGAGCATGGCAGCGCGTGGCATGCCCACTTGACCACCTGCAATCAGCATTGATGCTTCATTTATGTTGCACTGTCGAGCGCCTCTCCCGAAGCCGTCACCCTACGCGGCATTTATGCCGATGGGGAAGCCAAGAGAACCAACTTCATAACTTGCCTCTGCCCAGCTCATCGTCCCCATTCTGCAATTTGGTATTTGGGTTCCTGGTGTGGTCTAATTGCAATTTGCAGGCTTTCATGTCGATGCTCTTCTGGCCAGTGGCTTCCTAGTGCTCTTAGGACGCTGAACTGTCAAGCTGACGCACCTCCATGGATCGAAGATGCCATTTGGGTTGTTGTTTTGATTTACTTCCTGACTTACATTTGTCTCACAATCCCTTTTGCCCCCTTCTCTCAGTTTCTTCGCCTGGTTTCTTGGCCCCTTCCTTCCCTCTGCTGTCTCCTTCTTGCCCAATTCCTTCTCCCCACCACTGTGACGCCATGCCAAGGCTTCAGCATAGACTGCAGTGTCGTCGCGGTAGTTCCCGGGGCCGTGATACCAGCAGACACCGCTCTCCCTCCTCCAGTTCACCGTCATCTTCCTCGGAAAGCTTCCGGAGTCGCTCTCCCCTTGCACGTAATCGTCGTGGAAGAGGCAGTGGAAGGTGCTCTACCTCTTCCCCTCTACGAGGTTCTGCCATATCCAGGCCGCCTCTGGCGCCCCGCCCAGCTGTCTCTGCCACTCTCCATAGCCCCTCCTCTGCAATTTTTCATTACCGTTGCGATTCCAATCGCCCCCTGGTTATCTCTACTGTCTCAGTGTCTTTCAAAGAAATCCCTGGTGCCCCTCCGGAACCCCCCCCCGCGCGTCGCTCCCAGTCCATCCGCAAGCACCCCCATCTTCCTCGCATGGCCCTCAACCCATGGGAAAAAGTGCCACCCACAATGCGGGGGAAAGCTGCTCGAATGTTCATCAGGAAGTTGGATTGCAAGATGCAGGAAGTGAGGCTGGCGCTGAGGCACACCAACGTGGTCCGAGCCACAACGACGAGGATGTTGGATGGTGCAGAATTGAAGAAGAATCGCCCTCAAGAGACTATGGTCTCTAGCGTCTACGTCTTGGTCCATGTAATTCTGCTTAGTCTCTATGAATTTTTGCTGTTTCTAGTCACTACAGGTTTTGATATGTCCATGCTGCGAGCCTCTGTCGAGGCAATTTTAGAACTTCTGTCGGGTCGGTTCTTGTCTAATTTTTGCATGTCAAGGCTGGTTTCCTCTGTTGAGGCAGCACTCAAATGATCTAAGGGCCGGTTTCCCCTCAAGGGCAGTTCATTTCTTGTTATTTTGCTGACTGTTTGCCTCTGATGGCCATGTAATTGCTGTATATTATGTTTCACTAATAGAATTAGACTTACTGAGAAAAAAAATATAAACTAAAACTATATATTTTCCTTTAAATAGATAAATAAATAAAATATCTAATAATATTTCTAAAAAAAGAAAATCATGTTTTAAAATAAAAATAAAAATAAATTTCTCTTTTCAATTTTTCGAGTTGCATTTTTAGAAAAAAAATAAAAATAGAATAAATATAACTATTTTTTTATGTGCATAGTCATTTTTTTGTTTTTTTATCATAAAGGAACCCATCAACCCTAAAAAGAAAAAGAAAAAATCTAAATTTTTTTCCTAAAACCCCTAAAAAATTGGGTTTTTTTCCCATTTTCTTCACTAAAAAAATATTAAAAAATGATGGTTCTTGAACCTAAAAACCATACATAAAAATAATAATAATAATAATAATAAAAAAAATAAAAAAATTTAAACACAAAAACCATAGAAAAACAGATTTCCCCAAAATCGTCTTTAAATGGACAGAATAGAAGAAAAACTAACCTTTGAAATGCGAAAAACTCTTGTTACCAATGCAAACACAATGCCTCCAAAAAATTACCAATGCCAACACAATGCCTCCAATGCGAATGCAATGCCTCCACAAAGTTAACATTGCCAGCACAACACCTCCAGAAAATTGCTCCAACAAAAACCAGAAGACTTGATGTGATGTGATGAATAGAAACAATGATTCTTATTATATAGCGAGTATTGTGTGATTGGTTTGCTATTTAACGAATGTGGGATTAAAATTTAAAAATTAAAATATTTACATGTAGTTAATTATAGTTAATATTAGAGTTAAAATAGTTAATATTTGCATGTAGTTAATATAGTTGCATTTACATGTACTCAATGTTAAATCATTCAAATATAATATCGGATTAAAATTTAAAATTTAAAATATTTACATGTAGTTAATCATAATTAATATTATAGTTAAAATAGTTAATATTTGCATGTAGGTATTATAGTTAATATTCACATGTAGTCAACGTTAAATCATTTAAGTAAGAAAATTATTTTAGTTTGGAAGGCATGCATGAAATGAACCTTTTGTGGATAATTTGAATAGAAAGTATGGTGAGATATTTCAATACCAACAATTTATTAAGAAAAATTGAAATATATTTTAAACGAATATAATGTAGGTTTAAAATTTAAAATTTAAAATATTTACATGTAGTTAATTATAGTTAAAATAGTTAATATTTGCATGTGGTTATTATAGTTAATATTATAGTGAATATTTACATGTAGTCGATGTTAAATCATTAAAATAACAACATTATTTTAGTTTAGAAGGCATGCATGATAGAAATATTTCGTGGATATTTTGAATAGAAATATCAGTATAATATTTCAACACAAACAGTTTATTAAAAAGTTTTTAAATACATTTTAGATGAATATTTTGTATGAAATATTTGAAACGAAAATTTTGGAGAGAAATTTTTTCGCGAAATGCTTTTTTTGGGGGGGGGGGATTTGGAGGGAAATTTTCAGTCTTTAAGCTATATATTGTAATTGGGAGAGGAATTTGTATCATTCAACATGTTTTTGTTGACACTACAAGGAAAAGACCCTCTAGCGGAGGTTATAAAGGAGGTTTTTAGTGTTATAAAATTGGCCAAAATTGTCAAAAAAACATTTGCTACAACATCTGTTTATGGTTACGGAGGTTTTGACGGAGCTTTTAATGGAAATTCAACACAACTAAAAAAAATGGGCGGTCGGAGGTTCTTACGGATGTTTTTTTTCATCGATGCGCTACTCTAGCTTTAATGCAATAGTGTGTACATTTAGAAGGTGCCCCAGGGTGGTCGAAGGAGAATGCACCGAGCCGTTATGGTATAAAACCGCACCGGGCATACTATTGGTGATACAACACACAGATTGTTCTAATTGGTCTTGGGATTTGTGTGGTGCCCATAGGTCATATCAATGCACTAGTGCGTAGACTTATAGAAACGCCCTGGTGCTTAGTATCACACAAATGCACCGAGATTTATAATTGGTATCGGTATTCGTGCGGTGCCCATAGGTCGTACAAATGCATCGGTGCTTATAGACACATAAACACCCCAGTCCGTAGTATCACACAAACGCACCAAGATTTATAATTGGTATCGGTATTCGTGGGGTGCCCATAGGTCATACAATGGAACCAGTGCGTATAGAAACATAAACGCACCGCACAAACGCACTGATATTTTTAATTGGTTTTGGTATTTTTGCGGTGCCCATAGGTCATAGAAACGCACCGGTGTGCTTGACAATACAAATGCACTGGTGTACAGTAACTGACACACATCGGTTTTCATTTTGTATTTTTTAGAAATATCGACCTGTGATAGTGCAATTATTGCAATTGTTTTAAATTCATTATTCATCAAAACTTGACACATCTTATAACAATATTCATATTAATTAAATTTCTATTAATGCATTTGAATGTGATTTTTGGATTTATTTTTATATCATATCATAATTATTGTGGGTTTATAAAATTTATTATTCATCAAAAGTAGACACATATATATCTTATAACAATATTCATATGAATTAAATTTTTATTAGTGCATTTGAGAACGACAATGGAGAACGCAATAGAATAAATTAAAACATATATATATATATATATATATATATATATAAGACAGTCTTTGTCGTACAAAATGAGACAGTTATTAGTATCCCTTTGTATTTCAATTGGGAAACTATGTCCATTACATTAAAGAAAACTTCTGATTTCAGAGACACATTTGATATCCAAACATAGTGATCATCATTCTTCACTTGAACTACGGTCACTACTAAAGCTACTTCCATGACTTGAGTTATTTTCAGGAATGTTTTGTTCACGGTGTTAATTTTTTTCTTCTTCTTCACTTTCCATCTACAAACATAAAAATAAATTGAAATGAGTGTATATACATTGCTGGGAATAATGAAAGCTACAATATTAAATAATATACATCAATGTAAATAGAAAAGAAAAATGACGTACCATAGCAACAATTGACTCATAAACTACACACATTCTTTCAAAACCATGTACCATGCAATCTTTCAAAATTTCATTTGTTGGCACTGTTCCATACTTTATTTCCTGCAAGTTTTATACCCCATAACAAATCATATATTTAATATAAAAGATTGTTTTGTTCTATTAATTATAGACGGAGCTAAGTAAAACAAGATCGATAGATGCTTACAAATTCTATAATTAATTTTTGATATGCCAACATATACTCACAACCCATATTTAACCTAATTTCAATCAATTCGTCTGATGGTTCTTCTTTGTATGTCAGCACCTATTTGAATACATTCAATGATGATTTTTGTAAAACAACTTAAAAAATACAAAAATGAAATCTATTTAAGTTGTTATAAGGAAGTAACAATTACTTACAAACTTAAATATCAACTGTTGTGAAACCAACTCCAAAAATAGAAGAAAAGAGATATCAACGCTTTAGAAATAAGCCGCTTCGAGGGGGAAACCTCCAATACATTACATGAATGAACAATACTTGGATGATTCAAACTACAAAACCTCCTTTCTATATATAGGAGTCCATGGGGCCACAATGTAATCCTAGCCGACCTAACAATAATAATTTAAGGGCACAATAATAACAATATGGGGGTTACAAAGGTACAATAATAACAATAAGGGGGTTATACTAACAACAATAAGGGACTATACTAGTAATATAGGGACCTAAAATGCCCCTCTCTTTCAAAAAAGTGTTGTCCTCAACGCTTGAGTAGCTCTGGGTGCTACTGTATAAAATTCTCATCCCCACATGTAGAATCTTCAGTGGGTAAGTTCTTCCATTTGATGGGATACTCTGATATTAATCGATTATGTAGCTGTCAACTTCTGGTTTCCGTGACCGCTTCAGGTTCCAATATGATTTTTCCTTCCTCATCAAGTTCTGGCAATATTGTTTGAACTAGAATATTTTCACCTATAACCTTCTTTAAGCATGAAAGATGGAAAATTGGATGCACTCGTGAAGAAAAAGGAATCTCCAATTTGTATGCCATAGTACTAATATTTTTCAACACCTTGTAAGGACCATAGTGCTTTGGCGATAATTTATTATCCTTCTTAGCTTGCTTGAGGGACATTTTCTTGTATGGTTGTAGCCGTAAAAATACCCAGTCTCCTACATCAAAATTTCTCTCGCTATGATGTTGATCTGCCTGTTGTTTTATTTGATTTTGTGCCAAATTTAGGTTGTCCTTTAAGAGTTGGAGAACTTCTTGCTGATGCTCGATGTGATCTTCCACTACTTGAACCTTCAAATTTTCTCTTAAAGATGATGTGATGGATGGTGGATGATATCCATAAAGTGCCATAAATGGGGTCGTTTTTGCTGCAGTATGGAAGGAACAAAGTTACCGATGAAATAGGTAGTCACACTGTTACCTACTTCTTTTTAGTAGCATAAAAAGCACCCGATTTTGAAAAGTGGTGATGCAGAATCACCCTTTTTTTTTGTGCACATTTTTGACACTCTAATATTTTTATTTATGAAGTATGAATATTTGTTTTAAAATTTTAGTGATTTTCATGCTAATTTTGAAACGTATTGATGTAGCATCAACTTTTTTTTTTTAGAGCGGTGATTTTCATGCTAATTTTGAAACATATTGATGCAGCATCAACCTTTTTTTTTTAGAGTGGTGATTTTCATGTTGGTAATAAAACACAAAACTTGGATAAATATATATATATATAAAAACAATAAAAAGACCAATAAAAATGTCAAAAAAAAAAAAAAAATTAACTCATTAAATAAAAAATTTAAACAAAAATAAATAAATAAAACAAAAAAAAACAAAAATATGTGAAAATTGTATCAAAAGAAATGACAAAATTTGAAAAAAAAAACACATAATTTAAAGAAAAAAAGACAAAAATTAACCAAAAAAATTATTAAAAAAAAACATCAAAAACATTTTTTCTAAGTTATTAAAAAAAACCATATAATTTAAAAAATAAAAAAATTAAATAGAAAATTTTAAAATAATTAAAATTACAAAATTAAAATTTAGATAAAAAAAAAATTAAATATAAAAAAGAAAAAATTAAATTTAAAAATTTAAATTAAAAAAATAATAATAATAAGAAAAAAAATACAAATTTTAAAATCAACAAAAAAACAAATTAAAAAAAAAAAAAAACAAAAATTGAAAATTGAAAAAGAAAATTGAGATAGAAAAAACTATCATTAAAAAACAAAAAAAATGAAAAAAACCACGTGCTTACTCTTTTTTTTTTAAATGAAACAATTTATAAATTTTAAAAATGAAAAGCTAAATAAACTAAAAAATAAAAATAAAAAATTTAATTAAATTGAAATTTAATAAATTTAATAAATGATTTTTAAATTTTTAAAAATAATTAATCTAAAATATTAAATTTAAAAAAGAACAAAAAAATTAAAACAATTTAAATTTTAAATAAAAAATTTCAATTAAAAAAAAAAAATATTGAAAGATATTACCTTACCTTGTCATCATATAAATTTAAAGCTCTTTCCACCAATAGTAGAACAGAAAGTACGTACTTCATCATATAAATTTAAAGCTCTTTCCACCAATATAAATTATGCAATTGTACGTACTTCACATTTTTTAATGGGTGCCAGGTGTTTGGCGTTGAGAGGAATGACATCACAATGCACACTCTAGTGTATTAATACAGTAAGCCTTCAGAGAAACCACGCAATGGCTGGTGAAAGCATCTATGCAGTAAGCCTGTTCAGAAACCACCCAATGACTGGTGAAACCATCTATGCAGTAAGCCCAGATCATGAAAGAACCAAGCACTAGTTTAAATAAAATTCTCAGGGAGAAGGAAACGAATGCACTAGTTTAAATAAAATTCTCATAAACCTAATACGGCCCTCACTAATAACCACCAAGCCCTCATTATAACCGGCTTGTTCAGATGCATAGGCCAACTTCTTTGGATGCAACGCGAGCTTGTTTGTCAAGGCAACATCGGATACCTTTCGCCACCATTATACGGATAGTTACATCTTAAAAAAATTTAAAAAAAGAGCATTTTTTTTGGGAGGCCGGCCTCCCACAAAAAATGCTCTTTTTTTTAAATTTTTTTAAGATGTAACTATCCGTATAATGGTGGCAAAATATGGCTCCATTTGCCGACATTAGTTTTTCTTCACAAATTTCATCTATAAAAAATAAAAATAAAGGATTTTTTGTGGGAGGCCGATTCCCGGAATCATCACTTTCCCCTATTCAATACATATTCCCCCATGGTTAGCTTGATATTATGGCATTTTCCAGAGCAATTTATAGTTCCTCCATTTGCAACCATCACTTGACATTCTGGTGTTGGGTATAGGAAACAATTCAATTCCTTGGCTACCTTACAATTAATAAAATTATGGGTACTACCTGAATCAATCAACACTATTACCTTTTTCTTCTTGATATGTCCTTCTATCTTGAGAGTTTTAGGAGTGGTAATTCCTACCAATGCATTAGAGTACGTATATGGTTTACTCATTTCTTCCTTTCTAGGATTGGTTTCGGTGTATATCCTCTCTATTTTGAAGATCTGGCTCATTTTTCTTCCTCTTCATTCCAGTGGGGGTGACTTTCCCTATACCTTATGCACCTTTAGTGTATTTGTTATCACAACTCGTAGCAAAGTAATTTCGCTCTTTTTCTTCCAATTGTTGGGTACAACTGTAGGTTGTTGAAATCTAGGAGTAGTACACTTTATAGAAGTGAGTGGTAGGCTTCCTTGTCGCCATAATTTTACATTCAATTTTTCTTGCCAAACTAAATGCCTTCTACAATGAATTAGGTTCCAAAATGCGAACTTCATGTTCGATGTTATCCTTTAAAGTACCTCTGAAGAGATCAATTATGTGTTCCTCTGGAATATTAGTTACCCTTATATTCAATTTTTGGAAGTCCTCAACGTGCCACCACTAAACCTTATTGTTTGAGATTTATCAATTGGGTAAAGAAGGTGTTGCTTTTTGTATCCTGATAATGTGATATCATTTCCTCCATAAAAATTGACCAAGTGAGAATTTTTTTATGGGAGAAAAGCGATCGATACCATACAAATGTAGTTTGTTCTAAATGTAAAGTCGCAATGCATACATTTTTTGTGTTTTTCACATTATTGAGATCAAAATATTGCTCCATCTATAGTATTCATGTTACAGGATCCTTTCCATCAAACTGCCCCATAACCATTTTTGGAATATGGTGGTTCTTCCTGCCAACATTACAGTTTATGAAATCACGATTAGAATTTATTTTATTCTCATTATGAGTTTCCTCTACTATCTTTTCACCATTAGGAAATATTTTTTGTATCAACTTTGTGAAAACTTCCATCTCCGTTTATATCATTCTTCATGTTTTTCATTTTTTCATTTGATCTTAGCTTGTTGAGGCCATCCATCTTAGCTTCCATGCCCACTTTCATGCCATCCATCTTAGCTTCCAAACCACTCATCTTAGATTCCACGGCTTTCTTCAAACCATCCATCTTAGTTTCCACGCCCTTCTTCAAAACTTCCATTTCATTTTTTGTTGTTCTTTGCGAGAGCGAAATTTGTTGCATTTGCTCTTGTAATTTTGATATGTCATGTTGCCATTCTTCGTCTTCATGAGTCATAGTAGAGCATTCTAAAGGCTTAATGGTTGTTGAATTCTTTTTAGGGGCCATTTTAGACTCCAATATTGATATCTATTCTAAAATAGGCCCTTGCAATCAATTCAACTTGATTCTTCAAACAAGTCTTATGCAATTTGGAAAAATATACACACCTTTTACTTGCTTTTGAGGAGCTCTATATTGAAATTAAATTATCTCTATAATTGTAGATCCTCAATATCTAAAATTCAGCCTTGTAGTATCCCTCTGAATATTATTTCAAATGTCACAGGTCTGACCTGATTTGGAATCTTCAAGGCAAAGTTATGTCCAATCTCCCACAATGACCCAATTATGGACTTGTTCAGTAGAGCGAAATTGTATGACTTTCCACGTGTCATTTTCTCTTCCTTTGGCTCTGAAATTGATAGACAAGAAACTACAGTCTGTGTGCTTGTGAACACTTTTTACAGCATTCCAATCCAATTCTCAAAGAGAGAGTTATGAAGATTTTTCCACGACAACCTCTTTGAGATGAAATTCGGGAGCCTGAAAAATACCTAACTTCCACAAATCATATCTCCGTAAATGTGGTGAAACAAGCTCTGAAATATTGCGATAATGTTTCTCAGGATTTTGGCTTCGCTCTCTAAAAATTTCAACTTCTAAAACTTCGTAGAGCAAAATTTATAGTGCAAATGTCGTGATGACCTGTTTAGGTTAGAATTCAGGAGCATGCAAAAAGCCCTAACTTCCATAGATCATATCTCTGAAAATATTGCAAACCAAGCTCTGAAATTTTGCGACGATGTTCCTCAGGATTTTGACTTCACACTCTAAAATTTTTAGCTTCCGAACCTTCATATAAAAAACGTTATAGCTAAAACGCCATGATGACTGGTTTGGAGCAGCGAAAACCCTAGAATCCAAAGCTCTGATACCAACTATTGTGAAACCAACTCCAAAAATAGAAGAAAAGAGATATCAACGCCTTAGGAATAAGCCACTTCAAGGGGGGAACCTCCAATACATTACATGAATGAACAATTCTTGTATGATTCAAATTACAAAACCTCCTTTTTATATATAGGAGTCCATGGGGCCACAATGTAATCCTAGCCGACCTAACAATAATAATTTAAGGGCACAATAATGAAAATATGGGGGTTACAAGGGTACAATAATAACAATAAGGGGGTTATACTAACAACAATAAGGGACTATACTAGTAATATAGGGACCTAACATCAACACTTTTCTTCCTTGTCATCCTATTTTATGTGTTGAATGGGTTCCATTTCCTTTTCTTTTCTGTAAGAAAATTCTTGAAAATTAATATTAATGCTAAATTTTTTATTTATTTTACCTAATTATTGAAAAATTCAATGATTACATATTACATTTGAAGCATGTTATTGTTGAGATGGCTCCTCCTGCGATGCAATTTTGTCCATTTCTTTGACCATCTCCTTGTACACCTTTTTAGAGATTCCTACTGGCATATTTCTAATAGTAGCTCGTTCATCTTTTGAGATTTTCATAATATTCCTGAAAATGTAACATGACAATAAAATATTTAATTTTTATATTGATATATGAAAAGTAAATATAACAAAAGTGATATTTATAAATAATTCTAGACAAACAATTAAAGGAATATTATTTTTTCATTCCTTCTTCTTTTTTGTTGTATGTTTTTGCTATTAAAAGTCTGACATGTCTCATTGACCAATTCTTTGGAAACTCTTCTTGTAGTTTAGATAAAATTTGGTTCTTGGAATCATTGGATTTATTTTTGTATTGTAAGTGGAAAGAACGTCTATATATTCGTTCCACTAGATCCCTCAAACTTTTGTAAAAGTTTTTCCCCCTTTTGTTAACTTCCAGTGCCACTATAGATGAGCTAAGGAGCAATTCATTTTCATTTGAATGATCTATTTTTTTTCTTTTCTTAGAACAACATTCCTTTTCTGAGTTGTTGGTCCCTGTAGAATATTAAACAGATGTGAATTAATAGACTTTTTGACACATGTTATTTAATAATTTTAAGTATATTATTAATGATAATTAAAAAAAGAAACTCATATTGGATCGATAGTATTTTTTCATTCACCTGATTCATCCTTTTGCAATTTTTCCATCAATATTTTATGCTCTTCTGGTCCTAGATCAAAAATAATCTTATCGCACTTCGTCATTTTGTGGCTTTGTATGATACATAGTAAACAATACATATTAGTTAAACTTACATACAGTTCAAAAATAATATTTTTATAAAGAATTTACAAAGAGCTTACCCTTTTTTATTTTCTTGATGTGTTATCAGTATTTTTGTTACTTGATCTATTGTCAGTCATTTCTTTATCATTCTGAAACTTGTACCATATCATTCATTAATATATTTATAAATAAATTGTCAACTTTTTAGGTAAAAAATAAATCTCACGACACTGGTGCACCTTTCATGATGTACGCACCGCCGCTAGTGTGTGCGGTTATTAAAAATGCACCACAAAATAGTATAATAGATCATACGGTGCGTGGGGTATTATAAACGCATCACACAAACAGTGTAATAGACCATACGGTGCTATCCTCGTAACATGGAGCACCGATGCCCTATTTCAGATATGGCGCACTGATTTAAAAAAAATGTTTTTAAATTTTTTATTACAGAGTACTTGCGTGGTGCGCTTTATAATACAACGCACCAGTGCACTAGGTTACGCAGGGTGCACTGATAATAAAAAAATCCGTTTTTTTCCAAAAATTCATGCAATGGCCGAATGGATTAGGATCCGACTATGCAATTTGTCTCGTGGGTTGGATGTTAATATAAAATGAAAAGCCCTAATTTTGAAATCACAGAAACAGGGAGAAGAAAGGGCAAAAACAAAAAAAATGAAGGGTTTAGGGTAAAAAAGGATAAAACTATAGAAAAAGTAAAAAAATAATCAAATTTAATCACGAGATGGTTTGAAATTCTATGATACAGGGTTTGAATCACCAACGGTTTGGTTTCTGGTTGTCTAAATACTTCTGTTCGAATGTATTTCACTGCTCCATAGTTCCCTCGTGCTCTCTTGCTCCAGGTATGTCTCCTGCAAATATCTGGCTGAAAATTTTAGCAAAAATAGTGAAATAATGAAAAGCGTTTAGTATTTAAAGAATTATTTTCTGAAATTAGATTTTCGAAAATATTTTGTCGCCCATTTTTCAATTTTCTGCTTTTTTCACTTAAATAAAATAGAGTTGCACTTTTTTTAGTTGCGTTTATTTGTCACCGGTGCGTCACTTAATAAAACCGCACCGGTGCGGTTATATGTATAGTAGCACCAATTTGTGATTAAGGCACCGAAATTACTTTTAGGTATATACACCAAAATTTAGTGAACTCGAACCATAGAAATTGAGAATTAGAATTTTGTTTATTCTTGAGAATTAGAATTAGAATAAAAATTGAGATTGGAATCAGATAAATTCTTGATGGAAATAACTATTCTTCCAATGCATTTTGTTTATTGTAGGAGGTCTCCACTGATTATGTGGAGAGAATGAAATGTGGGGCGTGTGAAGATGCAATACTACAGTGCCCAAGTGGGAAATTGTGGCATGTGAACCTGTTATAATTGGCACTTAATTATTTGCAATCAATATGTTTTAGAATATAATCTGTAGATAGATAGATGGCCTGCCAGCAATTAGTACATATAATCTACAGAAGGGTAATGTTCTGGAAGCAATGACAACGAGTCCTTCATTATGCATTTGTTAGTAGAAGAAGACCGGTTTTTTATTAGACGATGCAGTTATTACATGTGGAGGCAATGGTTTCCCATAAAAAATGAGTATAGGGTTGAGCAGAGGAAAGACATTACAAAATAGGCTATTAAATTATCTTTTCCAATGGGAAACCAATTTGCAAGCGGAAAGATGGTAGTTGTAGGTGTCAATGTTTTTCTTCCCACAGAAATGGTCACTGGATTTCCATTTATAATACAAGCAGACTTTTTACTGGTTTCATCCACATGACCACAACTCAGACAATTAGGGATGCCATTCAGGTTCAATTGAAAGTTGAAGATGTGATTTTATGCGACATCAGCTTTGCCGGTAAATGTTTATGTAAGCCAGCTGAAGCTCGGACAATACTCCCCGCTACTTTTAAATGCATTATGGAGAATCTTTCCCTTAATGGGACCTACCAGCCTGATCAACAATGTCAATTGAACTTTCTCTGTTGTCCTTAAGGGAATGAGAATCCTTCCCTTCATGGTGCCTCTTGGCTTTATCAACTGCCTCGATTGATCTTTCTCTTCCATCATCTCTACTCTCCATTTCTCCATCATGGGACCTCTTAACCCTATCATCGGCCTCAACCGAATGCTCTCTGCCAGTCTCAACTTATACTCCTTTTCTCCTTCTCTACTCTGTCGAGCTATGTAGTCATCTGCATCCCTGTAAGCGTCTTTGTCTGTCTTTCTATTTGAATCACTCATTTTCTCTGCTATAAACTTCTCTGCTAAAATTTGAACTCTCGTCTTTTCAAACCCTCATCTCCTCAAAAAAAATCTTGCCCACAATTCAAACCCTCCACTGCTCAAATACTGCACTTTACAGAATAACCATGTTCCGGTACGCACTGTTTTATAGGCGCACCGGGGCAGTTTGTAAGATCAATTTTTTTGTTTTGGTGCATCGTTTTATGACGCACCGGTGTAGAAGAGTTGTGAAGCACCAGTGTGTCTGAGTAATAAGATGCATCAATGCGTGTTATGATGATAAGCACACCGGACTGTATAAAGTTCTTTTTTTTTATGTAAGATCATAATAAAATAATGACAATTCTAAAGTACATGAATTTATTTGCATTATTTTCTAAACTTTATTATGTTACAAAAATTCATATTATTCTAGATTTATTATTTTACAATTATTTACAAATTTACAAATTTAAATATTTTAATAAAATCATTTCACATTAATAAAATTAAAAATTTCACGTTAATACAATTAAATTTTTACAAATATTTTACATACACTTACAATTACAATTACAATTACAATTACAATTTTACAATTTCACACAAAATTACGATTAGAATTACAATTATAATTTTAATTTTACATACAATTACATTTACAATTACAATCATTTCACACAGTATTACAATTAAAATTTTACAAATTTTTTACATACAATTAGAATTAAAATTAGAATTACATTTACAATTAAAATTACAATTTTACAAATATTTTACAATTAATTACAATTACAAATGCAATTGCAATTAGAATTACAATTTCACAGTTTCACATACAATTATGATTATAATTACAATAACAATTTTAATTTTACATACAATTACAATTACAATTTTAGAATTTTACATACAATTAGAATTACAATTACAATTTTACAATTTGTCATATATACAATTACAATCATTTCATAATAAATTAAATATTACAATTACAATTAAAATTTTGCATTAAATATTTTACATACAATTATAGTTAAAATTGCAATTACAATTGCAAATACAATTTTACAATTTTACATACAAATAAAATTTCAATTTCAATTACAATCACAATGTAATATTTAATAAATATCATGGCCATTTAATATTAAATTAATTAATAAACATCACGATCATGATAACCATCATACAAACATCATATTCAACTAAAAAAACCATTCAAACATCAAATTAACATTATTTATTAACATCATCGCAACACGAACATCAAATATACATCTCATTTCAAATAACTCATGCTATCACATACACATCTATCTGCAAGCTAAACATTAAATGAACATATCTAACATGACCTAACAATATACACATCATGATGATCACCAACATGTAAATTCAGTACAACTGCAACATGAACATAAAATACATGAACCATATATATATTAATAATGTTAAAAATATACAACTATAATATAAATGTCATGGATCAACTCGTTGTAGTACAACATCAATAGTAGTACTAGTGGAGACCTACTCAGTCAATGGTGTAGCCTCGACGGTCGATGGTCCAGCCTGCTCATGATCATGACTAATACCGATGGATGCCATAGGCTATTGATTGGACGTGGCCAATGGTTGAGCCTCATCTCCATGATGACTGCTAGATGATAGTGGAGCCTCATGCTCATCTGGTGCAGAACGAGGTGAACAATCATGAGATGATGAGTCGCTACTCGTGAACTGTCTATCATGTGTTGTATCTCGACCACGCCTATAATGTGTAATGGTCCTCCTCAGTCGCGTAACAATTGTCGTAGCTCCTACAACATGCCGCATCAAGTTGTACATGTCACGCGGCTTGCCTCTCCACATTCGTAATAGCCTATCATCGGTCTGTGTGTCTCTGTAATGAGCGGGCCTGATGCCCGCCTCAACAATCAATGCATTGAGTTAGTCACCCAACTCCATCCTGTATCTAGTATCAGGTCGACCGCATCTAGAAAAAGGCGGTGCCACCCTCCTGATCATGATTCTCAGCGTCTACCATGTCCTAATCATCATCAAGATCCACACCTGGATCATGTGGTGATTCCAACATCTCGTCACCATCAAAAGAGCTAATATCTGCAAAATATATACAAGTACACAACAATAATTAGACAATTTCATAGCACAATTTAATTAAAACAAGTTAAAGAACATGTTAGAATAAATATAAATAAAACAATAATATTACCTCTATCATCTGGCAACTCATCATCTATGAAGAGGATGTTGGCACACCCTCGCTAATCCAATCCAGCATAAGGACAGGGGACCATAATGAAGGGATGCAGCTTGTCAACACTGGCTAGTAATTCTAGTGCATCATGCGATATCCTGGCTAGAAACATAGTCTCTCCCCACTTGGCCATCATCTACCCCCACATGTGTATCCGGGCCTCCAACATCAGCCTATGAGGCTGCCAAAAAAAAGTAGGCCTCATCTTTGGAAACCTCTCAAAAAATAAACAAAAAAGCTCTGAATAAAAAGGGAAGTTGATCCCCCCTTGTGCATGAGCACGACATCTATCTAAGGCCGTACATAACTGACACAAAAAAATGGCTAACCATCTGACAAGTCGTGGTTGTTGTACTAAAGAATCAATATAATATAGAAGCGGGAAACTAATGCATTTCCCATTACTAGTGTTGTGTGAAATGGTGGAAATTAGAAGTGAGAGGCACTGCACATCTTGTCTACCAAATGCACCAATACGTAACTGACCTCCAGGGACCTGAAACTCTATAGGAGACAGTACATCTTCTCCAATGTATCTCTGAGAGTAAACTGACTGACTCCCTACTACACAACTAGCTAGAACCACTGGGAATGAGGGAAAATCTACCCCTCTCCTTGATAGCCCTGTAATGAAATAAATATCCTCCTCAGTGGGTGTGTACCACTAGTCAGGACCAACCTGGAAAGCCTGTTGGTGGGCATTCCACCTGTGGATAAGATGTCTCAAAAGCACACTATGGGCCTTTAGGGAAGTAGCCTCCTCATAGAACTTGAGGAGGCCTACCTGCCTTAGGAGCCCCTGGGTATCTGTTGTAATAGGGTGAGGGTACACATCTCTCTCCCTCTCTCGTGCCTCCCACTAGCGAAGCATGTCATATTGTTGCGCTTGTTTTTGCTGTTGTTCCTCCTCTTCTCTTTGAATCATTGACATATTAAATAATTTCTTTTTATTAAATCAGACATGTATTTAGGAATATACATATATAATATTTTTGGAAAAAAAAACTGATCCATCAGTGCGCCACAAAAATAGTCATGCATCAGTTCCAGTGCACCTTTTGTTTCTAGCGCACCAGTGGTGGTGCCCTATATTACATTGAACACACTGTATGCGATGCACCTGAAATTTTTTCAAGCACCGTTGACTATATATGGTGTCAGAAGAGCAGTGCGCTGACTAAAATATACGCCCCAGCACATATACACGTGTCAGCTCACTGACTTCCTAACAAATTAAATAGTCAACGGTGCAGTATTTAACCAGGCTGCACCGTTGACCCTGTCGGAATGCCAAATGCGGTGTGCTGACAGATACTAGGGCAGATATTTCCGTCAACGCACCATATTTCTATTCCCATGGTCAATGATGAGACCAACTAAATGACCACACTGCACTTTTTTTTTTAATTTTAAAATAATGTGGGGTGCCTTTCGGTACTGCCTCGGACTCAGTGCAGATACTGTTAGCACCGGTTGCGGTGCGCCCTGTAAATTTTACAGGAAGCACCACTTACCGTTGCGAGCCGAATGGCTCGTGTGCACTGTGTGACAAAAATAAAATTATGTTTTTAAATGGTTAATTTTAAGGTTATTTCAAATTATAATCTGCTAAAAAGATTAATTATGGAAAAGCAAGAAAAATACTTGTACATTTCGTCGTCGAGGAGGCATATTGGCTGTAGAATTTGCAAAAGACAATTTTCCCACCTTTTTGCAAAATGCAAGCTGGAGATTGGTGGCCAATGTATAGCAATAGTGTGTGCAATGGGTGCAATGGGAGCACTGACATCAGGGTGGCTTAGAGAAGGAGAAATTTCACTGGTGCTTGAGAGCTCTGAAGCACTGAGAAAAGTGAAAAATCTGGGTTTTTGGCCATAATTTTTTTTTAATTTAACCCTGTTCTGGTGTGCAGGATTTTATAGGCACACCGATGTGATTTATTAAGACCGCACCAGGCGATTTCAGATTTGGCACGGTGTTTTATGATGCACCAAGGCAGTTCCTTAACACTGCACCAGGCTGTTTCTGTTTTGGCATGGTGTTTTATGATGCACTGAGGCGGAATAGTTGTGAAGCACTGGTGCTCTACAATAATAGGACGCACCGGGCGAGTGTGTATGGAGTGCATGATGTCCAATGTACCAATTTTTTGCGTGACTGGTGCTTTCTCTTGTAGAGTGCACCGATGATTGAGAGCAAAAAAGTTGAAAATCTGGTTTTGTGGTCGTAATTTTTTTTTTATTTAACCCTGTTCTGGTGCGGCCATTTTATAGGCGCACCAATGCTGTTCCATATGAAAGCACTGGACCGTTTCTATTTTTTCATGGTGTTTTATGATGCACCAGTGCGGTTTCTTAACACCACACCAGGGGGTTTCTATTTTGGTGCAGTGTTTTACGATGCACCAGAGCAGAAGAGTTTTGAAGCATCGATGCATTACAATAATAGGATGCACTGGGCAGGTGTGCATGGAGCGCAGGGTATCTAGTGTGTCAATGTTTTGTACACACTGGTGATTTCTCTTGTAGAGCGCACCAATAATTGAGAGCTCTAGAGCACTGAAAAAGGTGAAAAATCCAGTTTTTTTGTCATAATTCTTTTTTTTATTTAACCCTTTTCTGGTGCGCGTGGTTTATAGGTGAGTCAATGTTGTTTCTTACGAATTCACTGGTCAGTTTCTATTTTGGCATGTTGTTTTATGATGCACTGGTGTAGATTCTTAATACTACATAGGGCGATTTCAGTTTTGGCGCGGTGTTTTATGATGCACCGGCGCAGAAGAGTTGTGAAGCACTGGTGCTCTACAGTAATACGATGAACTGGGTAGGTGTGTAAGGAGCGCATGGTGTCCGGTGTGCCAGTGTTTTTTGTGCATTGGTGCTTTCTCTTGTAAGGAGCACTGATGCGATTTTGGATGATAAGTGCACTGAGCGGAAAACTTATGTAAAACCCTCTGCCCGCCAACCTCCTCTAGTAACCTCCGTTAGAAACAGATGTATGGGGTATTTTTATAAGGGGTTCCTCAAAAACATCTGCTAGAGGGTCTTTTCCTTGTAGTGTGAAAGCCATGGGTTCTTCTGATAGCAAATTTTTTCTTTCTACAACATCAACATCTTCTTCACGCAACAACTCTATTCAGATTGATGAGTGTAACAGGGGTTCATTCACCATGAATAGAGAGTCAAAAATTAAATTTAGTCGTAATATTAAGGATGATGAGAACATAATTGATGAGGCAAGATTCAATTATTCCACTTACTTCTATCCTAAGGATTATGAAACCAATAGTTATGAAGGGCATAATGAAGAATTTCCAGAGTCAAAATTTTCACTTCGTCCCATTCTTAAGGATTATGAGGGCACCACTTATGAAGGGGGAGATGAATGATATCCACTTCGTCCTAATCCTAAGGATTATGAGAACACCATAGATGAAGAGGGGAATGAAGAATTTACAACGTCAAAATATCCACTTCGTCTTAATCCTAAGGATTATGTGAGCACCACTAATGAAGAGGGGAATGAAGAATTTGCAGAGTCAAAATATCCACTTCGTCCTAATCCTAAGGATTATGCTAGCACCACTGATGAAGATGAGAATGAAGAATTTGTAGTGTCAAAACATCCACTCCATCCTAATCCTAAGGATTATGCCAGCACCACTGATGAAGAGGGGAATGAAAAAATTCCAGAGTCAAAATATCCACTTCATCCTAATCCTAAGGATTATGCCAGCACCACTAATGAAGAGGGGAATGATAAAATTCCAAAGTCAAAATATCCACTTCGTCCTAATCCTAAGGATTATACCAACACCACTAATGAAGATGGGAATGAAAAATTTGCAGTGTCAAAATATCCACTCTGTCCTAATCCTAAGGATTATGTGAGCACCATTGATGAAGAGGGGGATGAAAATATTCTAGATTCAAAATATCCACTTCGTCCTAATCCTAAGGATTATCTAAGCACCACAGATGAAGAGGGGAATGAAGAATTTGCAGAATCAAACTATCCACTTCGTCCTAATCCTAAGATTTATACCAGCACCACTGATGAAAAGGGGAATGAAGAATGTGCAGCATCAAAATATCCACTTTTTCGTAATCCTAAGGATTATGCCAACACCATTGATGAAGAGGGGGATGAATTTCCAGAGTCAAAATTTTCACTACATCCTAATAGTAATGATTATAAGAGCACCACTGATGAAAGGGGGGATAAAGAATTCTGAATAAATATAGATTCAAGGCATCCACTTATTCCTAATCGTAAGGATTATGAGAGCACTAGTGAGGAAGGGAAGGGGCGGGATGGAGAAATTTTAGTGAATACAGATTCAAAGCTTCCACTTAGGCCTAATATCAAGGATTATGAGAGCACCACCGGGGAAGGAGAAGATGAAGAGTTTCTTGAAAATCAAAATTTTAGAGGCACAGATCTGAATAATACATTTTCTCTAAGTGGTCGTTTCAAATACACTAATGGTGATGAAGAATTGAATCCTCCCAGGGAAGAATTTGAAAGCATGGATCAAGATGGTGAAGACTTTTGTCTGAGTCAGGGTTACCAAAGCACAGATGATTCTTGTAAAATGTTTTCTTCAAGTGAGGATGGTAATGAAAATTTTCCAGGCAATGATGTTGATGAATTTCTTAACTATGGTGAGAATGATGATAGTGGGGATAATATTCCTCCTAATGGCGATGAAACTGCTTCTACAAAGGATGATGAAATGATGAAGCTGTTGCAAGCAAATATTGTAACTAGGAGTAGGAGTAGACCTTTTCATATCAATCCAAAACATTCCAATTATACAAGGGTGAGGAAAATATATCTCACAAAAATAATTTATGTTGTTCATTTGATTTCAAGTGAATGTTGTCGAAGGGATTTCTTGAAACATATGGATTTCAAATTTTCTTTTGAGAAAAGTAAAATATATCTGTCAATGAATAAAAGCATGCAAAATTCATATTTAGCGGGTGGCATGCAATCTACACTAGCAAGTTATGATTATCATATTGGGAATGTATTTCTCTATAGAAAGGCTTTCAAAATGTTTCATTCAATTGGTAATTTTCGTTTGTCAAGAATCCAAGAAAAAATGGAAAATGATCCCACATATTATTCAGAAGTACGTTATAAATGGGAGGTTGGGCCATTAGCAAATACTACTATGTCATGGATGAAAGAATTATTTTCAAAGCATGGAGAGTGTATGCCAAATAAAGACACAACACATATTCCAGATAATTCCTCGAGACGAGAAATATTTAGCTTATACAGAGATTATGCAAAAGTTTCTGAAGGAGTTGGTAATTTTATTACATATCCATATTTTACAAGTGTATGGAAAAACGAATTAAACAATGTTTGTATTCCTAGGAAGACAAGGATGGGGGTTTATAGCACATGTGCTTCTCTTAAAAAAAAAAGATATAAATTTCAAGGGGAAGAAAGAGGTATGCATTCAAAACATTGCTTTTTAAAATTAGATAGTTATCAACTATGAAAATATATTTATTCATGTGTTTCTTTTATTTTATGTACAGATTCCGTTGTCAAAGAACTTCAAGAGCATCGCGATCAACAGGAAAGTGAAAGGAAACAGTTGTATAGACATCAAAAGAAGTGTTATGATAATCCAAATAAATATCTAGGTTTGATAATTGATGGTATGGACCAAAAGAAAACACTTCTTCCACATTTTTTTCGCACGCCAAAAAAATTGTAGGAGGAAAATTTCATTCAGTTTCACTTGGTTGGTTGTATGGTATTTAATGAGAAGATGTTTCCAAGGGTTTTCTTCACAGATCCAAATATTCATAATGATGCAAATCTGACCATAACTATAATCCATGATGTGGTTACGCATTGGTCTGGTATTCTTCCTGAAGTTTTGTATGTACAATTAGACAACACAAGCTGTGAAAACAAAAATCAAGTTCTATTTGGGTATCTAAACATGCTCGTTGAATTGGGAATTTTTAAAAAGATAAAGGTTGGTTTCCTTCTTGTTGGGCATACTCATGATCATATTGATCAAAATTTTAGTCGTTTTTCAATAACATTGAGGAGGAAATGTGTTGGGAGCCTGCCATCATTAATTGAATGTATTAAGAAATTGTACATTCCAGAGCCTGTTTTTCTTGCGTTGGAAGAAACTATTGACATGCGAAGGTTTATTTTTGGATTGCATGGTGAGGAGAAATGCATTAAACAAATTAACGACATTAGCTTCCAGCATCAATTTCGTATAAAAAAATTGATGGGATAACACTTAGATGGTGCAAGAAGTATTCAACTGTTGCAGAATGGGGGCCATCATCAGGTTTAGCATTTTTGAAGTTCATTCCAGAGCGTCCAATATTTTCATCAAAGATATTGTTATTACAGTCAGTTGCTGAACTCCATGATGCACAAAGGCATAAGAGAGACATAAATTATTCTGAATGTCTGGAGGAAATTAAAAGATGTATTAGAGATACATATGAGTAGTTCGATGTTGCTGATTCAGTTTGGTGGGAGTATTTTTTTTAGTAATCAAAGTGATATGATTTCAAGATCAATAAATTAGGATACGATTTTGAAGACTACTTTTTTTTCCTATAAAATATGCCAAATGAACATGAGGAAAGACACATTGTTGAACAACAATAGTCTCAAGTTATTATTAATTCTCCATAGGTAGAGAAAAGAGAAATATATATTGGTTCTAGAATATCATGTGCACAACGTGAAGCCATGGAAGACCTTTTCAGGGGTTCTATGCAGGATGTTAAGGAGAATTGCATGATAGCAGTGTTAGCAGATGAATATCCACTTGGCTATCCATATTGGATTTCCAAGGTTATAAAGGTCATTAATGAAAATGAAGATATTACAACTGTTGATGTACATTGGTATCCCAAAAGTACCCACCCTTTCAATGGTGTGTACAAGACAGAGATGGAAGTTGAAAAGAAAATTGGCAGAAAGAGAAAAAGAAAGGGCACAAATATAAATCGTCATCGCACAAATGTCTTAAAATTGGAGGACATTGAAATACTTGTGTATGATTTCAATTTGAAAAAGAGAGGAACTCTTCAGTTGAAGACCATAAATATTTTGAAGAAATTTCTACCGGAATAATTACTGTTGAGATGGGACTCTACAGAATGTAGTCGTAGATCTACAAGACATTTGAACTCTGAAATGGTGGGCATGCATTTTGACTCAAATGGAGCACTAGTTGATGAAAGAGACTATGGATCATCTTCATCTACATCGAGTCATTCATCTAAAGATGTAGGTTCTGATGGTGTGCCAAAACCTATGGTTGATTTTGAATAACTGTCTAAGACACTTTTATGTAATTGATGTTTGCATGGTAACTTGAAATAAATATTTTGACTTCCATCTGTTTTTTCATGATGTTATAAGGCATTTCTATGTTTGTTGGATTATATGTTTTAATTATGAAGAATTCATCTCTTTAGAATATCCACAGTGCAACAATTAATTTCAAAAATAATTTATGTTATATTCAATGTACCAATGTTGATATTTTGATTAAAAGTAAAAATTAAAATAGAAATTAATGTTAAATTTTTAAATTATGCAGTGATATTGCCATGATATTATGTATTGGCACCATTTGGTATAAGATACTTTTTAAAAATGTAAAAATTATATGCCACATTGAAAGGGGACACTTTGTTTTGATGCTTGATTTTTAGGTTTTGGTTGCAATTAGATTTAAATTTGTCTTAGGCTAAGATTTGAAAAGAGAGATATTTGTATCCTTTAAAACTAAAATTACTCTTGGAATAATAAATATTTCATTTATTTGTTCATTTAAAAATATATATATATATATATATATATATATATATATATATATATATATATATATATATATATATATATATATATATATATATATATATATATATATATATATATATAAGTCATATAATTCCTCCATATTTTCAAGGTTCAAGTATGTTAAAAACTTAAGATTTAAAAACTTGAGATTTACAACTTGTCATTAAGGTTTTTGTTATGAAACTAGCTCCAAAAATAGAAGAAAAGAGAGATCAACGCCTTAGAAATAAGCCACTTTGAGGGGGAAACCTCCAATACATTAGATAAATGAACAATTCTTGGATGATACAAATGAGAAAAACCTCCTTCTATATATGGGAGTCCATGGTCCCACAATATAATCCTAACGGACCTAACAATAATGATGTAAGGGCACAATAATAACAATATTGCGGTTAAAGGGGTACAAAAATAACAATAAGGGAGCTACACTAATAACAATAAGGGAATAAACCAGTAATATAGGGACCTAACATGCCCCTCTCCTTCAAAAAAGTGTTGTCCTCAATGCTTGAGTAGCTCTGGGTGCTTCTGTATAAAATTCCAATCCTCCCATGCAGAATCTTCAATGGGTAATTTCTTCCACTTGATGAGATACTTTGAAATTGATTGATTTCGTAGATGTCTAGTTTTTGTTTCCGTGGCCGCTTCAGGTTCCAATATGATTTTTCCTTCCTCATCAAGTTTTGGCAATATTGTTTGAACTAGAATATTTTCACCTATAACCTTCTTTAAGCATGAAACATGGAAAACTGGATGCACTCGCGAAGAAGCAGGAAGCTCCAATTTGTAAGCCATAGTACCAATATTTTTCAACACCTTGTAAGGACCATAGTACTTTGGCGATAATTTATCATCCTTCTTAGCTTGCTTAAGGGACATTTGTTTATATGGTTGTAGCCGTAAAAATACCCAGTCTCCTACATCCAAACTTCTCTCGCTGTGATGTTGATATGCCTGTTGTTTCATTCGATTTTGTGCCAAATTTAGGTTATCCTTGAGAACTTCTTGTTGATTCTCAATGTGATATTTCACTGCTTGAACCTTAGAATTTTCTCTTAAATATGATGTGATGGATGGTGGATGATATCCATAAAGTTCCATAAATGGGGTCATTTTTGTTGCAGTATGGAAGGAAGTGTTATACCACCATTCAGCGAGAGGAAACCACTTGACCCATTGTATTTTTTTATCAGATACAAAACAACGAAGATATCCTTCCAAATATTTATTCACTATCTCAGTTTGACCATCAAATTGAGGATGATAAGATGACCTATGAGCTAATTGAGTACCCAAACAAGAAAATAACTCTGTCCAAAAATTTCTAGTAAAATGGGATCTCTGTCACTCACAATAACCTTTGGGTTTCCATGTAGCTTTTTAATTGTGTCCATAAATGTAGTAGCAACCGTACTTGCTTTATATGGATGAGATAATGCATAAAAGTTTGCATACTTGGTAAGTCTATCAACTACCACCATGATGAAACACTTTCCTTCAGACTTAGGTAAACCTGTGATAAAATCCTTTGAAATCTCCTCCCAATGTAGACTTGGAATGGATAAAGGTTGTTGAAGACCTGGGGTCTTAATTGTCCCAACATTATTTTCCTAGCAAACCAAACATTCCGCCACAAAATTTTGAATATCATATTTAAGGCCATCCCAAAAAAAATCTTTCTTCACCCTGTGGTAAGTTTTTAAAAATCCTGAGTGTCCTCCTAAAGGAGAAGTGTGCAATTCCAAAAGAATCTTTTGTTTTAGTTGGGAATTCTTACAAAGATATAAGCGATCTTTGCACCATAAGGAATCATTTTTCCAACTAAATGTATCAGATGTACTAGGATCTTGCTGCAACTTTTGAATGAGTGTCCATACATCTTTGTCCTTCTTCCATTCATCTCTTGCTTCGCTTATCCAATCTGGTTGGATAATAGAAATGGCACAAAGCAATGCTTCCACCTCTTCATTCTTTCTTGAGAGTGCATCTGCAACAACATTTAGCTTCCCTTTTTTGTAGATTATTTCAAAGTTATAACCCAACATCTTTGTGACCCATTTTTGTTGCTCTTCTGAAGATAGTCTTTGTTCCAAAAAGTGTTTAAGACTATAAAGATCAATTTTTACCTTGAAGTGTCTCCCCATTAGATAAGGTCGTCATTTCTTTAGTGCATGTAGTATTGCTAACATTTCCTTCTCATAAATAACTTTGTGTAAATACTTTCCTTTGATTGGATGAATTTCAAAATCAATGGGTCTTCCTTATTGCATTAAAACAACACCAATTCCATTTCCTAAGGCATCACACTCCACAATAAAGGTTTTTGTGAAGTTTGGCATAGCTAAGACTGGTGCTAGGCACATTGCCTCTTTAAGATGTTCAAAGGCCTTAGTTGCTTCATTAGTCCATGAAAATACATCTTTCTTCAATGATGTTGTTAGAGGTGCTACTATTCTCCTATAATTCTTAACAGACTTGTGATAATACCCTGTTAACCCGAGAAATCCTCACAACTGCTTTATGGTTGTGGGGACTTTCAATTCCTTAATGGCTTTAATTTTGTTAGGGTCTACCTTATGCTCTCATGAGATACAATATGACCCAGATATTCCACCTCTTGTACTCCAAAGAAACATTTGGATGTTTTTTCATATAATTGTTTCTCCTGCAATAGTTTGAGCACCATGTCAACATGTTGAACATGCTCCTTACGAGACCTATTGTAGATTAGTATATCATCAAAAAATACTAGCACAAATTTTCTAAAGAAGGGTTTTAAAATGGAATTCATTCACCCTTGAAAAGTAGAAGGTACACTGGAAAGGCCAAAAGGCATGACCAAAAATTCATAATGACCCTCATGATTTCGAAATGTTGTTTTCAGAATATCTTCAGTCTTCATTCTAATTTGATGATATCCCGAACAAAGATCCAACTTGGTAAAATAAATTGCTCCATGTAATTCATCCAATAATTCATCAATCACAGGAATGGGAAATTTATCTTTAATGGTGAGCTTATTGAGCTCCCTATAATCCGGACACATTCACCATGATCCATTCTTCTTGTGTACCAATACTACAGGAGCAGAGAAAGAACTTTGACTAGGTTGAATTATACCCGCCTCTAACATTTCTGCAATCATACGTTCAATTTCGCTCTTTTGGAAGTAAGGATATCTATAAGGCCTGATGTTTGGAGGAACACTTCCTGGAATCAAATGAATAGCATGATCATGATCACGAATAGGTGGGATTCCTTTGGGAGTTTCAAACACCTTGGAATGATTGTCCAAGACTTTTTGGAGATCTATAAAAATAGACGATTTTGATGTTGGAACTTCTAGTGAGCATAACTGTGCAATTACGCCTCATTTTTATTTATTTATAAGATTTGTCATGAAATTATAGCTTCTTATCTTTCCCAGCTTTCCTGCGATACCCTATAATTTGACTTCCTTTCCTTCTGAAAAGGAAAAAAAAAAAATCAAGAAAATTCCTTGAAAATTAAAAGCTACTGTCCCAAAAGATTGTAACCATTGTACTCATAGTACAACATCAGCACCTCCCATAGGAATGGAAAGCATTGGACTATTCAATACATATTCCCCCATGGTTAGCTTGATATTATTGAATTTTCTAGAGCAATTTATAGTTCCTCCATTTCCAACCATCACTTGAAATTCTAGTGCTGGGTATAGGAAACAATTCAATTCCTTGGCTACCTTACAATGAATAAAATTATGGGTACTACCTAAATCAATCAACACTATTACCTTTTTCTTCTTGATATATCCTTCTATCTTGAGAGTTTGAGGAGTGGTAATTCCTGCCAATGCATTACACGATATAGTCGGACTCATTTCTTCCTCTTCTAGCTTTGGTTCCTCATGTATATTCTCTTCTTTTGAAGATTCTTGTTCATTTTCTTCTTCCTCTTCACAATCCATGTAAAATAATTTCTTCTCAGCACACTTATGACCTTTAGTGTATTTGCTATCAGAACTGTAGCAAAACCCTTTTGCTCTTTTTCTTCCAATTGTTGTGGTGTCAACCTTGTAGTTTGTGGAAGTCTAGGAATAGCAACACTTCCATCTTTATATATGTGAGTGGTAGGCTTCCTTGTTGCCATAATTTTACATTCAATTTTTCTTGCCAACCTGAATACCTTTTCCAATGAATCCGGTTCCCAAATGCGAACTTCATGTTGGATGTTATCCTATAAAGTCCCTATGATGACATCAATCATGTGTTCCTCTAGAATATCAATTACCCTTATATTCAACTTTTGGAAGTACTCAATGTGTTCCACCACTGAACCCTTTTGTTTGAGATTTATCAATTGGTTAAAGAAGGTATTACTTTTTATATCCTCATAATGTGCTATCATTTCCTCCGTAAAAATTGACCAAGTGACAATTTTTTTACGAGAGCAAAACCATCAATACCATACAAATGTATTTTGTTCTAAATTTAAAGTTGCAATGTGTACCTTTTGTGTGTTTTTGCACATTATTGAGATAAAAATATTGCTCCATCTGTAATATCCATGTTACGGGATCCTTGCCATCAAATTTCCTCATATCCATCTTTGGAATATGGTGGTTCTTCCATCCAACATTAGATTTTATGAAATCATAATTAACATTTATTTTGTTCTCATCATGAATTTCCTCTACTATATTTTCCCCATTAGGAAACAATTATTGTATCAACTTTTCCAAACCTTCGATGTCTACTTTTAGATCATTCTTCATGTTTTCCATGTTGTCTTTCATTTTTTCATCGATCTTAGCTTCCATGTCATCCATCTTAGCTTCCATGCTCACTTCCATGCCATCCATCTTAGATTTCAAACCATTCATCTTAGCTTCCACGCATTTCTTCAAACCATCCATCTTAGTTTCCATGCCTTCCTTCAAAACTTTAAATTCATTTTTTGTTGCTCTTTTCGATAGCGAAATTTGGTGCACTTGCTCTTGTAATTTTAATATCGCATGTTGTGTTTCTTCATCTTCATGAATCATAGTAGAGCCTTATGAAGGCTTAATTGGTGTTGAATTATTTTTAGGGGGGATTTTAGAACCCAATACTGATATCTATTCTTCAATATGCCCTTGGAATAAATTCAAACTATTTTTTTTCAAACGAGACTTATGTAATTCGATAAAAATATACACATTTTTCTTCCTTTTGAGGAGCTTGATATTGAAACTGAATTATCTCTATGATTTCGGAACTTCAATATCTAAAATTTGGCCCTAAAGTAACCCTTTGAATATTCTTTTGAATGCCACAGTTCTGACCTGATTTGGATTCTTCAAGACAAAGTTATCCCCAATATACCACGATGACCTAATTATGGACTAGTTCAGTAGATCGAACTTGTATGACTTGCCACGTTTCACTGTTTACTCCTTTGGCTTTGAACTTGATATACCAAAAAATACAGTCCATGTACTTGTAGCCGCTTCTTACATAATCCCATTCCGACACTCAGAGAGAGAGTTATGATGTTTTTCCCGTAGTCACCTCTTTGAGATGAAATTCGGGAGCCTAAAACAATCCTAACTTCCAAAGATCATATCTCCAAAACTATTGTGAACCATGATCTGAAATTTTTACAAGAGGTTCCTTAGGATTTTGGCTTCGCATTGTAAAAATTTCAGCTTCTAAAATATCGTATACGAAAATTTATAGCGAAAATTCAACAATGACCTGTTTTAGTTGAAATTCAGGAGCCTGAAAAAACCCTAACTTCCCCAGATCATATCTCCAAAAATATTGTGAAATAAGATCTAAACTTTTTACAGGAGGTTCCTCAGGATTTCTTCTTCGCGTTGTATAAATTTCAACTTCTGAACCTTCGTAGAAAAAATTTTATTGCGAAAATTCCATGATGACCTATTTGGAGCAACAAAACCATAGAATCCAAAGCTCTGATACCAAATGTTATGAAACCAGCTCCAAAAATAGAAGAAAAGAGAGATCAAAGCCTTAGAAATCAGCCACTTTGAGGGGGAAACCTCCAATACATTACATAAATGAACAATTATTGGATGATACAAATGACCAAAACCTCTTTCTATATATAGGAGTCCATGGGCCTACAATATAATCCTAGCTGCCCTAAAAATAACAATGTAAGGGCACAATAATAACAATATTGGGGTTACAGGGGTATAACAATAACAATAAGGGGCTAAACTAGTAATATATGGATCTAATAGTTTTTATGCACTACGAAATTTTATCTTTATTGTTATGGTTGAAAAAAATTACAATTTTAGTGTTGTCTAGAGTCAAGATATTTTATCTTTAACAACATGGATGAAAATTATTCGAAATGATAAGGCCTTCAGACATGATTTTGTTTGTCTTTGACATCATGTATCTAATTTTTTAGAATTTTATGATTTTTGAATGTCCTAATATGTTGTCTTTAATTCCATTGTTACAATGTGTTAAAAGTGTGACACAATGTTTTTTTTGTTATTCCAGCATCAACTCGTTTTGTTTTGAGGGTGTGTTTTCAATCCTTTTTTCAAGAAACAATTTCGTTTTTACCATAATTTTATAAAATGTTGAAATTTGACCTTGATAAAAAACCAAGTGCGTTCTGGAATACACACTTTTTGTTTTTGGGGCATTTTTCATGTTTTTTGAGTCTTTTTGGGCTAGATTTCCTGTTTTGAGGTAATAGTTCCCGTTTGATCGGTAAATATGTTCATGGGGAATTGCATGAAGAAATATACATGGAACAACCCCCTGGATTTATCCAAAATGACTCTAGCCTTGTTTGTTGCCTTAGGAAATCTCTCTATGGTCTCAAACAAGCCCCTCGGTCTTGGTATGCCAAAATGGATAGCTTTCTCTTAGATAATGGCTTTTCTAGATGTCATTCTGACAACATTGTCTACACCAAGAAAGTGGGTAAGTCCTTAATCATCCTTGTTCTCTACGTTGATGATATTATCCTTACTGGTAGTGATCCCAACCATATAAACCATGTGAAGTCTAGCCTCAAAAAGAAGTTTGAAATGACAGACTTGGGACACTTGCATTATTTCCTTGGTCTTCAAGTCTTGCAATCCAAAGAAGGTATTACCCTTTCTCAATCCAAGTATGCCTATGATCTTCTACACCACTTTCACATGGAAGACTGTAAGTGAGCCCCTTCTCCCTTTAAGTCTGGAGTCAATATTTCAGTCACTTGTACTTCCCCTGAAGTTGATGCTACCTTATACTGTCAACTTATTAGTAAACTTATGTATATAACCCATACCCGTCCTGACCTTTCCTTTGTTGTTGGCCTTGTTTATCGGTTTATGCACAAACCTCATGAAAGTCATTGGAAAGAAGCTAAAAGAATACTTCGATATATTCGAGGTACAGTTCAGTTCGGGATTCATTACAGTGCAGGTGCATCTCCATTGTTGATTGGTTTCACTTATTCTGATTGGGTTGGTGACCCTGGTGATCTAAATTCTACTGTAGGTTATGTATTCACTCTTGGTTCAGGACCTATTACATGGTCTTGTAATAAAAAAAGTGTCATCTCTCTTTCTTCAGTAGAAGAAGAGTATCATGGTGATGTTGAAGCCAGCAAGGAAGCTCTATGGCTTCGTCATATCATGTGTGTGATAATCAGAGTGTCATTCAACTATGCAAAGATCCAGTTCAGCATCAACGCATGAAACACATTGAGCTACACATACACTTCATCATAAAGCTCATTCATGATCATGTTCTTTAAGTGCATTATTCTTCAACCAATGATCAAGTTGTTGATATCTTTACAAAGGATAGCATTGAAGCAAAGTTTACCAAACTTCAACCTATGCTTGGAGTTGAGGAAAGTTATCATTAAGGGGGGATAGGCTCTATTTCCTCCTTCCTTCTCCTATTGTGTCACCTTTGTAAATCCTTCAATCCTATCCCAAGTTGTTCTTAAGGGGGGATGTTAGATATTTTGACACATAGGAAATAGTCTCCTATTGTGTCACCTTTGTAAATCCTTCAATCCTATCCCAAGTTGTTCTTAAGGGGGGATGTTGCGATATTCTGACACATAGGAAATAGGTAAGTATAACTTGGTCTAGCATAGAGTTAGGTAAAGTGTGTTTCTTTGCTATGTACATTTGTAACTTATAATCCGACAATCGTGATATGTTGTGATCTGATGGTTCACTCTTTCCTTGATATTACTAACACTTGATCTGTGGCTTAACACCCAATTGGTCCATGATTTCTATTTAAAGAGCATGGAGGGTCATTTGTTCAATGACCATTTATGAGAGAAGCTTATGTAAATTTTCTTTCATTATATTAATAAATTTCCTGAAGTGGATGTGTTGGCTAAGACCGTGGATTGTTTCCCTCTTTGAGAGTTTTAACCACGTTAAACACTGGTGTACTAATCTGTGATATGTTTGTGAGCGGTGACCTTTGATGTTTGATCTAAGGAACCTTCCCTGTAAATTCCTGCATATCGCTTTGATATTTTGCTGGGGTATTTGGCTGGCTCGGAATAAATCAACATTTCATGATGAGGTTTGAAATCCTTTCAATATTGCAATGAAATGTGCCTTTATATTTACAATGATTCCTATGACTCCCCCCACTTTAAACCAAAGGAACATTAGAGCATAAAATTCAACCCTCTCATTCCCACGACATATTTTTATGGGGCTTATAATGCCTAGGACAGGTGTGGTGTTGGCATCATCATTCATACAAACAATCATAGAACACTGAAAGCATCAGTGGGAATTGGTACAAGCTCAAATAATTTTGTAGAATTATAGACACGAAAAAAAAATTATGTTGGTTGAGACAGTTGGCCATTGATTCTATTGATACTTTTAGAGACTCTCTGAAAGTTGCTAATTAGGAAAAAAATTTACAACGTTGCCAAAATTTGCTTTTGGTTCCTATATTAGAAGAAATCAAATTCTTAAAAGCTAGTTTTGTTGATGTTTCTATATGTCATTTATACAGGAAGCGGAATGTTGAAGCTAATTAATTTTCTAAAAAAATTCTACAATAGTATTTGGGCATTTGGCATATAACGAATAGTGTGGATGGATAGATCTTGGAGATAGATCAGTCGCCTTATCAGACATAATTGTCACACAAATTTTTTCCTTATTTTTGTGTTTTCTCTGGAAATTTTTTTATATGAACTATATTTTTTTATCATGTTTTTTATGATACACAAGAAATATTTATATATCCAGTTATAACTTATGGATGATAGTATAACATTTTTGAGATAGTTGGGTTGTTTTCTCCTTGTTGGGAGAGGCCCGATGAGGTTTCCAATGGTTTTTATATCATGTATATCTCTCCATGGTTTTTTTTTGGCATTTTTTTTGGGGTAGAGTATTTATTTCTCTTTTACTCAGTATATCTATGTGCTCATTTTTGCGCATTGTGGACTCACTTTTTTTAGATGATTTCTTAATTGCATCTACTCATGTAACTTTTTATTCCCTTAATAAGAAGTTCAATTTTTCCACCTGAAAAAAAAAAAGAAAAAAAAAAGGAAAAACTATAAATAATGTTCAATACACATTATTAACAAAGACTAATGGCAACTAACCAATTTCATTGATAATATTTTGAATCTAAAATTATTTATATAAAAACTATTTGATATTTAATAAAGGAAATTAAATATGATATTAATGAAAATAAATAAATAAAATTAGTTTGTAAAACCTCACCCTACTATGGTAACTCCAACTTATTCAGTGGCTAAATGTCAAATTATGAATGACAGGCAACTAGATTGATATCATTTATGGCAGAAGCATGAAAGTCATTAACAATTTATGGAATTTCCCCAAATTTTAAGAGATTGAGGAGTAGGATAATTTGCAAAATCCATGTCACTGCTCAACATAATCTTTCCTTATATTTTTCATTCACCTATATGTTTTGATCTGCTAATGAAATGGAAGACCACTCTTTGAGTTGATAATATGCATTCCATAAACCACATTAGCCATATCTTATCAAAGATACTAAATGCAAATATTTTTCGATCAACAAAATAATAATAATAATAATAATATAATGAGGTTGAGCAACAACTATTAATTCTTGATCTTTGACACGACACTACATCACAAAGCCAAGCCGGCATATCCATATTAAGAATTACTGCACATCGATAGGGAATCTAGTGTAGAAATTACACCAATGGATTCAATCTAATCATGCAATGTACTAAAACAAGATATTGAATCCTTCTACAATATTTTCAGAATATAAATCATGATCGCTTAATCACATGCAAGTAAGAGAAAGAATTAAATCAATCGCAAAACACAAGATTTTCCTTGGGAAATAAACTACTCAAAACCCCTCCATATTTATTGTATAATGAACCAAGGAATCATGAAACAATAAAATGCATGCGTGCTCCCCACAACCTCATACACTCTACCAATTGCTTCACATCGATCTAGGAAAAATTGGACAAACACATAGTCAATTTCCTGCTTACCCTTAGCCTGCCTTACTCACACAATCCGTAGAGAAATAAACCCCTATTAAATAGGAAATTCAGCCTTCCTTGATTGTGCAATCCATGATGGGTTTCATGTGGCTTTATAACTACACCTGTGCAATTCGCTAAAAATACAACAGATGGTTTACTTACCTTTAACCTTTGTCTCATCCGTGTCTCCATCAGTATTGACATGCATGTAGCTATTAATAGTGAATCATCAATTACTTGGTAGATCACTACTTGTGAATTAAATATATTTTAATTCACTTGATCTTCCACTAGCTCATCAATCAGTTAGAACTAGTTAAAATAACTTTAGCTCAATTAATTTGAGTTAATTGATTGCACTCACACCACACTAGTACTACAACTGCAACTGAACCTTCTAAATAATAGAATCACTCTACATGCCTATCCATTAACCCTCAACTTGAAATTCTTGAGCTAAATAATTCTATCACACTTAGTTAAATATTACAAGTTGTTATGAGATAAGATTACAATTTATTTTCCAAGTTATTTAAAAAGCAGTTGTCCACATTAATTCTCACTAATATGTCACTAGAATTCCTCACTCATGTGTGACCCGGAATCCCACACTAGTATGTGGTGCATTTTCTTGTTCAATTTGAACACCACCTCTCCACAAGAAAGGGATTATCTACTACCCCGATCCTGCCTCTATGGAATTCAAATTTTCTCTTTGTAAGCGCCTTCGTTAAGATATCTGCATCCCGATATTGCATGGGAATGTACTGCAACAATATAATGCACCTATGAACACAATATCTGAGATGGTGGTACAGGATGTTAATATGCTTGGACTCGTCATGGAATAATGGATTAACCGAGAGCTTTATGCAACTCTAGTTATCACAATGTATCATCGTTGGATCCATCTGATGATCAAATAAACCAAAAATTACCTTCCTCATCCATATGGCCTCACATGCAGCCTGAAAATCTTCCATGTAATCTGCCTCGACTAAAATAAGTGCAACTGATCTCTGCTTCCTGTTGTACAAAGATACTGTTGATGATCCTATGTTGAAGATGCCCCCTGATGTGCTCTTCCTATCTGATGGATTGCCTACCCAATCTGCATTGGTGAAGCCTTGAAGCTTCACTCCCTTAGTCCAACTCTACCATAATCCATAATTTGTAGTGCCCCTGAGATATCTCAACACATGCTTCCCCGCCTTCCAAAAGAGCTTGGTAGGCTTAAACCATAGATTGACTAGGATGGTTAACTACATAGCATATATCTAGTCGTGTGTTCATCAAATACATAAATGAACCCACAAGCTAGCTGTAAATAGTAGCATCCTCCTTCCTCCAGTTACCTGCAAAATGAGTCTCCATTGGTTTGTTGCCTTCCATGTGGAACTTCCTCAAAATCTTTGTGGCATACTTGCCTCGAGATATAAATATCTCCCCATATCTTTTCCATATTTACAAGCCAAGGAAATAATGCAAGAGCCCAATTTCCTTCATCTCAAACTCCCTTTCAAGATCCTCTTTGCAAGAAGTTATGAGCTGCTCATCACTTGCTAGTATACGATCATCAACATAAAGTACAATAATCAAAATCTTACCATCAACCAGAATATGATATAGGTTCACATCCACTTCACTCTTTTTGAAGCCCAACCCAGTGAAATAGCTATCGATCCTGGTGTGCCAAGCACGAGGTGCTTGCTTTAGCCCATACAATTCTCTCTTGAGTCTGCACACATGTGAATCCCTGTCAAAGGTCTCAAAGCCTTTTGGCTTCTCAATGTACAATTCTTCCTCAATAACTCCATTTAGAAAGGTTGGCTTTACATCGATATGATGTATCTTCCACCCCCTCTGCACTGAGAGTGCAAGGATGGATCTAATCGATGAGTACCTTGCAACCAGTGAAAATGTATCCTCATAGTCAATCCCCTCTACCTGTGAGAATCCTATGGCCACAAATCTAGCCTTGTATTTATCCACACTCCCATCTGCTGCATGTTTCACCTTGTAGATCCACCTGGATCCAACTTTTGACTTCCTACTAGTCTTGGGACCACTTCCCATGCACTATTTTTGATAATGGATTCATACTCCTCAACCATGGCATCAACCCATATTGGTTGTTTCACTGCTTCCTCAAAAGAGGATGGTTCTGTCACAATACACTCACTTATAAGAGCCATGTATCCAGTATACCTATCTAGGACCTTCTCCGCCTGCGTTTTCATGTAAGTGCACCTACATGCTCTATCACATCTAGCATCAATCTGTCAGCCTCTCTAGTGCGCTTCCTATCATTTCTAGTGGATGGTTCTGCATGAGTGGTTTTTGCCACTCCATGATCCTTTGCTTGTGGATGCTCCACATCTTGAGGTTCATACTTTGGAAATAAGAGTTCCTCATCTACATGCAAGTCAAAATCCCTCTCAAGGGACAATCACATTGCTTTCTCCTCATCAAATTTAACATCTCTCCTAACAACTTCCATCCTGTTAGCCGGAAAATACACCTGATAGTTGTGGGGAGTATCAGTGTACCCCACAAATATAAAAACCTATGTTGTTGGTTCTAGCTTCTTCCTGGCATCTTTGGTCACATGGAAATACACAGATGAGCCAAAAATTTTAAAATATGAAACATCTAGTTTCTTACCTAAAAAATCCTTCTATGGCGTACTCATGCCAAGTATCTAATGAGGACTACATTTCTACACAAATACCGTTGTGTTGTATGCCTCTGCCGATAGATGCAACAATAGGTCCTGATCATGTGACATAGCTCGTGCTACTCCCACAATTGTACTATTATTTCTTTCTGCAACCCCATTTTGTTGTGGGTTATGAGATGCAATCAATTCTCTCTGAATTCCTTCTTTGGTGCAAAATTTCTTGAATTCATTAGAGATATACTCACCATCATTATCACTCCTTAGAGCCTTCACCTTCTTCCCCATATCTTTCTCTCCCAGTGATTTGAACTCACAAAACTTGGAGAATGTCTAATCTTTCTTATGCAGAAATAAGATCCAACACTTTCTAGAAACATCATCAACAAAAATCACATAATACATGTGATTTGTTGTGGAAGGTGTAGAGAATAGTCCACACACGTCTAAGTGAAATCTCTCAAGGATTGCCACTGCTCGATTCTCCTTCTCATGAAAAGTGGCTTTATTATACTTCCCCATGATACATCCCTTGCATGTGTCTATCTGCGCAAGAGTACCCTTTGGAAGACCTGTAGAAATCTGTTGCATGATCCTCAAAGCACTGTGGTGTAGATGGCCCAATCTCATCTTCCATAACTAACCTGTATCTCGACTGACCACCTTCCCTATTTTACTTCTCAATGTTGTGTAGCCATCTACATCAAGTTTGTAGAGGCTCTTCACATGAACCCCGATCTTCTTTACGTGTCCTGTGGCTTTGTGATGAAGGAACACCTTTGCTTCACTGAAAACCACATCATATCCAAGATCCTCCAACATAGCAACTAAAACTAAATTATTTTTCAAGCCAGGTAAATGCATGCCATATTTTAATATGAAATGTTTACCTGATTGTCTCTGGAAAGTAATTGTACCAATCCTGGTAGCATTATACCTCCCGTCATCACCCATCTCAATGTGCATATGAAGATCCTTCTCCTCCAAGCTACTAAAGAGTTCTTTGTTTCCATTCATGTGGAAAGATGTTCCACTATCCAAGTACCACATAGATCCTAGTTACAGGGTTTTGGTTAAATAGACGCATAGAACTGCTACTACATCTATTCTCATTTGTTGATCCAATGCCAAAAAAGTCACTAAAAACATAGCAGTGAAGGCTATTACAGTCACAAGCAACACTAGCACAACAATCTTGATCTACATAACAATAAGGATCATAAATTCCATTCATTATATAAATTATAATTTTGATTAATCATTTAATAATTTTCTATATAATAAATTGTAGTTTATTTGGTTATAAAATATTATAAGCATTTGTTTTAATTGGATTGAGCAATCTCTACTTTAAGGATATGTATAATATATTATTGATTATAATGGTAACAATGAAATTAATCTAAAACTAGGAGTTCAAATTTTTAGAGTAAATATGATGTATCAAATAATTATAATGATAATGGTATACCATGAAATCAACCTGAAAATTCAAGAAATTACAACTTTTAATAAATAAGATAACTATTTTCAATGGAAAATGAATTCAATAACCTGTTCAGACAATATCCCCAACTTACCTTAAGATCCTTAGGACAATAGATTAAGAACATAATCACATAGATATATTCCAATGCAACACCTGCCCCATTAACTGTTGAGTTCCTTAGGACAATAGTTTAAGAACATAATCACATAAATATATTCCAATGCAACACCTACCCCATTAACTGTAGAGAGCAGCAGTCCTTCAGGCTTGATCAATTCATAACATGTCCAGAGTTAAGTGCTCAACAAGGTGCATATATAAGGAAGAAAATTGATCACTCAACAAGGTGCAAATATAAGGAAGATAATTGAAATCCTCTATGGATTCATTCCTCACTATGAGTAAAATGTCTTTCTTTCTATCAAAATATAATCAACAATCCAAATTGACAAGAGTCCCTTAAAGACTTTGTTTATTGATTACAGAGACGGTGTATATTCATTACATATTTCAAACATTTCAAAGCTCACATGAAGAGAGGAAAACAAAGAGAAATATCACATTTCCTACCCATTTTGACCAATTTCCAATTAAATCAGAAAGGTTACAATAGAGAATTTTTGAAACTAATACCATCATTCATGAAATCCTAAAAAAAATCAAATGGGAATCTATTCAAATCACATGTGACTAAGATCCTATGGAATTTAAATAGGTATAAAACCTCACCTATTACTCCTAGAATGAAGCTCAGTACATCCGCCATCTCCAGTTAGATCTGGATTGATTAATTGGCAGGGGATTGTGCTCTTGTGGTCTAAAATAAAGGAAGGACTAGCATGAAGATAGGTTGGGCATAGGGCAGAGTCATGGATGTGAACATGTGCATGCTAAGTAATATAACTGTAACGATAGATTGTGCCAACCCTTCTAATTTGCCATTTGAGATTTTCGTGGTTGGGAGTAAAATATCATATGAAAAATAAATATGTGCCTAATAGATTATCGACGATGACAGTTGGAGACTTATGTTGTTTTAAATAACAAATAATTATCATGTTCATGCATTGTAAGTGAGATAAAATAATTCAAAAATTCATCAGTACTACTTACTCCCTTTCTAAAAAATCTAAGAAATTTCCCCCCCTAAACTAAGAAATGTGTCCCCCTTAACTTCTCTTCCTCGAACCACTTCAAGAAAAATATCCTAAAGACTTTGTAGTAGAGTTTCATATACATTGAAAGGTTTTCCATCAAGGATATGCCCCATCAGAAGATCCAACCTAACAGAATTAGGCACGCAGGAAGTATGTTCCAATGCAGATAATGATGATGACTGCAATAATATTCTACCTTCTCACAACCTCAGTGAATAGCTTCAATTCATCCAAGGTTCCATATGTATCATACTTATAATTGATAAAAATATTCAAGCATACCACTTTTGAAAAGAGGAGTCTGCATTTGGCATACTAGGGCTCATAGGTGCCTGCCACCACTATGAAGAAACATTCCACAAGCCTCTCTCGACCAAAGGGTAGTAAAGGGAATTCCAAATGTTTAAACCAATTGTGGTGCAGAATCAATCATAATCATTCAAAGAAGGAATTGGAACAAATTTGAAACTGAGTAATTAATTTTTCTTCATATTGCAGACATAAAGTGGATACATACTACATTCTGGAAAAAATGTTGAAATCATTAGGTTGGTTAATTTTGTGGTAATATTATTCATCTCTTTTTATTGGATTTCCTGGACAATGTGGTCACCAACTCTAAAATATTTTGGTTGTTCACTTTGCACCACTTAGAAATTAGAAGAATTGCAGCAGTTGGTTAGTTCTATTATCATTATCAATAACATAAAGAAAGAAATAACTTGCAAATTATGTTAAATTTGTTAAATTTTAAAAAATGATGAAGAGAATGAAAGCGAAATGAAATGTTTGTCTGGTTATTTCTAACTCTTTTATCTAGATGTGCAAAATCTCAGTGATACACTTCACAATATCTCTTTGCTTCCACACTTTGGGGACACTGCCATGCCAAGAATCCTCCAACTCATATTGAGTTTAACAATGGTAAACAAAATACTATATGTGATGTCATTATTTTCTTTTGGTCAATGATGTTGTAACAAAACCTATTTACAAATTAAGAATATCCACGATAAAGTAGCGATAAATGACTATGGTTAAAAAATTTGTTCCATATTTTTTTAAATTTAAATATGTTTAACTTATATATTAATTGTTTCTATAACTAATAATAATTTAAAATAAAGTTATTATAAACTTTTCTTGAACAACATTGTGAAACATTTAGTTAAAAAGTAAATTAATATTTTAATATTTTGGTTAAATTTTAAAATTTAAAAATTCATGTACAATGAAATTTAAATTTTATCCCTAAAATACTTAATGACAATCTCTAATCTTTATTCATAAAAATTTCAACCCTTAGAGTTTAGTAAAATTTATAATAGCGGAAAATATAAGTTGTAAATAAAGAAATGGACAAATGTAATATCGGACAATCTTTGTTAAATGTAATTGTTTGGTGGATTCCCTTTTCATTTTTTTTTCAACGAACCTGTATTTCTATCTTGTATGAAACCTTTGTTTTTTTTTCCCAATCTTGGTATTATATATATGTTTGGAAATAATTTTTTATTAGTATTATATTTAATTGATTTTAATATGTTGTGCAAAGGAAACTGTAAGTACTTTAGAAAGATGAGAAGGAAAGAAATTACTCTAACATTGACAAGGCTAAATATAGCCTATGAGACAAAATGTTTCTCCATCTGGTTCTTGTGTTTGACCCTTTCCTTGTGAAGCCTCACAATAAATGCCCCCAACTTCTAGACAAACCCCTAGCTGAATAGATTACCCCAAGAGCTAGCTACCAAAATATCTACATAACCTTCCATGTTGTCTTTGAAGGCCTCACATTCTAAAATGAAATGTGTTTCTATTTCCACTTTTTTGGAATAGAAAAAAATACACACTCTTTCCTCACATAGTTCTTTTGACCTTTTCCATCCCTATAGTGGAGTTGATGAGAATTAGTCCTTAGGTTAGCAATAAAATTGTTGTCTCTCCAATAATATTGGTCGGGCCTATGTATCCATTTTATTGATGATTATGAGTGGGATTAAACTCTTCAATATAGTATTTTTTCTTTCTCCCTAGCTCCTTATCCTAACTACACTTGTGAAACTTATCCTAAATTGAAATTTTATGTTGTTTTAAATATATTTTTAATTTTTTTTTTTTTTTTTTTTTGGTAAATTCAACTCACTTATAACATTAAAATTATGTGTTTGGAAAATTTATTTAGCCATGAACGATGGTTTGATCAACATTCATCAATGAAACATCAACACAACTGTGAGATTGTTCTTCCCCTCCATCCTCCACCCTTTAGGTTTATTTTTCCTTTGTTGCAACATTTTTGCAATAGCATCATATACATGTTGAAGTAACATCAAATGCATGTTCTATTCCTTATGTGCATCTTTACAACTTTAAGAGAAATTGCTAATCTTTATCTCTATAAAAATCACAAAGTTTCATCAAATAAGATAAACACATAGTTCTGTGCAAAGGTATAAAAGTCACAAAGTTTCACCAAATAAGATAAACACAGAGTTCTATGCAAAGGTAAGATAAGGTAAGTTGGAGAGCACTGCGAGAATCAAATACAATTCCTATGAAGCTAGTTCATGGGTACGTAAATGAATAACACTATGAATCATGAAGATAATGTATGGGTGTATGAATAAAAGACTTACAGATGTGTAGTTATTTTGGACGTCTATAATTTAACATAAATATTTTATTTTAATGAGGTTTGATTTAATTGTTATAGTCATACGCTGATTAAGACTATTACTTTTGTTAGAATATTTGTTCACTTATTACGATATATGCCAGCATTATTTCACATTCACACACATAGATTTATTATACATGATATTAGATCTACAACGTTAGAAACTAGGATGATATTGAGAAGGGGGTTAATCAATAATATTAGGATAAAATTAATCAATTATTTTTATTTTATATTTGTTAATTTATGTAGCAATATTTTATATAATAAATTTTAATAAATTAACATAATTATAATTTAATATATACATATGTAATATATAAGACACTAAATGTAACACTAATCATTTTCTTAATTATTTTTACAAAGGTAAGCTTTAACTTGTTGTTACGATATGTTTTATGGCACCAATCAAAAGGAAGCAAACACTCCTTAAATTGTCACATTTATCAACACCAATTGAAAGGAGCACAAAACCCATTTGTTTTGTTGGCACCCATCAATAGGAAACATCAACTCCTTCTTGTGCTTCATAAGTAGCACCCACTAGTAAGAAGTATACACTACCTTTTGGTAGACATATGATCAACTTATTAGAATCATCCACTCCTTTATTTTGCAAGCATCCACTTGCAAAGGCACCAACAACAAAACTATTCTAACACCCATGACTTAGCCTAGTATTAATGACTTCCTAATTTGCAGGCACCAACATGTTGTACCTACAGACCACTATTTCATACATTTTCAAAATGGATCCTCACAGGCCTACTAATAAAAAAATTCTACTCTTTAATATAGCTCTAATGTATTTATACACACCCTCTATCAATACATATTCCTCATACTCAATGCCTTTATTTGCATAATAGAATCTCTGTGGCCAAAACGCATAGTGGGTGAACATTTGGCATCTTGGAAACTGGAAGGTGTTGTAACAGGTTAGTAAATTTGACACCTACGGTTAATTTCGGATGGTTATTTGTTAAATGGTTGTTTACATGTCTTTTCCCCTCCGTATTATACGTTTTCCTTCAGAAATTTCATGCATAACAAGTTAATTGACGAGCCTATGTCCGTTTGACTCAAACGACATGGCCACCATGCCGTCTACCCATTTCGTTCAACTCGCTCTATATATAATCATAATTTCACCGTGGAGACTTTATCTCATTTACCTCTATACATTAAATATCATGTTCTTTATTCATGGTTTAAAACATGCCATTATTCATCATTTTCCCTTTGGGATAGTTATGCCATCATCAAGTCAATGCTGTTTTTTCTTTTTCTTTTTTTGCTCTATGTGGTCATTTTCATAAGAAGAAATCTGGTTCCCTTTGGCAATTATCATAACCCATCAAAAGACTTCATATTTGAAAAATTTCAATTCGAATGAGCCAAAATTGGATATGATACACACCTGTTCAAATTCCAACAATGATAATTATTCAAAATCTCTAGGCAAATGATGATTTCAAAGCCCTCAAAGGGTTATCGTTTAGTTTAAAAGTTATATTTTGGGTACAAAAGAATGAAGTCCAGCCTGCAAATATCATTGGGTTTCTAATTCGATTTTATGCCCCACCTGTACATTATTCTTCTTGCAATTATATATACAAAATTCTCCATCGTGCATTGTTGTCTACTTTCTCATGTTGTTGTTGACCTTGTGCATGTTTTATAATTTGTTTAACAAATGCTATCACAAAGTTGTAAAAGGAATGAGATCATTGTTGTGCCAGATTGGGTATTGTGCATTAGCTAATTATTGTTCATGGTAGCTATGATTTTGTTCTCTAGATGTTCAGCCAAATAAGGCAAGCGAAGAGGAAATAGACCATTGGGAATTTGGAAACAAGGCAGAAATAGAAGGATTCAGTTTTCAATTCACTTTAATGCATATTTTGGTGAATTTAGGTCGCTGGCTACTATAGGTCATCTTTACCTATGTCTTCCACCTGCAATTAGCCAGTGTAATGTTCCCAATTAGCAGCAACTAATTGGACATATTAACTTTGTTCATATTTTTTCTTTCTAATGTTCAACTACAAATAAAAGGGTTTTTGGATCCATAACCCAACTTAGGAGAAATAATATTCCTAAGTCACTTAAAAAACATGACACATTTAATGTAGGGCCCAAGGGGACCAAGTGGCAGTGTAGGGAGACGGACAACGCAGGGACAGTGTGCGCCAAGCATCCCAATGGCAGCGTGGGCTAGGACAGCGTAGAGTAGGCAGTGGCAATGTGGCATAGGGGCCAGTGCAGCGTAGTGGGTCCCAAGGGAATGTTGGGGCCTCAAGCATAAAAGGGATTGAGGGCCTAGCTTCCCAGGCATTCTATCATTCATCTTCATAATTTTTTTCTAACAGATATTGAGCACACTTATGTTGCCTAGCTAAGTCTGCAAGTGTTGTTGAGCACGTGGGTGTCTTTGAGCAGAGATCCCAACTTCAAGTGAGGAGCTTCATCATCCTTTTTTCATATTATAGATTGAGGAGCCAGCCTTCAGGAGTTACGCAGTTCATCAGGCAGCGCAGTCACCCAAATGGATTACATAGTATTGGAGGAGATCAGCTCCCAGAGTGAGGGAGATTTAGGAGTTTCAGTCTTGGAGAAGTGTGAGGGGATCAGCCCTTCACAAGTAGTGTTTGGGAGCAGCAAGAGGCCAATATTTCCAGTTTATCAATCCAGTGATTAGTGTACTCACTAGGAGTGCATAATTTTCCCAAGAGGGTCAAATTCTGGGGTCAACCTTTCTGGGATTCCTTCTAGGGTTTTTTCCAAGATTTTGGAGGAGATTCCATAGCCAGAGTTTCATAATTTTTTGAGAAGGGGAACATCTCCTAAGAGCAACTCCATTCCAGCCAGAAGTAGCACTTTCCAGCAGCATTAGCAACCCAGAGAGTTACGTAGTCACTGGAGGAGCAGCCATTCCATAGCAGGGTTTGGAGAGACATTTTAGCTTGCCTTGAGCAAGCCAAGGTGCCATCATTCTGATCACCTCTTGTACTCGTTCCCTATTTCCAGATATATAACAAAATGGCTCAACTTTTATGAAATGTTTGCAGTGATTTTCATGGTGCATCTCTATTTGTTGTTTATTTCCTATTCGGAACATTACAGTGGTATCAGAGCTCATAGAGTTGACTCAGCATGTGGATCAAATTAGTCTATGACAATCAGAGACAAATAATGCATCACTTACCGGAAGCAGTAGTACCGAAGCAGAGAGCAGGAGGCTCGAGCCCACATTTGGTGAAGGGGGCTGCATTCCAATAGAGGACGTAGAAGAGAAATCACTCATTGCAAATGAAGTATATGATGAGAAGGAGTTCTGTAATCTCCTAAATTCTGTACAATAAATCTCTAGAAATATAGAGGAGATGGACTGAAGATTGTCGGGGAGAACAGACAGCATGAGACCCCAAGGGGATTTCACATTAGGGAAGGGTCTGACACTTCTCATCATACATAGGAGAATAAAACTATGCAGTAGGTGGTGCTATGCACTTCCCCACATTCCACCATTCCCACATTCTTGACTGCAGGCACGGGAATGGGAGGACCCCAGGAGCCATAGGTGGCTCACTATGCAGATTATTTTGCAGAATATCAGTCATATGAGTGGGATTTTGGGGAAGCCCTCACTTTCCACAATTTCTATCAGCTGAAGAAAAGTATGACACCCTGAAGTCAGAATAGAGGAGGTGGGTACATGTAGGGAGGTGAACTGCAATGTACCATGGGCAGATTTTTCTTGCTGACATACAACAGGTCATAAAAATGTTCAGCAAAGGCTTGCGTGGAAAATTTGGACATTTACTTTCAGCTAAACCAAATGGCAGAGTTGGAGGCCATCAATGTGGAAACACTACACGTTCAGGGAGAAGCCCCTAACTGGTCGTTCCATGGGATGTCCACACTGGGTCATTCAAGAGTGACAATGTATGTAGAGTTCACTCAGAGATTGGTGGAATGATTTGACTGGAATGATCCTGAGGAGAATATTGTTGAGCTGACCAAGTTCAAGCAGACCAGCAACCCAGAGACCTACATCTCTAATTTCTTGAGACTTTCAGTGATGGTTCCAGACTTGTCCGCAGCCAGGAGGACTTACATGTTCATTAATGGGTTGGAAGAGCCTCTGCGTTGGCCAGTCAAGTCTACTAGGACTGCTACACTTCAGGGTGCAGTTGGGAGGAAAAGGGACTTGCAGGATGCCCTGCCCAGACATAGAACTCCTTCCCCCCAGAGACCTTCATTCCAACCAAAGGGCAAAGACACGATGGTTCCACCTCCGCAGGGGAACCAAGGCCCAGGGCCTTTGGACGACGATACCTGAAGAGATCTGAGATGGAGGAAGCTATTCTTCACATGCCAGGAGCCATGTGCATTGTTCATCGTTGTACCATGAGAAAGTCACACTACATCAAGGTCTTCTTCGACAATGAGGGAGAAGAAGATGCGTATGAGGAGTTGGAGGGAGATGTCAGCACTTATGCATTGGGAGGAGATCATCCACCACCTCCCCCCCCAGGAGTAGGAGGGGTAGTGTTTTCACCCACAAGAGGAGTCCTTGCATCCTTGTGAGAGGTTCCTAAGTATTTGACACTGCGTGTTCGAGGCACAATCCAAGGGAAGTGTGTTTCTGTTCTAGTCGACAGCAAAGCCACTTATAACTTCATCAATTCCTAGCTAGTGCAGAGGAGTGACATAGCGACAGAGAGTTTTGATGGGTTCTCAGTGTTGGTTCCGGGAGCCAGAACCATGCCATGCATAAGGTATGTTCCATCTTTGGCAGTGACCATGGGAACATACAGAGTCACTAACCACTTCTTTGTGGTTGACATCCTAGATACCAATGTGGTATTAGGAGTGCAGCGGCTGATTACGCTAGGTAAGGTCCCTACAGATTGGGAGACATTAGATATGGAGTGGACAAACAAGAAGAGTGGGAAGCATGTGATGATCAGAGGCATGCACACATACCCTCCTTGGATAGTTTCAACATACTGGATGGAGGCAGACTTCTAGAAGGGGGACATAGAGTGGGCAGTAGAGCTGTGTATTTCAGAGGCAGGAGTATTAGGGCAGCCAGTACACCCTGATGTGTAGTCGATATTGGACAGATACTCCACGGTTTTTGGGGACATACTACTTGGGCAGTTGCCGGACCAGGGGTTTGAGCATACTATCGAGTTGGAGCAGGGGATCCAGGCAGTGATCACCACCCCCTATAGGCACCCCAAGGCCTATAGCGATGATATTGAGAGAGATATCCATGAGCTCATGTCATTGTGGCACATCCGAATCAGTACTATCCCATTTTCTTCTTCTGTTTTTTTGGTGAAGAAGAAGGAAAACACATTGCAGATGTGCATTGACTACAGGGCACTCAATAAAAAAAACCATGAAGAACTGATACTCCATCCCCAGGATTGTTGAGTTTATGGATGAGCTATGGGGATCGAAGTTCTTCTTCAAGATCGATCTAAGGTCGAGATACCATAAGATCAAGGTGAGGGACCAGGATGTCCCCAAGACTTCATTCTAGTGCCACTATGCCCATTTCGAGTTTTGGGTGATGCCCTTCGGGCTATCCAATGCATTGGCCACCTTTCAATATTGCATGAACCACATTTTTCGTGGTCATTTGAGAGATTCCATGCTAATGTTCTTCGATGACATCCTCATCTACAGTCACACATGGGAGGAGCACTTGTAGCACATTGAGGCTATTCTGCGTATCTTGGAGGAGCGGCACTTCTATGCTAAGATTTCCAAATGTGAATTTGGGCTGACACAAATGCTCTATTGGGGCACATCATTGGGGTGGATGGGGTAAGGGTCCATGAGGAGAAGATCTGCGCCATCCGGGATTGGCCGGAATCGAAGAATGTGATAGAGATCCAGAGATTTGTACGCATCTGCCCCTACTATCAGAAATTTGTCAAGGGGTTTTCACAACTTGTTGCACCCCTCACGGACCTCACCAAGAAGGGGGAATTTTTCTGGACTAAATCTGTGTAGAGGTCTTTTGATAATCTCAAAGAGGTGATGAGAAACTGTCTGGTATTGGCTTTTCCAGACTTCATGCAACCCTTGATTCTAGAGTGTGATGCTTCAGGGGAAGGAGTAGGTGCAGTTTTGATGTAGGGAGGTGATCTGAATGGAAAATGGCATCCACCCATGTTATCCATCCACCCATAGAATTTACACATGGTATTGACATCGACCCATGGTATTCATCCACCCATGGTATTTATCCACATATAGAATTTACCCATGTTATTGTAAATGACATCCACCGATGGTATTTACCCATGGTATTGTAAGTGAGATCCACCCATGGTATTTACCACCCATGGAATTTGCAAGTGTTATTTTAACAAAAAAAAAATTCTATAAGTAACAACTCGCATTTTGCAAAGGACAGATTGTCCATCATAATGCAGCTTCGACAGTTATTCTCTATTTTAGTAAAACAAGTTTCTTTGTGGTTTCATTTGCTGTGTGTTCTCTCTTTTTTTCTAGCATTCTAATTTTGCAAATCTTGTCAAATCCATTTCATTTTTTTAGATCTTGGGGGCTTCCCCCTCAATATCTGAATTAGTGGTATCAAATTCAGGTTACGAATCCATGGGAATGAGGGTTTGAAGCATATTCCAGTTTCAATGTTTTGCAACAATCTTTAGCAACTCTATGAATTTGTTATGCGACGATTTTTCATATCAGATTTGAAGCTATTGGTGAAAAATTTACAAAACCAAAGACCATATATGGATTCCTTGTGAAAAAATAGACAAATTCAAAAATAAAAATTGGCTGAATTGGAATTCGGATGAGGGAGATGTCGCTGATTCAAATCAGCAATGTTGCAGAAATTTTTCTAAGGAAAATTCATGGACGACAGATATCCTGTCATTTTTTTAGTTTTCAGTGTGCAATTTCAAAGAAACGGTTATAGATCTGAGCTCCCATTGAAAATTCACCCGATTTCAAAAAAAAATCGCTCAAATCGAAGTTTGTGCGAGGAAGTTATCGTTGATCTAAAATCAATTATTGTTTTAGAAATTTTGTGATAGCGAGATAGTTCCAGCGCGAATATGAGAGTCTAGATTCTCCAATTGGCGATTTCAAATACACGAGAAGATTCAAAATAATCATTCCATTTCCAAAAATAGGTTATAATAAATATTTTGAGTTATATTGACCTAGTTATTCTCATTTTAAATCTGGAGCAGCATTCAGAGTGGGTTCCCTTTGGAGACATGCCCTCCCACCCCGATTTAGTAGGCACCTGCTTCACATTCATCAGTTTTAGCATAGCAGCGTTTGGCTTGGGTTATTTGGAGAGGTGTTCTCCCACCCCAAGCTATGTAGGGACCTGCCACTTCATCAACAATCAACATCACAATTATGGTTCAACTGTAGAAAATCCTTCTCATCGAAATCCATTTGCTAGGCCGCACACTGTTAGTATCATAGTTGGTCACAAGCATTACAGGGTATCTCTATCCTTGGATCTTCATTTTTTATGGTTCTGGTGTTGGGTATGTGTTATATTCTTTCCACAATTATCCCCACGCGCTGTATGTTGCGTCGGGCGTAGCTGGGGGGTCACGAGGGGCGAAGCAATCCCCACTGCTAAACCGGGGGCAGCGCCTCTGGCCCAAATTGTTTTTTGTATGGACTTCACCAGGCGAACCGCCTCATATTTATATTATTTTGCACATGGTTTTGGGGTTCGATGGTTTTCGGCCCCTGGTATTTTTGTAGATCCGGTCAAGTGAACTACGGTTATGTTCTAATCCAGGGTTAATGGATTGGGGTTTATGTATGCTTCGGCATGTATATATATGTGTTGTAACACTAAAAGGAACATAATGAAAATCAAGCTGGTCGTCCCGATTTGGGATCCAGGGGAAAATCTCTGTGTTTATCTGTTTTATGTTTTATGCTCTTGCTATTGTTTATTTTCTATTATAAGAATCGTGTGTAGATATTTCTGTTCAGGGTTAAAACCCATATTTGTACGTAGTTGTTTCTAAAAAGGGGACGCCTTGTCATGAGGGTTTTTTGCTTCTTGCCCGTACCTCGTGCGAAAGGAGATTCGCGGACTTCCATTTCATGAAAGAATATATAGCGATTAAGACAGAGATTCTAGAAATAAAATGGCCGTAGCGAGTCATAGCCCAAGATGGACGTATCCATTGTGGATAAAGATCAAAGTGGGATCGCTGTGAGATCTACCAAACCAACGGTACGATGAAGACCGGAAGAAATCGGATTCAAGGTCGAGAGCACACACACAAAAGCGATTCAGTATTGTTGAATGTATCTGGGGAAGCTACGGCGAAGAATTTGTGGGAAAAACTTGGGACTTTGTACCAATCTAAGTCTCCGGTGAATAAGTTGTTCCTGCGGAAAAAGCTGTATAACCTGAGGATGAAGGATGGAGACTCGGTGATAGAGCATCTGAACGCCTTCAATACTGTGGTAAGTCAACTGTCATCTGTTGATATTAAAATCTCAGATGAAGATAAGTGCATCAGTTTGTTGTGTTCTCTACCAGACTCGTGGGACAGTCTGGTTATTGCAATAGGTAGCAGCACAACTACCTTGAATTTTGATGACATTGTCTCAGCCTTGCTGTCGGAGGAAATGAGACGGAGAAATATGGAGGGTCAAAATGGAGATGCCTTATCCGTACGAGGAAGGTCCCAGAATAGAAACAAGAATAAGGTTTCGAGTGGGAGATCTAAATCTAGAGGGAGATCTAAATCTCCTGGAAAGTTTGTAAAGGTGTGCTGGAAATGCGGAAAGGAAGGGCACTACAAAAAGGAATGCAGATCTAAAGCTCCCGAGAAAGGAAAGGGATCTGATGAAGGTCCTTCTGCAGAGGCAAAAACCACCTCGGATGAAGGTGGGGATGTGTATTTGGCTTCTTCTTCAAATACACATGTAGATCATGAGTCATGCTTGATTGACTCAGGTGCATCCTTTCACTTCACTCCCCATAGGGAGTGGTTCTGCGAGTATGAGAAATATGATGGTGGTGATGTCTTCCTAGGGGATGATAGGAAGGCCAGAATCGTCGGACGTGGAAAGGTAAAGTTGAAGCTGCAAGGTGGAAGGATTAGAACACTTCCTGGTGTTCTGCATATTCCTACATTGGCCATAAATCTGATTTCTGTAAGCAAGATGGATGATGCAGGTGTAAAAACAGTGTTCGAGAAAGATGCCTGCAAGATGGTTCGGGGAGCACTGGTATTAATGCGGGGAGTTCGGACTGGAACTTTGTATAAGCTACAAGGTAGCACTGTTATTGATGGGTGTAAAAATTCTATGGTTCCTGAAAGTGGAGCGGAAAGCCTAGCTGTCTCTGGAGAAAAGACCATGTTATGGCATCAAAGGCTTGGACATATTGGAGAGAAGGGCCTTCAGATACTGCACATAAATGGTATGGTAGAAGGTATGTCTAATTGTTCTCTAGATTTCGATTTCTGTGAACATTGTGTATATGGGAAGCAGAATCGGGTGAGTTTTCCTTCTGGTGCTAAGAGGGCGAACAAAATATTAGAACTTGTGCACAGTGATGTGTTTGGACCTGTGTCAGTTCCATCACTGGGAAAGTCTGTGTACTATGTTTCATTCATAAATGACTTCTCAAGGAATACATGGATATATTTCTTGAGGAAGAAATCTGAAGTCTTTGACAGATTTAAAGAATTTAAGGCTCTGGTGGAAAACCAGACAGAGAAGAAGATAAAGGCGTTGAGGACAAATAATGGTGGGGAGTTCTGCAAGAAGGAATTTGAAGAGTTCTGTAAGAAGTGTGGTATAGCACGGCAGAAAACTACTCCATACACACCTCAGCAAAATGGAGTTGCAGAAAGAATGAATAGAATGCTAATGGAAAAGGCAAGAAGCATGCTTAGTGGTACTGGGTTAGGACAAGAATTCTGGGCAGAGGCAGTGGAGACTACATGTTACTTAGTTAACAGATCACCTTCATCAGCGTTGGAGGATAAGACTCCACATGAGGTATGGACTGGTAAGAAACTCTCTCTTTCACATCTAAGGGTATTTGGATGTGATGCATATGTACATGTTCCAAAGGAGAAAAGGACCAAGTTGGATAATAAATCTGAAAGGTGCATCTTTATTGGGTATAAGGATGGCTTAAAGGGTTACAAGCTTTGGAACCCAGAAACAAGGAAGGTTGTGTACAGCCGAGATGTGGTGTTTAGAGAAGTGAAATATGTTGTTAAACATGAAGTCCTACCAAAGGAACCTGAGAAGATAGAGTTTGAGCTAAAGGAGGATGAATCAGACTCTACAATAGAAGAAGACTCAGAGGATGAAGAGCCACAAACTCCAGCTTTGAGAAGATCAGTTCGGGAAAGAAGGCAACCAGAAAGGTATAGTCCATCTGCTTTCTGTTCAGGTTTTGCCTTAACTATAACTGATGATGAACCCAGAACTGTCAGGGAGGCAGTAGATTCAGAGGATGGAAAACTCTGGAAGGAGGTCATGGTTGATGAAATGGCATCCTTGCACAAAAACGATGCATGGGATCTGGTGGAGTTGCCGGCTGGAAGGAAGCCCATTGGGAGCAAATGGGTGTTTAAGAAGAAGATGAATGTAGAAGGCAAGGTGGAGAAATACAAAGCTCGGTTAGTAGCGAAAGGTTATTCCCAGGTGCCGGGAATTGATTTTGGTGATATTTTTTCTCCTGTTGCCAAAGTTACTTCTATTAGATTACTTTTATCTGTTGCTGCTGCATTTGATTTTGAGATAGAACAGATGGATGTGAAGACATCATTTCTTCACGGGGATCTAGAAGAAGACATCTACATGAAGCAACCTGAAGGCTTTATGGTGAAGGGTAAGAAAGAACTGGTATGCAGGTTGAAGAAGTCTCTGTATGGGTTAAAACAGTCACCAAGGATGTGGTATCAGAAATTTGAGACCTATATACGGGGACTTGGCTTCACCAGAAGCAAGGAGGATCACTGTGTTTATTTTAAATTAATTGGTGACCGTGTTATTTATTTGGTCTTGTATGTGGATGATATGTTGTTGATTGAAAATGACAAAGAAATTATCCAAGATTTGAAGACCCAACTGTTCTCCAAATTCGACATGAAGGATCTTGGTGCTACAAACTATATTTTGGGCATGGAAATTAAGAGAGATCGGGCAAAGAGGAAGCTCTGGTTAAACCATAGGAAGTATGTCGAGACTATATTGCAGAGGTTCAATATGCAGGATAGTAAACCGGTGAAGGTTCCTATTCCTGTAGGTGTAAAGTTGTCTGCTGAACAGTGTCCCAAGACACAAGAAGAAGAGGAGTATATGTCTCGTGTTCCATATGCAAGTGCAGTGGGTAGCTTGATGTATGCAATGGTCTGTACTAGACCAGACATTGCACATGCAGTGGGAGTATTGAGCAGGTTTATGTCAAACCCAGGGAAGGAGCATTGGACAGCAGTGAAGCGGGTTTTCAGATATTTACGTGGCACTAGCAATTATGGCTTGTGCTACCAGGGAAGACCAAGATTGGAAAGAATGTTGGACATTCATGGTTTTGTTGATGCAGACTGGGCTGGAGATCTGGACCAAAGAAGATCTACAAGTGGGTATGTGTTTAGCCTATTTGGAGGCGCAATCAGTTGGATGAGTAAAAGACAATCTGTAGTGGCTCTTTCAACTACAGAGGCAGAATACATAGCAGCCACTCATGCAAGCAAGGAAGCAGTTTGGTTGCAGAGATTGTGTTCAAGTATGGGGTTGGTACAACAAGCTATAAGGATAGACCGTGATAGCCAAAGTGCAATTTTCTTGGCTAAGAACCCTGCTTATCATTCAAAGACAAAGCACATTGATGTTCAATATCACTTTGTTAGAGATATGGTTGAGGCTAAAAGGGTGTTGCTGGTAAAGGTGGACACTTTGAAGAATGTTGCAGATGCATTGACGAAGTCCGTGAGCACTCAGAAGTTCTCTTGGTGTAGAGAAACAATGGGTGTTGAAGAATTGGCCCAATGACTAAGCTCTCCTGTGGCCCCCTGTGGAAAGAAAACAACAAGTGGGAGAATGTTGGGTATGTGTTATATTCTTTCCACGATTATCCCCACGCGCTGTATGTTGCGTCGGGCGTAGCTGGGGGGTCACGAGGGGCAAAGCAGTCCCCACCGTTGGGGTCCGGGGCAGCGCCCCAGCCAAAATTTGTTTTTTGTGTGGACCCACTCATAGGCAAATCCACCCATGGTTTTGTGCATGGTTTTGCACATGGTTTTGGGGTTCGATGGTTTTCGGCCCCTGGTATTTTTGTAGATCCGGTCAAGGGAACTACGGTTATGTTCTAATATAGGGTTAATGGATTGGGGTTTATGTGCTGCCCGTTGATGTATATATATGTGTTGTAACACTAAAAGGAATATAATGAAAAATCAAGCTGGTCATCCCGATTTGGGATCCAGGGGAAAATCTATGTGTTTATCTGTTTTATGTTTTATGCTCTTGCTATTGTTTATTTTCTATTATAAGAATCGTGTGTAGATATTTCTGTTCAGGGTTAAAACCTACGTCTGGGTCATCCACAAACCCACACTTCATCGAATGCCATTTTCTAGGCCACACACTTTCAATATCAAAGTTGGTCACAAGCATTACAGGGTATCTCTATCATTGGATCTTTGTTCATTACAGTTATGGTTTAACCACACAAAAACCTTCTATTCAAGGCTCTTCATATTCAAAAAAGACTTCTCAGGAGGGAAATTCAGGCAATGGGGACCATTGCTTCTTAAGGAGGGAGGAATGAGCTGAATGGAAAATGGCATCCACCCATGGAATTTAACCATGGTATTGACATCGACCCATGGTATTCATCCACCCATGGTACTGTAAATGACATCCACCCATGGTATTCATTCACCCATGGTATTTACCCATGGTATTGTAAGTGAGATCCACCCATGGTATTTTAAGTGAGATCCACCCATGGTATTTACTCACCCATGGAATTTACATGTGTTATTGTAAGAAAAAAAGGCTATAAGTAACATGTCGCATTTTTCAAATGACAGATTATCCACCACAATGTAGCTTCGACAATTATTCTCTGTTTTAGTAAAACAAGTTTCTTTGTGGTTTTATTTGTTGCGTGTTCTCTCTTTTTTTCTAGCATTCTAATTTTGTAGATCTTGTCAAATCCATTTCAATTTTTTAGATCTTGGGGGATTCCCCCTCAATATTTGGATCAGTGGTATCAGATTCAGGTTATGAATCCATGGGAATGAGGGTTTGAAGCATATTCCAGTTTCAATGTTTTGCATCAATATTTAAAAACTTTATGAATTTTTTATGCAGCGAGTTTTCATATCAGATCTGAAAATTTTGGTGAAAACTTAAAAAAAAAAAAAATACCAGATTTGGATTCCTTGTGAAAAAATACCCAAACTCAAAAAAAAACAACTGAATTGGAGTTCGAATGAGGGAGATATCGCTGATTCAAATCAGCAATGTTGCAGAAATTTTTCTGATGATAATTCATGGACGAGGGATCTCCTGTCATTTTTTGCAGTTTTTAGTGCACAATTTTAGAGAAACAGTTATATATCTGAGCTCCCCTTGAAAATTCACCTGATTTAAAAAAAAAAACAATCAGTCGAATCAGAGTCCGAGCAAGGGAGTTATCGCTGATTTAAAATCAAATATTTTTTCAGAAATTTTGTGACGGTGGGACAGTTCCAGCGCGAATATGAGAGGCTAGAGTATTTCAAATGCATTGGAAGATGCAGAATGTTCATTCCATTTCCAAAAAAAGGTTATAATAAATATTCTGAGTTATATTTACCTAGTTATGCTCATTTTAAATTTGGAGCAGCATTCAGAGCAGGTTCCCTTTGTAGACATGCCCTCCCACCTCGCTTTAGTAGGCACCTACTTCACATTCATCAGTTTTAGCATAGCAGCATTTGGCTTGGGTTATTTGGAGACGTGCCCTCCGACACCAAGCTATGTAGGGACCTGCCACTTCATCAACAATCAACGTCACAATTATGGGTCAACCGAACAAAATCCTTCTCATCGAAATCCAACTGCTAGGTCGCACACTGTTAGTATCACAGTTGGTCACAAGCATTACAGGGTATCTCTATCCTCGGATCTTCATTTTTCATGGTTCTGGGTCATCCACAAACCCACACTTCATCGAAATCCATTTTCTAGGTCGCACACTGTCAATATCAAAGTTGGTCACAATCATTACAGGGTATCTCTATCCTCAGATTTTTGATCATTACGGTTATGGGTTAACCATAGAAAACCCTTCTATTCAATGCTCTTCATATTCAAAAAAGGCTTCTCAAGAGGGAACTTCACGCAATAGGGACCATCGCTTCTTAAGGATGGAGGAATGATCTGAATGGAAAATGGCATCCACCCATGATATTAATCCACCCATGTCATCCATCCACCCATGGTATTGACATCAACCCATGGTATTCATCCACCCATGGTATTTATCCACCCATGGTATTCGTTCACCCATGGTATTGTAAGTGAGATCCACCCATGGTATTTACCCGCCCATGGAATTTACATGTGTTATTGTAAAAAAAACAAGGCTATAAGTAACAATTCACATTTTGCAAAGGACAGATTATCCACCACAATGTAGCTTTGATAGTTATTCTCTATTTTATTAAAACAAGTTTCTTTGTGGTTTTAATTGTTGTCTGTTCTCTCTTTTTTTCTAGCATTCTAATTTTGCAAATCTTGTCTAATCCATTTCAATTTTTTAGATCTTGGGGGCTTCCCCCTCAATATCTGGATCAGTCGTATCAAAGCAGTCTTCTCTTTCTTTTTTTTTCTTTGCATGTCCCCAACGCGGTCAGGGTATAAGGAGTTAGGGCTCGATCTGGTTGAACCCTTGCAAGATCAGCCTCGCAAACCCCGACGACCTCCCGCGGCAGAAGAAAATAAAGAAAAGGGAGCAGGAGATCCTATAAAAATATTTCTCGAGGAGGCCCTCCAGAAACAAAGGAACACGATGATGGATAACTTTTCTCAGATCCTTTAATGGCTGCCCACCTACGATGCATCTGCATCCAACAGCCACTTTGGAGGTGCCATGACCTTTAAGGTACATGTAAACTTTGACATTCATGTATTTGAAGGTAAGATAGATGTAGATGTCGTAGATAGATGGTTGAATTTTCTAGAAGGGTATTTCTCGGTCCACAATTTCTCCGACCGAGAAAATATTATTTTTGCACTCCTCAAAGCTTCCCCCCGTGTCAACGATTGGTGGGAAACATACTATGAGAAAAAGGATGAGGGAGAACCCTCTTTGTTCTCAACCACACCGACTTGGAATTCATTCCGAGAGAGCATCAAGGAACAATATTACCTCATGGGGAGCTATGAGGACAAGTACATCCAATGGACCACACTGCGGCAGCAAAGGGATCAAGATGTGCACGAACTGATGAATTAGTTCCATACCCTACACACAAAGTTGGGTATTAAATATTCAGAGAGACATTTTGTGCTCAAGTACCGCAACTGTCTGCATAGACACATTCAGGAGGAAATGGAGTTCCTCAACATTACCTCGCTTGGCACGACATATCGCTATGTTGCCAATATTGAGAATAAATTTAGGCAGAAGAAGAGAGATTTTGATCTACGAATCTGAAGCCAGGAAAAGGCACTCTCGAACCAAAAAATAAGGGGTGCAGCCAAAGGGGGGCGACTCAAAACACCACCATAAATCCAAAGAAGGACACGAGGAAGTGGTGTGAATTCCATAACAACCCCACTCATAGCACAACAGAGTGTCGGGCCAAACAGTCACTGGTGTTCGAACTGAAGGCACCCTAATTAGATACATATTCTAATCCTGAGCTAGAACCAGACCAAAGAGATGAAAAAGGGAAACAGATCATTGATGTGGACCCTAGTGCCATTGTTGCCACCACTAAGATCCAGAGGGAGGATCCTGAGAATCCAGAGGAGGGGGAGCACCTCTTCCATTCGCAGATGTGGGTGAAGGGTTCTCCACTGCAATTTTTTGTCGATAGCGGAAGCCAAAAGAACCTCATTTCAGCAGAGTTCATGAAGTGGCTTGGCCTATCGACCATAGCACACCCGCAGCCGTATACCATCGGGTGGCTTCACCCAAAGAAAGATTTTTTCGTCTACCAACAGTGCCGCCTTCTGTACATCATCAAGCCATTCATGAATGAGGTATTATCTGATGGTTCTCCTCTTTATGTAGCTAATGTATTATTGGGCCAACCATACTTATGGAGATGACATGTTGTGTATGAATCTAGGCCTCGTGTTGTCATTATTACTTTGGGAAATAACTTGTATAGGATACCAGAGTTAACACCACCTCCTTCCATATCTTTGACTACTGTAAAACAATGCAGTAATATTGTTTCCCAAACAAGGAAATTTATTTACTTTACCATTCACCCACAAGAAAAGAAGAAGAATATTTCCACAGCCTCAAAACAGGGCTCCCCTACACAGCAGCAGCAGATGGACAAAGGCGTGAAGGAATACGAAGACATTTTCTCCTCACCCATAGAGGTTCCTCTACACTATTCGGACAAGCACTCCATTGATATGACCCCCGGCACACCACTGCCTGATATTGCCATCACTCATGCGATCACACAGATAGAATCCACACATGTACTATCTGAGGAAACCAAATATATTGAACGCATCCAGCACATCTGCTAGCACGTCTGCCAGCAGATCCACGAGATCCTAGACAAATCCAATACCAAGTTCAATGGAATTTGCCTCTCATGGAGGAACTTAATGTAATGGGGACCATTGCTTCCTAAGGAGGGAGGAATGATCTAGGTTGACATTGGTGGCCACCCACCTATTCCATTTGGACCCGCACCATCGGTTCTTTCAACTTTTCACTTTCAGCACAAATTACTATTTTTAGTTGGTTGTCAGTTCCTGAACTTTCGGAGCCGTTTGGAGGCCCTAATGAGCCACGTGGATATGGGTGGCCACTCACCTATCCCATTTGAACCCCAACCATCAGCTCTTTCAGTTTTTTAGTTTTGACACAACTTACTAGTTTTAGCATTTTTTGGGTCCTAAACTTCCGGAGCCGTTTTGAGGCCCTAAACGACACTTTTTAGGAAAACTAGGAGAAAAATTGGTCCATGGATCAATGTTTCTCACACCAAAATTTTTAGTCCTCAGATAGATCATTATAAAGAGATATGATGTGCGTCAAATGGATATTGTATGCCAAAGTTACATGCCTAGGAAGTTGAAACACCAATTTACCCAAACGAGGCCCATATTTTTGGCGCTTCATCTCCTACGGTTAGGTTTTTGGATGTTTAGGGATTTTCATTGTTTCTCAACAATAAATAGGCTTTCGAGCCTCATTGTAACACAGTTCAGAGGCATGTAGGCACCACATCTCTTCTTAGAGATAAGCTACCATCGCCCTAGCTAGTTTATTTCCATTATGTCTGTAAACATATTTTAGTTATTTGATATTAATGAAATGAAGTATTATTTCCCTTGCATCTCTGTTTTTATTTCTATTTCTGTATTTTATTGTGTTCCTGCATAAATCCGGATTAGGAGGCTACCCCATACCTTTCGATATCCAGAAGATATTGTCGCATGATAGGTTGTATTTGATATACAACAAGGAGATGTTGTTCATTATGCATGCATTGGCCAAGTTCCGGTAGTATTTGGTGGGTAACAGGTTTTGAGTGAGGACTGACCACAACAGCCTCTAGTTTTTCCTTAAGCAGAAGCAGTTGCAAGAGAGGCACCAGAAGTGGGTCAATAAGATCTAGGCCTATGAATTTGACATTGAGAATGTCAAAGGGAAGAATAACGTGGTGGTAGATGCCTTGTCACACAGGCCAGCAGCATTATCCTTGATGAGTTTAGACGCAGACTAGAGAGCTCAACTACTGGTGGAGTATTTGAAGTATCACTTTCCCTATGAGGTGTTGGATGGCCAGATTATACGTTAAAGTTATCAGGTGATGGATGAGGTAATCTATTATCAGGACAGGATCTTCTTGACTAATAATTCCCTTCTCAAGGTGAATATACTACGTGCATCCCATGATTCACTGCTATCAGGCCACTAGGGATTCACAAAGACCTACAGGGCCATTAGGGGTTCACAAATACCTACAGGGCCATCAAGGAGAGGTTCTCTTGGAGAGGCCTCAAAGAGGATGTACTCTGGCATGTCAAGGAGTGCAAAGTGTGTCAGAGGAATAAGGGGGAGATGAGCCATCATGCCGGTTTTCTACAATCGCTTCCTTCTTCTCAAGTCTCTTCATACATCATCACTAAGAGGCCCTTTTTTCCGGTTCTCCTTTGAAAGGAGAACCTTCACATCTTTCTCCTTTGTCTGAAAGGGTGGCCTTTGCTAAAATGGAGCCTTTTCCCTTAGCAAGGCATCTTGTAAATATCTTGCTCTCTCAATAGCATCTTGAAGAGTAGTTGGTTTAGTAGATTTAACCAACCCATGCAGAGGCTCTATTAGCCCACCAATGAACATATAAACCCTTATAGCTATAGATAAATTAGGAACCATAACATAAAGTCTTAGAAACTTAGAAATATAGGTCTCTAGACTACCTGACTGCTTGAGCTTGGCTAGCTCAATAAAAGGTGCCTCTGGGTCTCTTCGATCAAATATCTCTACTAACCTTCAGGTGAAATCTGAATATGCAGTCACATTGGCATGCCCGAATGTAGAAAGACCATGAAACCACCAATAATGTGCCTCATCTTCAAGGTGCAGCACTGTTATTTTGATGGCTTCCATCTCTGGTACTTGGTTCAACTGGAAGTAGATGTCTAACTTCTCTACCCAAGACTTGGTTGTGCACTTGGATGACCCATCAAAAGCAAGCAAAAATAATCTACCCATGGTCAATTGTAGATCATTGTTATGTATGAATCCTCCACTTCTATTGTTATGTTGAGGTCTCTTTTTGTCCTTGATCTGAAAAATCTCCTGAAAGCTTAGATTATATTTGAATCTCTGAGATTGAGACTCATACTCTAGGAAATAATCTTCAATATTTTCTTTTTTTTGGGGTCCTCCATTTCCCACTACTAAGAATGTAGGCATAGTGGAGCGTTGGAAAACTTGCTACCTCACTGGTTGATCATACCAATGATGTGAAATTTCGGAGCTCTCTCCATGTAGAAACCCTCTATGGTATTCTTTGTGTCTCTTCGTCCTCATATCCTTGATTTCTCGGGCAATATCCTACATGGTTTGAAGAAGAAGCTTGGGAAACTCCTTCTCATCCTCCTCTCATGATATGGAATTTTTTCCCTTGTCTTCTTTTTTTTCAGTATAATCATATCTACAGTTTCTATTAAGATACCTCTTTTCTCTTTCTGTGAGAGGCTCTCCTTCTTCTGATGACATAGTTCTTGTAATACACAGGCTAAGCCAAGATTATCCTCTGATACCACTGTAATATTCCAAATTAGGAAAAGCATAAATATGGAACATAAAAATAGAAATAGCAGTGAATATCAATACATCAAGATATGAGACAAGTATATATCCATCTTATTATGAATATTAGGAACAAATAAGTACAATATATTGAGGAACAAATGACTCAAGCAAGGCAAACAAGCCTCCAATGAATAAACACACTCAATCACAAAATGTTGCTACTTGTCACAATGCTGGAGAACCAATACAATGTAGTCCCAGTGAGTACAACTGCAGCTAGAAAATAGAGTGATATAGATCTATTGATATATGGCTCAAAAAGTGTTAGGAATATAAATATAAGCTCGCAAGAACATTTCCAAGACAACCTAGAAAGGGTTTCCGGAAATACCCAAAAGACAAAAATGATGAAATGTAGCCCTAGGGCTGAATAACTAGAAAACTGATAGGAGGTGGTTGATCTGATGTAGAAATAGTTGATAATCCTCCAATAGATCTCCCGGATGAAGGATGGTTCCCCTCACTAGAAATCTAACTCACAAACTAGGGCACTAATCCCTTCACTGCAACTGCCCAATAAAATAACGCAGTTTACGAGGGAAGCTACGCTATAGGTGATGGCAGTAGCTTGACCTGATGTAAAATGAAAAAATGATGCTCAAAGATCCTCCTTAATAGCTTCCTGGATGAAGGGCTTCTCCCTCCACTAGAAAACAAGCTCAGAAACTAATCCTATCAATCCTCCACTACTTATGCCCTACAAAACAACACAATCCTGAAGGAATCTATGCTATGAAGAATGGATGAAGCATGGCCTGATATTGGATGGTGGAAATGCAGCTCAATAAACCTCTCCTGAGTGGGCACTTGAATTCCCCCGAGGATGAGGGTGGGATTTCAGCTCAGAAACACCCTTGTGCTAAACATCACGGCAGACTCCGCTAAACAACTGAAGCATGCATGAAGTCATAAAATACTAAAACATTAACAATAATCAAAATGCCTTATATGGCTGCCATTCTCTTCCTTTTATGCTTAGTGAGCTTCCTCACCATGGGACCCACTCATTAAATATGCTACTCTCATGCATACACTCCTCCATAATAACTGCGATGTCCTCCTTTAATGCTCCACTCCCTCCATGACAGTGCTGTTGATTTGTTCAAACTTGACCCTATCCATATGCTTTATCCCTTTTTCATACTTAAAGGTGCTTTATTTAACTGCTAAAATGATCCACATTCATATGAGAAGTAGTTTTATTCCTACTAAAGAAATTTATGGGTCTCCCTACCCTCTTATTCATCTATCTAAATGACAAAAGAAAAATTTAATATTCCAACTAGCTGAAAACTAATTAGGAATATTACAGTCCTCCTCTCCCAAATGTTGCTTGTCCTCAAGAAATTGTAAGGTTGAATAATACAAAACCTCTTCTCCTTCCCTAGTGGCATTCACATCCGATAAGCTCCTCCACTGAATAATATTTTCTCTAATCAATCTGCCCCTTAGTTTCTCCCCCCAAGTGTCCAAGTTAGCCAAATGGCTCACATCATAAAGAAGAAATAGATCCATGGTGACAACTACATACTGTCCAATGTTCACACTGAAGCATGGGACATGAAAAATGTTGGAGACCTCACTCCCAATGAACAACTCCAATCCATGTGCCATTCCTCCAACCATTCCAACAATAATGATTAAGACATCATCAACATATGGAATCAAAATTAGAGATACACTGACTTCCATATGGAGGGTGATAATAGTTCCTCAAGAGGAACAAGCGTAGCTCTACTCCCAGCTGCCTCAAACCATGATGTGATAAGTGGCTTTCCAACCACTTGTTTGCTGCCACTATCCTCTCACATTCCTGGAAGTAGTCACTACAAGGAAAATACCCTCTATCAGAGGTTATAAAGGAGGCTTTTAGTGTTATAAAATTAGCCAAAATTGTCAAAAAAACATTTGCTACAACATCAGTTTATGGTTACGGAGGTTTTGGTGGAGCTTTTAACGAAAACTCAACACAACTAAAAAAAAATGGGTAGCGAGAGATTATTACGGATGTTTTTTTTCATTGGTGCACTACTTTGGTTTTAACGCATCGGTGCATACATGTAGAAGGTGCCCCGGGGTGGTCGAAGGAGAATGCACCAGGTCGTTAAGGTATAAAACCGCACCAGGCATAGAGTTGGTGAGACAACACACAGGGCTATTTTAATTGGTCTTGGGATTTTTGCAATGCCCATAGCTCGTATCAACACACCGATGCATAGACTTATAGAAACGCACCAATGCACAGTATCACACAAATGCACCGAGATTTATAATTGGTATCAGTATTCGTGCAATGTCCATACGTCGTACAAATGCATCGGTGCTTATAGACACATAAACGCCCCACTGCGTAGTATCACATAAATGCACCGAGATTTATTATTGGTATCGGTATTTGTGCGGTGCTAATAGATCGTACAATGGCACCGGTGTGTATAGACACATAAACACACCGATGCACCATACCACACAAATGCACCGATATTTTTAATTTTTTTGGGTACTTGTTCAGTGCCCATAGGTCGTAGAAACGCAGCAGTGTACAGTTACTCACATGCACTAGTTTTCATTTTGTATTTTTTAGAAACATCGACCTATGACAGTGCAATTATTGTGATTGTTTTAAATTCATTATTCATCAAAAATCGACACATCTTATAACAATATTCATATTAATTAATTTTTTATTAATGCATTTGAATGTGACGTTTGGATTAATTTGTTATATCATATCATAATTATTGTGTTTTTTAAAATTCATTATTCATCAAAAGTCGACACATATATATCTTATAACAATATTCATATAAATTAAATTTTTATTAGTGCATTTGAGAATGATAATGGAGAACGCAACAGCAACAATGCAGAACGCAATAGAATAAATTAAAACATATTTTATGATATATATATAAATATATATATATAAGACAGTCTTTATCATAAAAAATGGTATAGTTATTGGTATCCCTTTGTCTTTCAATTGAGACACTATGTCCATTACATTAAACAAAATTTCTGATTTCACAGACATATTTCAAAAATTACAATACCTTGCTTTGATATCCAAACATAGTGATCATCATTCTTCGCTTGAACTGTTGTCACTGCTAGAGCTACTTCCATGACTTGGGTTATTTTCAGGAATGTTTATTTCATGGTGTTGATTGTTTTCTTATTCTTCACCTTCCATTTACAAACATAAAAATAAACTGAAATGGGTGTATATACATTGGTGAGTGTTGTTCCTTGAGAAATAATTCCCTGCTGTGTAAAGGAATTCGTGCTCAATACATTAAAGATTATGTCACAAACAAAAGTATATCTGTCTCTGTTTTATAAACCTCAAAAATCAATAATATAATCTTCAAATATTAAACCCATACAATATCTGCAATGCCATATTCTCCTTATGCTGAAATGAGTGGACGGAAGAAACAAGAAAGGAAGGATTTCAATTTGATATGCTGCTTAAAACAGAATCTATCAGTGTAAGAACCCTAAAGAAATGAGTAATAACAATGTTAAAATAGAGGAGCGCCCATTAAGGTTTATTTAACTCTTAAATACACAACTATCTAGAGACCCGCAGCTCAAATTACTCTATTTTATTCACAGACATGAAAAACATAACGAAAACTGAGAAACTATTCAGCATAGATAGAATGAAGGAAACTTGCAAAACTTTTTATTGATTCAACATTCTTCAGTAAAAAATTTAGCTTCAAGGTTCAAAACTCGGAACCTTCATCTTTCTTGAAATTGTCCTTTAATACAGTATCACAAGACAGTTTCCAGTAATGAAACTGATTCTAACTGCTCCAACTAATTCTAATTGTTTAAACCACTAATTGTTATGGAAGCACATGCTTCGGAAAGTCTAATTACATTTACATAGTTTTGAAAAATAAAATGAGAATTTTAAAACTCCTAATCTATGAGAACATCTGGTCCTGAAGCTATTGCTGAGTCAATGGCTGCTTTTGATTGAGCCATTGGGGTCTCTTTTGTTGTATCCACGAGAGAACTGAAGCTTGATGAACCGGACAGAGAAGCTCTTTTTGCCATGGCTGACAGACAATGAAAACAATACGAGGGTATTGGGTAATGAAAAGGTGGCGGGAGCATGACTCAAAGGGAAAAAGAACCACAACCAAACGAGAATGGGACAAAGAACAATTTAACAGTTAAGAAAATCCATAATAAATGCCGAAATGACGTCACTACGGGGGGTCTGGGAGTACAGCGGAAAACTTCGACCTATACCCCCCGTAATGAATCTCAGCCATTGATCACGGCTCACCCAAGATTTTGACCAGTCAACTACGGGGGGTCCGATTTTGATAATTAACAAGCTATTTTCCCCACCGTAATCACTAATCCAGAACCACTCTCCCACGATCACCACTTCCGCTCGGGAAGTTGCTTGAACTTTAAGCTCAAAACAAAACATATACTTCAATAAATTTTAATGATCATCAAGCTTTGAAACGCTTCCTTTTATGAGATAGTATAAAAAACCTTATACTATAACATATGTTTTTCTGATTTTCTAATTTTTTTGTATTTTTGATACTAAAAATAAAAATTGAAAAGGATATGCGGATATGATCCACAACATCTAGCTCCACCTGGGGATAGTGTTTTTGCCACAAAACACTAAGAACTTGCAGATCAGTGCCTTCACTTCGGGCATGGAGTCACATATTGCTTGGTGGAAAATGTACAATGATCACACCGGATATATACAATGATGGTGAAACAGCTTCTTTAGTGCCGGAAGTAATGCTTTATATATTTCCCATTCACATGCATATCTAATACTTCTCCTTCAAGATTTTCCAGCATGAAAGTGTTATTCATCCTAACTTCATTGATTTTGAATGGACCATACCACAACGGATCAAATTTTTCGTGTTTCCCTTTGTCCTCCCTTCGGGTATCCCATCTCAATACCAGGTCTCCCTTCTAAAACATGATTTATTTGGCCTTCCTGTCAAATATTGTCTTCATTTTCTGCTGATAAGCAAGCAAATTCTCCTGAACTTTATCTCTGTTTTCACTTAGTTCTATTACATTATTCATTCTCCTAATCATGGCATTAGGTTCTGCTTGAGCATCTTGAAGGAAGGAAATCACAGGCTTCACCAACTGGGTGGGAAACAATGCCTGAATACCATATACTAATTCGTAAGGTGACTTACCAGTGGATCTTTTAGCAGTCATCCTTGTTTCCCATAGCGCAAACACTAGCTTTGAATCCCAATTCTTTTGATTTTCATTTATTGTCTTCTTCAGGATTCTTACCAATGTTTTGTTAGAAGATTCTGCCAAGTCGTTCCCCTGTGGATGATAAGCTGTAGAATGAGACAATATCACATTGTAAGTCTGACAGAAATTAATGAACCTTAGTGAGCTGAAAACTTGGGCATTATCTGTCACAATCTTTACTGGACATCCAGACCTGCTAAAGATATTTTCTTCTAAAAATTTCATAACAACCAAATCATTTTCCTTCCTAGTGGGGATTGCCTCCACCCACTTTGTAAAATAATCTGTAGCAGTAAGGATCCACTTAAATTCCCCACTGGATGGTGGATTGATTTCCCCAGTGAAATCCAATCCCCATTGTCTGAAAGGTTCTTCAACAAAAACAGGGAGAAGAGGCAATGGAGCTAATTTCTTCTTCTCTGCAAATACCTGGCATTTTTGACAACTTCTGACTGCTTTATAAACATCAGCAAAAACATATGGCCAATAGAATCCTAATTTAAAAACTTTATGAGCAGTTACCTTCCAACTATAGTGTCCCCCGCACAAGAATTCATGATGTTCTTTGATTACCTCTGGAACTTCCTCCTCTGTCAGACACAGCAGTAATACACCAGCAGGATCTTTCCAATATAACTTTGCTTCGATTATAACATAAGGTTGAGCCTTCAGCTTTAAGGCTCTATATTTGGCTCTATCTATGGAAGGAGGATAAGAAAGAAAGCATAAATAATGAATAATGTCCTTGTACCAACTTGAGCAGAGAAATTTATATTTGATTGCTGGCCTTAACTGATTATCCCCTGTTTTTCCATCGATTTCCTCTACAGGGGCCAACAAATTAATTCCCAGTGCTTGGAAATTTGACTCCATTAATAGTTTGGCCAATCCCAACCCTTTGACCAATTTGGTGGGTTTAACATCCAGATCATATTCTTGGATTTTTGCAATCCATTTTCCCCTTTTTCCTTCTACATCGCTCTGTACTAGGACATCTTTTACGGCAGAATTAGGAACGTACGCCAATATTTGAGAATGGAGGATATAGGTTTTGAATGCCTTCAATGCTTTCACCAAAGCATATATTTGTTTCTCCAGTATATTATACTTCAATTCTGCATCTCGGAGAACTTTGCTGAAATATGCTACCGGTTGTTCATACTTTTCCTCATTTCTCTGCAATAGCATGGCTGCAATGGTTGAGGGAGAGGCAAATGAGAAGATCTGAAATGGCTTCAAATAGTTTAGACTGATTAGAACATGTGTCCTTTAAAGCCTCTTTAATCCTTTGAAAAGACTCCCTTGCTTCTTTGTCCCACTTCACCTCAGCATCCTTTTTTAACATGTCTGTTATCTTTTCGACGATCTCTACATAATTAGGAACAAACCTTCTTAGAAAATTAATTTTTCCAAGAAATTGCTGAATATCTTTCTTACTTTGAGGCAGTGGAATTGATTGAATTGCTTTGACCCTTGCTGGATCAATCTTAACTCCTTTAGAAACAATGTGGCCAAGCAATTTACCCTCCTCCAGGGCAAACAAAGACTTTTTAAGATTTAGCGATAATCCAAACTTTCTACACTTCATGAAGGCTTTCTGTAAATGTTGTAAATGCTCCTCATCAGATTTTGAAAAAATTGTGACATCATCCAAATAAACCACCACAAACTCATCTCCCACAAATGTGATATCCATCGCCCTTTGGAATGTGGCCCCCGCATTCATCATGCCAAATGGCATTCTGGCGTACATGAATGTTCCCCAGGGTGTAGTGAAAGCAGTCTTCTTTTGATCTTCCTTTTCCACAACAACCTTATTATACCCTGAAAAACCATCCACCATAGATAACCTGTAAGCCCCAGTGACCTTTTGTAAGACAAAGTCCATTTTCGGCAAAGGATAATTATCTTTCAATGAAGCCCTGTTCAAGTTCCTGAAATCTACACACAGCCTTATCTCTCCATTTTTCTTTCGGACTGGTACAAGATTGGAAAACCAATCTGAATATCTTAGTGGAACAATTATTTTGGCCTGCATCAATTTCCTTACCTCCTTTTCAATCGGAGCTAACAATAACGGATTGATTTGTCGGAGCTTCTGTTTATGCGACTTGACTCCATCCTTGAGTGGGATTTTATGTTGTATGATACTTTTATCATACGTCTTCAAATCATCATAGGACCAAGAAAATACATCTTTGAATTGTCTGAACAGATCTACGTACCTTTCTTTGTAGTCCTTCAGGATCCCTTTGAACAATTTGATCATTTTAGGCTCCTGTTGAGTCCCCAAGTTGTAATCTTCCACTTGTTTGTCTTGGTTTACTTTCTTTTGATTCACTGCAATGTCATTAGCATCAAACAGTCTTTCAAGAGGCACCAAGCCTCTTGGAAAAACATTATCTTTCAACTGAATAATCTCCTGACCACCAATCTTCTTTTTCAGAGTTTTATCAGCCCACTCATCTTGATCAGTTTCCAAATCAATTTGATGACCTTCAAAATTTCCAATCATCGACAAAAACTGCTTAATCTGTTCATCGTCTTCAAAGACCTACCAATGTTTAATGTTGTCAGGGATTGACGGTCTATGTCTCATCTAAATTTCATACCTTAGTCTTGGATTGATAGGAGGCTTGAATGTACTAGCTGCAACTGCCAAAGAATCAGCCATTCTATTTTCCTCCCTTGGTACAAACTGTAAGTTGAAGGCTTCAAAGTAATTTTCAATCAAATCTCAGACTTCATTCCTATATGCCCTTAACCTGGGATGTTTATTTTGACAAAAATTCTCTATTTGTCTTATAATTAATTCAAAATCACCGAACATAGTTATAGACTGAATTCCCATGTGCTTAGATGTCTGCAAACTAATGATTAATGCTTCATACTCCGCAAAATTATTAGTGGACTCAAACTCCAATTTGAAAGAAAAAGGCACAAGGTTACCTTCTGGAGAAACAAGAATGAAACCAGCTCCCGTGCCTTCTTTTGAAAATGCACCATCAAAAAAACACTTCCAGGGCTTGTTTGAATGCAGCTCCTTATGTACAACTGCTGAAGGGAGCTGCCCTTGCGATTCTTCATCAAATTCTGCATCTTCATGCAGCATGAAACAAGAGAGGTCGTCTTTCTCTTGGCCATAAATTGGTGAATTACCTGCATCTTTCTTAGTGGCAATTTTTTGAAACCTAGTTTCTCTATACAACCTTCTTTCTTCCCCATTGAAAATAGGAATGATAGCATATGTGAAATCAAGCTTCAAAACTCCTCCTAACTTTGCTCCCCACGACCTAGATAATAGCATACCAAATCTGGCTGGAATATCAACCACTACCACATCCATCATAATACTCTTGGCTGGGATTTGAGCCAAAGACACAACCATATCCTTAATAAGACCCACACACTTCACCCTCTTTGAATCAAAAGAATAAAGATCCCGGTATGGCTTAGTGATTTGCAAATTCAATTCTTTCATCACACACAGTGGCATCAGATTGTGGGATGCGCCAGAATATAACATACAATTATGCAAAACAAAGTCATGTAATAGAAGTGAAACATAGAAAGGAGGGACAGATGAATCTACCTCTTCAACATGAGGCCCAAATGTAACCACTGGTTTTTCTTCTTGCAGATTAACTATATCGCCGACTTCATCGGACTGAGATAGATTGATAAATTCGGCAATCTCTTTCTTATAACCAGGTGTTTTCATTAATTCAAGAAGAGGAACTTGAATTTTCACTTTTTCCAATTCTTTTGCCAAACTGAAAGTTTGATTTGATTTTGTCAACTTTTTAGGCTCTTCTTGATCTTTCTTGGAACATGAATTTTGATTAGGAACAGTGACCACTTTCTCCAAAATATTAGAATCTCTAACGTTCATTTGAGAAGCATCGGCTTGCAGCTTTTCCTTCTCTGTTTCTTCATTCATGGGCTTTTTCCCCTTATCTGATTTCTGAGTTTGGTCTTTTTGTAATGGAGTTGCCACTGGAGCAGGCACTGATTCTGGTTCTTTTTCTTCATCCTCTTGAATTCTTAGTCTCTTCTTTGACCTTAAATCATACTTTCTATGTAACTCGGATTGCATGAAGTCTGTAAACTATCTGCAATAATCATCCATCTCTTCTTGATCAAATGACATATCACTTTCTTCCACTCCTTCTTCCTCAACTTCCTCTTTTGTTTCATCATCTTCCATGTACACATCGGAAATTCGAGCATCATCCTCTCTTTCATCATCATCATCTACTGAATGGGATGGAGCCGCCTATATATACAAAGGTGCTTGTACCTGATTTGATCTTTCCTCTCTCTTTGTAGAATCTGCAGAGGCTGTTTTTTAAATTGGGGATTAAAAACCCCTTTATTCTGTCTTGCAGGCTTACTATCTATTTCCAATTTCACCAATTTATTGGATAAATTTTTTATGATCTTAGTCATATCATCAATTCTTTGTTCTTGAGCTGAGGTTTCTTCTTTAGCTTTTCCTTTATCTTGAACTTTACCAGCAGTGGACATATTAACCTCAATCTCCAGAGCATCAGTTTGAATCTGCTCCAATGTAGGTGACCTCCTTTCCCTCAATGTGAAACTGAATTCTGGTTCAAATGCACCAGCAAAAACAACCCTTGCTCCAATAGGAGGGGGTTTCATTTCAACAGGCAAACTATTATACAATTTATTAAATCTTTTCACAAAATCTTTCATGCTTTCATCAAATGTCTTCTTTATTGCATTGAACTCTGTCAAAGAATAGCCATGGTCCCTTTTTTCACCCCATCTCTCAGTGAAACGTGTTTCTAGGGTATCCCAATCATTTATGGTACCATTAGGCAATCATTTAAACAATTTCCTTGCCTCTCCACTTAGAGACTGAACAAAAAGTCTCATTACAACATCCAAATGTTCAACATTTAAATTCTCGGCAAATGTGCAAAACAGGGGCAAGTGCTGTTCTACAGTTATTTTGTCTTCACCAGTAAATCTAGGGAGTAACTTAAGATATTCCTGAGGCATATCATGCAGTGGTTTGGGTAGATTCAATGGTGCATATCTATTCATCAAGAAAGCAGGGGCTGCAGGGACTGCCATGTTTATGCCCGGGTTAACTGCTCCTTGAGCGAGGGTAAAATGAATACCAGTTGTAGGAGAGGATGAATGGGGTGGAACAACTGATATAGGAGTTGGAGTATGAACGACTGCAGAAGAACTGGCAACTATATGAGGTTGAGCTTCTGTAAAAGGAAAATACACAAACTCTAAAGATTGCTCTTCTAATGTGGGTTCTTGAAAACGAACGGGTGATGGTGACGACTCTTCTTCCGAGAAAGTGAGTTTCTTGGAAGCTTTCTTGGATATGAAAGTACGTGAACTGCTGCCTGGTGCGAGCAGTGTAGTTTCTGGTGTATCAAATATTTTTAGTTTCTGGCCCTTCTTTGAAACAAGCTTCTCAGGATCAGACAAAACAGGAACGGTTTGCTGAGAGGAATCCGACCTCGTATGAGGTTTCTTGGGAGCTAGAGCTATTTTCAAACAAACACAGCTTACTATCTCCTCCTCTCTGAACAACCAGAGGAAATGTAAAACAAAACCCAGGGAAATTCTTCGAATCTTTGTCCCCGGCAATGGCACCAATTAATGTTGTTCCTTGAGAAACAATTCCCTGCTGCATAAAGGAATTCGTGCTCAAGACATTAAATATTATGTCACAAACAAAAGTATATCTGTCTCTGTTTTATAAACCTCAAACATCAGTAATATAATCTTCAAATATTAAACCCATACAATATCTGCAATGCCATATTCTCCTTATGCTGAAATGAGTGGACGGAAGAAACAAGAAAGGAAGGATTTCAATTTGATATGCTGCTTAAAACAGAATCTATCAGTGTAAAAATCCTGAAGAAATGAGTAATAACAACATTAAAATAGAGGAGCGCCCATTAAGGTTTATTTAACTCTTAAATACACAAGTATCTAGAGACCCGCAACTCAAATTACTCTATTTTATTCACAGACATGAAAAACATAATGAAAACTAAGAAACTATTCAGCATAGATAGAATGAAGGAAACTTGCAAAACTTTTTATTGATTCAGCATTCTTCAGTACAAAATTTAGCTTCAAGGTTCAAAACTCGGAACCTTCATCTTTCTTGAAATTTTCCTTTAATACAGTATCACAAGACAGTTTCCAGTACTGAAACTGATTCTAACTGCTCCAACTAATTCTAATTGTTTAAACCACTAACTATTATGGAAGCACATGCTTCGGAAAGTCTAATTACATTTACATAGTTTTGAAAAATAAAATGAGAATTTTAAAACTCCTAATCTATGAGAACATCTGGTCCTGAAGCTATTGCCGAGTCAATGGCTGCTTTTGATTGAGTCATTGGGGTCTCTTTTGCTATATCCACGAGAGCACTAAAGCTTGATGAACCGGACAGAGAAACTCGTTTTGCCATGGCTGACAGATAATGAAAACAATACGAGGGTATTGGGTAATGAAAAGGTGGCGGGAACACGACTCAAAGGGAAAAAGAACCACAACCAAACGAGAATGGGACAAAGAACAATTTAACAGTTAAGAAAATCCATAATAAATGCCGAAATGACGTCACTACGGGGGGTCCGGGAGTACGATGGAAAACTTCGACCTATACCCCCCGTAATGAATCTCAACCATTGATCACGGCTCGATTTTGACCAGTCAACTACGGGGGGTCCGATTTTGATAATTAACGAGCTATTTTCCCCACCGTAATCACTAATCCGGAACCACTCTCCCACGATCACCACTTCTGCTCGGGAAGTTGCTTGAACTTTAAGCTCAAAACAAAACATATACTTCAATAAAGTTTAATGATCATCGAGCTTTGAAACGCTTCCTTTTCTGAGATAGTATAAAAAACCTTATACTATAACATATGTTTTTCTGATTTTCTAATTTTTTTGTATTTTTGATACTCAAAATAAAAATTAAAAAGGAAAATTTCAATATTAAATAATATACATCAATGTAAATCGAAAAGAAAAATGACATACCATAGCAACAATTGACTCATAAACTACACACATTCTTTCAAAACCATGTACCATGCCATTTTTCAAAATTTCATCTGTTGGCGCAGTTCCATACTTTGTTTCCTGTAAGTTTCATACCCCATAACAAATCATATATTTAAAATAAAAGATTTTTTTGTTCTATTAATTATAGACGAAGCTAAGTAAAACAAGATTGATAGATGCTTAAAAATTCCACAATTAATTTCTGATATGCCAACATATACTCACAACTCATATTTAACCCAATTTCAATCAATTCGTCTGATGGTTCTTCTTTGTATGTTAGCACCTGTTTGAAGACATTCAATGATGATTTTTGTAAAACAACTTAAAAAATACAGAAATTAAATCTAGTTAAGTTGTTATAAGGAAGTAACAATTACTCACAAACTTAGATATCAACCTTTTTCTTCCTTGTCGTCCTATTTTATGTGTTGAATGGGTTCCATTTTATTTTCTTTTTCGCAAGAAAATTCTTGAAAATTAATATTTAATACTAAATTGTTTATTTATTGTACCTAAAGATCAAAAGATTCAAATATTACATATTACATTTGAACCACGTTGTTGTTGAGATGGCTCCTCCTACGATGCAATTTTGTCCATTTCTTTGACCATCTACTTATACACCTTTTTGGACATTCCTACTGGCATATTTCTGATATCAGCTAGTTCATCTTTTAAGATTTCCATAATCTTCCTGAAAATTTAACATGACAATAAAATATTTAATTTTTATATTGATATATGAAAAGTAGATATAGCAAAAGTGATATTTATAGATAATTGTAAACAAACATTTAAAGGAATATTACTTTTTCATTCCTTCTTTTTTGTTGTTGTACATTTTTTCTATTAAAAGTCTGACATGTCTCATTGACCAATTCTCTGGAAACTCTTCATGTAGTTTAGATAAAATTTGGTTCTTGGAATTATTGGATTGATTTTTGTATTTTACATGGAAAGAACGTCTATACATTCGTTCCACTAGATCCATCAAACTTTTATAAAAGTTTTTCCCCCTTTAGTTAACCTCCAGCACCACTCCAGATGAGCTAAGGAGCAATTCATTTTCATTTTCATGTTCTATTTTTTTTCTTTTCTTAGAACAACATTCCTTTTCTGAGTTGTTGGTCCCTGTAGAACATTAAATAGATGTGAATTAATAGACTATTTGATATATGTTATCGAATAATTTTAGGTATATTATTAATGATAATTAAAGAAAGAAACTCATATTGGATCGATATTATTTTTTCATTCACCTAATTCATCCTTTCGGAATTTTTCCATCAAGCTTTTATGCTCTTCTAGTCCTAGATTAGAAATAATCTTATCGAGCTGCGTCATTTTGTGGCTCTGCATGATACACAATAAACAATACATATTAGTTAAACTTACATATAGTTCAAAAATAATATTTTTATAAATAATTTACAAATAACTTGGAATTTTTTCTTTTCTTGATGTGTTATCAGTATTTTTGTTACTTGATCTCTTATCAGTCATTTCTTTATCAATCTGAAACCTATACCGTATCATTCATTAATATATTTATAAAAAATTGTCAATTTTTCAGATAAAAAATAAATCTCAAGAAACCAATGCGTCTTTCATGATGTACGCATGATTGTCGGTGCGTGGGGGTATTAAAAACGCACCGCAAAAACATCATAATAGACCATACGGTGCGTGGGGGTATTATAAATGCACCGCACAAACATTGTAATAGACCGTACGATGCTATCCTCGTAACATGGAGCACCGATGCCCTATTTCAGATATGGCGCACTGATTTAAAAAAAATGTTTTCGGTTTTTTTATTACAATACTTGCGCGGTGCGCTGTATAATACAGCGCACCAGTGTGCTAGGTTATGCAGGGCACACCGATAAAAAAAGTCCATTTTTTCCAAAAATTCACGCAATGGTCGAATGGATTAGGATCTGACTATGCAATTCATCTCATGGGTTGGATGTCAATCTAAAATGAAAAACCCTAATCATAGAAATAGGGAGAAGAAAGGGAAAAAAAAAAAATGAAGGGTTTAGCGTAAAAATGGATAAAACTGCAGAAAAAGTAAAAAATAATCAAATTTAATCATGAGATAATTTGAAATTCTATGATACAGGGTTTGAATCACCAGAGGTTTGGTTTCTGATTGTCTGAATACTTATGTTCGAACGTATTTCGCTGCTCCACAGTGCTCTTGTGCTCTCTTGCTCTAGGTATGACTCCTGCAAATCCCTTATTGAAAATTTTAGCAAAAATAGTGAAATAATGAAAAGTGTTTAGTATTTAAAGAATTTTTTTATGAAATTAGATTTTCGAAAATATTTTGCCGCCTATTTTTTAATTTGCCACCTTTTTTTCACTTAAAGAAAATATAGTTGCGCTTTTTTTATTTGCGTTTATTCGTCACCGATGCATCCTTAGGTAACACTAGTACCAGCACGCAGTCACTAAAATGCATAGGTGTGATTATATGTACAGTAGCACCGATTTACGGTTAAGGCACCGAAATTAATTTTAGGTGTGTACACCAAAATTTAGTTAACTCCAACCATAGAAATTGAGAATTATAATTTTGTTTATTCTTGCGAATTAGAATTAGAATTAGAATTGAGAATTGGAATTGAATAAATTCTTGATGGAAATAACTATTCTTCCAATGTATTTTGTTTATTACAGGAGGTCCCCATTGATTATGTTGAGAGAATGCAATGTGGGGCATGTGAAGATGCAATAATACAGGGCCCAAGTGTGCAATTGTGGCATGTGAACCTATGCTATGCTAAGACATGGTCATTTTTCACAAATGGTTGGGAAATTTTTGTTTCTGAGCAGTTTATTGAAGTTGGAGATATTTTAGTTTTTACACATGTTGGAAAGGTACATTTTGCTGCGAAAATATTTGGGCCATTTCTTTTCAAAACTACACCTCTTCTTCTTTCAGAAAAAGAAACTTGAACCTTTCCATAACCTACAACAAGAAAATGTGTCCCATGATCTGCTTGCTGACCCATGATTTGCTTGCCCATTTGTAAGTTCCTCCTCCATCTTGGCATCCAATTTCCTCTTTTATCCTTTGTGCTTTCTATCTTGATCTTAACAAAATTTATAAAATCTCTGTTTTATGAGAAACTTAGGTTGAATGTTCTGGGAGCCATGACAACGAGTCCTTCATTCTACATTTGTTAGAAGAAGAAGACCGATTTTCGGCTAGAGGATGTAGTTATTGCATGTGGAGGGAATGGTTTCCCATAGAAAATGATTATAGGGTTGAGCAGAGGAAAGACATTGCAAAATGGGCTATTACATTATCTTTTTGTCACACATATAACAAAAAAAAAATTCGCACGGTAATAAAAGTTAAAGTTCATAACTCCATGAAATGAGAACAGTCTTATCTTGGTGACAGATTTAATCATACCATACAAAAAGTTCACTTTCCAAACTATAGAATTATTAACAAATAATGCAATAGACTTTGGCTATTATAAACATATAAACTTTTGGTACTTCTGGAACCGGTCAATGACTGTGATCCAACTGGCGGATAGCGTGTGCGAATTAATGTTTAAAATCTCGAGTTAGCCAGTCCTCAAATAACCCGTCCGATACAAGCTGAAGAACCTGCCACCTGTCGCTCATTTATCCCCACTCAAGGCAGGTGCCTCGTCCACCATGCTCGATCTGTACAGGTTAATAACTCCACAGGACTGGATTCATTAATGCTCAGTTAATCTCGGTGAACGCGAAAGTGATCTCCGCGGAAATCACAAAATTATCGATCGGCATGAACATTTCTCCATTTGCATTTTGCAACAAAGGTGGGGTTTCGTTCTGCAGGAGACTTCTGAATACTGGTAAGCTATTCGGCCTTCACTTAAGTTTTCATTGTTTTGACCCACGATGGTTTTCCGTTTGTTTTAAATCTCCTAATGCCAAGTCTGTTTGCCCGGATGCCCAACAGGCTGCAGGCACTCATCTGTTCAATGTGAGGCCTTTTCCTAAACTTTTTACGAGTCTTTACTCCGCGTTCAAACACTGAAGTCGGCAGGTACAGTAGCAGGTTTCCCATACTGTGTTTTTTTTTGGCGTTTTCCTGTTCTAAGTAATCTTTCATAGGTTTTCTGGAATTTTCAACTTTGCGCGAGGATTAAATTTTACATCTCGCTCTTAGTTGGATGACAGGGTTGCGCGGCCATGGAGAATATGTGCATCCCTCCACAGGTATATGGCTCCACCCTCACATTGTTTAACTCCTAAACTTTTTGCCCATGAATAAAATTAACTCATAACTTTCTTTTGACTGACTCGCTGCCATTCGGGTTTTTTTTGCAGGTTCTATCACGAGCCAAAAGCTATTTTTGTTTGATTTCTCGAGATTGGCATTTTTAATTCACTCCCAGCCACCCTTGCACGTATCCAGGTCAGTATTATACGAGGAGCCAAAACTCCAAGAGTTGCAGAGGTGTCTAATAAGTTTCAGGGTTTCCGACCAGTGTTCTAGTTTGTTTTTTTGGTCGAACCCTAGCTATCTCGCAGGGTTTTTGAATATATTTTTGTAATAATCATAATTTACCATTCGGTTAAAGGATAAGAAACTGTGTTCTTGCCAGAACGTTTGAACTATTTACCATCCGTCAGCTTTTCGCCTGGCGGTGATGGTCTTATCAGACTTGTATAATAGATTACTGTTTTAGTTGAAATTTTCACCTTTACTTTGCAACTGTAAGTTTGTCTTTGCTATGCAAAAGTACCTACAGATATACTATACCTCTATCAAGAGGGTTTTTGCTTAAATTCCTGTAGCGTCTCCCTGCTGGGCTTTATTTATGGAAAATGCTTTCTGCTAAACAATAATCTTGTTTATTTGTATTTATATCTGTTGTTTATTGGCTGTTGTCTCAGTCATTATCATATCTTTTGTGTTCGAACTACCTGAAGAGGATTTGTAAAGTCTGCTATGGTACTTGTATAGTTTTCCTCTCGAACAGTTTTAAAATAAATGTATGAAAAACTTCGACTGCGTACACTATCCTTGCAATCATGATAAAAGCATTACAGTTCTTCCCCTCTGCAAGTCTTTACAAAATTCTTTGGGTCTTAACAAGGTTTTGAAAATTATATGCCCTGTTGTTTTTGGTATCTTTTAATGAACTCTACGAGTTTCCCCTTGGTCCGATGGCACCAGCTGAGACTGTGCGTGGTAAACGAATCTCCCGAATGGGTGCAGGGGTTATCTTCTCCCAACCCGCACTCATCCGCAAATACACTCTCCTCTAGTTTTTACTATTCAGTTACCACAGTAATGCTCTCTTTTGTTTATAGTTTACAAATCCATATAAATATATATAATGGATATACACATAATAAACAGTCCTCTTCTTCTGAGACAGGGCTTCCTTCATTACTTCAATCGTTTTATCGAGTAGACTTATCTACAAAACACATAGTTTCTCTTTCTTTTGTAGGTCTTATATTCACTGATTTTCCATTTTAAACAATATAAACAAATAGTAGAGTTGTGTTACTAATTTTCTGTTTAACCCACTTTACAATTACACAGAATTTTACAAATTATGCTGCTATTCTTATTGAGTTCAAGTAACAAATGATTGCCAGTATTATCATAAACGCAGAACATTCATACACACTATCATGCAAATGTAAACAGTCTTTACTCAGAGGAAATCTGGTTCAGTCTAATTTCCTGTAACTATTTTTTTAATTACTAAAAGTAACAGACAGTCAAACTATAGATTTTACTAAATTTCCAAATGTTTAGGTACTTATATGTTCCAGACAAAACCCTTTTCTTGGACTGTGGTCCTCCCAACCTTCAAGGGAGGCAATGACGTCCTCACCTTCCCCCGAGCTTCAGATCTAGGTCAGTGCCACGGGTAACAGTGGACTATTACTTCTGTTGTGACCTCAGGATAACCAATCCAACCACCAGACAGATACACTGGTCCATAAGGGTTGCAGAAGTTAATTTCCACTAGTTCTTTTCATCCAGCTCAAGAATTACACTTCACCCTCAGTACCTATTGCACAGAACCCCTACCCTTCTTCTGGAATTCCTCTTTATTCTAGAGGGTAGGTAACTGTTTTCCAACTGTTCCCAACCACCCCTATTCTTAGCAAGTACACCAACAGTCCAAGGGTTTTGTTTTCTCTTTTTTTTTTTAGTTTCATCTTTCTTTAACTCAGTAACAAAATTCATACTTATATCATGAGTAATTACAATTAAGTTTTTCCTTGTCCAGAATAATAGAAGAAAATAAAACTTAAAAGAAATAATTAAAACAAAAGTCTTTTAACTAAGCATAACTAATTGCCTTTTAATGAGGGTGTCACAGTTTCCCCCCCCTTGGAAGTAACACCGTCCTCGGTGTTTCAGCCCCTCTCTGAAAAGAGTTCGGGGTATGCTTCCTGCATAAATTTTTCCTCCTCCCAGGTAGCCTCGTCTGGACCAAAGTGCTTCCACTGCACTTTCACCTGAACGACTACCCTTTTGCGGAGTTCAATTTCCCTCCGATCAAGTATGCGTAGAGGCTCTACCAGGAACTCTCCTTCCGGTTCTACCTGAAAGGCACAGAATAATTTTCAAATCAGTACATTTAGAGATATCTAACTCTGCAAACTAGGACTATTTTATCCTTCTTCCTACCTAAATATTATGCCAATGAATTATATGTGTCTCATCATGTATGTATCGCTTCAGTAAGGATACATGAAACACGTTATGTACCCGAATGTGACTTGGCAATGCCAATCTATATGCTATTGGTCCGATTCTTTCCAATATTTGGAAAGGACCACAGTACCGAGGGGCCAACTTAGTACAAGATGTCCACCTCATAGTACTCCTTTTAGGCTTAATACGTACATACACGTGGTCTCCTACCCCGAATTCTCGGTAGGATCTTTTCTGGTCTGCATAAACTTTTTGTCTATCTTGAGCGGCTTTCAAATTCTGCCTGATCCGTTTTACCTCAGCCTCCATTTCAGCCAGCATTTCAGGTCCCAACAACAGTTTTGTTTCGGGGCTGCTCTAGTTTATAGGTGTGCGACACTGCCTACCATATAATGCTTCAAAGGGACTCATTTTCAGAGACTCCTGATACCCATTATTGTATGAAAATTCGACCAGGTGCAAGTAATCTTCCCACTTAGTGGGTTGTTGCATTACATACACTCACAGCATGTCTTCTAGAACCTGATTCACACGCTCTGTCTGCCCATCTGTTTGAGGATGGTAAGCAGTATTAAAGTGTATCTGGGTTCCTAGTCCAGAAAATAAAGTTTTCCAAAAAGCAGATGTGAACTTAACATCTCGATCTGAAATCACAGTTTTGGGTATACCATGCAACCTGAAAATCTCTTTCATAAATATATCAGCAATTTGTATTGTTTTAAAGGTAGATTGCACAGGTATAAAATGGGCAGACTTACTTAGTCTGTCCACCACTACCATAATAGAATCATTCTGCTTCCTTGTTCACGGTAACCCTGTGATGAAATCTAATGAGATAACTTCCCACTTCCATTCAGGAATGGGTATAGGCTGCAATAGCCCAGCAGGATGCTGATGCTTAGCCTTAACCTGCTGACACTCTAAACACTTACTTATGTATGTGGCAATGTCTTTACGCATCCCTGGCCAAAAATAAACTTTCCTTACCGCTGTAAGCATCTTCTGATATCCAGGGTGTCCAGCATAATTGCTGCGGTGAAATTCATTTAGGATAAGTTCTTTAAGATTAGTGCGGTTAGGCACATAAATTTTTCCGCGAAAGGTCAAATCTTGTTCTTCACTCTCACCAAACTCTGTTGCTTTATCCTGCTGTTTGTCATTCCTCATTTGTTTCCACAGAAACTTATATTCTGGGTCTCCCAGAGCCTCTTCCTTCAATTGCTTCATCAATTGGCTTTCCAACTGGTTAAAATATAGAGCAAACAGACTGTGCAATTTTCGACTTAGAACGTCAGCAACTCTATTTTCTTTTCCCTTAACGTGCTGAATATCCATATCGAACTCGCTCAGAAATGGATTCCATCTCGCCTGTCTAGAGTTTAAATCTGCCTGTTTAAAATAGCTGGTTAGGTTGCTATGATCTGTTTTCAGCACAAATCTTTTGCCCAGTAGATAATGCCTCCACACCCAGAGGGTGTGAACTACCGCTGTAAGTTCCAAATCATAAGCAAAATATTTCTGCTCATATTCCTTAAGTTTCCTTGACTCGTAAGCTATAACTTTTCCTTCTTGAGTTAGTACTGCTCCAACTCCTTCTTTACAAGCATCCGTACAGACTTCATAATATTTTTCCGGGTCAGCTACCTTCAGTACTGGAGCTGTAGTTAGGAGTTGTTTTAGTTTTTCAAAACTGTTTTGGCATTCTTTTGACCATCTAAAAAGCTTGCCCTTCCTCTGCAACGAGGTGATGGGAAAAGCAATTTTGGAGAATCCTGCTATGAATCTTCTATAATATCCGGCTAAGCCCATGAAGGATCTAATTTCTGCCACATTCCAAGGCACTTTCCACTCCATGATGGCTTTGATCTTTTCGGGATCAACAGCTATCCCTTCCGCTGTTATGACGTGTCCTAGGTACTGGATTTCTGTTTTAAAGAAATCGCATTTGCTGAATTTAGCATAGAGCTAATGCTTCCTTAGCGTTTCCAACACTAAACGCAAATGTTCCTTATGCTCTGCTTCATCTTTAGAGTATACCAGAATATCGTCAATAAAGATGAGCACAAAATTATCTAGAAATTGATGAAACACGCCATTCATTAGCCTCATAAAAGTTGTTGGCGCATTTGTTAATCCAAAGGGCAGCACAACAAACTCATAATGACCATATCGGGTGTGGAAGGCTGTTTTGCAGATATCCTCATCTTTAATCCGAACTTGATGATATCCAGATCTTAGGTCAATCTTGGAAAATACCTTAGCCCCCCTCACCTGGTCAAACAAATCGTCAATTCTTGGTAAGGGATACTTGTTCTTGACAGTTAGCTTATTAAGCTGTCTGTAGTCCATACACATGCGCATTGTCCCATCCTTCTTTTTAACAAAAAGGACTGGTGCACCCCAAGGTGACACACTTGGACGGATATAGCCCTTGTCTAGCAACTCTTGTAACTGTATTTTTAATTCTGTTAACTCCGGCACGGTCATCCGATATGGGGCTCTTGATACTGGTGAGGCACCAGGCAGCAACTCAATAGTGAAATCAATATCCCTTTTGGGTGGTAGACCAGGAATTTCCTCTGGAAATACGTCTAAAAATTCCTGCACCACCGGAATATCTTGTTGTGTAACCAGCTCCAAAAAGAGAAGAAAAGAGATATCAACGCCTTAGAAATGAGCCTCTTCGAGGGGGCAACCTCCAATACATTACATAAATGAACAATTCTTGGATGATACAATTTACAAAAACTCCTTTCTATATATAGGAGTCCATGGGGCCATAATGTAATCCTAGTGGGCCACAATGTAATCCTAGCCGACCTAACAATAATAATTTAAGGGCACAATAATAACAAAATGGGGGTTACAAGGGTACAATAATAATAATAAGGGGGGCTACACTAACATACTAAGGGGCTACACTATTAATATAGGGACTTAACATGCCCCTCTCCTTCAAACAAGTGTTGTCCTCAACGCTTGATTATTTCTTGATGCTTCCGTATAAAATTCTCATCCTCCCATGTGAAATATTCTACAGGAAAGTTCTTCCACTTGCTGAGATACTCTGAAATTGATCGTACTTGTCGAGTTCTTGTTTCTATGACTGCTTCATAACTTCTTTCGATGTGATGTTTATCTTCCTGTTGTTTCATTAGATTCTGCACCAAAGTTGGGTTATCCTTTGAGAGTTGGAGAACTTGTTGTTGATGCTCGATGTGATCTTCCATTAATTTATCATCCATATTTGCTATTATTCGATCCTTCAAACCATCCAACTTAGCCTCCATTTCTGCTTTTAAACCATCTATGTCATCTTCGGTTGCTCTTCGTAAGATCGAAATTTGTTGCACTTGGTACCGTAATTTTGATATCTCATACCGCAATTCTTCCTCTTCATGCGTCATAGTATAGATTTCTGAGGGCATAATGGGTGTTGAATTATTTTTAGGAGGCATCTCAGAACCCAATACTGAAATATATGCTCAATAGGCCCTTGGAATCACTTCAAACTGATTTTTCAAACAAGATTTATGCAATTCGAAAAAACAAATAAACACCTTTTACTTGATTTTGAGGAGCTCGATATTGAAATTTGATTATCTCTGTGATTGCAGCACTTCAATATCTGAATTTAAGAAATGAAATATCCTCTCGAATACCTTTAATGCCACAGGTCTGACCTGATTTGGATTCTCCAAGACAAAGTTATGTCCAATCTCCCACAATGACCTTATTATGGACTCGTTCAATAGAGCAAACTTGTACGACTTTCCATGTGTCATTGTTTCTTCCTTGCTCTTAAATTGATAGCCAATAAACTACAGTCCGTGTACTTGCAACCACTTTTTACGGCACTCCAATCCAATGCTCAGAGAGAGAGTTATTGAACTTTTCTCACGATCACCTCTTTGTGATGAAATTCGGGAGCCTAAAAAAGAACTACATTCCATAGATCATATCACCCAAAATATTGCGAACCTGCTCGAAATTTTTTTACAATTTTTTTGATTTAAGCTTCGCATCATATGAATTTCAGATTCTGAACCTTTGTAGAAAAACATTTATAGCGAAAATGCCACGATGACCTGTTTAGGAGCCTGAAAAAAGACCTGACTTCCATAGATCATATATCCAAAAATATTGCGAACCAAGCTCTGAAATTTTTATACACGCTTCCTCAAGATTTCTGCTTCGCACCCTAAAAATTTCAGTAATTGAAACTTCGTAGAAAAAAATTTATAGCAAAAATTCCACGATGACCTGTTTGGAGCAGCGAAACCCTAGAATCCAAAGCTCTGATACCAAATGTTGTGTAACCAGCTCCAAAAATAGAAGAAAAGAGATGTAAACGCCTTAGAAATGAGCCACTTCGAGGGGGCAACCTCCAATACAGTACATAAATGAACAATTCTTCGATGATACAATTTACAAAACCTCCTTTCTATATATAGGAGTCCATGGGGCCATAATCTAATCCTAGTGGGTCCACAATGTAATCCTAGCCGACCTAACAATAATAATTTAAGGGCACAATAATAACAATATGGGGGTTACAAGGGTACAATAATAAAAATAAGGGGGGCTACACTAACATAATAAGGGGCTACACTATTAATATAGGGACTTAACATATCTTCCAGCATTGGGGCCTTTTCCTTGGAGTCTGTGTATCCTACTTGAATAGCATACAACTGGCACCCTTTTCTAATACACTTAACAATCAGAGATGCTGTTATTGGTCGTAATTGTACAGGCTTATTAACTCCTTGAACTACTTTCTGCGTTCCATCTTGCTTTCTGAATGAAATGGTATTTTCCTTACAGTCTACTACTGTCCAATGTTTTTCCAGCCAATCCATACCCAATAACACATCATACGATCCCAACGGTAAGACATTTAGATCTACCTCTATCTGTTGTTTTGCCACCTCCAGCACACAGTTAGGAATTTTTGCTGTTATCTTACGTTTCACCCCAGTGGCTAACTGTACCAGCCATGAATTCCTAAATTTCTGTTCTTTTAATTTACATAACTCTACTAACTTAGGACTGATGTAACTCAAACTTGCTCCAGGATCAACCAGAATTGAAACAGGTTTAGTTAGTAATGTACCTTCAAGTTCAATCATCGTAGGCTGAAAATCAGCCTGCTGATCTTCTAGCATTGCATTAATACGATGTACACTACGTGCCACGTCTCCTACTGTAGATGCCTCCTGCAGATTTGCTACAGTTTCGCTTTTGTTCTGTCTGGGACAATTCTTATAAAAATAAGCTTCCCCACAGCCCCAACACTGTAAGGGAGGTTTAGAATTATGTCCTAGCTCAGGTTTACTTGACGCTTCTGTGGGTTTCTGCTCAGCTGACCACTTGATTCTTTGGTGGTTTTTCCCAAAATGTTTGTTGATTGTATTTCATGCTGCATTCCTGAAACTGTTGTTTTTACTGCTCTTAAAGGTAGAGTTTCTTTTCTGCCCTTTCTTCGGCTGCTAGCCTTTTCCCACATCACTCTTAATTTTATTTTGCTGATAACACAACCGTGCTTTTCGGATAGCCTCATCCATAGTCTGGGGGTTAAAAAATTCTATTAGTTCTCTCATATGAGCAGGTAGACTGCTTAAAAACCTCTGTACCTTGGCCTTTTCTTCTCGAAGATAAGGTACATATCGCAGCAACGAAGTGAACTTTGTCACAAAATCATCTATCGTCATTTTTCCCAGCCGAAGATCATGAAATTCCTTTGCTTTGTCGTCATAAAATATTTATGTCAGGTATTTATCTTTAAAATACTGCTGGAACAGTTCCCAGGTTATGTCGCGTTCATCAATGATGCGCACATTCTTCACTTCTTCCCACCACAGGGTAGCTTTTTCCCGTAATTGATATATGGCCAGTCTGGCCTTCAAATTGCTGCTGTATTCATAGACCTGGAAATATTTGTTTATGTTTATCAGCCAGGCTTCAGCTGTCTCTTCTGCCTCACCATCGTATGTCGGTGGCTTAATCTTACGAAATTCTCCCTGCAGTTCCACTTTTTGTCTTTTTGAGTCTTGCTGACCGGACAAATTGCCCGACTCTGCCTCATTATAGTTTCTATTTTTACTCCTCTGTGAGAAACTCTTTTCAGTTCTGTCCTCAACATTATTCTGAGTCTGCTGGTCCTCTAGCTCTGTTGTTACTTCTTTTTCAGCACTGGGGTGCTTCATCCCCTGATTCTGCCTATCTGACAAACTCTTTAGGATCTTCTATTGATCCTGAAGCAACCTCTCATTATCCCTTCGAACCCTTATCATTTATTCCTGAAGTTGCTGTACCGTGTTTAGCAAGAATGTAGTTTGCTGCTGTTGTTCTTCAAGTAGTCGGCTAGTCTTTTGGTGTTGTTCTACAGTCAACTGAACCCACATTTCTGGGTTTAAAATGGTGGGGGTTTGAGTCCCCTCAAGTTGTGATGGTGTTGCCATTTTCGCTTGCTCCCCTTAGTGCACTAATCACAAGCATTCTGTTAGTAGACCCCTTAAGATCCCAGTGTAGCAACCTGGGCTCTGATACCACTTGTCACACATATAACAAAAAAAAATTTCGCATGGTAATAAAAGTTAAAGTTCATAACTCCATGAAATGAGAACAGTCTTATCTTGGTGACAGATTTAATCATACCATACAAAAATTTCACTTTCCAAACTATAGAATTATTAACAAATAATGCAATAGACTTTGGCTATTATAAACATATAAACTTTGGTACTTCTGGAACCGGTCAATGACTGTGATCCAACTGGCGGATAGCGTGTGCGAATTAATGTTTAAAATCTCGAGTTAGCCAGTCCTCAAATACCCCGTCTGATACAAGCTGAAGAACCTGCCACCTGTCGCTCATTTCTCCCCACTCAAGGCAGGTGCCTCTTCCACCATGCTCAATCTGTACAGGTTAATAACTCCACAGGACTGGATTCATTAATGCTCAGTTAATCTCGGTGAACGCGAAAGTGATCTCCGCGGAAATCACAAAATTATCGGTCGGCATGAACATTTCTCCATTTGCATTTTGCAATAGAGGCAGGGTTTCGTTCTGCAGGAGACTTCTGAATACTGGTAAGCTATTCGACCTTCACTTAAGTTTTCATTGTTTTTACCCGCGATGGTTTTTCGTTTGTTTTAAATCTCCTAATGCCGAGTCTGTTTGCCCGGATGCCCAACAGGCTGCAGGCACTCATCTGTTCAATGTGAGGCCTTTTCCTAAACTTTTTATGAGTCTTTACTCCGCGTTCAAACACTGAAGTCGGCAGGTAGAGTAGCAGGTTTCCCATACTGTGTTTTTTTTTGAAGTTTTCCTGTTCTAAGTAATCTTTCATAGGTTTTCTGGAATTTTCAACTTTGCGCGAGGGTTAAAGTTTACATCTCGCTCTTGGTTGGACGACAGGGTTGCGCGGCCATGGAGAATATGTGCATCCCTCCACAGGTATATGGCTCCACCCTCATATTGTTTAACTCCTAAACTTTTTTCCCATGAATAAAATTAACTCATAACGTTCTTTTGACTGACTCGCTGCCATTCGGGTTTTTTTCGCAAGTTCTATCACGAGCCAAAAGCTATTTTTGTTTGATTTCTCCAAGTTCCCAACTCGAGATTGGCATTTTTAATTCGCTCCCAGCCACCCTTGCAAGTATCCAGGTCAGTATTATACGAGGAGCCAAAACTCCAAGAGTTGCAGAGGTGTCTAATAAGTTTCAGGGTTTCCGACCAGTGTTCTAGTTTGTTCTTTTGGTCGAACCCTAGCTATCTCGCAGGGTTTTTGAATATATTTGTGTAATAATCATAATTTACCATTCGGTTAAAGGATAAGAAATTGTGTTCTTGCTAGAACGTTTGAACTATTTACCATCCGTCAGCTTTTCGCCTGGCGGTGATGGTCTTATCAGACTTGTATAATAGATTACTGTTTTAGTTGAAATTTTCACCTTTACTTTGCAACTGTAAGTTTTTCTTTACTATGCAAAAGTACCTACAGATATACTATACCTCTATCAAGAGGGTTTTTGCTTAAATTCCTGTAGCGTCTCCCTGCTGGGCTTTATTTATGGAAAATGTTTTCTGCTAAACAATAATCTTGTTTATTTGTATTTATATCTGTTGTTTATTGGCTGTTGTCTCAGTCGTTATCATATCTTTTGTGTTCGAACTACCTGAAGAGGATTTGTAAAGTCTGCTATGGTACTTGTATAGTTTTCCTCTCGAACAGTTTTAAAATAAATGTATGAAAAACTTCGACTGCGTATGCTATCCTTACAATCATGATAAAAGCATTACAGTTCTTCCCCTGTGCAAGTATTTACAAAATTATTTGGGTCTTAATAAGGTTTTGAAAATTATATGCCCTGTTGTTTCTGGTATCTTTTAATGAACTCTACGAGTTTCCCCTTGGTCCGATGGCACCAGCTGAGACTATGCGTGGTAAACGAATCTCCCGAATGGGTGCAGGGGTTATCTTCTCCCAACCCGCACTCATCCGCAAATACACTCTCCTCTAGTTTTTACTATTCAGTTACCACAGTAATGCTCTCTTTTGTTTATAGTTTACAAATCCATATAAATATATATAATGGATATACACATAATAAACAGTCCTCTTCTTCTGAGACAGGGCTTCCTTCATTACTTCAATCGTTTTATCGAGTAGACTTATCTACAAAACACACAGTTTCTCTTTCTTTTGTAGGTCTTATATTCACTGATTTTCCAGTTTAAACAATATAAACAAATAGTAGAGTTGTGTTACTAATTTTCTGTTTAACCCACTTTACAATTACACAGAATTTTACAAATTATGCTGCTATTCTTATTGAGTTCAAGTAACAAATGATTGCCAGTATTATCATAAACGCAGAACATTCATACACACTATCATGCAAATGTAAACAGTCTTTACTCAGAGGAAATCTGGTTCAGTCTAATTTCCTGTAACTATTTTTTTAATTACTAAAAGTAACAGAGAGTCAAACTATAGATTTTACTAAATTTCCAAATGTTTAGGTACTTATCTATTCCAGACAAAACCCTTTTCTTGGACTGTGGTCCTCCCAACCTTCAAGGGAGGCAATGACGTCCTCACCTTCCCCCGAGCTTCAGATCTAGGTCAGTGCCACGGGTAACAGTGGACTATTACTTCTGTTGTGACCTCAGGATAACCAATCCAGCCACCAGACAGATACACTGGTCCATAAGGGTTGCAGAAGTTAATTTCCACTAGTTCTTTTCATCCAGCTCAAGAATTACACTTCACCCTCAGTACCTATTGCACAGAACCCCTACCCTTCTTCTGGAATTCCTCTTTATTCCAGAGGGTAGGTAACTGTTTTCCAACTGTTCCCAACCACCCCTATTCTTAGCAAGTACACCAACAGTCCAAGGGTTTTGTTTTCTCTTTTTTTTTTTTAGTTTCATCTTTCTTTAACTCAGTAACAAAATTCATACTTATATCATGAGTAATTACAATTAATTTTTTCCTTGTCCAGAATAATAGAAGAAAATAAAACTTAAAAGAAATAATTAAAACAAAAGTCTTTTAACTAAGCATAACTAATTGCCTTTTAATGAGGGTGTCACACTTTTCCAATGTGAAACCAATTTGCAAGTGGAAATATGGTAGCTGCAGGTATCTATGATTTTCTTCCCACAGAAATGGTCACTGGATTTCCATTTATAATACAAGCAGACATTTTACTGGTTTCATCCACATGACCATAGCGCAGACAAGTTAGAGATGCCATTCAGGTTCAATTTAAAGCCGAATATGTGATTTTATGCGACGTCATCTTTGCCAGTAAAATTTTATGTAAGCCAACCAAAAAGCTCGAACAATACTCCCAGCTGCTTTTAAATGCATTCTGGAGAGTCTTTCCCTTCATGGGACCTACCATCCCAATCAACAACGTCAATTGATCTTTCTCTGTTTTCCTTAAGGGAGTGATAATCCTTCCCTTCCTCAGAAAAATTCTTGCCCACGATTCGAACCCTCCGTTGCTCCAATAATGCATTTTACAAAATAACCCTGTTCCAGTGCACGGGGTTTTATCGGTGCGTGTTATGACGATAAGCGCACCTGACTATATAAAGTTCTTTTTTTTATGTAAGATCATAATAAAATAATGATAATTCTAAAGTACATGAATTTATTTGCATTATTTTCTAAACTTTATTATGTTATAAAAATTCATATTATTCTGATTTATTATTTTACAATTATTTACAAATTTAAATATTTTAATAAAATCATTACACATTAATAAAATTAGAATTTTACAAATATTTTACATACAATTAGAATTAGAATTACATTTACAATTATAATTACAATTTTACAAATATTTTACATACAATTACAATTACAAATACAATTACAATTTTAGAATTTTACATACAATTACAATTTTACAATTTGGCATATATACAATTTCAATTAAAATTACAATTACAATCATTTCACAATAAATTTAAATATTACAATTACAATAATTTCACAATAAATTAAATATTACAATTACAATTAAAATTTTACATTAATAAATATTTTACATACAATTACAGTTAAAATTACAATTACAATACAAATACAATTACAATTTTAGAATTTTACATACAATTAGAATTAAAATTACAATTTTACAATTTTTCCTTGCACCGAGAGGCGCATTTACAGCCCAATATGACCCCGATGTCAGGTGGGTCACGTCCTCATACAAAATGTCGGCTTATGTTTTAAATTAAATAAAAAATAAAAAATAAAAATCGCATTGTGCTAGAACATATATCAATTTCTAATACAATTATGTATTATTTATATAATTTGAATGGATAGTAAATTATATACGTGAATTTGAATGGATCATAAATTTACCTTTAACAAAAAAAATTACCACATTGAATTTCCAAATTAAGTAAAATTTGAAACATCTTTACTCTTTACTAAAGTCAATACCATTTCCTAAATCAAAGGAGAAGAGTTAATTCAACACAAACAATCAAAATCTAAAATCTTTTAATATTTCTTTTAATTAAATATTTGTAAAATGAATTTATACTTACTCTAGAGCTATGGTAAATAAATAAAAATATATATAAACTAGATGTATGGTAAATAAATAAAAATTATTTTTATATTTATTCCATAAACCTTTTTATATTTTAAAAAACTTTAAAAAGAGGTTTTATTTAGATGAAGCCTATGGGACGAATACCATGGGACAAATTAATATTGATACCATGGGCCAAATACCATGGGTAAATAAATAAATATAAAAGAGGTATAAACAAGTATGATAAATAAATAAATAAATATAAAGAGGTATGGTAAATAAATAAATATAAAAGAGGCATAAAGAGGTAAGGTAAATAAATAACAATATATCAAATATGATTATAAATAAAAATCTAATTATATAACAAGCCTATGGGCCAAATACCATGGTAAAGAAAAGGGGTATGGTAAATAAATAAAAATATAAATAAACTAGAGGTATGGTAAGTAAATAAAACCTCTTTTCATATTTACTCCACAATCTACTTTATATTTATGAATATTTATGTTCATTAGTTTACATAACTAAGAAGAAATAGAGAGAGAGAGTGATAAGGGAGAGATGGAGAGAGAGTGTGAATGTTTAGGGGTGAGATAAAGAGACAAAGTAAGATGTATGGAAAGAAGGGGGGAGAGAAGAAGTGAGAAGGAGAGAGGGAGGGATATAGTAATGTAGTTGGAGAGAGAGAGAGGGTTGGAAAGAGAGAGAGAAATAAAGGGATGGGGGAAGAGAGAGGATTAGAGAGAGAGAGAGAGAGAGAGAGAGATATGGGGGAATAGAGAGGATTGGAGGGAAAAGAGAGAGAGAGAGAGAGAGAGGTGGGAGAGAAAGGGAGAGAGAGGAAGGATGAGAGAGAGGATGAGAGTGATGGGGGAAGAGAGAGTATTGGGGAGAGAGAGAGAGAGAGAGGAAGGACGAGAGGGAGGAATTGAGAGAGAGGAGGAGAGAGGGATTGATAAGAGAGATGGAGTTGGAGGGGAAGAGATGTAGGAAATAAGAAATATATAAAGTGAGAAGTGGAGAGAGAGAAGGAGTGACAAGGGAGAGACTGAGAGAGAGCGTGTATGTTTGGGGTTGAGATAAAGACACAAATAAGGAGAGATGGAGATAAGTGGGAGAAGGAGATATAAGGAGAGAGGGAGGGATATAGTAACATAGTTGGTAGGTGGAGAGAGAGAGAGATGGAGAGAGAGATGGGAGAGAAAGGGAAAGAGAGGAAGGAAGAGATAGGATGTGAGAGAGTGGAGAGAGGGAGGGAAAGAGAGATGGACTTGGAGGGGGAGGAGGAGAGATGTAAGAAAAAAGAAATAGAGAGAGAAAGGTGGAGAGAGAGAGAGTGAGTGAGTGATAAGGAAGATGGAGAGAGAGGGAGAGAGGGGGAAGATAGAGATATAGATGGAAGGTGAAGAGAGGGAAGAAGAGAGAGATGGGGAGAGGAGGAGATTGACAAAGAGATTGATATATATGTATTGTGAGAGTGTGTATGTTTAGGGGGGTGAGATAGAGAGACAGAAAAGAAGAGATGGAGGGAGATATAGATATGGATGGAGGGTGGAGAGAGGGAAGAATATTTCTCACACTAGATGGATTGATATAAGTGGAGATGGTGATTTATAATCCCATTTGATTATTTGCACTATATGCATCAATTTTAGTGTAGATATTTATTTCTAATGATATTTGATTACTTGCACTAGATGCATTGATTTCAGTGTAGGTGGTGATTTCTAATACAATTTGATTGCTTGCACCGAATTTGTTGATTTCAATTTAGATGTCGATTTATAATTATATTTGATTACTTGCACTAGATGAATTGGTTTCAATGTAGATGATTTCTAATCCTATTTTATTGTTTGCACTAAATGCATTGATTTTAGTGTAGATGGCGATTTCTAATCCTATTTGATTTATTTGAGTAAATGCATTGATTTCAGTGTAGATGGCGATTTCTAATCCTATTTGATTTATTTGAGTAAATGCATTGATTTCAGTGTAGATGTTGGTTTCTAGAGAGAGAGAGAGAGAGAGAGAGTGATAAGGAAGATGGAGAGAGAGGAAGAGAGGACAAAAGGAGGAAAGAGAGATATTAATGGGGGAGAGGGAGAGAAGGGGAAGATAGAGATATAGATGAAAGGTGAAGAGAGGGAAGAAGAGAGAGATGGGGAGAGGGGGTGATTGAAAAAGAGATTGATATATATGGAGTACGAGAGCGCATGTGTTTAGGGGGGTGAGATAGAGAGACAAAAAAGAATAGATGGAGGGGGATATAGATATGGATGGAGGGTGGAGAGAGGGAGGAATAGTTCTCACACTAGATGGATTGATATAAGTGGAGATGGTGATTTCTAATCCTATTTGATTATTTGCACTAGATGCATCGATTTTAGTGTAGATATTTATTTCTAATGATATTTGATTACTTGCACTAGATGGATTGATTTCAGCGTAGGTGGTGATTTCTAATACAATTTGATTGCTTGCACTGAATGTGTTGATTTCAATTTAGAGGTCGATTTATAATTATATTTGATTACATGCACTAGATGACTTAATTTCAATGTAGATGATTTCTAATCCTATTTGATTGTTTGCACTAAATGCATTGATTTCAGTGTAGATGGTGATTTCTAATCCTATTTGATTTCTTTGAGTAAATGCATTGATTTCAGTGTAGATGTTGGTTCCTAGAGAGAGAGAGTGAGTGATAAGGAAGATGGAGAGAGAGAGAGAGAGAGGACAAAAGGAGGAAAGAGAGATATTAGCGGGGGAGAGGGAGAGAAGGGGAAGAGAGGGAAGAAGAGAGAGATGGGGAGAGAGGGTGATCGACAAAGAGAATGATATATATGGAGTGCGAGAGCATGTGTGTTTAGGGGGGTGAGATAGAGACAAAAAAAAAAGAGATGTATGGGGATATAGATATGGATGGAGGGTGGAGAGAGGGAAGAATATTTCTTGCACTAGATGGATTGATTTAAGTGGAGATGGTGATTTATAATCCTATTTGATTATTTTCACTAGATGCGTCGATTTTAGTGTAGATAATTATTTCTAATGAAATATGATTACTTGCACTAGATGCATTGATTTCAGTGTAGGTGATGATTCCTAATACTATTTGATTGCTTGCACTGGATGTGTTGATTTCAATTTAGACGTCGATTTATAATTATATTTGATTGCTTGCACTAGATGCATTGATTTTAATGTAGATTATTCCTAATACTATTTGATTGTTTGTGCTAAATGCATTGATTTCAGTGTAGATGGCGATTTCTAATCCTATTTGATTGCTTTCAGTAAATGCATTGATTTCAGTGTAGATGTTGGTTTCTAATCTTATTTGATTGATTGCATTAGGTGCATTTATTTCAATGTAGAAGTTATTTTCTAATCTTATTTGATTGCTTGCATTAAATGCATTGATTTCAATGTATATGTTGATTTATGATTTGATGTAATTGGATATATGACAATACATTAATATTAAAGTGATTGGATTAACAATATGCATTGATTTTAGTGTAAGCACAAAAAGTTATTAACAATGTAGATTGATTTTTGTGTTATAGTAATTTAAGCTATTAATATTGGAGAGCAAGAGAGACAAGGTATCATGTTTACTACAACAGATTGAGCTAAATATTTAAATGGTTTACGATTTAAATTTTCTTTTTCATATAATCGATATGAAAAAATAACAAAACTAACAAGGGAGGAAATAAGAATAGTAGAAGAAAATAGTTTGAGATTGATTGTAACATGAGTACGTTCTTATTATTCACATTTTCTATCTTTCAACACTATTATTGTCACTTTGCATTTAAAAAATATATTTCATCATTTTTCATCATTATAGTTATTAACAATAATTATCATCTCAACGAACTGAGGTAACTAAGAAAATTTAAAATTAAAATGACCAAGTTAATCTCAGAAATATTTAGCATATTTAAAATGATTATATTAATATTTGATATATTTACATATTACTGATAAAATTAATCATATATTTCATAGATTTTCCTTGGTAGCACACGACTGAAACTAGCCTAGATCCATCTTACATCTCAAAAATATACAAAAATTTTAATAATTTGAAAAATGTGATGTTGATGTCTCCGACTGAAACCAGCCTAGATCCATCTAACTCTGGATCTATCATGAACCGAGAGGGATCAAATCTCTCGAGGTGCAAACCTTTCCTCAAGTTTTGCACTCAAAAAATAGGTTTGCACCTCGAGAGATTTGATCCCTCTCGGCGCATGATAGATCCAGAGTTAGATGGATATAGGCTGGTATATACAATTACAATTAAAATTACAATTACAATCATTTCACAATAAATTAAATATTATAATTACAATTAAAATTTTACATTAAATATTTTACATACAAATACAATTTTACAATTTTACATACAATTAAAATTACAATTACAATTACAATCATGACATAATATTTAATAAATAGCATGGTCATTTAATATTAAACTAACTAATAAACATCACGATCATGATAACCATCATACTAACATCATATTCGACTAAAAAACAAATTCAAACATCAAATTAACATCATATATCAATATCATCACAAAAAAAACATCAAATATACATCTCATGTCAAACAACTCATGCTATCACATACACATCTATCTGCAAGTTGCACATTAAATGAACATATCTAACATGACCTAACAATATACACATCATGATGATCACCAACATGTAAATTAAGTACAACTGCAACATGAACATAAAATACATGGACCATATATATATATATATATATATGTTTAAAATATACAACTGTAATATAAATGTCATGGAAGTACAACATCAATAGCAGTACTAGTGGAGGCTTGCTCAGTCAATGGTGCTGCTTCAACGGTCGATGGTCCAGCCTGTTCATGATCATGACTAGTACTGATGGATGCTACAGGCTGCTGACTAGACATCGCCAATGGTCCAGCCTCATCTCAATGATGACTGTTAGATGCTAGTGGAGCCTTATGCTCATCAGGCGCGACGCGAGGTGAACAATCATGAGATGATGAGTCGCTGCTTGCGGATTGTCCATCACATGTTGTGGCTCAACAACGCCTATAACATGCAACAGTCCTCCTCAGTCGTGTAACAGCTGTCTTAGCTCCTACGACATGTCGCATCAGGTTGTATATGTCACGCGACATGCCTCTCCACATCTGTAATAGCCTATCATCAGTTGTATGTCTCTATAATGAGCGGGTCTGATGCCTGCCTCAGCAACTAATGCACTGAGTTGGTCGCCAAAATCCATCCTGTATCTAATATCAGGTCTATTGTGCCTAGCAAAAGGTGGTACCGGCCTCTTGATCATGATCCTCGGCATATTCCATGCCCTGGGCATCATTAGGATCCACACCTGGATCATGTGGTGGTTACGGCATCTCGTTGCCATCAAAAGAGCCAATTTCTGCAAAATATATATAAGTACACAACAATAATTAGACAATTTCATTACACAATTTAATAAAAACAAGTTAAAAAACATATTATAATAAATATAAATAAAACAGTAATATTACTTCTATCATCTGGTGGCTCATCATCTGTGAAGAGGATGTTGGCACACCCTTGCCAATCCAATCCAGCATAAGGACATGGGACCATAATGAAGGGATGCAGCTTGTCAACACTGGCTAGTAAGTCCAATGAATCATGCAATATCCTGGCTAGAAACATAGTCTCTCCCCTCTTGGGCATCATCTGCCCCCACATGTGCATCCGTGCCTCCAACATTGGCCTACGAGGCTGCCGAACAAAATAAGGCCTCATCTCTGGAAACCTCTTAAAAAATAAATAAAACATATCTGAAGCAAAAGGGAAGTTGACCCTCCCTTGTGCATGAGCATGACATCTATCTAAGGTCGTACCAGAACGGCCGCAAAAAAATGGCAGACCACCTGACAAGTTGTGGCTCCTATATTAAAGAATCAACATAATATAGAATCGGGAAACTAATGTGTTTCCCGTCACTGGTGTTGTGTGAAATGGTTGAAATGAGAAGTGAGAGGCACTGCACATCCTATCTACCAAATGCACCAATACGTAATTGACCTTCAGGGACCTGAAACTCTGAAGGAGACAGTACATCTGATCCAATGTATCTCTTGGAGTAAACTAACTGACTCCCTGCTACACAGATAGCTAGAACCTCTGGGAACGAGGGAAAATCCACCCCTCTCCTCGATAACCCTGTAATGAAATATATATCCTCCTCAGTGGTTGTGTACCACTGGTCAGGACCAACCTAGAAACCCTATTGGTGGGCATTCCACCTACAGATAAGATGTCTCAGAAACACACTATGGTCCTTTAGGGAAGTAGCCTCCTCATAGAACTTGAGGAGGCCAACCTGCCTTAAGAGCCCCTGGGTATCTGTTGTAATAGGGCAAGGGTATGCATCTCTCTCCCTCTCTCATGCCTCCCACTGGCGAAGCATGTCATACTACTCCGCTTGTTGTTGTTGTTGTTCCTACAATCCTCTCTGAATCATTGACATATTAAATAAATATTTTTTATTAAATCAAACACGTATTTAGGAATATATATATATATATATATATATTTGGAGAAAAAAATAAACAGACTAGTCAGTGCACCACAAAAACAGTCATGCACCGATGTCAGTCCGGCTTTTGGTTGTAGCGCATCGAAGGCAATGCCCCAGATGACATAAAACACACCGTATGTAGTGCACCTAAATTTTTTTCAAGCACCGTTGACGATATATGGTGTCAGAAGAGCGGTGTGCTGACTAAAATATACACCCTGGTGCATATAGTCATGTCAGCGCACTAACTTCCTGACAAATTAAATAGTCAATGGTGTGGTCTTTTACCCAGTTGCATTGTTGACCCTGTCAGAATGTTGAATGCGGTGTGCTGATAGACACCAAGGCAGATATTTCCATCAACGCACCGCTTTGCTATTCCCATTGTCAATGGTGCAACCGGCTAAATGACCACAACACATTTTTTTTTTAATTTTAAAATAATGCGGGGCGCCTTTCAGTACCGCCCTAGACATGGTGCGGATATCGTTAGCACCGGTTTCGGTGCAGCCTGTAAATTGTATAGGCAGCACTGCTTACCGGTGCGAGCTGAACGGCTTGTGTGCACCGTGCAACAACAAAAAAAAATCTTTTTAAATGGTTAATTTTAAGGTTATTTCAAATTGTAATCCACTAAAAAGCTTAATTATGGAAAAACAAGAAAAATACATGTACATTTTGCCATCGAGGAGGCATATTGGCTGTAGAATTTGCAAAAGAAAATTTTCCCACCATTTTGCAAAATGCAAGCTGGAGATTAGTGGCCAATGCACAGTAGCAGTGCATGCAATGGGTGCAATGGGAGCACCGATGTCAGGGCTACTCAGAGAAGGATAAATTGCATTGGTGCTTGAGAGCTCTGGAGCACTGAGAAAAGTGAAAATTGTGATTTTTTGGCCGTAAATTTTTTTATTTAACCCTGTTCCGGTGCACGGGGTTTTATATGGGCACCGATGCGGTTTCTTAAGACCGCACTGGGCAGTTTCAGATTTGGCGCGGTGTTTTATGATGCACCAGGGCGGTTGCTTAACACCACACCGGGTTGTTTCTGTTTTAGCGCTGTGTTTTATGATGCACCATGTCGAAATAGTTATGAAGCACTGGTGCTTTACAGTAATAGGATGCACCAGGAGGGTGTGTATGGAGCGCATGGTGTCTAATGTGCCAATGTTTTGTGCGATTGGTGCTTTCTCTTATACAGCGTACCGGTAATTGAGAGCAGAAAAGTGAAAAATGTGGTTTTTTAGCTATAATTTTTTTTTTTATTTAACCTTGTTTTGGTGCGCGCGTTTTATAGGCGCACCGGTTTTGTTTCATACGAACACACTGATTCATTTCTATTTTGGCACAATGTTTTATGATGCACTAGTGCGGTTTCTTAACATCGCACCAGGCGGTTTTGGTTTTGGCACGGTGTTTTATGATGCACCGGTGCAGAAGAGTTGTGAAGCACTGGTGCATTACAATAATAGGACACACTAGGTAGGTGTGTATGGAGCGCTGTGTGTCTGGTGTGCCAATGTTCTGTGCCCACCAGTGCTTTCTCTTATAGAGCGCATCGGTAATTGAGAGCTTTGGAGCACTAAAAAAACTAAAAAATCCGGTCTTTTTGCCGTAATATTTTTTTATTTGACCCTTTTCCAGTGTGCATGGTTTATAGGCACACCGGTGCTATTTCTTACGAATGCACCAGTCAGTTTTTATTTTGGCTCGTTGTTTTATGATGCACCAGTGCAGATTCTTAATACCACATCGGGCGGTTTCGGTTTTGGCGCAGTGTCTTATGATGCATCAGCACGGAGGAGTTGTGAAGCATCGATGCTCTACAGTAACACAACGCACCGAGCGGTGTATATGGAGCGCACGGTGTCTGGTGTGCCAATGTTTTGTGCGCACTAGTGCTTTCTCTTGTAAGGAGCACCGGTGCGATGTTGGATGATAAGCGCACCAAGCGGAAAACATCCGCAAAACCCTCCGCCTGCCAACCTCCTCTAGTAACCTCCGCTAGAAACGGATGTATGGGGTATTTTGATAAGGGGTTCCTCAAAAAAATCCACTAGAGGTTCTTTTCCTTGTAATTAGTAGAGGGAATTTGGTGGCAACTAAGCACGCCCTGAATAAGATATCATTTCCCCAAAGCCTCCTAGGGACTGGTCATTCTCATCATTGATTGTGGCCCCAATTAGACCATGAAGTCTAAATAGATGCTTGCCCTCTTGTGGAGCAATGTACTATAAATGAATGGACAAAGAATGCAAATACTTGGTTAGTTGATCAATAAGCATAAAAACATAATCATTACCATGTACTTTTGGATAGCTGGTGAAGAGGTCCATAGATGAGCCTTCCCATCTTTCTATCAGAAAGGGAAGTGATTGTAAAAACCTTGCAAGGTGGTTGTTTTCTTCCTCATTCATCAAGCAAGCTACATACCTCCTTATATGCCGAAGTACATCCTCTTTGAGACCCTCCCATGAGAATCTCTCCATGAAGGCCTGGTATGTCTCAATGAAATCTGTGTGACTAGAAAGGAGTGCTTTATGTACTTGTTGAAGCCTAGAAAATCTCTACTTCAAACATCGGGGAAAACCACCCGGTCGGGACCTTAAAGTAGCTCCTTTTCCATTTGGTATGGTGGCTCCGACTGGATTTAAAGGACCAGTTTCCTTGTAACTAAATGGATTGGATTGGGTGGGTGGAAATGGGACTAAATTAACTGAAATAAAACTATCTAATTTAAGCTAAATACTGATAAAGAAATTCTAACACTAACCCGGGTAATTATATGTGAATACAACTTAAGATTGTTCCAATTCAACAATAACCATGAAAATGTATTATTAATTAAATTGAAATGTGCAGTAATGAATAAAGATAACTCTGTTTAAGAAATTAAACAGAGTTATAATAACATATTGCATTCATCATTATATACCATTTACATGTAACTATGAAAAATAACATTTCAATTATACTCAGAAATGATATATAAAATGAAAGCGTTGTGAGAACAAATATACATATAAATGATAGCAATTTTAAAACGAATATCATAAAACAAAATAAATCAACAGTGAACAGATATAAATACCTTGTTCATCTTGAGGACTTTCAAATGCAATCTGATATTCTATCCAGTAACTATGATGCAAAATCAAATTCCAAGGTACAGAAATGCAACACTTCGAAGATAATTCCACATGAAAATCACCAGATGTGATCCTTTTTAAAAATATATAAGACAATGGAGTACAGAAATGCAATCTCCAAGTCAAAAAATATTAAGATCTAGGACCCTTCTCTAAATGCATGAGAGGGGTTTAAATACTACTTAACTAGCTCTAAAAATAGTTTATTACAAAAAATTAAGGATTCGGTTCAATGACCGTCCTTTTCCTAGGCTAAAATACAGTGAAATTAAAACTAAATCTATCTATCTATTAACTTGATCTTTAAGCTTGCAGGCATCTAGCATAGTTTTGAGAAGATGCGGTTGACCGACTTCAGAATTCAATTGTCCTGAAAAGACAGAGTCGGCAAGCGTAGGAGCAATCTTCTCTGTAGCATTGATGATACAATTGAGCGCACTGTGCTGACTGTGTGGCTTCACCAAGTACATCCAGTATGAATCCCAATTCAATCTTGTAAGCCCTTGGATGGATTTTTCTCTTTCTTCTGCCTTTTGCCTCCATTCTGTTTGCAATTGATTTGCCTGTGGGAGATATCTTGGAACAGTTTCTGGGATCAAATTAGCTTTGTGTAAATTGTCATTTACACAATCAGTGAGAGTGTTTGCCACTATAGCCGCCTCCTCTGCTGCCTTTTCTGCCCTTCTGATTTGTGCATCTTTATCTGAGTTTATTGTTCTATTTTTAATTTTGCAATTTCATCTTGATTTTGCTTCACCATTTTCTCATATCATACTTTAACGAAAGTAGTTTCCTTTTATCGATTTGATCTTTCGTAGTAATTTTCCTCTTTGCCGAACACGCTCTACATCTTTTTCCTTACTTAGCATGAAGTGCCTTGAATTTGGTCAATGTTTCCTCATTTTGTCTTACAGTTATTTCAAGTCCTCTTCAACTCTTGACTTCTCTCAAGAAGAGCTTTATGTTTCTCTGAGAACTCTTGATTTCCATCAACTTCTTTAGTAACTTCTAAAATTTCTATATAGGATAATTGTGGCAAACTTACATACCTTATCTTGTGGTAGAAACTGTGTCAGTTTGCCCACTTGGATATTTGAACTTGTGAACAGCGTCTGAAACATCCTTTTTTGGTATTGTCCACTCATGTTTGATTTTCTTCAATGGTTCATCTCTTTTGGTCCATTCCTCTGTGCATTCTGACAAATTCTTATGTTCTCTGGAAAATTTTTCCATAAATTGCTTATTATAAGGCGTTTGAGTTTCCAGCAACTTATACATCAACTTCACGTCTTCCGTGGTGAATGACCCGATTAGCTCTTCAAATGGAGTTCTAAATTTCCTGTCTGAAATATCGGTGTTGTCTAGCACCCATCTTACCATGTCTGTATATGGGAGAATCCTTGGTCTTGCCGATATCCTATGGAGAAATGAACAAGCCAAGTCTCTAAGGGTTGCTTCAGACGTATTCTTTGAACCTGCTGTAGCTGCAACTTTTATCACCATAGGGTTTTCTTCTTCTAACAGATTATACATTCCTTCCCAAGTGGATATACCGGCATCCTTGTTACAGGCGGTGTCTGCATATAGCGAAGCCATTTCTTTGTTCTCAGAACTCGATCTCTTCTCCTTCTTACCGATAGTGTTTAGCGGAAGCTTTGTATAGTCGTTTGCTCCTTCGTGCCTACGTTTTACGAATAAATGAGAGTAATGATATAAGAAAGGTGATGAGACTGTTTTGAATGTGAAATCAGATGAAATATAATATTTTAATTATGAAACGACTTTCAATCTAAACACAATCTCATTTCCCATTAATAATCAATCCAATCATTTAATATAATCATTAAAGCGCATAACAGATTTGACACATGGGAAGATTGCCTTGGGATAGCGCGCCTATATGAATCTGCGCCATTGCGATCTGCAATTTGCTGCACAATATCGCAATATCGCAATGTCGCAATATCGCATAATGAAGTCATCACAGTTATAACAATAGCGCAAAAGCGGAAATTGTGCAATAGAGCAAAGCGCATATCGCATATCGCAAAATCGCAAAATTGCAAAATCGCAATCAGCGCAAGATTTTCATTAATCATTTCTATTTTCTGCGCTATGCGATCTGCGACCAATGCGTTTTATAAAGATATATACCATTTTGGTTATGGATGCGCTATTTTGTTTAAAGAGAAAATTTATCATAATCTATCATAAACTTAAGTGTTTCTTGAAATTCTTTCTAAGGGATTTCTATAGGTTTATGATAGAAAGTTTTATTTGAAAAGGCAAACAAATCCTAATTGATTTTTTTGGATTTTTTAACTAAGGGTCCCCATTTATTTAGTATTATTACTAATAATAAATAAAAGGGGGGTTGTTGCTGGTCACAACAGTACTATATGTAGGATCTTCTCCTTGACCTTGGAGTCTCTAGTTAAGAAAACCTTATCCTGGTAATAGATGACTCCATCCACCACTCTATATCCCCCATCTATCACTTGTCCATCAAGCACCACACACGTGAAGAGGTTCTTGGAATACTCCACCAATAGCTGGGACTCCCAATATGGATCTATACTCCTCAATAACAGCATTGTTGGCCTTTGTGATAAGGCACCTGTCATCTCATAGCTCCCCTCTTTGACATAATCAATGCCAAAGCTATATGCTAGAATACTGTTACCCCATCGTTGTTTCCTCCCTTGCAGCTATGTTTTCCTAAGACAATATTGAAGTTCATGGGGGCCAACCTTCACTTGGAGGCTATTTCCCATCCAAAACTTCCTAAGTTTGGCCAATGCATGTAGGAATGCCAACAACCCTTTGTAATATATAGAAGACTCCTTCCCGTGTGGAAGTATCTTCTGACTCCCCAAAGCTATGAAGTAGCCCCTTTGCACCATTATGGTGCCACCATCTACTCCTGAGACACCAACTTCCAATGCAAAAGGCTTAGTGAGAGATGGAAATGTTGATACTAGACAAATTCATGTTCCCTCCTTGAGCCAATAAAAGACCCTCTATGATGTGCTAGTCTCACCCAACTCTCCCTCCTCAGCTAGATCTATGAATGGTGTAACTGGTTGTGAGAACTCTTTGGTCATATTCCAATCTGCGGGCCTTCCTAGAGGAATGCATCCATATAATGAGACACCATGATCTAGTGTAGCCTATATATCTGAGTGGACTGATTTGTCCTTACTTCCACTGTGCAAATCAGTCTCCATATGATATGCAGAGACTTCCTAGGATGGATAGGTGTGCATGCCCCTAATCACCTGGTGTTGGCCACTCTTCTTATCTACCCACTCCATCTGCAAGGTCTCCCAATATGTGGTGACCTTCCCCAAAGTAATCAACCACTGCACACCCAATATCACATTAGTATTAGGAATATCAACCACAATGAAGTGATCAATCAAGGTGTATGTTCGCATGGTGACAGATAATGATAGAACATTCTTCATGCACTTCATGGCTCTAGCTCCTAGAACCAAAACTGAAAACCCCTCAAAATTTAAAACCCCTCAAAATCATCAATGGGTATAGTCCTCTACACTAACTGAGCATCAATGAAATTATGGGTGGCCCTGCTATCTATCAATACTGATACCCTCTCATCCTGAATGGTACCTCTGACTCTAAAATTCAGATACTTGGGTACTCCCCACAAAGATGTAAGGGCTCCTCCCACCAAAGAAAATGCCCCATTCCCACTTCCTGGCGGTGGTGGATCCTCTCTTGCGATCCCAGCGTTGTTGTCCCCTTCTAGCTTATCTTCTTCCTCCTCCTCATTATTAGAGAATAGTTCTATTTAGTATGCTTTCCCTATTGCACATCGATGCCCTCGTGCCCATGGTTCTTGGCATGTGAAGCAAAGCTTCCTTCTTCTCAAGTCTCTTCGAACATCATCACTAAGATGCCCTTTGTTCTGGTTCTCTTTTGAAGGGAGAACCTTCACATCTTTCCCCTCTATTTGAAAGGGTGGCCTTTGCTAAAATGGAGCCTTGTCCCTTAGCAAGGCATCTTGTAAATATCCTAGTCTCTCAATAGCATCTTGAAGAGTAGTTGGTTTAGTAGATTTAACCAACCCATGTAGAGGCTCTGCTAGCCCATCAATGAACATATAAACCCTCCTAGTTGCAGATAAATCAAAAACCATGACAGAATGTTTTAGAAACTCAGAAATATAGGTCTCTGGATTACCTAACTACTCGAGCTTTGCTAGCTCAATAAAAGGTGCCTATGGGTCTCTTTGATCAAATCTCTCTACTAACCTTCAGGTGAACTCTGAATATGCAGTCACATTGGCATGCCCCAATGTAGAAAGACCATGAAACCACCAATCATGTGCCTCACCTCAAGGTGCAGCCCTGTTATTTTGATGGCTTCCATCTCCAGTACTTGGTTCAACTGGAAGTAGATGTCCAGCTTCTGTAACCAAGACTTGGTTGTGCACTTGGATGACCCATCAAAAGCGGGAAAAAAGAATCTACACATGGTATGTTGTAGATCATTGTTCTGTATGAACCCTCCACTTCTATTTTTATTTTGGGGTCTCCTGTTGTCCTTGATCTGACAAAACTCCTAAAAGCTTATATTATCTTTGAATCTCTTAGATTGAGACTCATACTCTAGAAAATAATCTTAAGGATATTCTTGTTCTTAGGGTCCTCCATTTCCCACTACTAATAATGTAGGCATAGTGGAGCATTAGGAAACTTGCTGCCTCAGTTGTTGATCATAACAGTGATGTGAAATGTCAGATCTCTCTCCATGTAGAAACCCTATAGGGGATTCTTTGTGTCTCTCCATCCTCATCTCCTTGATTTCTCGAGCAATATCCTGCATAGTTTGAAGAAGAGAGAAATAAAAAATATCCTGCATGGTTTCGAAGTGGTCAATTAGGAAGACAAAAAATAAAAAATAAATAAAAAACACAACAAAACTACAAAAACTTAGTTTTCCTTTTAGTTATGTTTCTTTATGCATAGAGATAGAGATTAGAAGGGTAGATTCATTAAACAAAACCCCCAACAAATAAATAAATAAATAACTACAAAATCCATTTTCCCAACAAGATCTCCAAAAGATGATGTTAAAGAAGTCATTTTGCGAAGGAGGGTATGCCACTACAAGGATCTTCTTAAATCCTTTTCCACACTTCAGAGTGATCACTAGGGATGAATCTTCATTTCAGAAATTAGAAGAGGAACAAAGCATCCATGAATAGGATCCACAAGAAGAAAACTTAGAATCATTTTCTAGTTATCTTTGTAAGGAGGTGAATGATTCATGGATCACATGCGATGAAGATCAAACATTAGAACCTGAAATTGAATAATTTCTAGCGTATATCAGAAGATCCCTTGTGCATTCAAGATTTTGAACAAGTGCCACATGAAGAACTATGTGATATGACAACTAAAGAGAGCCAAGAAAACAAATATCATCTTAAAACTTGGTTTCAACTAGTCATTAGGTCACAACACCACTCCATTTTCCAATATCCCTTAGCATCAAATCTTTATAATCAAATAATTTTTCATATCCAAGCATTCATTAAAGTATATTTTTCAAACTTGGATGTGAGTTTACTTACGATCTTGTTACGGAAATGGATGCATTGGAAATTCTCTTATAATTGAGGGAATGACTTATTTTTATACAATAGTAGGATATAATATAATAAAATAAATAAATGGGTGAAATGAGTTCACAATAATACTTTTTCTCATAAATAATTCTTCACATCATTGTTCAATACTCATTTGAAAGGATTTCATGACAAAATACACTAAGGACAATCCTATTTCTGGGAACCATATAGGATCATTTTTAAAAGCACATTTTTAAAAAAATTATCTCTTGAAATCTAGCTTTTAAATCCATTTTGAAAATTTCAGTTTGGATCACAAATAAAAATGATCAAAATAAACACTAGATTTTAAGAAAATTTTTAAGGACAGAGTTAGTACAACATTGATTTGAGGGTTCTAATGGAAACATTTTTACTTGATATTCATAGGGAATATATCCCTTGGAATATAGTTTCCAAATCAATTTGAATCAACTCAATCCAACATCATATGAAAAATCTATGCTCAAAATACTAACTGCTTATCGAAATATCTACATGGTGACAAGTCTAGGTCTTGACTGTTTATTGGCATATTTCACATATCAAATCATATTATTTTCAAAACCTATTTCTATGTAGATATATACTGAATTATAGTTCAAGACAAAATTTGAATCATCCCGTTTGGAGGCGAGGTGAAAAAGTTATTCCACATTTAGTGACTGCATGTCTTAAAATCAACATAGTCAAACTCTACCTCCTAGGTCTTTTCATCGCCAATTTTGTGATATCAAACCTCTGATTTTAAAAACCTGTTTCTACTGGAAATACAAAAATTAATCTAATTTAATCTCCAAGTGGAATCACATCGATCCAATCTTTCATGAAAAAGTTACACTTCAAATAGAGACTGTTGGTCTAGTAAACAATTCATAAGTAGCCCTATCAAACATGGTACTCCTTATCATTTCTACCATATCATTTTAAACCATTTTGAAAACCTATTTATACTAGAAGTAGCCATATGAATTCACTTTAACTTGGAATTGGAATCACTCTAATTGGACATAAAACAAATATTTTGTGAATAAAATACCGCTAGGAGGTCTAGGTTGGCCACCATTCCTCAAATGGGGTAAACAAATGCATTTTCTTTGTAAATCATCTTTGGACTTATTTTCAAGCATTGCTTGTAATTATTTTACATATTCCTTGGAAGAAGATAGACCATACACCTTGCTTCCTCCATCATCTAATATTGTGTTGCAGGAAAATGTTGTGTTTTTGCAGGACATAAGAGGATTTAAGAGGTGAACTCCATGGACAAAGGACTTTTCAAAGTCAATTTAAAAAAAAAAAAAAATTAGAATATAAATACAAATGTTCAAGTCAAAGAAAAATGGAATTCACAAGATGTTGAGTTCAACTAATGAAACTCAAAACTCATGAAGCTTGCTTTCAATTTCTTACCAACTACACCAACAACCCTACAAGAAGATCAAGATCAAGGCAAAAGACATGAAGCTAATAAAAAGAAGAGGAAGTCAAGTTTTACCATGAAAAGCCACATCCATTTTCAAAGAAGCCTTTCATAAGCCATATTGTTCATGATGTCATTCATCTACCATATTGTATGATAAGTTCCGCAATCATGCATGTTGAAGTCGAAACCTATTTTCTATTTACTCTTAGATGATGACGTCAACTTATCTTCCCTCCATAAGCATTACATACTTTTTAACTCTGTTATACCCCACCTCCATATAGAAAAGAGAAAAAGAAAAAAAAAATAAAGGAGTTTGGTTGTGAAAACCCAAGAAACTAGCACAATACAAACTCGAATTCGTATCTGAAAACCAACTTGGTTAGCCAATATGAATTCTCTATTTTGTTTTATTTCAATTTGATTTTGTAGAAATAATCCTCCAAGAAATGCAATACTTTAGGACAAGTCTTAACATAAGTAAGGGGGAAGTTTGTAATAAAACTATGCAAATAGTTTGAGCAGCTGTATTACAGAAGGGACCTAAATAACATGTCAGAATGGACCTGAAACATCATTGAAAATATCATGCAGAAGAGATATAAAACATCACTTAAAAATCATTGCAGAAGGGACCTGAAACAACATTGAATATCATTATAGAAGGGACCTCAACAATAATCATCAGAAGGGACTTGAATCAATAGCAGATTTCAAGAAGAATATGAAATAACATAATATCAGGAGGTTCAAGTAAGCAGTTACAATTATCTATATTCCATCTGAATGCATCTTTGAAGAACCATCATCATGAGTTAAATTTGGACGAACCAACAAAAGTCATCATCAAATCAGTATGAACATCAAGCTATGTTGCGAAAGGGAAAGTACATTAAGTAAAAAAAAATGTTCTTAGAACCTTTGATTTTGAAAATTTTCTAGAATTGTTAAATTGATTTAAACTTGAATATGCATCCTATAATTCTACTAACATCCTATCATTTACTCTCATTATAATCCTACATTCCATCACAATTCTACATTTATCATAACCCTATCCATTACACCATCATACATCATCATAATATTATGAATTTCCTTACCATTATCCTACCATACCTTTCATTTAACCTACATTAATCCATATATCCCTACATTACCCTATAAGAATTTTGATCAAAGATTGAGGATTTAATATTTTTCCCGTGAAGAATTTTTTATTTGCCTACAAAACCAACAAGAGTTAGTGTCATGATAAAAAAATTAATTTTAAACATGACCATTCTAGGGTCATTTTAAAATTAAATTAAACAAAACAAAGTTGCAAAACCAAAGATGCAAGGTGCAATGAGCAAATATACATATATATCATTTGATGGAATGGTGCACTAGTATGCAAGGGTTTAAAATGATTCATATGCCCTATAATGCACTTGTGACACAAACCTAAGTGAAAATGAAATGAGTAATACAAAGGACATAACCAAAGTTGAAAATGATGCAACAGAATTATGGGTATGCAAAGGAATGAAGGTATGGGCTTACGATGCAACGAAATTATGAGCATCGAAGTATGGGAAATAAGGTATATTCCTAAAGATATATGCAAAGAATTGCAATGAAAAGCATGCCAAAGGAAAAAAATGAAAAAGGAACTAATGGGCATATAATACCAAGTGGGCATGAAATACAATGAAAGGCATGTATGAAGTAGCCATGAAAAAAAAATATGATGCTACAGTGACAAGAAAGGCTTGTACACCATAGAGCCACGAGGAGGACGCAGCCATGGTAGGTACATTATGCAGGTGAGTTAGAATAATGAAATGGTCAAATGAGTTCAAATGATGTGCAAAGCCATTGCATTGCTCTATATTATTTTTTTTATAACCAAGATTTGCATTACGACTTATTTCACCATCATAGCTCAAATTAAGCTCAGGAAAAGGATGTTATTGCTGTGTAGAAAAATAGCACCTCGAAAAAGAAGCTGGAGCTAAGAAAACATAGAGAATAGTGTTAAAAGAGAGAAACTATAGCTAAGGAAGAGAGGTGTAGAAATAAGTGAGGAATTTTTGAAAAAATAGGGGGGTTGAGCATTGGTTTTACTGCAGAGTTGAAGGCCGAGTTCCCTGTGCGCCGAGTGGATTAAAATGCTTGAAAAAACCCCAGGAATCACGCAGAAGAACTAGGTAAGGAGATTGATTCTCAATTCCATATTTTTCTGAGTCTTGAGCAGAATTTGTGGTTAAGTAAAATCAGGATTGTATAAGACGTGTCACACGAAATTATAAGTTACAAATTGGGATTTTCTCACTACTTAAAAACAACATTGCCACCTTTAAAATATAAACTATACCATTAGTCAAATTGATTATTTCCAGCTACGAAGAAATGAATCCTCAGAGATATAAAAAGGAGAGTTTTAATTAAATTAACATTGTTCAACCATAGGAACACGAGTTAATAACTTAGAAACATCTTCAAGTCGCTACTAGATCAGGTAATAGAGCTCAAATCAGAATTTTTCTTTCATGCATGGTTGTGAAATTAAAAAAAAAATCTAGTCTTATTTTTATACGCACAGAAATATTCATTCACAGTGAGCCAAAATAGAACTCAAGTTACATTGTTGCTGAGGGAAGTCGATGTTAAGGCTATGAAATGTTTTAGTGCTGGAGTTAAACCATTGGTAAAAAATAAATCGAAATTTCGAAGAGTAGAGACAGCAAGTTGAGTTTGAATCGAAATGAAATACGAAGTCTTAGAGTTATATGACTATCATTGTAGGTGAAAGACTCCAGTTACATTGACAGCGTGGAAAAAATTTGAGCTTTCAACTGCGCAGTGGCAATACAAGATTGCATGGAAGCTACATGTGTATAGAATTTATAGTGACCGTTTTTTCATGATGGTATTCTCCCCTCCAGATTTTGATTTTTTTTAAATATGCAAAGAGTGGTGGTGCTAGAAAGAATAAATGTCGAAATTGCAGAGACCTGTAGGATGGTTTTGCAAAAATCGATTTGCAATTGAATACATGCAGTGATTTTTATAGAAATCTATTTCTAATTGAATGCATCCAGTGGTTAATTTTCCAGAAATCGATTTCAAATTGAATGATAATGAAATTGTTTTCATTCCCAGAATTTGTTTTTTTTTAAGAGGCGAGTTTTTCAAAGTTTGAAGGAACAAAAGAATTCATCAAATCAATTTTTGAAAAGACACATTGGGTAATTCATTCTTTAAAAAAAAATCGATGTCAAATTTTGAAAAAGCCAGTGTGGGTAAATTTAGAAAATCTATTTCAACGAAAAGAGAAATCTGAAGTTGTGTCAGACATGTCAAAAAGATCGACCCCGGAACAAGTAAATGAGCTTTAAAAAAAAAAAACGAGTTTCCTCATGCATGATTTTGAACAGAGAACAACTTTTTTGCCTAATTTTTATATACAGTGAGTGAAAAATTGCCCATCTTTAGACACAGTGAACGAAATTCTTCCATTATCTATACAAGTAGATGTATTTTCTTTTCATTCTCATATACACAGTGGCAAATTCGTTCATTTCTCATATTTCCAGTGAGATTTTTATACATACAAAGAGTAGAACTATGCCTATTCTCATACATATGATGGCAAACTTGTCCATTTTACATATGCACAATGAGAATTTTTATTTTTTATTTTTAAACAGAGAATGGGTTTTTGAGAAAAATTTTCCAAAACAGAGATGAAATATGAGTTATGGAGCAGTAAAAATATTGTTAAAGTGTTTTTATGGTCTTTGTACACAGAGAGAAAAAAAATTTTATCAGTTTTGAAGTGCAGCAAATTCCTTTTTGCAATAGAAGAGAGAAGACACAAAAATTGAAGGCAGAGAAGGATGATTTTTATTTTTGAGGAGGATTATGTAGTTGAGCATAATTATGATCACCTTGTAGGTTGATTTTCTTTTTCCAAAAATCTCTTTCTCAAAGGAAGTAAATGAATGGCACTGTTGCATACTGGGTATTTCCAATTTGGATTTCTCTAGGACATAAATTGTTTTTCCAAAATATATTTTGAAGAAAAAAGATTCATTTTCTAAAAATGATTTTGAAGGACAGAGAGCAATAAGATTCGATTTGCAATTATGGTGTTCATCAAAGGTAGAGAAGGTTAAAAACAAACATGAAGGTGCCGAAAACTCAGTTCTAAAATGAATTTTGACAAAGTATCTTCCAAAAAGGGTATTTTCAAAGCCAAACTCAGAATATTTTTCCTTTCTCTCATCCAAAAGTATTCAAAAGTCCAGATCACATGTACAAAGAAGAGAGAAAAATACATGAGGGTCTTGAAATCCTTTTACAAGTAGCTCAACAGGAAGCTTTAGCATCAGGAGCCAGAGTCACTTGTACATTAGTAGGGAATTTATCATACAGAAGCAAAAGGTCAAGGAGACAGAGGTAAGCATGAGGACATGCTTAAGAGTAAGCAAAGGGGAGATGTTGGCCCTCGTTTTTTATCAAATTTTTCTTATTAAAATCCACCTAATTTCCATCATTTTCCACTTTATACCATCCACATATGACCTATTTTGACCTTATTATGCATGTTCAGGCAAATAAATTATGTTTTTCAATTTTTATAATTTTTTGTAAAAATTGGGTTTTAAGAGTATTTTTGGATAGAACTAGAAATTCTCGTAATGGCTTCATTGATGTCACACTTGCAAGACACCTGGGCATGAGATGAGCACATATTTAGAAATATTTAGAACTAAGAATGGATGAACTACTATTGGTTCAGTCAAACCAAGCTAAAACAGGCTCGGTCAACCTGGTAAAACATGACCTGTTTTTCAGGAATCCCTAGAAAATAGGGCAGAAATAGTAGATTTTGGGAATTTTCCAGAATTGGTGTAACTAATTGGATGAGTTTGACCTATATGGATGGGATTAGGATAAGATAATGTTGTTAGATACATTGTAGCATAGTTCTTTTATTATTTCTCTATTTATACCAAGTTTATGAACCATTTAGGTATGTAGAACTTTTATGACTTTACATTATTATTTCTGAGACTTTGGAGACATAATTGAAGATCTATTCTATTCTATTTTTTTTTTTTATATGCTGGTTGATTGATTGAAGCTTTAAGTAGCTGAAAACACCTTCAGTATGTGAGGCAAGGGTGGAGGGATCCCACATTGAGCTAAGTGCACTTCCTAGTTTGTTTGTAGTTGCAATTTCTTAATTAGTTTACTTATGCTTAACTTGTTTATGCTGATTATTTATGAGTATTTATGAATCTAATAGTCAATATTATTTTGCATATGAAAGGAAAAAAATAGTTCAAGTTAAAAATTCTTTCTATCTAATTAAGATCTTCAGTTAGAATTCATCTTTTCATGCTTTTCTGAATTCCTGTTTCTAACAATAGCATTATTGATAAATGAATATATGATGAAGGACAACCAAGACCTCGTCAATGAAGAGCCTCTTGGATTATTGCTTCATGTATCTTAATATATTGTTCAATTAGTAGTTTTTTATTTCTAATTCATGAGGTAATCTTGTTAGAGAATGACAAACAAATCTCTTAAGTTAGGAGATTCCTCTGCTTCTAATTGCACACTTGAATTTAGAAGTTGTTTAAGTTAGATTTATATTTGTAATATGAATTTCCTAAGTCATTGATAAAACCATCTTATAAATTGATCATAACTGAACCCGTATACTTTGGGGATGCTTCTAAGTTCCACTAGCCCAGATTGATAATAAATACGAGCATTAGTTTACACAGTAAATTGACCCAACAACAAATACACTCAATCATGAAATGTTGATGCTTCTCACAATGTCGGAGAACCAATACAATGCAATCCCAGTGAGTACAATTGCAGCTGGAAAACACAATGATATATATCTATTGATATATGGCTCAAAAAGTGTCGGGAATAGAGATATAAGCTCCCAAGCACATTTCCAAGGCAACCCAGAAAGGGTTTCTGGAAATACCCAAAATACAAAAATGATGAAATGCAACCTTAGGGCTGAATAAGTTCTACAACTGGAAAATTGAGAGGAGGTGGCTGATTTGATGTATAAATAGCTGATACTCCTCTAATAGATCTCTTAGATGAAGGGTTGTTCCCATCACTGGAAATATAACTCACAAACTAGGGCATTAAGCCTTCACTGCAAATGCCTAATAAAATAATGCAGTTTATGAGGGAAACCACGTTGTAGGTGATGGAAGAAGCTTGGCCTAATGCCAAATGACAAAATGATGCTCAAATATCCTCCTTTATAGCCTCTCGGATGAAGGGCTACTCCCTCCACTGGAAAACAAGCTCAAAAACTGATCCTATCAATCCTCCACTACTTCTGCCCTACAAAACAACAAAATCCTTAAGGAGACTATGCTATGAAGAATAGTTGAAGCTTGGCCTGATGACAAATCATGGAAATGAAGCTCAATAAACCTCTCCTGAGTGGGCACTCGAAGTCCCCCGAGGATGAGGGTGGGATTTCTACTCGGAAACACCCTTGTGCTAAACAACACAGTAGACTCCGCTAAACAGCTAAAGTGTGCAAGAAGTCATAAAATACCAAGACATAAACAATAATTAGAATGCCTTCCATGGCTGCCATCCTCTTCCTTTTATGGTTTGTGAGCTTCCTCACCCTAGGTCCCACTCATTAAAGATGCTACTCTCATGCATACACTCCTCCATCATAACCATTTTGTCCTCCCTTAATGCTCCACTCCCTCCATGACAACAATGTTGATTTGGTCAAACTTGACCCTGTCCATATGCTTTAGCCCCTTTTCATACCTAAAGGTGCTTTATTTAACTGCTACAATGATCCACATTCATATGAGAAGTGGTTTTATTCCTACTAAAGAGATTTATGGGTCTCCCTACCCTCTTATTCATTTATCTAAATGACAAAAGAAAAATTTAATATTCTAACTAGCTGAAAGCTAATTAGGAATATTACAAGAACCCTCACTTCTGCATTTTTCTATGATTTACAGATAAGTTCACTTCAGTTTTGGGTTGCTTTGAACTTGCTTAAGAGTGATAAGAGACATATAAGCTTATGTTGCAGGTCACCTTTTAAAAAGTAGCAGCAACAAGGGTTAGTAAATTTTATGTTCTATTGGATCATGTAATCATAGTTTGGTCATTGATGGTTTATTAAGCCTACTATTTATTTGCCAACAGTGATAAGTCTGTAATTGTGAAATATACCAATGCCCAAGAGTTTGACTCTATACTAGTTGCAACAACTTGAACTTGTGTTAAATTGCTCATTACTTTCATTTGATTAAGTGGTTACATAAACATTGTCATTTGTAAAGGGTCTTGATTACAAAACTTCGATAGTCTGTTAATCTTATTTCCATCATTTATGAACATTTTTAAATCATATTCAATGAAACATATTTTCATGATATTTCCAATTTTCCTATCATTTACAATATTTTTCTTTCTTACTTTTATTATAAAAACTTCCTTTGTCTTGTATATAATGTTTATGTTGGCAATGAGTTTCTATTATAAAAATGCATTGTAAATATTCTTTTTCAAGGTATATGTTTTCTTTTGTTACATGTTGTGTACTATAATTGTTGTATAAGACATAACTGCTATCATCCATGGATTAAAATTGTTGTTGTTTATGTCTTTTAATTGTTTAAGTATTCAGCTTCCCTACATTCTATTTGTTCTGGCTATAAATATCCGGACCATGTTCTCATTGTTCCAAGACTAGCCATTTAGGAATTTCTCAAGGTGTTGGATGATAGAAGGTGCAATTTATGTCATCAAAACCCTTTCTGGTGACCATACTGAGGAGTTAGGATTGCTTTCTTTTTGTTTTAATTGTTTTCTATTTCACTTCAGTTTTTCCTTTTTTCTTTTATTTTTCTTTACATTTTTCATGTCTGAAGGGTTATGACAAGGGCTACTCATTTAAGCCTGTTTGATGAGAAAGAAGATGTTGTTGCTTCACTATTACTGCTTGCTAAAAAATATGAAAAATAAAACCTTAATACAGGTCAGTTACTTACCCTCTCTTCTTTACTTGCAAGATATTACAAAAGGATTCCTTTACAACACATTGATTAAGTTGAAATGAATGGCTTATCCGACACATGTTCAACCTGATATTCCAATAGGATTTGCAAAGAAATTTAATATATCTACCAGGTTGTTCAATCTTATGTTAGATATTGCTAGGACCATAGAGGAACTCAAGAGATCTTGGGCCGCTATATCTAATGACATAGAACTGGTTGATTCCTAAGAAAGAGAAAGACTTTCCCACATAATGTGAATTAAATATTTTGATAAATGCAGTCATCTACCTGTCAACTAAGGTATAGATCTCATGCACCTAAGGATCCTGAAAGGAAATCACGCAGGATTAGGGGGCTTTCACTAGAGCTTCATTCATTAGCTGAAGTCAAGTCAGACAAAAAAAACAAAATTTTAAATCTACTAAATTAAATCTTAGGCATTCCGTGTCTAATATTCAACTAATTCCTATCTTTCAATTACAAGCCTCAACTACAAAAGGTCTTAGGACTAGTTTCTGACATTTAACTACCTAGATGACGGGAAATTATTTTTTGAGAAGTGTCTTTAGGGGTTATACCCCACAAGCTGACCCTCAATGATCGTAACAACGATATTAAAAAAATTGGCGTTTTCAAATTTTCTGAAGACTGCAATATTACTCCATGGAATGTATCATCACCTTTAAATATGGCACCTGCTACCCACCCTCTTCCTAAATTTAAGGATAATATTCCTAAGTTTGCGGGAGATGGGAGATGTATAATGGGTGACCATATGTCTGCTTTCTCGAATGCCTCCAATAACATTGGGGAAAATGCCAATGACATCTACATGAGGTTGTTTGTGAATACCCTTGTAAGGAAAGTTGCCTATGATTTTCATAATTTTGCTCTTGCAAATTTTTCGAATTGGGTTGAATTTTTTATTGGTTTAAGTCTACTTTTGGACAACAACAAAGCCCTGTTGATCACCTTGAAGAATATAATTTCATGATATTCAAAAATAGTGAGACTATTAGGGTATTCAACTTAAGGTTTACAAAGCTTTACAGTAAAATACCTAAATTAATTAGACCTCAAGGTCAAGCAACCTTAATACATTATTACAACACTATACCATCTATCTATAAGAAAAGGCTTGAAGAAACAATTGTTGCAAATGTTGCAGATGCCCTATAGACTTGTTTGGAGTATGAAGATCAGCTTAATAGAACTGGTTTCCCAGTTGCAAAGCCAAACAAAATTCATGAAATGAATGTTATCTTGCATCTTATATAAGATATGAAAAATCTTATGATTTCTTTTGAAAGAAAGGTTTCTCCTACAACTATTATCTTGCCTTCAACCTTTAAAGCTGAATTTACCTCACCCACTCCAAGTCTTTTTCTCCAAAACGAACCATGGTGTAACTTCTGTCATGATTTCCATGATGAAAATACTTGTGAAACCATGAAGGCTTCCAAAGAAAAAGTCTTTTGAAAGAAAACTCTAACTGTAAATAATTTACCTTCTGTAAATACTCTTGACTGGTTCAATGAATTAGAGGTTCTTGCTATAAATACTCAATCCCAAAATTATAAAAAGAAAATAACTACAATAACTACAATAAAAATCCTGCTAATCTGAAATCAAAGGGGTCTTCAGCTAAAAAATATAACTAGAAAATATAAAATTCTGATTCAGGAAATGGAAATCAATCACATGTAGATAATTCTACTGCTTCTATAACAAAAAAATACAAAATTTTAGATGATTTGGCGAAAATTAGGTCTATTGTAGCCTTACTAGATTTAGCTAAGACTTTCGAACAAGCTGAAAAACTTAAAACCTTATTAGGAGGTCAAAATAAATCAAAATCAATAGCTTCAACAAATATTATTACTGAAATTGAAGAATAATATGAAAACCTCTCTTTAGGGGACATTGATACTATTTTTTATTCTAAAAAGCCTAAAAATCCTCTCTTTTACGTCACAATGAAAATAATGGGTAGAATTGTGCATTGTTGTCTTATTGATGGAGGATCAAGTCCCAATGTTATGTCTAAAGTTATCATGGAAGAGTTAGGTTTCTCATGCAGTAATGAAATTTCAAAACCCATGTTGACTTTTAATAATCATAAACAACCTACAATAGGTGAAATTAGAGATGCCACTTTAGTAATGTGTGCACATCCTGAGATTAGGATAACTTGTAATATCCAAGTTCTAGACATGGGTGTCAGTAATTATTCAATCATTTTAGGGAGAGAGTGGCAATCCCTTACATGTGGCTACTACTCTATGGATGGAACCCATCTTATTATACCAAGAGGTCCTAAGAACATAATTGTTTATAGAGAGGAAAGGATAGTCCCCTATGTTGAAAGCTGTCACAATCCTCTGTTAACTTTATTGAGGAAGATATGGGAATTTATACTATATTTTTTGATGAATGAGGTAACCGAAAATATTCGTAAGGATCCTCCTCTCGTTCCCCAAGATGTATGGAAGTTTTTTTTTTTTATGGGGCCACCTCTCAACATGGTAATGGTGCAGGAATCCTATTACAAAATAATTTTGTGCAAAAAAACATTTTTGCTTATCATTTAAATTTTACTTGTACAAATAATACCGCATAATTCGAAGCTTTAATTCTTGGTCTAGAAAATGCAGTGAAACTTGATTGCTCGAATTTACAATAATTTGGAGATTCAAAGTTGATCATAAATCTAGTAAACAAGGCCTACAAACCTTTTAATAAAATTATGCGTAGGTAAACTGCTCTATCCCTTGAATTAATTTTGAATTTATCACAATTTACTCTCTCTCTCTCATGTAAATAAAGGAATGAATTTAATTGTTGATAATCTTGCATCATTTTTTGTAAGACCAGACAGACATGAAATAGAAAACAAACTAGATTGCCCTATAATCACCTTGTGTAGAACACACTTGCTGGACAATGACGAGTCTTGGAAAATTTTCGAAGATGATGATACCTTACTAGATATCCTCATAATCGAAAGTCTTGAACCATCTGAAATCATTTATCTGGAACATAATCGGTTTCCAAAAGTGTCGGCACCCCTCGAAGGCACTTTTTCACCTAGTAATGCATCTAAAGTTAACTTTGCAGAAAGAAAATTCATGAAAACAATAGATGAAATAGAGTAGTTAAATATTAGAACTAATGAAGAACCTAAAATATTAAATCTATCAAAACATTTCTCTCCACAAGAAAAGGAGAAATTCCTTGCTCTCCTTCATGAGTTTTAAGATGTATTCGCATGGTCCTATAGCGATCTCAAGTGTTTTGATCGTGTTGTGATTATTCATGTTATACCTCTTAAAAAGGAATCCAATCCTGTCAGGAAAATACAAATACCTTTAAACCCAGCTCTAGGAGCTACCATTAGAGCGGAATTATATAAACTTCTAGAAGCTCACTGATGATCTCCATCACTAGGTACATTTGAAGGGGTTAATTGTCACCGTTTAGCCTTATTATGTCTCTTTTTCTCACATTTAATAATATTATGGTCTTATGTTTCTAGTGAAGATGTTGATTAAGGTTTTTCATACTTTGAATTCCTAACATGACTTAAATGCAGGAAAATCACGAAGATATTGCACTTTTGATGAAGATTTTGCAATTAAAGCTCGAAGTAGACAACAAGTAGATATTCTAGTGGGATTGTCCACCTCCTTAACTCGCAAAGGTAGCCAGGGGATCCTCGAGATTCCCTCCAATGGCTCGAAATGAGAGGCAGCCAAGCAAACTCAAGATCAAATGCACCAAATCTCCACTTCACTTGCAGTCAAAGTGGACACATCACCTATTTTTTAGGGAGTTGTTGGTAGCTAACCTCTACGTTAAATAGGGATGAGCAAGAGCTCATTAGGATTCCAACTTTGAAGGAAGCTAATAGACTCCTAGCTCTTGTAATAGGTTTTTGAGACTTTCATGATTATGTAATAATACTATTTTCTGAAATAAGACGAACATTCATATTTTGCTTTACTGATTTAGTTTCATAGGGCTAGGCTTGTAGGTTAGGGCCCAATCCATTGGCCTTAGTCTCTCTTATGTATTCATGCTTACTTTTATGTCATTGTAGCTATTTTTCTTTATGAGTATTTAGCTTGTTTGCTTACATTTTAATTCATTGTTTTTATTTTTCTTCAATTTGTCTCTTGTTGTAGATTAAGCGTGCTTACATGTTGGTAGAATAGCTTATAAACTCAGAAATCTATGTGTCAAGCCTCCCTCTCTCATCTCTTTCATTGGAGCTTGAGGAGGGATGATCTTCTCCACGGGCCAAATTTTATTTTTAGTTTATGATTTCTTGGAAAGAATAGTTAGGTTTTTGTAGTGTCATAATCATGTTTAGAATGCTGAGTTAGATTTTTGTTTGTAGGCTAAAGTAGGTTTGCTTTCCAAATTCAACTCATTTTTTTCATTTCCTTCATCATGAATTTGTCAGTATTTGTTGCATGAACAACTATTTTTCTTGCAGGTTCATGTAGCACAACAAAGTAGGTCTTCACCAGCACCCTTAGCTTCATTTCCCACCTTTCCTCAGCCTTTTTTCATCAAATCACCATCAGCTCTATTTTCATATTTTTCACCTTCACACCGTGAGAAAACCCTAGTGGTGAAATATGGGCTTTTGAAGAGACTATGAGCTTGGCCAAGGGGTTTTCCACCTTCTACTCATCCAAATACACCTTCAATCCACCTTCACTATGCTTTTCTCCACCATTTTTGGCCTCGGATTTCCCTTGGACTGTTTCCTGTAGCAATTCAGGACTTTCCTATAGTACTACAAGAAACCTATAGCAGCACTTGAAGTGGCACCAGTGGGCTCTTCCTTAAGCCCAGATCCACCATCCACCTCATCCAGACCTGCCAAAACCACCCAAATACCTTCACCCTTGCACCCATGAGTTCAAGCCGTTCCTAGACCACCTTAGCACTTTCTCCTCCTAGCTGCAAAATAATGCATTTACAAGCATGATTAGGTCATGATTAGATGCATGAGTAAAATAATGATAGTTATAATATGAAGTATACAATGTGTGTTTAGCCATTTGGCCCAGAAATGTGTGATTAGGTTTTTCTTCTTTATGCAATTTCAAATTCAACAATTTACTTCATGAAAGATGCCTAGTTTGCCTCCATTTCTTTCCATAGCTTAATTTGTAGATGTCTTTCATTATAGAGTAGCTATATGTATTTTCTTGTTGTAGAATATTTATTTTATTTCTCATAGATTAATGACTTTGAATCGTTTATAGCCCTAGGTATAAATTCAGAAGTGTGATAGACTTCATTTAGAAACCATAGAAATAGCACCCTTTCATAGAGCTCAGAAGAGGATCAAATGAGTAGAATGCATTTGTTGTGTATATAGCACTATCACCTCCAATTTTGTACAAAGCTCAGGTTGAAAGTAAAGTAGAGTAGCCTCTGGGAGTTGCAACACTCTTGGTACAATACTAGGGCTCACTACTTTTTGACATCGTTTCCAAGGAGGTGTATACTAGGATTAGGGATACTCAAGGAAATTTTTTACCCAAAACCCCCACATCACCACATAGTCACCCTTCACTCTTCTTCAATGACTGTAAGGTTGAACACACCATAGGTGAGCCTTTTGAAAATTTTGAAGAACCTATTGGGAAGAAGAAGATCTTGTTTCACCATAGGAGCTTGCTTCACCTATTCAAACCATGGCTAAAACTGAAGCCTGGGGAGACTTCCCCATTAGAGAGGTAGATAGGGAAACTAAAATGAAGAACATCAGCCCCTCAGCCCTTCCACACTTCCATGGAATTACCTCTGAGGACCCTGGCACATTCATTTTTGAATTTTTTTGTCTACAAGATCTATGACTATGCCTTGGATGATCAAAATATGAAGCTATCCCCATCTACCCTTAAGGATGCAGCCTTGCGCTGGTTCATGGGTCTACCTAGGAATAACATCACTACCTGGGCACAGATGCAAGGGGCATTCAATGACAAGTATAGGGACTACTGTAGGTCCAAGGAAACTAAAGAAGAAATATTTAAGATGACTTTGGGGCCTGATGAGTCCCTAGAAGACTATGAAGAGAGGTTCCAGTTAAACTATAAGAGAGGCAACTGTACCCTTGATCTTGGGTAACTTAAACTAGTACTCCTATGAGGGATTAGGGAGGAGGTGATAGAAACCCTCAACATGTTATCAAGAGTATATATCTACCAGCTGCCTTATGAGACAAATAAAATTGTCTTCAAGAACCATTCTAGGGCAGCTAGGAAGAAAGGTAGAGCTAGCCAAAGTACAACCAATACCCCTTCCTCTTCCACCTCCATCAAGCATGAGATTGGAAATATGTTGGAGGACTTCAAGAGTGACATGTTGAACACCTTTTTCTTTCAAATGGACACAATGCAGATCGAGAGGAAGCAAGAGGAAGCATAAAGAGCCTTGGCTCTATTCTGCTCTAGATGTACTATAAAACACCCTAGAAATGAATGTCCATTAAATTTCATAGAGGGTTGCTTAGTCTGTGAGGAGAATCATGCCACAGACAAGTTTCCTTCCTTACCTGGATTCAAAGTAGTATATCAAGGTGGGGAAGTAGGACCAGAGAAACTATGTTTCATCAACCAGAGAAGGCCTCAAGGTCCCCAGTCATATTAGCAGGGTATGCAAAGTGCATCTTATTCCTACTATCACAAAAATCAGAATGCACCTATGAAATCTTGGGACACCCCCACTCCTCCATCCCAGGCTACACCTCCTACTTGGCCTTATAACCCTCCATATCATCCTCAGCCTGTAAACCAACCATTTCAGGAGTATGATCCTCAACAACCTCAGTGGAAAAACCAATCCCAAGGATGGAGGCCTCAACATAATCAACCACCTGCTCTGCTGCCTCCGTCCCAACCTCAAGCTCATCTTCCTCATGTGTTTCCACCCAAGTTGCCTTAGATGTCGGCATAGCCCAATCCGAACCCAAAGAACAGATAGAAACAACATGTTTGCAGTGGAGAGACATACTATCTAGCTTATGTGGTGGAGATACAAGAGATTAATATCAGGTCGGGAAGAGTAATCCAAGGCAACCATTGTTGGGTCCCTATATTACTATTTTAGCCCCTTATTTTTTATTAGTGTATCCCACTTATTATTATTGTTGTACCCCTACAACCCCAATATTGTTATTATTGTGTCATTACATTATTATTGTTAGGTCGACTAGGATTATATTGTGACCCCTTGGACTCCTATATATATAAGGAGGTTTTGTCATTTGTATCATCCAAGAATTTTTCATTTATGTAATGTATTTGAGGTTTCCCACTCTAAGTGGTTTATTTCTAAGGCGCTCATCTCTCTTTTCTTCTATTTTTGGAGCTAGTTTCATAACATTTATTATCGTAGCTTTGGATTCTAGGGTCTTGCTGCTCCAAACAGGTCATCGTGGAATTTTTTCTATAACTTTTTTTTCTAAAAAGGTTCAGTAGTGAAATTTTTTAAAGAGCGAAGCCGAAATCCTAAAGAACAACATATAAAAATTGTAGATCTTGGTTCACAATATTTTTGGAGATATGATCTATGGAAGTTAGGCTTTTTTTCAGGCTCCTGAATTTCATCTAAATAGGCCATCATGGAATTTTCACTATAAATTTTGTTCTACGAAGTTTCAGAAGTTGAAATTTGTATAAAGAGATGATGAAACCCTAAGGAATGTCGTGTAAAAATTTCAGATCTTGGTTCGCAATATTTTCAGAGATATGATCTGTGGAAGTTAGGGTTTGTTCAGGCTCCCGAATTTCATCTCAAAGAGGTGACTGTGGGAAAATCATCATAACTCTCTCTATGAGTATCGAATTGGAATTCTGTAAACAGAGATCACAAGTACACGAACTTTAGTTTCCTTTGTATCAATTTGAGAGTCGAAGGAATAAATAGGGAAACATGGCACGCCGTACAATTTGTCTTTAATGAACCATTCCATAATTAGGTCATTATGGGAGATTGGGCATAACTTTGCCTTGAAGAATCCAAATCAAGTCAGACCTATGGCATTCAAAAGAATATTCAGAGGGATACTACAGTACCAAATTTCAGATATTAAAGATCCTAAATCATAGAGATAATTCAATTTCTATATCAAGTTCCTCAAAAGCAAGAAAAATGTGTGTATTTTTTCTTCTGAATTGCATAAGTCTTGTTGGAAGAATCAGTTTGAATTGATTCCAAGGGAATATTGTAAAATAGATATCAGTATTGGGTTCTAAAATTCCCCCTAAAAATAATTCAACACTTATTAAGCCTTCATAAGGCTCTACTATGACTCATGAAGATGAAGAAGTGCAACATGACATATCAATATTACAAGAGCAAATGTGCCATATTTAGCTCTCACAAAAAGCAAAAAACAATGAAATGGAAGTTTTGAAGAAAGGTGTGGAAGCTAAGATGGATGGTTTGAAGGAAGGCGTGGAAGCTAATATGGATGGCATGGAAGCTGTAATGGAAGCTAATATGGATGACATGAAAGACAACATGGAAAACATGAAGAATGATCTAAAAGCAAACATAGAAGGTTTGACAAAGTTAATACAAGAAATGTTTCCAAAGAGAGTAGAGGAAACTCATGATGACAAAAAAATAAATGTTAATTGTGATTTCATAAACTCCAATGTTGGAGGGAAGAACCACCATATTCCAAAGATCGATAAGAGGAAGTTTGATAGCAAGGATCCCATAACATGGATACTATAGATGGAGCAATATTTTGATCTCAATAATGTGAAAAACACACAAAAGGTATGCATTGCAACTTTATATTCAGAATAAAATAAATTTGTATGGCATCGATGGCTTTTCTCCCATAAAAAAATTGTCACTTGGTCAATTTTTATGAAGGAAATGATAGCACATTATGAGGATACAAATAGCAACACCTTTTTTAGCCAATTGATAAATCTCAAACACAAGGGTTCAGTGGTGGAGCACATTGAGGACTTCCAAAAATTGAATATAAGGGTAACTGATATTCTAGAGGAACACAGGATTGATGTCTTCATAGGGAATTTAAAGGATAACATCCATAATGAGGTTCGCGTTTGGGAACCTGATTCATTGGAGAAGGCATTTAGGCTGGCAAGAAAAATTGAATGTAAAATTATGGTGACAAGGAAGCCTACCATTCACATCTGTAAATATGGAAGTGTTGCTACTCTTATACTTCCACAATCCACAAGGTTGACACCACAAAAATTGGAAGAAAAAAGAGTAAAGGGACTTTGCTACAGTTGTGATAGAAAATACACTAAAGGTCATAAGTGTGCTAAGAAGAAATTATTTTATATAGATTGTGAAGAGGAGGAAGAAAATGAACAAGAATATTCAAAGGAAGAGGATATACACCAGGAACCAACCCTAGAAGAAAAATAAATGAGTCCGACCATATCGTGTAATGCATTAGAAGGAATTACCACTCCTCAAACTCTCAAGATAGAAGGACATATCAAGAAGAAAAAGGTAATAGTGTTGATTGATTCGGGTATTACCCATAATTTTATTCATTGTAAGGTAGCCAAGGAATTGAATTGTTTCCTATACCCAGCACGAGAATGTCAAGTGATGGTTGCAAATGAAGGAACTATAAATTTCTCTAGAAAATTCCATAATATCAAGCTAACCATAGGGGAAATATGTATTGAACATTCCAATGCTTTCCATTCCAATGGCAGGTGTTGATGTTGTACTAGGAGTACAATGGTTACAATCTTTGGGGACAATAGCTTTTGATTTTCAAGAACTTTTCTTGAAAAAAATTTCAGAAGGAAAGGAATTCAAATTACGGGGTATCGCATGGAATCCGAGAAAGATAATAAACTCTAATTTCATGATAGCTTCTAAAGAAAGAACAACGAGGCATAATTGCACAATTATTCTCACTATAAGTTCCAAAATCAAAATAATTTATTTCTCCAGATTTCCAAAAAGTCTTGGACAATCATTCCAAGGTGTTTGAAACTCCCAAAGGACTCCCACCTATTCGTGATCATGATCATGTTATTCATTTGATTCTATGAAGTGTTCCTCCAAAAATTAGGCCTTATAGATATCCTTATGTCCAAAAGAGAGAAATTGAATGTATGATTGCAGAAATCTTAGAAGCTGGTATAATTCAACCTAGTCAAAGTTCTTCCTCTGCTCCAATAGTATTGGTGCACAAGAAGGATGGATCATGGCGCATGTGTCTAGATTATAGGGAGCTCAATAAGCTCACTATTAAAGATACATTTACCATTCCTATGATTAATGAATTATTGGATGAATTACATGGAGAAATTTATTTACCAAGTTGGATCTTCGTTCAGGATATCATCAAGTTAGAATGAATACTGAAGATATTCTGAAAACATCATTTCGAACTCATGAGAGTCATTATGAATTTTTGGTCATGCCTTTTGGCCTTATCAATGCACCTTCTACATTTCAAGGGTTGATGAATTCCATTTTGAAACCCTTCCTTAGAAAAGTTTTGATAGTATTTTTTTTATGATATCATAATCTACAGTAGGTATTGGAAGGATCATGTTCAACATGTTAACAGAGTGCTCAAACTATTGCAGGAGAAACAATTATATGAAAAAACATCCAAATGTTTCTTTGGAGTACAAGAGGTGGAATATTTGGGTCATATTGTATCTCACAAGGGTGTTAAGGTATACCCTAACAAACTTAAATCCATTAAGGAATGGAAAGTCCCCACAACCATAAATAAGTTGCGAGGATTTCTCAGGTTAAAAGGGTATTATCACAAGTTTGTTAATAATTATGGGAGAATAGCATCACCTCTAACAAAATTATTGAAGAAAGATGCATTTTCATGGACTCCTGAAGCAACTAAGGCCTTTGAACATCTTAAAGAGGCCATGATCCTAGCACCGGTCTTAGCTACGCTAGACTTCACAAAAACCTTTATTGTGGAATGTGATGCCTCAGGAAATGGAATTGGTGTTGTTTTAATGTGAGAAGGAAGACCCATTGCTTTTGAAAGTTGTCCAATAAAAAGAAAGTATTTATAGAAAGCTATTTATGAGAAGGAAATAATAGCAATACTACATGCACTAAAGAAATGGCGATCTTACCTAATGGGAAGACACTTCAAGGTAAAAATTGATCATGATAGTCTTAAACACTTTTTGGAACAAAGACTATATTCAAAAGAGCAAAAAAAATGGGTCACAAAGATGTGGGGTTATGACTTTGAAATCATCTACAAAAAAGGGAAGCTAAATTTTGTTCCAGATGCACTCTCAAGAAAGAATGAAGAGGTGGAAGCATTGCTTTGTGCCATTTCTATTATCCAATAAAATTTGATAACCGAAGCAAGGGATGAATGGAAGAAGGAAGAAGAAGTGTGGACACTCATTCAAAAGTTGCAGCAAGATCCTATTACATCTGATACATTTGGTTGAAAAATTGATTCCTTATGGTAAAAAGATCGCTTGTATCTTTCTAAGAATTCCCAACCAAAACAAAAGATTCGTTTGGAATTGCACACTTCTTCTTTAGGAGGACACTTAGGATTTTTAAAAACTTACCACATGGTGAAGAAATATTTTTTTTGGGATGGCCTTAAATCTGATATTCTAAAGTTTGTGGCAGAATGTTTGGTTTTCCAACAAAATAAAGTTGAGACAATTAAGACCCCGGGTCTTCTACAGCCTTTATCCATTCCAAGTCAATGTTGGGAGGATATCACAAGTTTACCTAAGTCCGAAGGAAAGAGTGTCATCATGGTGGTAGCTGATAGACTTACCAAGTATGCACACTTTTGTGCATTATCTCATCCGTTTAAAGTAAGTACAATTGCTACTACATTTATGGACACAATTAAAAATCTAATTGGAAACCCAAAGATTATTGTGAGTGACAGAGATCCCATTTTTACTGGAAATTTTTGGACGGAGTTATTTTCTTGTTTGGGTACTCAACTAGCTCATAGCTCATATTATCATCCTCAATCTGATGGTCAAACTGAGATAGTGAATAAATGTTTGGAAGGATATCTTCATTGTTTTGTATCTAATAAACAAACCAAGTGGGTCAAGTGGTTACCTCTCACTGAATGGTGGTATAACACTTCCTTCCATACTGTAGCCAAAATGACCCCATTTATGGCACTTTATGGATATCATCCACCTTCCATCACATCATCCTTAAGAGAAAATTCTAAGGTTCAAGCAGTGGAAGATCACATCGAGCATCAACAAGAAGTTCTCCAACTCTTAAAGGATAACCTAAATTTGGCACAAAATTGAATGAAACAACAGACAGATCAACATTGTAGCGAGAGAAGTTTTGATGTAGGAGACTAGTTATTTTTATAGCTACAACCATACAAACAAATGTCCCTTAAGCAAGCTAAGAAGGATAATAAATTATCTCCAAAGTACTATGGTCCCTGTTGAGTCGCATTTTGTCCATGTTTTTACGATTTTTATCAAAGAAATATATACTTGTACCTGGTGTTTTTAATCATTAATTAATCCATTATGTTGATGATTAGAGGCATTTAGAAATATTAATTATTAAATTATAAATTCTTGTTATTAATTAATTTAAAGGGTTTTTTGTGTAAAAGTCTCGTTAATAAATTCCTTCTTGGTGGCAGGTGGTGGCAGGTGATGGCCGGTGAATAAGTTAGTGCAAAATTTCATTTGATACAGATTCACCTTAATCATAGAAACAGTTGCATGGATATTATCTACAGGACCTTCAATAATTAACAAAGGCATCAAACCATCGCCACAATCTTGAAGGACCAGAAAATGACTGGGATATCAAGTTTAATTACAGTAGTGGTCAACCTGCACCTTATCTATTACTGACAAGATATATGGCAACACTCTGTCTATTTCAGAAATCAAGATGGCAAACATATCAGATGTGGATTTGTCTAAATTGGGAGTTACCAAGTTTGGCAGTTTTACTATAGAAGTTGTTGATCTTGTTTTTTATTATATGGAGCTACTACAGAGTGTCTTTGATTTTGAACTTATAAATACCTTCATAACACGTCCATATTTCAGGTTCAAATTCGATGCTATGCATGCCATATAAACTCCTAAACTTCTACACTCGTTCGAAGACATCGTATTTTGCATAGATATTGATCGACAAATGGAGGCTGAAATGAAATTTGCAGCAGCCAAAGGTCAACCTCTCACTCGCATAAGTTAAATCAAGAAAGCAATCCTCCTCTTTGTTCATTCCAAGTTAGAAATCAAACCCCAACCCAGATTTTTCGTTGCAACGTTGGGTCACTCCACAACATGGTGCTAGAAGGAATTCACCAACGCCATAGAGAGCATAAGTGCAACATTGAGAGGTTTGGCAACAGATTCCCGGTCTTCTGTAATGCCTGAATACCCAGCTTATTGGCTTGGAAGTCAACAGCTCTTTGATTTGGATATTATACATCTTCATGATAAACCAAAGCAAGACAACTGTCCACAAGGAAGTTTACGATGCTCTAAAGTGTACTGCTGAACATGAGGGAATTTATGCACTTTTGGTCCTATGTTGCATCAGCGAAGTCGGATAGGCAATTAGAAATGACGGATCTAGGAAAAATACATTGATCTCATCACTTCTGATTTAATAAAGCTCTTTCGCCTAGGCCTCATAGTGCATCGATTATCGAATTCGGGGCAGTCGGAGATGGAGTCACTCTTAAAGAAAATGCCTTTGAAAATGCCATCTTCGACCTCTGATCCTTTGCTGACAAAGGTAGTGCCTAGCTATTGTTCCTATAGGTAGATGATTGATAGTAAGCTTCAACCTCACAAGCCACTTGACACTAAATCTTGATAAGCATGCACGCAAGCTCCACGATCTTCAACGTTCGGCATTGAAAGGGTCAGCACCTCATCGCGTTGTGCATTAAGGCACCAATTCCAACATTTTCGATGCCCCAGCTAGCTATGTGATACCTCTGCCAGTAATGTGTGAGATCACACTCTTCCAGAAGTTGGGATCGACCCAACTCAACCTAAAATTTGGAAGAGAATTTTCTCGTTCTAATTTTTCCCAAATCGTATTAACCAGAATCCTAATTTTGTATCCTATGCAAAAATCGATTCTTAATTAGAGCAGCTCTGCTACTATAAAGCAGAGGGTTGTGCACTTATTAATCAATTAATTTCTCAGATGTAGGGAGAGTTTGTCCATCAATTAGACAGGGCGCGGATGGAGTTATTCTGTCAATTAAACAGAGGAATTTCTCAGATGTAGAGGGGCAGAATTTCTCAATGTGAAGTCGAATTCTGAGATGTAGAACTAGAATCAAATTTTCAGAGTTGTGTAATGGAGACAGGAAATTGTTGTGTGTAAAACTAGAATTGCTGTGCCAGACTTGTATAGATTGATTTTCCAGATGTTGTCTCAAGAATAGATGATTGCCTTCAAGTTGTTCTTGTGAGTAGAAGCATTTATGCCATGGTTAACTATGCATTCCAGTATTTGATGTTTTAAAACCATTCCTCCATTGCAGTAAGCCAGCTTACTCCAGGCGTGGTAGGGCCCACCACATCTAGAGGTAAGCTTGATCAATAACGTAAGATAATTAGATGTGTGTGATTTTAACATTTCAGGTTTCTATGTGAATCTGTGGTTCAATCTCAAAGCATTTCACTCATCTTCATATTGCGCAAATTAATTGACTAAAGAATTATTATTCATCACATAACCAGTGTTTGGGAACTGTAATATAACATTATGCTCTATCCCTCTTGTTAAATCGAATGTAATGAGAGCATATGGATACAATGATTTCTCAGTGATCGGAGTTAGAACATATTTTCATGCTTTGGGTATGGTTTTTCATTACTTAGTTTCTTTTGAACGTTTGTAGGATTTGAATGCGCAGTTGATTTTTTTATATGCATCCTGGGACTTAGCTTAATGATTAGATTTATTTTTAGTTAGAATGATTCTTGCTTTCGTAGTGTGATCATTTCCTTATAAGAGCAAGTTTGAGTGTGGATTTGATTAGGTAGAGATATCAAGTCTAAATGTAGTGTGACGATTTTATTTTGAAGTAGGCTTGTTTTTTAATAGTTCCTTTCATTAGATTAAAATATTTAAATAGAAGGTTTATCATATATTATTTGCAATGCCATTTTTAATAGGATATTTTAAGTGTTATTTTTACATGGAGCAGAGCAGTTTTCCTTCAATAGATAGAATTGTCCTTTGTTAATTTGAATCTTGAATTTATTATGAAGAGTATTTTTAGTTAGTTTAATGTGTGAGGTTGTCATTAGAATCATGTGTGACCTTTTTTTGCTTATTAGTTTCAAGTGATAGTTTCAGGTTAGTGAGAAGAGTTAATAGATTAGCTTTTTTAGGATATCATAGGAGATTTAAAAAGTAGAATTTGAGTGTGAGAATGCTATGTGATTGAGGATTTCTTTGTATAGTCTTACAGTTAAATTGCAGTATGGAGTTTGCAATGAATGAAATTGGTTAAGTAAGTTCCCTTTTCAATATTGTTTATTTGCCAGCAAAGGTGTGTTTCATTCCAATACCTAGTTTATCATTACAAAGGAATATATTTATACTTTTACCATTAAGCTGAGCCAATACACAATACAACTCGCATTTACGACTCCCGGATTGATAATTAATATTGAGAGGTTTAATATAACAATTAAACTGCCCCAACATTTTGGCGTTGTTGCCGGGGAGTTGTATTTTGGCTCAGGTAAAATTTTTCTTACAGAGTTTCAAGGATATTGCAAGACGTCAGAGGGCAGAGAGTGTACGGTAAGACGTGAGTGAAGAGCCATGCATCCACTTTTGTGGGGTTGCTCCAAAGTCTAGCCATCTTGCTTATCTCTTGAACTTTTATTTCCTTTCTGGTAGAAGCACACTTTAGACATTTAATTTCCAAATTGCCTTGTTTTTAATAGATTAAATAGCACTTTGATTCAACATTTTCCTTTCATGCAAGCGTGGTGAGTTTTATTTGATCCAAAAGCTTTTAAATCCATCTTTAGATTCCAACGTTATAACATTTTTGGGGTATTGTAAGAACCCTTATGTACTAATCCATGTGATGATAAAATGTACCAGTTTGATTGTTGAAAACAAGAAAATGGTATTTCTAGGAATCATTCATTGAGGAGTTTTCATGCTGCTATAGAAACGAACAACTCATCCAATGAACAATTCACAAGTGTGGAATTTAACACCTTGCTTGAACATCAATTCAATATTATTAAATGTTTGATTTTGAAATTGGATGATTTGCAGGAGCAAGAGAAGGATGAAGAACCACTGCTTATCCTTTGCACCAAATGTAAAAAGAAACACTGCCTTGGAAAGTGTCCACTTATCGATCTAAAAGTTTGTGAAATTTGTGAGGATGGTCACGCAACCGAACATTTCCCATCACTGCCACAATTATGAAAGGTACTCGGGGAATCAAGGAATTGAATCCACCGCCAGGTATAACTCAAAACCAAACACCATTTGATACTTGGAATAATGATTATTTTCCTGAGTAGGTTCCTCTGCATGTTTATGATCCTGTAATTTCATGGCAAACTTTTGATCCTCCTTCAATTGAATATCCTACTTCATGGCTGCAGTGGCCCTCACCTTAGCCCTCATCCTTGAGCCAAATATCTCCATGGCCTCAAGAATCGTTTGGATCCTTCTCTCTAGGGCAATCTCCCATGCAAATTAAATCATATGAGCACCAACAACAACCACAATTTCTTTCCAATGCACCATTAAGTTATCCTCTTCCATGGTTCTAGCCATATGTGCAACCATACCCTAACCCTAATCCATACACTAGCCCTAATCCTAATCCATACCCTAGACCTTACCCTAATCCATACCCTAGAATTAGCCCTAATCCACACCCTAGACCTAACCCTAATTTTAATTTAAAACCTAGACCTAACCCTAGTCCAAAGCCTAATCCAAATCCAAATCCAAACCTTTGTCCAAGCATTAACCAAAACCCTAGATTAAACCACACCCTAAAACCTAATCTAAACCATTCGGTTGCACAGCAATTTGAACCAACTTTTCTTTCCATGGATTCCCCTATTGAACAAAATGTCACACCTTCCATGTTGGAAAAGGGAATGAATCTGGAAACTTTCCCCAATACCACAGAACATTCACCTTGGGAGGGTGTAATTCAAAGACCACCAAAGAAGCAATATTTCATTGGAACTTGTTCTGAAAATGTTGTTGAAACTCAAAAACGTAGAATCTCTCTCAACCATTCTTGTCAATTTGAAAAGCAGATATTTGAGCCTGAACTTGAGGGATTTATCTTTTCTCTTTCACCAGATTCTTTGTGCCTCCAGGAGAGTGAATATTAAGTTGTGGAAGATTTGCATCAGTTGGAGAATCATAAATATGTGGATTCCATTGAATCCTGGTTTCGAGCGGTAATCAAGATATCTTATTTCCTCAGCATTTGGAAACTCTTGGTACCATATCAATTGAAGCAACTAGTTTCTCATGCTTTTGTATGTCTTGAATTCTATTCTTTAAAACTAAGTGTGAGTATCACCAGCATTTTGTTACGCACATGGCTTCATTGGAAGTACTCCTATACTTAAAAATGGATTCTTTCGCCTCTTAGGGTAAAATAGGGTAGGAGAATAAATGAATAAAGTTTTTATAATGCTATTAAGGTTTTGAATTTTAAATAATGCATGTTAAAACTACTTTTGATCCACATTAGTTGTTAACACACACATTTGTGACAAAAATTGTTGAGTAGAATTTGTTCTAATGCCTCATGATTTTGAAAAAAGTAACCATGATCAATCACTCTAATAATTTGTCATCTCGTATATATAACAATTTCAGTTTCCCTTAGAAGGTACTATCGGAAAACCCCTATGGTGGACCACTCTTGTTAAGATCATAATGAGCTATTCATGAGAACACTAGCATTATTAACTCAAAGAATCTTTCAATCATTGTCTGGGATATCTTTAATAAATCTTTAGGGTAGAGGAATTAGCCAGAAATGGTTAGTCATTAAAAACTTTTCACATCATCTTGTACTCTTAAGGAGTCGATCTGTCTCCCCACTTATTAAGTAACCTGTTGGAGTTCCCATGTTTTGGCCAGATTGGTAAGACCAAAAGATGAGACAACATCAAAACCACTTTTGGGCCCTAGGATCTAGCCCTCCTGGACCCGGAGAGGGATCTCTCCAATAAAGCAGATAATGATGTATCTTTGAGAGCTCAAAATGAAATGTTAGGCTAGGTATGAAGCACAAGATTTGTTTGTTTGATTAAGAGTTTGGTTGTTGGGAATCAGGAAAGAAGAGTCCAATATAAGGCAAGGGTGAGAAAAGAGGAATCTTAGGCAAAGACAGATAACTCAGAGAACATCAAAGCCATTGGGCTATGGAGTCAAGAAAGGATTTATTTGTGTTCAATGTGCAAGCTTTCAATTGGGCTGGTCATCTGGAGCATTTGGATCTTAAAGAATGATTGGTGGGATGGGACATTAAGGATTGAAAATGAGTGAAGGGGAACCATCTAATCTAGTCTATAGATCAGGTCAGAGGTCATTTGACTCCAGACCTGCTTGGACCAAATCAGAGGCAATACAAGGGATCTTAGAAAGGCTAGCTGGTCGTGCAAGGATCCTAGTGGACAGGGCTAACACTAATCCCCACTGTTCCCAAACCTTCCAGCTAAATCCTACCAATAACATCTAAACATGGACTTCATCAACTCATACATCAGAGAGCAGGAAATAACATCCACTACACTGGTTAAATCAATTGAAATCAACATTCAGATACACATATAAGCAGAAAACATTGAGGTAGGGAGAGCAGGAAACATAGGGAACCTAACAAGGGTGAATCCTATATTATACTTATGTTGCCTACCAGCAGAAATGAAATGAAATGTAGCATGTAATGAGAGCAAGTCAATCACAAATACAGAGAAAGAGGAAACATCACCAGCTGCTTTAGATCAGGATCCAAGGAAACATGCTTGTCATATTAAAAACAACACCAATCAGGTACATCATAGCCCATAGCTTGAACATTCAGTATGAATACATCTAATCTCATCCTATCTTACAATTTACACAGAGAACTTGTCTCAAGAGGAAACAATACTTGCGTTTCACTGATATCTCATCCACAACCCTTACAATAATATCCTTCTGTGCTTTATAGCAGAAGAGACACAGAAGATCGACTGAGGGGGTAGGTGAATATTAAATGTTACATTAAACCCAAGAATGACTGCTGGGCCGAAACCATTATGCTTGTCCTGCTATGTATTTAATCTCTGTCACCTTCCTTGTAAAAGAATGATCTGCTTTGGATATGATCTTGACCTTTTGGCTTGTTGTACTCCAAGTGATCTCTTACTGATGTCCAGGACCTCCAGATCGATCCTCGGGGTCTTCAAAATGATGCTTCGCCTCTTTAAATTTCTGATTTAGGGCTTAAGATCTTTGTTGATGTGCCCTAATCCCTCTGCTCTGTACTCTGAAAACATTCTTTTTTCTCTGATCTTGCCATACTGCGCTCTAAATGGTGTCAGAAGGTATTCCTGCAGGGTTTGAAGTCGGTTTCTTTAATGCGGGACCTGTATTCACCTTCCTTGGTCATTCCTAATAAATTTTGTTCCTGAAACAGATCTTCTTCGGATTCATTTGTCCTGGTAGCGTAAACGTATATCACGACGACCACCTCTTTTAAATATCCCTGCAAAACATGAAGACTATGAAGAAATCCATGGGTGAGGGTGGCGGGTGACGTGGATGGACGAAATGGACGTGCAGGTGGTGACATGGCGAAAAAGGCAGAAGTCCAAGGGAGGAAATGCTCTGGTGAATGGTGACGGTTTGCAGAGGGAGTTCGACTGGAAAACATACAAAAAGCATAAAAAATGAACAACTTATGCAATGAAATAGAAGACTGTACGGTGTGACACGTGGATTTACAACATGGAGGGTGGACTCGGTCAGCGAAGGATGAACAGATCTGGGTCGTTGATCGCATAGGAGATCAACGGCGAGGGTGATAGATGATGGGTCATTGAGCACGGCGGAAGCAGATTAACGAGCAAGTAGCTTGGACGAAGGGAGGCCGTCGGATGAAGATCTCCAGATCTAATGGTGGTCGTGAATTCCGCTGCCCTACTTTCGTCCAGGAGATAATGCACGAAATGGCGATTTTCGAAATAGTGCGCTCGGACACGCATCACCCAGCATATGGAATCACTGGCTCTCTGGGGAAAACCACCTGCTGCAGATGGGTGGTGCGGAATTTACCGGCGGGTTTTGGAATAGAGCACGTGGAGTGGGGACCACCATTTCGGGCACACTCCGCGTTGTCGATCTGTCAGGCTAATGGACGGTAGAGATCAACTACCGGGGGCCGAGGCGTACGGGCACGGGATTTTTGGAGCGACCCCCCATAGTGAACAACAACCGTTCGATCGGGTTTTCTCATATCCCGAGGAGTCAGCTACGGGGACTCCATGTTTTGACTCTACGGACAGAGCAAAACCCTGGCAAGGAAAAGGTCCAAGTCACAGCGTGGGGTCTTATGGAAAAAGGTGCGGAGGCTAATGGGGAAGGGGCTTAGGCCTAAAAACATAAAATCTATCATCTTAATTCATTTTTAATGCATTTTGGGGGAAATCAAAGGGTAATGGTAGGGGAGATGGAGGGGGAAACTAGGGAAATAAGGGAGATGGGGAAATTTAAAGGGGATTTTGGGGGATTTAGGCATAGAGAGGGGGAATCTTGGGGGGGGAAGAAAGGGAATTTGGATAAAGGGAAAAGAAGGGGATTGATGTGTTTTGCAGGGGTAAAGGAGGGAATAATAGGCCCTTTTTGAGCAATGTACTAGCAGAGAGGATTTATATAAGGCAAAGCACTCAGAAGCTTCAAGGGGAATGGTTTTCAGGGAAAGGCATCCCTTGAAGGCTCAACAATCATTCAGCCCCCCAGCTTGCTTGTCAAGAATTTCATAGGGGGGCTAACAGTGGCTCCACATGGGGATGGTTGCTCCTTGGAGGAGTCAAGAATTCAGAAATTGATCTCTTGGTGTAGGCCAGATGCCTGCTGTCATAAGCCATCTTTCTTTGTAGATTTTCAGCTGCCACAAACATGATATATCAGCAAAAACATTTTCCCAACCAAACTACCTACCCAAACTACAGTTCTACAATTTTCTCTTGGGTGCATTTGAACTAGCAGACCCTTTACATTATTTTATTTTGAAAGCAAAAACAAAGCTACTCTATATCTACCCTTATTTCTCCATGAGGCCAGATTAGACTGTTGGCCTCATCCATTTCTCTACCTAATCTAATACCTGCTAGGATTAAACTGTCCAGCAGGTTCCTTCACCTACATTCTAAGACAGGAAATTTAAAACCAGCCAAGTCAGGATTAGACTATCTGACCTGCTGGACTTTGCATAAATTAAAAACAACTAACTACTTGCTCACACACTGAGCTTTATTGAGCTTTTCCTACCTACCCTACTCTAACTGGAAATCTCTGATACTCTAGGTGATGCAATAATGCCAATGCAGCCAGTCTAATAATAGCAAAAAAGGATATGAGCACTGACTGCCTGTCAGAGATAACCACAGGGTGCTCTGCATGTGGTTCTTCAAAACTGAGGCCTCCAGCAGTGGTGGCCAACTTTGTTGTGTTTGGCTCTTGCAGAAGATCAATGCTTGAGGAACTAAGCCAGTGAAGGCTCCATGTATTCTGCCACAGGATCAACAAAATCATGATGTAAACTTTTTCCTTCAGAGCCTACCATGACTGATAGGTTGTTTGCATCCCAGGAAACTTCAATCACTGCATCTGCAGTGAGGCCTTTGTAATTACACTCCTCCTCTTCCTGATTGGGAGTATTTGGCACATGGGCATCAACCAGGAATATCTCTTCTCTCACTGGATCAAGACAAAGATGTATGTGGAGAAGGAGATCTCGCTCATCTTCAATTCAACCTGAGCTAGAGGGCTCATTATATTCAACAGCACTGTCCTCTAGTACCGTAGGCTGGTCCTGCTGAAACGTACTGAACTCTGTGAAAAAATTAACATATTCTTGAGCGGGGGCTTCTTTGATTACCTCAACCCCTTTGGGAGAAGGCTTCGGATATTCGTTCCGCTCAAGATCTTCTTCAATTCTTTCTTCCTCGTCCTCTGCACTGAAAAGCCGCTGGCTTCCATCTTCTTGGCAGATATAACTGATGTTCGGATATAAAGCAGATAGAAGATTCAATGAATCTTCATCTTCTATCATGCCTTCTACGCTTTCTCCATCAGTATCATAGATGGCCCGCATTAGCCCATCGTTTTCCTGAAGTTGATGGTTGTGACCTTCCTCCCATGAATCTACTGATGATGGCCCTACAAGCTCAGTTTCCCTTTGGGAAAAATTATCATTAGTCAGATCATCATCAGATAAATCATAATTACAAGCATTGTTATCCACCAATTCTTCAGAACTCTTATTGAGTCTTTCTACAAAATAGTCTGCAAGTTCATTTTCTAATCTAAGCTCTGGTTCCTCATACATGCTTTGCATGTAACTTCTGTCTTGCAGTGATCTGATTTGTCTCTTTCGAGGACAAGGAGTAGGTATTTTCCAATCATCCTCTCTAGTTTCAGCCTCATATTCTTTCTCTTTTGCTTTCAGCAAGGAACTCGCAATCTTTATCAGTCTTTCCAGCTTTTCCTCTAAAGAGATTTGCGTTGTTTGCTCTATTCGATCCTTCCTTGTTGCTTGGAATCTTTCTTCCCTGCACTGTATGTTGTATTCGACAGTGATTGCTATATCCTACATTTCCTCCGGGCTCAAAGGCTCTTTTTGCCTTATATGGAATTCCACCTCGGGGTCAAAAGAACTTGGATAGAGCAATAAAGCCCATCCCAAAGGTGGTTTTATATCAGAAGGCATTGCATCATATACCTTATTGAACTTGGCTGAAAAATTCTGCACTGTCTCTCCTGGCTGCCTTCTCAAATTCTGATATTCTTTTAGGATGAGGAGAGTGTTTTTCGGGGCTACCCATCTATCAACAAAAACTCGAGAAAATTGATGGAAGCTGAAGATGCTTGCCACTTGAAGGCATTTGAACCAACTCTTAACATTTCCTTGCAATGACAAGGCAAACATTCTAATGCACATATCATCTTCTTCTATTTCATACAGCTCAAGTAAATCCTCAAGGTTTTGAACATGTTCCTCGGCAGTGGCCCTTTCATTTTCTCCGTCAAAATGAGGTAGCTGGTTAATAAGTTCTGCAGGCAGGGGTTGGAAGAAAAGAGGTAAAACCAGAGGCTTATATCTTTCTATGACCTTTGTAGGTGTGGGTGGTGTAACAATGGGTTCATGGCTGCTTGAAGCTTCTTGAAGGGTGGGAGATACAACATGAGCTTCTTATTCCACCAGTTTTTTCACAGGAGTACAGGTATGCTCACAGTCTGCAGACTGAGGCTTGAGGTCTTTCCCACATTTAGTGTGGGTTTCATCTTTGTACACTTGATTAGGCTTAAAGTAGGACAAAACATAGTGATAGACAAAAACAATGAATTTTTTAAACCAAATCCAACCCGTATGTTCTACCCTTCTATGGGGTCTGGCCATTTTTCAGGTTCTTCCTCCAGTGGAGTCTCTGAGGATTATGGAGTGTGGAGTTGCCAGGTGGATGAATTTGGACATTAGAAACAGACTGTTGTCCACCATCAGCAATTGAATGCCAATCTAAAGGCAAAGTGGTCTTGTCCCCAGTGGAGTCGCCATTATGTTGGAGTTCCCATGTTTTGGCCAGATTGGTAAGACCAAAAGATGAGACAACATCAGAACCACTTTTGGGCCCTAGGATCTAGCCCTCCTGGACCCGAAGAGGGATCTTTCCAATAAATCAGAGAATGATGTATCTTTGAGAGCTCAAAATGAAATGTTAGGCTAGGTATGAAGCACAAGGTTTGTTTGTTTGATTAAGAGTTTGGTTGTTGGGAATCAGGAAAGAAGAGTCCAATATAAGGCAAGGGTGAGCAAAGAGGAAGCTTAGGCAGAGACAGATAACTCAGAGAACATCAAAGCCATTGGGCTATGGAGTCAAGAAAGGATTTATTTGTGTTCAATGTGCAAGCTTTCAGTTGGGCTAGTCATCTAGAGCATTTGGATCTTAAAGAATGATTGGTGGGATGGGACATTAAGGATTGAAAATGAGTGAAGGGGAACCATCTAATCTAGTCTATAGATCAGGTTAGAGGTCATTTGACTCCAGACCTACTTGGACCAAATCAGAGGCAATACAAGGGATCTTAGAAAGGCTAGCTGGTCGTGCAAGGGTCCTAGTGGACAGGGCTAACACTAATCCCCACTGTTCCCAAACCTTCCAGCTAAATCCTACCAAGAACATCTAAACATGGACTTCATCAACTCATACATCAGAGAGCAGGCAATAACATCCACTACACTGGTTAAATCAATTTAAATCAACATTCAGATACACATATAAGCAGAAAACATTGAGGAAGGGAGAGCAGGAAACATAGGGCACCTAACAAGGGTGAATCCTATATTATACTTTTGTTGCCTACTAGCAGAAATGAAATGAAATGTAGCATGTAATGAGAGCAAGTCAATCACAAATACAGAGAAAGAGGAAACATCACCAGCTGCTTTACATCAGGATCCAAAGAAACATGCTTGTCATATTAAAAACAACACCAATCAAGTACATCATAGCCCATAGCTTGAACATTCAGTATGAATACATCTAATATCAGCCTATCTTACAATTTACACAGAGAACTTGTCTCAAGAGGAAACAATACTTGCGTTTCACTGATATCTCATCCACAACCCTTACAATAATATCCTTCTGTGCTTTATAGCAGAAGAGACACAGAAGATTGACTGAGGGGGTAGGTGAATATTAAATGTTACATTAAACCCAAGAATGACTACAGGGCCGAAACCATTCTGCTTGTCCTGCTATGTATTTAATTTCTATCACCTTCCTTGTAAAAGAATGATCTGCTTTGGATATGATCTTGACCTTTTGGCTTGTTGTACTCCAGGTGATCTCTTACTAACGTTCAGGACCTCCAGATCGATCCTCGGGGTCTTCAAAATGATGCTTCACCTCTTTAAATTTCTGATTTAGGGCTTAAGATCTTCGTTGATGTGCCCTAATCCCTCTGCTCTGTACTCTGAAAACGTTCTTTTTTCTCTGATCTTGCCATACTGCGCTATAAATGGTGCCGGAAGGTATTCCTGCAGGGTTTCAAGTCGGTTTCTTTAATGCGGGCCCTGTATTCACCTTCCTTGGTCATTCCTAATAAATTATGTTCCTGAAACAGATCTTCTTCGGATTCATTTGTCCTGGTAGCGTAAACGTATATCACGACGACCACCTCTTTTAAATATCCCTGCAAAACATGAAGACTGTGAAGAAATCCATGGGCGAGGGTGGCGGGTGATGTGGATGGATGAAATGGACGTGCAAGTGGTGACATGGCGAAAAAGGCAGGATTCCAAGGGAGGAAATGCTCTGGTGAATGGTGATGGCTTGCAGAGGGAGTTCGACTGGAAAACATACAAAAAACATAAAAAATGAACGACTTATGCGATGAAATAGAAGACTGTACAGTGTGACACGTGGATTTACAACATGGAGGGTGGACTCGGTCAGCGAAGGATGAACAGATCTAGGTCGTTGATCGTGTAGGAGATCAACGATGAGGATGATAGACGGTGGGTCATCGAGCACGGCGAAAGCAGATTAACGAGCAAGCAGCTTGGACAAAGGGAGGACGTCGGATGAAGATCTCCAGATCTAATGGTGGTCATCAATTCCGTTGCCCGGCTTTCGTCAGGGAGATAATGCACGAAATGACGGTTTTCGAAATAGTGCGCTCGGACACGCGTCACCCAGTGTATGGAATCACTAGTTCTCCGGGGAAAATCACCTGCAGCAGATAGGTGGTGTGAAATTTACTGGCGGGTTTTGGAAAACAGCACGTGGAGTGGGGACCACCATTTTGGGCACGCTCCGCACCATCGATCTGTCGGGCGAATGGGCGGCGGAGATCAACTACGGGGGGTCGAGGCATACGGGCACGGGAGTTTTGGAGTGACCCCCCGTAGTGAACAACAACCATTCGATCGGGTTTTCTCATATCCCGAGGAGTCAGCTACGGGGACTCCATGTTTTGACTCTACGGACAGAGCAAAACCCCCGCAAGGAAAAGGTCCAGGTCACGGCGCCGGGTCTTATGGAAAAAGGTGCGGAGGCTAATGGGGAAGGGGCTTAGGCCTAAAAACATAAAATTTATCATCTTAATTCATTTTTAATGCGTTTTGGGGGCAATTAAAGGGTAATGGTAGGGGAGATGGAGGGGGAAACTAGGGAAATAAGGGAGATGGGGAAATTTAAAGGGGATTTTGGGGGATTTAGGCATAGAGAGGGGGAATCTTAGGGGGGGAAGAAAGGGAATTCGGATAAAGGGAAAAGAGGGGGATTGATGTGTTTCGCAGGGGTAAAGGAGGGAATAATAGGCCCATTTTGAGCAATGTACTAGCAGAGAGGATTTATATAAGGCAAAGCACTCAGAGGCTTCAAGGGGAATGGTTTTTCAGGGAAAGGCATCCCTTGAAGGCTCAACAATCATTCAGCCCCCCAGCTTGCTTGTCAACAATTTCATAGGGGGGCTAACATAACCTTTAAGTTTAATCATAATCAGAGCTTACAAAGATTTAGGGAAAGATGGGAGGTCTCGTGATGAGCCGACCTACCACGATCATGATACCTAACATGCATGACATTAGTACTACTGGTCACCAAGCCAGAGTGATGGCTTTCAGCCAAAAAGCTGGAAGATAGGAGGTCTCATCATGAGCTGACCTGTTCATTCATGTTACTTCTTGTGAGTGGCACTGCCATCAGCTGGTTACCAAGCTAGGACAGTGGCCTTCATCTAAAGAAGAAAATGAGCTAACTCTGAATTTGTATCTAGTAAGTGGGATACCGACATTTCGCTAGGTTAAAAGACATCCCTGTCGATGTTATGGACACCTGCGAGCAGCAGGGCCATGTCTGTGGTATTAAAGTTAATTGCATACTATGATTTGCTTGGTTACCCTTCTCTTTCCATGAAAACTCATCATTTTTCTTGGACAATGGTTGTAAGACAATTTGAACATGATGCTTTGAGTTCTATTTTCAAAAACCAAGAATCTTTAATGATGTGGTACCCTTAGAGAAGGTTATTATTTGTACTACATTAAGAGAAAATTCACCTTTGAGTCCGAATAACAACGTAATTTAGAGTGTTCAATAAAGAGGTTGCAGATTGGTATCATAACTCACTTTAATTCTCATGGTATTCATAGTGACAAATGACTCAATGATGACTACTCACAAGGTGTTGGTTTCCAACAATGCGTATTGATTGTAGTGGCCTCTAAATATGTGCTACATAACCTAGGTACAAGATTGCTATCGTAGGTGTAGGAATATTGTGTTAGTATTTTGAAATTGCACCTATTCAGTGAAATTTGATTCTTATCATAATACTTTGGGAAGAAACAAAATATGGAATTCATTTGGGACAAGGTAATAGGCATGTGCAACACTATTTTCTCCATAAATGTTTACTTTCGATACCTGATCTTGTTTTATCATTTGACATGGTTTTAGGTGGTTAATGAATACATTATCAGGCATCTTCATCCTTACTTTCTAATCTCTTTGCTGACATTTTCCCTACCTTATTTCATCGTCTTATATTTTTGGCTTGCACAAGGACATGCACGAAGTTCAACGTGGGGGGGATGTTGAGCCGCATTTTTGTCCATGTTTTTACGATTTTTATCAAATAAATACATACTTGTACTTGGTGTTTTAATCATTATTAATCCATTAAGTTGATGATTAGAGGCATTTATAAATATTAATTATTAAATTATAAATTCTTGTTATTAATTAATTTAAAGGGTGTTTTGTGTAAAAGTATTGTTAATAAATGCCTTCTTAGTGGCAGGTGATGGCAGGTGATGGTAGGTGAATAAGTTAGTGCAAAATTTCATTTGAGTATAGATTCACCTTAGTCATAGAAACAATTGCATGGATATTATCTACGGGACCTTAAACAATTAATAAAGGCATCAAACCATTGCCACAATCCCGAAGGACCAGAAAATGACTAGGATATCAAGTTTAATTACAGTAGTGGACAAGCTGCACCTGAATCTATTACTGACAAGACATATGGCAAAACTCTTTCTATTTCAGAAATCAAGATGGCAAACATATCAAATGTGGATTTGTCTAGATTGGGAGTTACCAAGTTTGGCAATTTTACTATAGAAGCTGTTGATCCTGTTTTTTATTATATGGAGCTACTACAGAGTGTCTTTGATTTTGAACTTATAAATACCTTCATAACACGGCCATACTTTAGGTTAAAATTTGATGCTATGCATGCCATATAATCTCCTAAACTTCTACACTCATTCGAAGACATTTTATTTTGCATAGATATCGATCGACAAATGGAGGCTAAAATGAAAGTTTCAGCAGCCAAAGGCCAACCTCTCACTCACATAAGTTCGATCAAGCAAGAAATCCTCCTCTTTTTTCATTCCAAGTTAGCAATCAACCCCCAACCCAGATTTGTCATTGCAACGTTGGGTCACTCCACAACATGGTGCCAAAAGGAATTCACCAATGCCATAGACAGCATAAGTGCAACATTAAGAGGTTTGGAAACAGATTCACGATCTTCTGTAATGCCTGAATACTCAGCTCACTGGCTTGGAAGTCAACAACTCTTTGATTTGGATAATATACATCTTCATGATAAACCAAACTGAAAAACTGTCCACATGAAGTTTACGATGCTCTAAAGCATACTATTGAACATGAGGGCATTTATGCACTTATGGTCCTCCGTTGCATCAGTGAAGTCGGATGGGAAATTAGAAATGACGGACAGGAAAAAGACATTAATCTCATCACTTCTAATTTAATAAATCTCTTTCGCCTAGGCCTCACAATGTATCGATTATAGAATTCAGGGCCGTCGTAGATGGAGTCACTCTTAATGAAAAGGCCTTTGAAAATGCCATCTTCTACCTCTGATCCTTTGCTGACAAAGGTAGTGCCCAGTGTTAGGGTCCTGTGATTTGGCTGATTGGCAAGCCAAATGATAGTGTAACATCAAACCAATATTTGGAGTCCAAGGACCTAGCCTTCCTGGACTCAGAGAGGGCTCTCTCTATTTGTGTAAGGAATATCTGTGTGTTTTATTATTCTGTTTTGATTTTAGGCTAGTTATGAAGTAGGTTTTTTGGTTTTGGTTTTTAGGTTGTGAGGGATGAAACTGATCAAAGATATAAGATAGGTAAAAAGATGTCATATCAACTGGGCTATGGGGTTGAAAAGGTCAAGAAAGCTATCAAATTTTGATACAACGTTGTTGAAGGGCCGATTTGATTCGAGGTAGAAAGGATCTTTGGGAAAAATGGAATAAAATGGACATCAAGTTTGGGAACAACAAAGGATTTCAAGCATAACTAGTTTAATAGCTGACATAAACAAGGTAGGGAAAACCATTAATCATGAAAAATGTAACTATAAGCTAATTAATACATAGAAATAAAGATTCAAGCCATGCATAGAGATATATAACTCTCTAACATTGGGAAATAGATATCAGACTTTGGGGAAATACACTTAACACAGACAAACAACTCAAAACACTATGCCGGAACGCCTAAACACAGTACTTCAAGTTATTGGGCACTTTGAAAACAATATTGCATAGTCTTAGGCAAAGGGCAAGATCAGAACAAGACCTCCTTGGTTCAACAAATGACAATCTAATCAGTCAAAGAGAAATTTCATGGATGGAGCTATGGCTAGCCATGAGTAAGGAGGGCATACCGTAAATCATACTTAGCATGCATAAAACCATGAATGAAATAAGAAACAATATCCTTAAGTTATTAAATAGCAATCAAGAATTCTTTAATGTGACTAAGGATGAAGAAAACATGGAAGCTATGAAGAAACAGGAAATTTGAGGTGCCTCCAAGGGCATGTCTCAAATTTGTTCTTTACTATTCTATAGCAAGCAAGAAACATGGATTTATGAATGGAAACTTAGGAAACAAAACAAAGAGAGAGACACTATACCATTCTACCAAGTCATGGAATCCAACAACAATCCTCTTTCATCATCCAAGAACATATAAGAGACTATCCAAAAGCATGAGACAAGTATTTCTTCCAAAGCTTATATGACCATATATTTCTTCTATCATCAATTTCAGTCTGGTTTACAATGAAAGCCTTTGGATTATATAGGTTCAAGTGAGGAAAACCTCTTAGTTCAATTCTCACTCTCATTGGCCTATCCAAAATATTTAATCTTGTCCTTGAGGCTTTGCAAAGCCCAAGGCACAAAATATCTCATAAAATATCTAAAAAATGCTAAAAGAGGGAAATAAATTGACTTTTCATAACTTCTCATGTGCAAAAATAGCTAAACACACATGAGGAAAAAGCAGTTTTTAAAGGTTCAATTTTTACAAAAATACTCAAAAAATATATCAGCAAAAGATCCCCTGACTTGCCGGCAACTTTTGGCAGCCTTCCCAATGTTGAAACGAGGCTTGTGATAGCTCGTTGGAAAGCTTTGAGTGTCTAATTTCTGGAAAAACTTGAAGTTTCCAAATCTAATGCCTAGAAGTCCTCCAAAAATAGGCATGTGTGTAAAAAACCAGAAAATAAGCTTCGCTGATAGACCGGGCAGAGTGTAGAAAATGCGGGCATTTTTCGCAATTTCAAGGGAGAAAATGATCTTCAAATGTCCTGAAAATCGCTGAGTATGGGCTCCTGAAATTATGGCATCCAATGATACCATTCTCCTCCTTTGATGATCCTCCAAACTGAAATGGCGAAGCCCATGAGTTTTGGCAAAAAACCCAAAAATGCCAAAAAAAAAAATATGTCGAAAATCGCCCAAAATTGTTGGGCATGACCCTCAAGGGTTCTAAGCAACATGTTGTGAAGCAAAGGCCAAAATCTGAAGTCCTGAAGTGTCTTTCCTTACTTTCCGTGTCGAGCACTTCCCTTTAGCCTCCTTGAGATTTTCTTGAGCAGCCTTCAATTTGCGCCAGGCAAAATGATTTAACTTTTTATAATGCCCCGTCATTCTCCTTTGAAGGTCTAAATCCCTGTTTACCTTCTCCAATTTCTTCTCCAAGTGTTCATTGACTCTCTCAAGCCATGCCTCCCTATTGTTCTCTATCTCTTGTTCGAACAATGCAGTGAGAGGGGTAGATTGGAGAAGGGCATTTTCTTCTTCTTTTTTCTTCTCAAGGGCCTTTTTAAGCCCTGTGGTTCTTGGCCTCTTTCGCCTAGGCTGATCTTCGCCTTCACTTTCATCGAATTCACCCATGAGTTCTTCCAACCTCGCTTGGGCTTTGGAGGCCTCCTTCTTTTACTTTGTCACCCGTGTCTCATAAACATCCATATGGACACTCATTTGCCTATTTCGGATTTGTAGAAATTGATTGAAATTCCTAGCTCTATGAAGATCATCTTTCAAAGCATCAATTTGGCCTTCTCTATGGATTAAGAGGTTTTCTAGAATTCGGGCCTCATTATCACTATCATTGCTTTGGATTGGGATGATGTCGAATGCACTCTCTTGTTCATGACTGCCTTCTTCCTTACCCTTCCCTTTGCTTTGGGTGGCTATTCTAGTGCTCTTCTTCCTAGGCAAATAAATCATGGGCTTCTTTGGCAATTTTCCTTTACTTTGGAAGGCCCTTGTCACATTTGGAGTGACAACCCTAGGCACTCTCTTCTTTGCTATCCAGGGCTTGGCCTTTTTAGGAGAAGAGGGCATGGCCCCTTTACCTTTGTCACCTTGCTTCTCTTCTTTTTGAGTTTGTTGTTCTTCTTGAAGAGGCTGTTGTTCCTGAGGAGGCTGTTGTGTATCATCTTTTGGCTTCCCTTGCTCATCACTGTCATGCTGCTCCTGTTCAGCACTATCATGCTGCCCCTGTTCAGTCTCTTTTGGCTATTGTGTGTCCTCTTTTGACTGTCCTTGCTCATCACTATCATGCTGCTAGTGCTGCTCTGTCTCACCCTCACTGTGTTGTTGTTCCTCATCACTGTGATGTTGTTGAGTGTCATTATAAGGCTACTGTTCACCCTCACCACTGTCATGCTGCTGTTCATCACCTTCCTCCTCCTCCCCTTGCTGTTGTTCATCATCACTGTCATGCTGCTATTCAACACTTTCTTCTTTCTGCTCATGTCCTTCTTCCTCTTGTTGGTCACTTTATTCACCTTATTCATGCTCCTTTGTTTGTTTTGTAGTAAACTTGAGCCTTTTAGGAATAGGTCTGATAGAAGAAGGTGAGGGATGATGATTAGGAGGTGTAGGGGATGTATGGACTGAAGGGACAGTGGAGAAATCCGGATGAGTGATGAAAACATCCCAAGAGACCTCTCTCTTTTCAAGCTGATGAAGGATGATGATTTTGATGAGAGAGTGATGGAAGAGACAGGCTATTTGCTGTGAAGGAGGCTTCTTCTGGATAGTGGAGGCCATTTTCTCAATGCTCTTGTGTAAGAAGAAAGGAAGATTTAGCAATCTGGCCCTAGTGAAATGCATAAGCAGTCGAATGTGATATGCATAAATTCGGGAGAATCTTCCCTTACAAGTGAAGTACTTCATGATAATCTTCATGAGAGGGGCGTAGCTGGCTAAAAGATATGAGTAAGGGAAAATAGAAGGACATGATTCTCTGTGGTCAGGCTTTAGGAAGGGCTTGTAATCATCTGAGTCCAAATGGCTTTGTTTAAACCATTTCTCACCAATATAGGGGATTTTAGTGGCCTTGGAGATGGATCTTGGGGGGAACTTGAAGTCAAGGCCTGCCAACTAGAAATGCTTGTCTCGAAACCTCAAACCGCAAAGGTGTGTCAAAGGAGAAAAACTCTTCACCTCTTGCACCCTTTGACAAAAATCTAAACACCCGACCTCATGGAAATTGAACAAGACTGATGGGTGTGCATTCACTTCTTCAATGGAAATAGGTTCATATCTCTTATGCAATCCACTCCTACTATCCTGCCTGGGAGGCATCTTGTTATGGATGCTCTCTGCAAAACCAAACTGCCTCAAAAGGATTTCAAGAATGTTTTTTCAAACAAAACTCTATCTTCTTTGTAAATCACTGTTTTGATCAAGGAAAATTTGTTTCAAAGCTGTGTAAAATTTTTTCTTTGCTATTAGGTCCCTGCTCCTCTCAGAACACTACTCTTTCCCCTTGGTATGCCAATCAACAAGTAAATTTAATAATAAGCACACAGTCAACAAAAGATACACAGTCAAGTGATTTCTGTGTTTGTGTAAGGTCACACGGCTCTAGGTGTTTTGAGGACAACAGGACAGCCTTGTATTTTATATAAAGGAAAAACAAAACTCCTCCCAAACAAAACACCCTCCTTGTCTTCACTGTTTTCTCACACAGATTTTGACAAACACCTCCAAATGGAAATGACGGCTGTACACACTAAGGTCTGTTTATGGTCAAAGAGGCAGCCCTGACTTTGCTCTTTACCACACCGAGGAAAACTTTGAAATGAAAAAACACTTGTAGAATGAGTACTGCTGTTTGAAAATAGGCCCACTATTTTACTTTTCAAAACCTATCTTTCCTCCCTTTAAACAGTACCTCCACCTTTTAACAACTAGAGCATGTTATGGCCTTGAGACTTGCACAAATTGAGGTTATTATAAATTGTGACATGGGTCCTTCCTTTCCAAGCACCCTTGCAACACGCATTGAAGTGTCTACCTGGTCCTAAGCTTCTTTCATGCCTTGCAGTCTTACTAGTTTAATCTCCCATTCTCAAGATAATATGGTTTCTATGTTTAGTTTTTCTGGTCTTCAATTTATTTTTCTATACAACTAACCTATGTTTATGCCATTAATGATGAAGATGCTAGCATATTGAGACATAAATTGTACATCCAATATTATTATTTTTTCAAATTTTGATTTAAATTTTTACTCTTTTACAAAATAAACCAAAAAAGTAAGAAAAATCTCTATATAAATATCTTTGATAACTAATAAAAATTACATAATTTACAAAATAATAATAATAATAATATAAAATAAATCTATTTTAGATTTTATTAAAAATTAATTCAAATATATTAATAAACAAACATAACTATGTATTCATAAAACATGGCAATATAAAATATACATTTATAATTTATGTGCATAGTCAAAATTATTTATGTAACATTCAATTTTAAATTTATTTAATTATTCTCACTAATAAATTATATCTTTAAAATATTGTAACCCAATTTAAATTCTAACTTGGAGAACATTTTTTTTAACAAACTAAATTCTAACTTGTAGAACATATTTTTATTTCTTAAAACATTTACTTTTCAGGCTTATTTCTAATGAGGTATACCTTTCATGAATATAGATATTGATTAGACCTTGAATAAAGAGGAATTTAATATCCCCTTGCTATCACCCAAGCTTCTATCCTATACACTTTTCAAAATGTGTTTTTGATTTCGCATTTAGTATTAGAGTAAGATCATCTCTAATGGCTAACAAAAGGTCATAGTAAAGACAAATATAATAGCTCTCATTATTTTTCATTGTAAAGACAAATATTGTAGCTTACTTTTATATTAGCAAGGGTTGGCTCGCCAAAAAGATACCCTCATCGAGAGGGTGATTCATTGTAATTGTATATATTAATGGGGTTCTATGTATCTTAACAATAAAATATTATAAAGGCATAACCAATAATGTATGTTAAATATATATAGAAACCTAAACTAATGATGGAGTTTTATACAACATAGATGTGAAAAAAAATTAATAAATAAATTATTATCAAATATTTAAATAAAAAGTTATAGTTTTTTTTTAATTAAAATAAAATAATATTAATATATTTTTATTATTTATTATTTATAATTAAAAATTTAACATAAGATTGTATATATAGATTTAACGCTCTCAAAGAATTTTGGGATTTTTATATTGTGAAAAGTTCACTTGTCAAACTTATAATTTAAATGTTAAGTAAAGGTAGAGTGTGTGGTTGAAGAGGGTTGTCAACTCTCTCACCACTTACATTCGAATTATTGAAATGACATGCCTAACCTATATTCATTAGGTTGAAAGAGTAGCAAACCCAAAAACTTGTAATTTCAATAAATCCCTACAAATTAATATAAAATAATATTAATATATTTGTATTATTTATTATTTATAATTAAAAAATTAATATAAATACAATATAAAATTGCATATATAGATTCAACACCCTCAAAAACTTTTATGAAAACTATATATATAAATTTAACACCCTAAAAACTCATATATGGGAACTTATATTCTGAAGAGTTCACTTGTCAAATTTATGATTTCAATGGATCACCATCATATTCTAGACAAATTAAACCGGAAAATAAACTAAATATTTTTTTCCAAAAAATACCATTTAAAAACTACCAATTTTACATATTAAAAAAAAAACCCAAAAAAACCTTAAACCAGATTAGTATTGTAAAGAATACGTGAGATTGTGAAAAATAACCAATATGCATTAAAGGTGTACATGCTTTTAAGTGGTGGTTGTTACTTGTTACGAACATAAATATTTCCGAGTTTATTTATCTTTCATAAAGAACTCCAAACCGAGACTTGGCAATCCCAAGTACCAATCAATGAAGGTTGGTGAGAGATATCTTCCATGTGTTAAAATCATGTAGAAAACTGACCACGTGGATCTAAATATTATATGACCTCACTAAATCAAACACTTAAGACGGACACACTGTCAAATTATGATATATATAGTGAAGTCTCCCTTTTTCACAATTATTAAGATGTAGTTTAGATCTTGTGAGTCTCAGTCTCAATAAACAGTCAAATCTCTCTTTTTCAGAATTATTAGGATGGAATTTAGATCTTGTTAGTCTGAGTCTCAATTTATTAAATGGAAAAAGGGTTTGTACACCAACAAAACAAAATGTTATCATACAAAAATTTGTCCGTCAATAAAATTTTATTATAATTTTAATAATTTGTACGCCAATGTAATGCTATCATAAAAGAAATTATCCACCAATAAAATGTTATTATTTTTCTCAATTTTGTTGATCCTAATAATAAAGTTGATATTATTTAAAATGTTTTATTAAAATCGATTGAGGAGAGAGACTTATTCTATAATATATTATGAGAAGATATATAAGTGTGTATGTTCATCTATCTTTAAAATAAAAATGAAAGTTAAAAATTATGTTCTAAATAAAAAATAATGCTTATTATAATAAAAATAAATAAATATGTTGTAAAATAATTAAAAGAGAAAAATATGTAAGTAAGATGTTTAAATTTTATAATTTGGTTATTGATAAAATATTTTAATACCAATAAGTATTTCTATACACTTAAAAATATGTTAGTAATAAAAAACCATGTTAATGTCAATTGCTTAATTGTATATCATTTAAAAAAAATTATGTTTATAAAAAACTATTATTTGGTCATATATATACTCTATTTAGCATTCAAAAATACAATTTAAAAAATGAAAAAAACATATTGTACTTTATATTTTTTAAAAAAATTGCACAGGAAAGAATTTGATCCCTCTTGACTCATATTAAATAATTTATGCTAATATACTCTATTTAACATTCAAAAATACAATTTAAATAATGAAAAAAAACACATTATACTGTACACTCTAAAGAAATTTACACTATGCTGATATTATTTAAAATGCTTTATTAAATGATCTTCTTTAAAGCATAATGCTTTATTAATGTAACTATAGAAACCTTCTTGGCTAGCACTATGATTTGTCGAAGTTGTATTCACTGGTTAATAACTTATCCTTTAAGAATTAGATAATTGTCTTTTAGGATTAATCACATCATTAAGATTTGGTTGATGTTTCAAACCAATTAGTAGAGTTCATCTAAAGAACAAGGTGAAAAAGCCAATTGATTGATTTTTTCACCTTATTCTAAAGATGAACCGCATTAGTTTAACCAAATCCTATTGATATGATTAATCCTAAAAAAACAATTATTTATTTTATAAATCACAAAATTCTAACCTCTAAATCTTAAAAATTATTTAGTAAAATTACAAACATGTTTGTTGGGATATTTGCTAAACATATTTGAGGATTATTCCACTGAGTTATGATGATCTTTAGGCAATTTTTTCTAAACTCAACTATGAGACTGAAATTTGAAGGATTAAACATTGAAGAATTCTACAATATATTACCAAATGTAAGGATTCCATAACTTTTTTCCATTTGAAACGAAACAGAGATAAAGACAGCCACGTGAGCTTTTTGTTCGCTGTAACCACCAAAGGACCGAACCTTTCTTATCTGCAGTAGCACAGCTTTCCCCTTCTGTACGTCCAGTCTGACACCACATAATACAATGCACAACAATAATTTTGGTGTATAAGTTTGGGTGAGGGATGCACGTTTCTGGCCTCGAGTAAATCTGGGTCGGATCCTCTTCTGTAAGCGCTCTGAAGCTTCTCGTACCCTCTGTTCAATCCGTCCTCTATAAGATTCTGTCTTTCTTGGGGTTTTACAAACTCAATTTTTTTATTTTCGGATTGAGGCCAAACGTCAGAAGTGGTAGAGCTCTGAGCATTATAGTGCTTATTCTTGGTATTTTGCGGTCAGAATTTTGTTTTGGGAACGAGCAGAGAGATCCAGCCATGTCAACCAAGGGATGTGTGACTCGCAATGATTGCGGCCGCCATGGCTCCTCATGTTCGGACGACGTACCGGGCAGGAGATTCTTTCAGGTTCTGTTGGCGTTGCTCTTGATCGCGCTGTTCGTGGTCCTCATCATCTACTTGGCGTTGCGCCCCCACAAGCCACGGTTCTACCTGCAGAACGCTACGGTCCGCGAGCTGAATCTGAGCGACGGATTCCTCACTTCCAGCCTGCAGTTCACCGTGGTGTCGCACAACCCGAATAAAAGGGTCGGTGTCCTCTACGACAGCGTGAGCAGCTACGCCTCGTATTTGGGTCAGCAGATCACGGGGCAGTGCCCGTTGCCCCCTTTCTACCAGGACCACAAAGATGTCAACTTCTTGAATCCCATTTTATACGGGAATTCCGTTCCCTTGGCTACCGTTGTCTGTGAGCATCTGAATTACGAGAGGCAGAACGGGTTGCTGAACTTGAGTCTGAGAATGGAAGGGACGATCCGTTGGAAAGTGGGCAGCTGGACATCTGGGAATTATCATTTGAATGTCAATTGCTGGGCCATCTTGGGGACGGGCAATAACGGCATCGGAGGCCAAGTTCCTCTGCAGCCGGGCACCAAATGCCACGTGGAGGTCTGAATTTGAGTTCTATGTCAAATAGTTACTCTGTTTCTGGTTTTATGGTTTTATTTCAATAATTTGAGCCATCCCTTACCCTTTCAACTGCATGCTCTATTGTTTTTTTAATAGTGCTCTGGATATGGTGCGAGGGATTGTCATCATGATACCGAACCCTTAAATTCGGTCGCTGAATTCATTAGTATTATAACCCCACCTTGTCATTGCAGTGTATAATTCACGTTACTTTGTATATATATATATATATATATGTCTTAAGTTTTTCTCTGGATAGGTTATGGAAGGCATTTTCCAGAGCGTTTATTGTGCAATTTCGCTTAGTCTAACTTTTTGACCTGTTTAATGCTTTCACATCGTTTAATAATTAATGCTTTCACATCGTTTAATAATTTTCAATTTGGTGAGATCTTTTCGATTGATAAGTTTGAGTTTTGTAATTTGGAAAATCATGAAGTTTTGGAATTTCGAAAATCAAGTTTTCAAAGTTTTGAATTTATGGATGTATTTGATCATATATTTTTAGAGGATAGACAAATAAAAATTTAAGATTTGATTAAAAAATTTATTTTCAATTTTAATAAAAAAGAATATGGGTAAGATAAGAATTAATTTCTATTGGTTTTGGAGTGAAATTTGGTGGTGGTCTATTTCCAAGATGTCTTTTCTAAGAGTTTTTGGAACGATCAGATTTGCAATTCTAAGCAAATGGAAGATGAAAAACACTTCCTTTTAGACTTTTGGTCTATTCCCAAGATCCTTAGAACTATAGAATCTATTAGATTTGCGATGGTGGAAGATGTGGTGGAAGATGAAAAATACTTCCTTTTAGACTTTTGGTCTATTCCAAAGACCCTTAGAACAATAGAATCTCTTAGATTTGCGATTCTAAGCACATGGAAAATGAAAAGCACTTCCTTTTAGACTTTTAGACTGCCCGACTTTACTAACTAATAAAAATGACATAAATAACATGTCTTACAATTAAATTATACCTCACAAGGGCTAAAAAATAAATTATGAAGATTGATCATAGCTACAAAATTCAACAAGCATGTCTTATCATTTGGAGAGGATTTGGCACAAAATTCTCAAGTAGAGTTGACAGAGGATAAAATTTTGCAGAAGAGGTCTAGAACTACAAGAAAGGGGTTATGACCTTTGGAAAATTGGTTTGAAGGGACAACTTCCAAGGAAGGTTAAATGGTACACCCAAGAGAAGGTGGAGGAAAAATTTCCTAGCCTCATTCATTAGAATCTTTTAGGGACAAAGAACCTCTCAAAAAGGGGAGGTGTGATCCATATTGGATCATCATATTGTTTTTCATACATTTAAATGCTATTATAGTGGAAAAGTGGAGGGATTAACTCATAGTACCATTTTTATTGGTGGGATCTAATTTGACAAATTGAGGTCTACAACCTTCTTGTAGCATTTTCATGCATCAAATAGAATTTTTTAGGGATAATATTTTACCACTTTCTTTTGGGACCTTTTTTTCCTATTCTACACATAGATACCTTCTAATGGCACAAGAATCACCTCAATCACAATCTGTATGCAAATGTTATGCCACTTGAAAGTTGACCTTATTTTTACCACCATAATTTTAGAGGATACCATGTCAACACCCATTATTCATGGAAAATGGTCTAGCCATGTGACAGTGATGAAGAATACTCTAGAAGAATCCATATTGTAACTACAGTTAAGAATTGAATGAATTAAACCTAACCACTAGTAGGCTACCATGTTGTGTTATAACCAAGCCACTAGGAGGAAAAGGGGTTCCATTCTTTTCAAGTGAATTTCTCTTCATAGATGAGTAGATTATCCAAGAGGGATATGAAGAGAGCATAGAGAAAATATTAGTGCACTATAGTATCCCATGTGCCACGGGCCTTACTTCTTTGTACTCACAACCATTTTCTATTCATATAAAGTGAGTAGAGCAACCTTGCCTTCCAATTGGGTTTCTCCCGGAAGGGTTTCCTAGGATATATCTTGTGCCGATTTTGGTTTTTGAGTTTTTATTTCACTTTTCTCTATTTAATGCATACTTATAACTTGTAGGCATACACAATAAATATTAATTTATATATCTAGAAATATAAAGAGAAATAAACACTCACAATGTAGATTTCAAAATTTGAAGTATAATTTTATTATATTTGTTGTAATGAACCATCCATTGGAATATCCACTGCAGTTTACAGAAAAATGACTTACATGTGTGGATGAGATAAAGGATCGTAACATTGGGTGTCGAGGTCATCATGTCATTGAGGAGCACAATGGATTTTGTGATACTCAAAAGGATGATTATTGTTATCCCCATAAAGTTCATAAAGGGTTTAACCAAACAAACATGCTAAAATGATTTCTAAAGTTACTGGTTGGAGAGAATTTCTTGCCTTGAGTACAAAACCTATAAGGCTTATACATTGTTACCTAAATAAGCAACACATTGAGAAGACTAGTGTAAAATTTTCTAAACAAATCATACAATGAGATGCAATGCGATACAAATTTGGAAATTTAATATTTTGACATATCTATTGTGATCTTATGAGGTCTAAGTCCTTTGCCACCATCGTTGCATTGCAATTTTTATGACACCAAGAGATATCATGAAATTTATCAGTAGGTTTGTTAAAATACTTTGTTACGTGTAGCGACACACATACAAACATATTGTATATGTTTCTAGTTAGAAAAATGTTGATTAACCATGCATTATGAAAGTATGTATTAATTTCAACATGCCTAAAAGGGTGTTGTTCCTTAAGTTGTTAATTTATTGTTGATTATAATTAAACTTAATTATGTTAATATATTTGTCTTTTTGGAATAAGACTTCTTGAATTTTAATTTAATAATGAGTAGCTATTAAGTGGATGGTAGGGATTTAATCTCCATAAAATTTCTATGAAATATTTTTAGTAGTAGTAGAGTTGAGATTTATCTTAAAAGTAATTATGTCACATTTTTTTTTCCAATTTAATTAAATAAATGTTATCTCTACAAAATAGCATTGAACTCTATTACTTATTGTTGATTTATTATGTTTTACTTATTTCATATTTTTTCAAATTTATAAATGTTACTCTTATATTAATTATTATTTATAATTAATAGTAATAATAATTTAAAATTAATTTACACTCAATTATTTTTATGATTTTTTTTAATCTTGGTGATATAAGATGTATCATAAAATAACTATCTTGATGCTAATTATGGTTTAGTAATTTCTCATTTACCAACCTTTTATTATTATTATTATTTATATAATTGTACTATGTACACACTTCTTAATAATAGCAGTATTATTATTATTTATATAATTGTACTATGTACACACTTAATAATAGTAGTGACGATAGCAACAAAGGTATTGCAACCTTGACCATGATATATATCTCTATCACCAATGACATTAGTGAGATGACTATGGTCCACTTGGGGGTGTGTGTAAATTGGTACTCTAATATATTTGCATGTCTAAAGCCATTTCATGTAAGGTATTGGGTATTTCCCGTGAACAATAATATTTAACATGGATAAAATTGTATAAAACATTATAAAGTTTAGGGATTTGAGGAACTTACCTACGGAATAGGGACAGGTCCATTCTCATCAATAATTCTGACCTACACCAACCCTCCTTTAATTGAGATGCATGTGCGCATATAGTTCAATTGGGTAAAGTATATTACATATGTGATGGCTTTGAGATGCCTCCCACCGGCATTGAGGATGTCATTTCCTCCACTTATTTACATATTCCTTTGGACAAAGGCATGTGTGCATATAGTTCAGTTGGGTAAAGTATATATAAATTTTAATTGTATATATGTGAATAAATATTGATTAATTTATATTAATAATAAAAATAAAAATATTATTTTTAATAATTAAATAAAAAATTTGGAAATCTATCAATTATATTTCGTTTTAAAATTAAAATTTATTTTAAACATTAATTCAAGGAAGTGGATGACTACCTTTATTGACATTGATATCAATCATAAAAATAAAATGCATCAGAATTTACAAAAAGGAAGAACTTGAGCAGATTGGGGGAGGAGTTTGAGTAAGAAAGCTAAAAGAAAACAAAAGATTTCACGTAGAAAGCCATATCAGTTAGTTTATGTTTGAGTTGTGAGTTTTGGAAATAAGAGATTGAGGGGATCTTTTATAGGGCTGTGTGAAGATCTAAAAGAATGTTAGTGATAAAAAATTATTAATTAAATCAAATTTTAAATTTTAATTATTTTCTTTTTACGTAATTGAAATTATAATGCTTTTTACAATCATTTTACCAAACACAACTAGGCCACATGATAAGCGTTAACGATGTGTTGAAGTTGATCACGAGAGCATTTGATTGTAGCCAAAACTTCAGGCCAGATCTGAAAAAAGAAAAATCATTAAGGTCAATTGAATCTCCAAATTTCTGATATAGAGGAGGAAATTTGCAAGAGAGCCAAAATTATGGTATGAAGAAGGACCCTTTAGAGATAAAATCAATCTGCATGAGATTATTCAGAAGAGAGAAATTTTGTAAAGAGCAGATATGTTAAAAAAAAAAAAAAAAAACCTAACTAACCAACTGCCAAAGCTGCTAGTAACATTTTCCAACTTGACATGCCCTATTTTCTCAAACACACAAGCCAAAGGTTCCATTATCCAGATCAATGGACTGGAGAAAACCTTATCCAAAACTTTGGACTATCCATGTACTAGTTTCTCTGACACAAAAATTAAAGATTCCACTATCCAGATCAATGGACTGAACAAAACCTTATCCAAAATTCTATAACGACGAAAACCCATATGGTGAAGTACTTTATGCTTTGGAATGGAAAGAGGTTTTGAAAATGAGCAACAGAGATGATTTTTGAGCAATCACGGGTACAATATGGCAGTGAGAATAGTGCCAAATTAAAAGATTCCAAGACGAAATACATGGCTTGCAGTTGAAACTTTGATCTCATTTCACTTTCTCTACCAACCGTATTGCATATGCAGTGGTGAACTGAAATTTAAATTCAGACGGAGATGATAAAAGAACGGTAATTTGATTGGTTCTTTAACCAATTTTTGTTGGAGTCATTTTTCTGATTCTTCTTTGTAAAGTTCGAATCTGAAATTTGAGAAGGATTGAGTTTCGTTGTCTAGTTTGAATTTAAGTTTTAATAAAACAGAAAGTTCATATACGTTAACTGATAAAAGTTTCTTGCTTGAATTTGAAAAATATATATATTTTTTAAAGTTTTGTTAAAGATTTTCTATTAAGTCAAAAAGAGTTTATGTGGATAATTGATGAGACTTTCCAAAAGAAAGGTCTTCGGAGGGAGGGAGTAACTTCAATTACATACAAACTAGGATTGGGCATTGTTACTTTAAGAGTTTATATAGTATAGAAACATAAAAAACCAACAAATGATAAAGCCAGGTGTGTTGGTGATATGCCAACACGGTGAAAACCATGGAGGTAAATCCAAAACACACTCGAGAACAAATTGAGTCAGGAGATGTCGTGTTGAACTGCGTCTCGAGGGAGATAACCAAAATCAAACTTTGTGACATAATGTAGTGCCAAGGACCCACTGTGAGGATGAGAGAAAAACCAGTAATGAAAAACCATCAATCATAAATGACAATGAGAGAGAGTGGAGAGGAGTTTGGCAAGGGAGAGTTATGAACATGAGCATTGATAATTGTTGTCGCTTCATTTTGTTCATCAAAATCCATGTTGGAATCTGAAACAACAAACCTCTCTACTCTTGTCAGTCTAGCCACTATGTCATCCAAATTGTAGTGGATGTCTCGTAGAATTCGCTTGAGCTCCTCTTGACCTGCAAAGAGCTTGTAGTTGTCTACCTACTTGTCATGGATGACCATATGGATCAAAGTATCTAGTTGTCTATGCAAAGAAATGGAGTTGAGAAAGTGAACCCTGTGATTCCTAAATTTTCTTGAGTTTGGGATACACTGAACGTTACTGCCTCCAATATCAGAGTTAGAAAAGTAGAGATGGTCACCAAACTCCTTCGCTTCAAGATGGAAACTTTTGTTCCCTACTTCAAGAGGAACTGAGTCAAAGTGGTTCACCACTGACTCCCAACCAAATAGGCATCGTTGACGAGATGAAGAGGAGTCGAGTGTACCACGACGACGACTAGGAAATCTTTGATGTGGTGCCATAATAACATAGGGGAAAGTGTAATGGGGAAACTGACTTAACGCGAAGGGCACACATTTTGCTAAGTTTAGCGTTATGCATTGAACATATTGTATCCAGAGGATGAGGACTTCATCTAGAATATAAAGATCATGGGAGTGGAGAAGAGATCGACTCAATTTGAACATACGCACAAGCCATACCTCCCAGTAAAACACAACCTATGAGGTGTCAAGCCATTCAAGACCAAACACACTAAGACCACCTGTGTGACTTGAGGATCGTCTAACAATATTATAAATCAAAGAAGGTGTCAGGGTACCAGACTGTAAAGATCAATAGTAGGCAATGAAAAGAAATTCCAACAGGATCTGGGACTTGATTTGACTGAGACGGTAATATTACCACTAGTTTGAAACATGGACCAGTACCTGTATTGTGTAAAAAAATCACAAAGAACATTGAAGAATAGGTAATTTTTTAGGACTACAGAGGGGAAGCCAATAAAATTAAACTTTATACAAATCAACTGATTTATATCTTAAAGATAATTGAATAACTTTACTTGTTATTTATTATTAATAAATATGTAATACATATATTTGTTTAAATAATTATTAAAATTTATTTTATCTATATCAAATAAATATAAATATTAAAATATTATTATAAAATAAATCTATTTACATTTTATTATAAGTTATTATAAATATATTAAATAACATAATTACAATATTATTAAAATAATTGCAAATGCATGTCGAGGTGTGGGTGACAGAGGCATTTACTGTTATCACCTTGCTCAATCAAGGGGGGAGGCATGGCTATCCAATCCTTCGCTTGATTATCCCTTCAATCTCATGATCTTTTACACTATGATTCACATCACATTGCATTCATTGTTGCGCATTTGCAAGTGGGAGATGTCTAAGGAAAGCACGAACAAGGTCATTCTGGTTGTAATTAACTTCATCCTCCTACTATGCGCTCACTCTGGACTTGTAACTAAATTCAATTGTCAAATTGTTTCTCCAATCCACAGGAAGATATGTTTAGTTCCTCCGGACCATGCCTCCCATGATGAGCCCATCCTTTGGTTCTTTTCCATTATCGTAGATGACTATTGGCCTTGCATGCATGGGTTGACAAAGACATTATCCTAGATTTTTCAAGCTAAGTGGCGGTCTGTGCATAAAGGGAGCTACACATGTGCCAACTAGACTAGGGGAAACAAGTGGAGTCCATGCTCCAATAGAGGTATATCCCTTCAAAGCATTTTTAAGCAAGTAATCTCTACGTTTGTGCCAACTTGATTAGGGGAGATGAGTGGAGACCACACTCCAAGAGAGGTTTATCCCTCCAAATATTTATTAAAGTGTCCTCAATTGCATTGCTTTATATAATCATTTTGAATGTTGGTTCATTGTTAAGGTTTGGTGGCCATAGTGTATTTTTTTATGCATACTTTGGTCTTTACATTCTTGCATGCATAACACACATTCTAGATTCTAGTCCCCTATTTTCGTTGACATGATTATGTTTCTCTTGCCAACAACCCCCACCCCCTTCCCACTGTTAGGGTCCTATAAATATAGGATTCATAATTTGGAATTGACTTATGATAGTCTTGTAAATATGTACATACTTTTCTTTTTGCAAGTTGTTTTTCCATATTTTGTAAAAAATCAAAAATCAAAAAAAGAGGGTAAAAAGTCCTAAAAGAAAATTTGAAGGACTTAGAAAAAATAATCTACCCCAAAGAAAAAAGAAATAAAACATGAAAGTGTGCAAGTCCAAATGCCACTACTTTTTACTTTCAGATGATTATGGCAGAGTGTCAATAAATGCCATAATCCATGATCAGTTGAACTGTTCAATATTGACTTGCCATGTTTCAATTTACATGTTATAGATAGTGAATAAAGATTAGTCAGACTGTTTAATCCTGACTAATTAGTAGATAGGTAGAGAATAATGAGGAGCTCATCAGTTTAAACTGAGCCCTCGGATGAAATAAGGTAGATTTAGATAGTTTTTATTGTTTTCAAAGGAATAAAATGTTTCAAGGTTGCTAACTCAAATGCACCTGCAAAAAGGAAGAAAAAATATTAGATTAAAGTTGGGCAGGTAGAAAAAGGTGGGAAAATCATTGTAATATTTGTTACCAGGAAAAAATCACTTATTTCCCCTCCCCTATAGTTATTCTGCATTCTCAAATTCCAGTCAAAGAGGCTCAGAGCATTTCTCTAACTTCTATTGGGACCGGACCCAAAGTTCAATGAATATTAAGTTAAAAGTGTTGAATTCCTATATTAATCCCTAATTATCATCATTTACCCTACATTCATCCATTAGACTTCAATTTCATAAGTAAAGACCTTTTTACTTAATGAAAAAATAAAATCCCCTTTTGATTAATCTCCTTCATTCATAAAAACATAAAAAACCCTCCAAAAATATTATATTCTAGGTCAAAGTGGTCAAATTATAAATGATAAAGCTTTGCTTTTACATTATCACTTTACTTAGTCATATAATTATATTTTGGTGTTTTTCATTGTCCTTGGTCATATTAACTTCTAATTTATTTATTAAATCCCTATAAACAAACCTTATCCTATTATTATAACCCCTTTTATCTAAATGATCTCCAAAAACCCATTATTATAAGCTTTTTTGCCAAAGTTAATTATCCACATGTTTAAATAGAAACCCCAATTATAACCCCTTTGGCATAAAACTAACATTATGTAAATATCCCGCCCCCTATAGTGAGTAGACATTTCCATAGTCTATAACTATATAATAAGAATAAAATACAAAATCATTAGTCATATTTTATATATGTCTGAGCAAAGAAATACCACCTCTCTTATATCATTTATCCTAAGTTTTTTCATCCGCGCCGCTATAAAAAGCTTATTATCATTCTTCGCAATACATACTTAAACCCAAGGTTAAAGATGGACTTTATTTCCTTTTTTTAGTTATGTGAAACCTCATGTTTCATATAAACATTAACCTCAGTTAATCCCATAAGCCGCCTCATGAGCCTTTTTTTACCATATATATAAACCCTTTATATATATAACACTGCCCATTTTACCCTTTGGAACCATATACCCTCATATATATTTAACCTTTTTATATATTAAAACCTTGATTATAAAGTGTTTTTTTTAAAAAGGTTTTATTATATTGCACCATCGCATAAGCCTCCCAAGCCCCACCATAACTTTCCACCACATCTTTAAAATTGATCTCAACCATTCGCCCAAACCACCCAGATCCAACAGTTGATGATGCATTTCGCATTCAAAACCCAAACGTTTGCCAAACGCCCAAATGAGTGTGAAATAGGTTGTTTTCTTGAAACCACACCTTGCAATGTGGCGTCTTCTCATTGTGTCATGTTCATTTTGAGGAATACCATTTACTGCCCAATGTCGATGCGAAACCCACCAGTAGTTTTTCGCATTCAGAAATTTATAACCACTCCCGCCAGTGATTTGACTCATATTTATTGTGTTTTTAAATATTTATGGTAAAGATTAAAACCTTTGTTATAAGTTTTATTAACGTTATCTATGTATTCTGAATATTAAAGTTGCACCCGACTGGTTATGCATATCCCCACTATGTTTTGAAGCCTTAAATTCCCACTCAAAGCCTTATTCACCGCAGATTTCCTGATTCAAGACCAATAAAGATTTGCTTGGATCCAACCAGTCAAACAAAGCTCGGATTCAACTATAGAAGCATTTGGAAGCTCGTCCGACTGTCGAAATACCTGCAATTAAGGTATTCTTCGACTATTCAAGCCTGCAAATCCAAAATTGAAGTCCTTATGACTAAAATAAACCTGAATTTAGAGAAATTAACCATATATTTTGTCCAAAAACATTCCAAAACAGTGCAAACCCTCGCAATTTTTTCCCAGAAATTGTTGTTTACAGAAAGCCTCTTTTAAAAGCCAAATCCTCAATTCTAAACCCCTGAAAATCCATTCCATGGCTTGAAAAGGTCTTTAAACCTACAGATTGTCTAAAAGAATCTCTTTTGCAGCCATATTCATTCAAAAAACCTGTGTTTTCTATCTTAAACATGTTGAACAGATCCCAGATTCCTAATTGCACAAGAATTGCTCAAATTCCCTCTGTTTAAGAAAATATTAACTATTGCAAATTGTGTAATCTTGCTTTAGTTATCTCAAAATGACAAAGAAAAAAATGACACCTAAAGCTAGAGGCTCTAGGCCTGTTAAACCTGGAGGATCCAAACATCCTAAGTCTGAAGCAGCAAAAGCCCCAAAATCCACCCCTGCACTCACTGCAAAAACTACTGTGTCTGTCAATCCCCTTCAGCCACCAGTATCTACTAAAGAAATCATCCCCTTGACTGATGTGGATTATAAAATTGTGGACCCTATGGTAGAATTCAACCTATTAGAAGTTCACTATTGGTGTTATGAAAATTTCCAAGATAAAGATGACATGCCTATCTGGGAGACAAATTTACCCAAATATGTGATCCCAGTAACACATCTTGGTCAAGACCTGGTAAGAATCTGCCAAAAGTACTATGTTCTAGACCAAAGAGCAATTATGAATGCTGATAGGGAGATTTTTTTTTCTATCACTGCAGAGTCTATAAATGAAATGTTGCAACTACAGTTTGACCCTAGGGCAGTTCCCCTATCCATTGAAGCATTGACTCAGTTATATTTGGGATTGGATTTCCTTAAGAGATTTCTGATTTTTCAGAACTTTATGCCAGCTCATGTGGACATTCCAAAGCAAATCCTCCCTACTCCACTTCCAAGTTTCCTGAGGGTTCAAGACATGTAATTTCGATGTTATCCTTCATATTGGGCTATTTCACTGATGAATTCACTAATGAATCCATCCTTGGTTTTTTGTCTACTTTATCACCTGGTCAGCCTCCTTCCATGAATTTTGACTTTGCCAAGTTCATAGCTGATAACATACACCATCAATTGACAAAGCTACCCACTGAAGGGGTATTCAGATATTCTTCATATTTATTTCACTTGTTCTTATTCTCACAAGTTGATCACTTTACAATAGCATTACAAAAAATGAATGTAGAGGGCCAACCTCTATCAGTTGTCTTTTGGACATCATTATTGAGAAAATAAGGAAGTGAATACAGCTGCACAGATTTTACAGATTTGTTCATTAGGTCTGTTATGAATTTTCTACATAAATCAGAACAGCCTAGGGTAAGTGAAGAAAAGAAAAGGATATTACAACTATCAGAGCAATGAAAAATGGGAGATTGGTACTTGTATGAGAAACACATTGAATTGAGAATCTTTGGAACCAATATGCTTCCATACAGATTTCCTAAGTTTTTGACTATCAAATTCTTTGCTTTAGAGTATTTGAGACAGGTTTTGAATGCTGATGCCATAAATTTCTTAGCCTCCAAGAAGAAAACTCAATTCAAACTAAAAAATCAAATTGGCCCTTTTATAGTAACTAATAGGGATGCTGAAAAAGAGATAGCTAGAAGATTGTCAGAATATAAATTCCAGGAAAGCTTCTATTGGAATTATGACCCTAAAGGTTTTCTCAACAATATTAGACTCAAGTGTAAACTACCTCCTTTTATACATGAGCCAAAGCCTAATATTGAAAAGTTTGCTAATCAGACAGAGTGGGCAGAAGATACATTGGCAGATTCAACTGACAATACAGAGTCAGAAGGAAAATCAGATACTACACAGGTTATGATAGCCTCCAAACAGCCAAAAACTTCAAATAAAAGAGGCAAAGAAGATAAAGGCTACTCAGCAGAAACTATTACTGAAAATAAATTCAAATTGATTTGCAATAAGAGAACTAAAATCACTACTGCTGAAAAGAATAAAGTGATTGAAATTGATGATACAAATGGCCAAGAAACAAATAATGATCAGCAGGTGAACAATGAGGCCACAGTAATAGTTAATGAGATTTTGATAGAGATTGAAAAGGAACAAGCAGCAGCTAAAGAACCAGACAACCAGATGATTGAAAAGCAGGTTAATATGGAAGCTTCTTCTTCTTCCAAAATAGCAGATGAAAAATATTGGGCATTAAAGAAAGATATAAACAGATCAAGCAAAAGAATGAAGAGATAAAAAGTGAAATTTACTCTCAATTCTTAAAACAGAAGCCAGGTAATCAGAATAGATTACTTTCAGCATATGATTATGCCACCAACAAGATGATGATGTCTTTCTTATAGCCCACCACTTCAACTCCAAAAACAGTGGCTGATTATAAGAAGACAGAATTTGAAATAGATGCTGAAAGTATTCATGAACTTGACCAGATTGAATTTCATAGGCACAACTCAGAAATGCTTTATTCAACAATAGTAACAAAGACCATGAGTGCGGTAAAGTTACAAAATACAGTCTTCAACTTACAAGATTAGATGAAGTTAGACAAGGCCTCACTCTATGCAAAATATCTAAGGATCAATGCCTTAAAAGATTTGATTTTACAAATAGGAGGTGACCAATCAAATGTACAAGCTACTGAAGTATTGATCAAGAAGAAAAATGATGATATTGTTGCTTTAAGGAAACAGTTAAAACTTCCTCAAACTGAGCACCCACAGAGTAAGGAGATACTTCAAGAACAGGAAGAAAAAGAGGATATGATGCAGTTGATCATAAAACTAACTTCCCAAATCAAAGATATGGAAATTAAAATGGATATACTTATAAAAGAAAAAGAAATTATGAAGGAAACGGATACTTCCACCATTCCTACAGTCATACCTATTATTACTGTTTTTGTTCCTTCTACACTGGGAGAAAAGTTAGCACCAGAAGTGCCACTGGAAACTGCAGTGTCAGTGCAATCAGCTACTACCTCCAATACAGAATCTTCAACATCACAGGTACAACATACAGATGAAGCAGGGCATATAGTCAAAGAAATGGAGGAAATGTCTCTGAAAAACAATGAAATTAACAGTTTGAAGAAAATGATTCAGAATATGTAAATCTCCAACAAAACAACATTAATCAATGCCAACAATTTTGAGAAAAGGGCCAAAAGACTTGAAGAGAAAATCAAAAGCCTTCAAAAAGACTTGAGTTTCACTGCACAAATTTCTTACATAAGAAATTACCTATGGACCAATATAATTGAGGCTAGACATCTTCAGTGGCCATCAATCCAGATCATATATGAATAGAGAGACCTACTTCTAGCAGCTCAAGTTGAAATCCAAAAAACAAAAGAAGAATTGGCAGACAAACCAGCAAAAGATTTGAAGCTTATTACTTTCTTGAATAGTAAAAACATAGTAGAGTTAGAAGAATTGTAGATACGGGATAGGACTGAGACCATTCTAAAAATCAAGAAAGTTTTGAAAAAAAAAGAAATCTGATGAATAGTCTGGAGGAAAAGTGTGATGCCATGAATGTTTCAATCACTAAGTTATTAGCAAAATACACCATGCTGAGACAAGTTGGTATTCCAGATATTCATGTCTTCAATGAGAATTTGATGAACCAAAAAGAGTATGACAAGAAGATAAGGGATTATGCTAAAGAACAGGTCAACAAGCCACTGTCACAGGGCTCTCCCACAGGAAAGGTCATTCTCTAATAAATTGAAGACTTGTTTTTCCTTCAAAATGAAATCAAGCATCTGTTTGTCTTCAAACCTAATTTTTCTAAGTGTACAGATGCTGATGAGAACTACAGGAAGCTGAAAAATATCAAGATACCAAGTACTGAATAGTGGCAGGTGTTTACAGATTTGTTGTAGCAGCAAAGAAGCAAAACAGTGAAAGAAAGTGCAGGTGAAACAGTAATCTAAGAAGGAAACAATAAAATAGTTTTTTAATTTTGATTTTTTATTGCTGACAAGTGTCTTTTTACAACATTAAAAAGGTAAAAAGGAACAATTAAAAGAGTATCAGGGTGAAAGAACATATTCAAAGTGTATCAGAGAGAAAAAGAAACAGCCAGCTGATTTTTACTGCTGTATTTTCCCTTTTTACAACAGTAAAATGATAAATAAACAATGTGAAATAACATCAGGGATGAAGTACAGTGTTAAAGAGTATAAGTCGAAAGAATATCAGTTAAGTTATCTTCCAAAAAGATATTTTTCAATATGCCAGCAAGCATGGACATCTATTCAACAAACAGTTTTTGTTAGATAAGTTAGTTCTATATTTTCTAGATAAGAGGACAGCTTGCTAAAGTTGTTAAGCAGCTATCCCTCTTAATGTGTAAAGATATTTTATATTTCCTAGAGTTATTCCTAGATCTCTCCAGGATATTTGTAATAAACATTTGTATAAATACTTTAGTTTGTGAAGTGTTTACTGTGGAATAAAATTGCTAAGATTACTATAGATTTTTGTTGATACATTGGAGGCCTACATGTGTTGATTTCAAAAGTAGCAGACTGGACAAAGCTAATTGGACATCATAATTCAGGATTCTCGTGATAAGTTAAAGAGTAAAGTGCATCTATCTTGTCATTGTTTATTTTCTGAGTTCCATTCATTTCATTATGTGTTTGTTCTTTCTTAATGAGTAACTAGGAATATTACTTCAAGACTAGCTTATGGCTCCCTGTCTTAACTAAGTTACCATTTAAATGTTTTCAACTGATTTCCAGTGTTAGGAATTCTTAACTACTCCTACTCCCATTTGACTTCTGCCTTCTTCCTCTATTGTCCAGATCAAAGGATTCTTCATTTCCCTTTGTCCCGACTTCACCATTTCATCAAAAACTTTTTACCCAAAGCTCTGAGGGTTATCTATCTTGCCCTGAATACATTTGCATCCTTTTAGGCTTGCCTTCTAGTACTGCTATCTAGACTTAGACTCCATTAGCCCAATGGTCAAGTATATTCCTCCCTAGTTTACCTTTAAGTGATTTTTTCCCACCAAACCAATTCAAAACCAAAACCAATTGTTCTATCATAACTGGCCTAAAACATTAAACAGAAACAAAGTTAAATTATAAAGAGAGAGCCCTCTCTGAAATTTAGGAAGGCTAGATCCTAAATTTCCAAAGTAGGTTTTTGGTTACCCCTAGTTTTCTTAAACTAAAAACCAAAAGCCCGCAATATTGAGAAATTACCAGGATGATAACACCCACCCCCCCAACTCACACTCCCCTCTGCACCGCGACCCACTAACTCTCCCCACATCCATTGGTAATTTATGTGACATGCTCTTTACTTCCCCCATGAAGCTTTTCCTAGTGCACTCAATAGCCCCCAAGACTCCTTGTGCATCCCTCTCTACACTAACACTAGTACATTTGACGGAAATTCCAACACTTTAGGTCTGACACTTTTGATCAAATGTCGGAAATTTCCCCAAATTTTATCAATTTTTCAAATCTAGCCCCAAACTTTTGCTATACCGACGTTTGGAAACAAGTGTCGGTACTATGACACATAGAGGTAAGTGTCGGTCTTGTGACATTTGTAGAAACGCGTCATAATTGCAATGAAATGCAGAAATATGTCGGTATTGTGACACTTATAAAAATTTTCGCTATTGCGACGTTGTGAGGAAAGTGTCGCTATTACGATGCTTGGGGCCAAGTGTTGCTATTGCGACGTTACAGAGCCAAAGTGTCACTATTGCGACGACTGAAGGAAAGCGTCGTTATTGCGACAATTGGGGGAAAAGTGTCGCTAGTGTGACATTACAGAGACAAAGTGTCACTATTGCGACATTACAGAGACAAATTCTTTAGCAGGCAAGTGTTGTTAGTTTTTAGGAACAATCATAGGGTTCAGGGTTTGGGAGTTATATTTTAGGAATTAGGAACAATGTGATGGGTCATGTGATCGGTTTTATGATTTAGGAATAATGTTTTGGGTCGTGTGATCAGGTCATGTGAACAATGTTTAGGAACAATGTGTCGTCACATTCAGGCAGCCCATTTTCCATTTTCTCGCTTGTGGCATCGTTCGGTCGGGCGAGTCGTGTCACGCCGTGTGAGGTCGCTCGACCAAGCGCGTTCGATTCGGGCCGTTTCGTTCGAGGCGCCCATATCAGTTTTGCTAAGTTGTGACCACCCAGGTACCTTCTACACATTCGGGCGGCCTGTTTGCTGCTTGCTCCCTTGTGGCATATTCGTTCGGTCAGGCGCGTCGTGTTGCGCCATGTGAAGTCGCCCGACCAGGTGCGTTCGGCTCTGGCCGTTTCGTTCGAGGGTGCCCGTATAATTTTTTCTAAGTTGTGACCGCCCGGGTGCCTTGTGCAAGTTCGAGTGGCCCGTTTTCTATTTGCTCCCTTGTGGCATCATTTGGTCGAGCGCGCCGTGTGGCGCCGTGCGAGGTCGCCCGACCGCGCGCTTTCGGTTTGGGCCATTTTGTTCGATGGCGCCCGTATCAGTTTTGCTAAGTTGTGACCGCCCGGGTGCCTTGTGCACGTTCGAGTGGCCTGTTTTCTGTTTTCTCCCTTGTGGAATATTCGTTTGGTCTGGCAAGTCATGTTGCGCCATGTGAGGTCACCCGACCGGACGCGTTTGGGTCGGGCCGTTTCATTCGAGGGTGCCCGTATCAGTTTTGCTAAGTTGTGATAGCCCGGGTACCTTGTGAATGTTCAGGCAGCGTGTTTTCAATTTGCTCCCTTGTGGCATCGTTCGGTTGGGCGCACGGTGTCGCGCCATGCAAGGTCGCCTAACCGGGTGCGTTTGGTTCGGGTTGTTTTGTTCAAGGGTGCCTGTATCAGTTTTGCTAAGTTTTGATTGCCCGGGTGCCTTATGCACGTTTTGGCGGCCCATTTTCTATTTGCTCCCTTGTGGCATATTCGTTTGGTTGGGTGCACCATGTTGCGCCATGCAAGGTCGCCCGACCGGGCACATTCGGTTCGGGCCGTTTTGTTTGAGGGCGCCTGTATCAGTTTTGCTAAGTTGTGACCACCTGGGTGCCTTGTGCACGTTCGGGTGGTCTGTTTGCCATTTTCTCCCTAGTGGTATCGTTCGGTCGAGCGCGCCATGTTGCGCCATGTGAGGTTGCCCGACTGGGCATGTTCGGGTCGGGCAATTTCTTTCGAGGGTGCCCGTATTAGTTTTTCTAAGTTGTGACCACCTGGGTACCTTGTGCAAGTTCGGGTGGCCCGTTTTCTATTTGCTCCCTTGTGGCATATTCGTTCGTTCAGGCGCTTCGTGTCGTCCCGTGTGAGGTCGCTTGACTGGGCACGTTCAGGTCAGGCCGTTTCGTTCGACGGCGCCCGTATTAGTTTTGCTAAGTTGTGACAGCCAGGGTGCCTTGTACACGTTTGAGTGACCCGTTTTCCTTTTGCTCCCTTGTGGCATCGTAATCCGTTTGGGCGCACGGTGTCGTGCCGTGTAAGGTCGCCCGACCAGGCGTGTTCGTTTCGGGCCATTTTGTTAGAAGGTGCCCATATCAGTTTTACTGAGTTGTGACCTCCCGGGTACCTTGTGCACGTTCGAGCGGCCCGTTTTCCGTTTGCTCACTTGTGGCATTGTTCGGTCGGGTGCGTCATGTCGCGCCATGTGAGGTCGCCCAACCGAGTGCATTCGGGTCAGGCCATTTTGTTCGAGGGTGCCCGTATCAATTTTGCTAAGTTGTGATCGCCTGGGTGCCTTGTGCACGTTCGGGTGGCCCGTTTGTTGTTTTCTCCCTTGTGGCATGTTCGGTCAGGTGCCTTGTGTCACGCCATGTGAGGTCGCCCAACCGGGCGCGTTCAGGTCGGGTCGTTTCGTTCAAGGGTGCCCATATTAGTTTTGCTAAGCTGTGACAGCCCGGGTGCCTTGTGCATTTTTGGGCGAACTGTTTTCCGTTTGCTCCCTTGTGGCATCGTAATTCGGTTGGGCGCACGTTGTCGCACCGTGCGAGGTCACCCGACCGGGCACGTTCGGTTCGGGCCATTTTGTTCGAGGGTGCCCGTATCAGTTTTTCTAAGTTGTGACCGCCCGGGTGCCTTTTGCACATTCGGGCAGCCCGTTTTCTTTTTACTCCCTTGTGGCATATTCGTTCGGTCGGGCATGTCGTGTCGCACCGTGCAAGGTCGCCCGACCAGGCGCGTTCGATTTGGGTTGTTTTGTTTGAGGGTGCCCGTATCAGTTTTGCTAAGTTGTGACTGCATCGGTGCCTTGTGCAGGTTCAGGCGGCTCGTTTGCTATTTTCTCCCTTGTGGCATATTCGTTCGGTCAGGCGCGTCGTGTCGCGCCATGTGAGGTCGCATGACCGGGCGCATTTGAGTCAGGACGTTTCGTTCGAGGGCGCCTGTATCAGTTTTGCTAAGTTGTGACAGCTCGGGTGCCTTGTACAGTACATTCGGGTGACCCGTTTTCCGTTTTCTCCCTTGTGGCATCGTTTAGTTGGGTGCGTGGTGTCATTCCATGCGAGGTCGCCCGACCAAGTGCATTTGGTTCGGGCTGTTTTGTTTGAGGGTGCCCCTATCAGTTTTGCTAAGTTGTGACTGCATGGGTGCCTTATGCACATTCGAGCGGCCCGTTTTCTATTTTCTCCCTTGTGGCATATTCGTTCAGTCGGGCGCACTGTGTCGCGCCGTGCGAGGTCGCCCGACCGGGCACGTTCGGTTCGGGCTGTTTTGTTCGAGGGCGCCTGTATCAGTTTTGCTAATTTGTGACCGCCCGAGTGCCTTGTGCACATTCAAGCGGTTCGTTTTCCATTTTCTCCCTTGTGGCATCGTTCAGTTGGGCACGCCGTGTCGCGCCATGTGAGGTCGCCCGACCGGGCGCGTTCGGGTCAGGCCTTTTCGTTTGAGGGCGACCGTATTAGTTTTTCTAAGTTGTGACCGCCCGGGTGCCTTGTGCACATTTGGGCGGTCCGTTTTCTGTTTGCTCACTTGTGGAATATTCATTCGTTCAGGTGCATCGTGTCGTGCTATGTGAGGTCGCCCGACCGGGCACGTTCGGGTCGGGCCGTTTCGTTCAAGGGTGCCCGTATTAGTTTTGCTAAGTTGTGACCACTCGGGTGCCCTGTGCACGTTCTGGCGGCCCGTTTGCTATTTGCTCCCTTTTGTAATATTCGTTCGGTTAGGCGCGTCGTGTCGTACCGTGTGATGTCGCCCGACCGGGCGCGTTCGGGTCGGGTCGTTTCGTTCGAGGGCGCCCGTATAAGTTTTGCTAAGTTGTGACCGCCCGGGTTCCTTGTGCGGGTTTGGGTGGCCCATTTTCCATTTTCTCCCTTGTGGCATCGTTCGGTCGGGTGCGTCGTGTCGTGCCGTGTGAGGTCGTCCGACCGAGCGCGTTCAGTTCGGGCCATTTTATTCGAGGGCGCCCATATCAGTTTTGCTAAGTTGTGACCGCCCGAGTGCCTTGTGCACGTTTGGGTAGCCCGTTCGTCATTTTCTCCCTTGTGGCATCGTTCGGTCGGGCACGTCGTGTTGCACCATGTGAGGTCGCCCGACCGGGCACGTTCGGGTCAGGTCGTTTCGTTCGAGGGCGCCCGTATCAGTTTTGCTAAGTTGTGATAGATCAGGTGCCTTGTGCAGTACATTTGGGTGGCCCGTTTTCCATTTTCTCCCTTGTAGCATCATTCGGTTGGGCGCGTGGTGTCGCGCTGTGCGAGGTCGCACGACCGGGCGTGTTCGGTTCGGGCCGTTTTGTTTGAGGGTGCCCATATCAGTTTTTTTAAGTTATGACCGCCTAGGTGCCTTGTGCACATTCAAGCGACGCATTTTTTTTTGCTCCCTTGTGGCATATTCTTTCGATCGGGCGTCGTGTCACATCGTGCGAGGTCGCTCGATTGGGCGTGTTCGGTTCAGGTCGTTTTGTTCGAGGGCGCCCGTATCAGTTTTTCTAAGTTATGACTGCCTAGATGCCGTGTGCACCTTTGGGTGGCCAGTTTTCCGTTTTCTCCCTTGTGGCATTGTTTAGTCGGGCGCGCCGTGTCGCGCAATGTGAGGTCGCCTGACCGGGCGCGTTCGGGTCGAGTCGTTTCATTCAAGGGCGCCTGTATCATTTTTGCTAAGTTGTGATTTCCCAGGTGCCTTGTACATGTTCGAGCGGCCCATTTTTTGTTTTCTCCCTTATGGCATATTCGTTCGGTGAGGCGCCTCATGTTGCATCGTGTGAGGGCACCCGACCGGGCGCGTTCGAGTCGGGCCGTTTCGTTCGAGGGCACCCATATCAGTTTTGCTAAGTTGTGACAGCCTGGGTGCCTTATGCACATTCGAGTGACCTATTTTTTGTTTGCTCCATTGTGTCATCGTTCGTTTGGGCGCGCGGTGTCGCTCCGTGCAAGGTCGCCCAACCAGGCACATTCGGTTCAGGCCGTTTTGTTCGAGGGTGCCTGTATAAGTTTTTCTAAGTTGTGACCGCCCAGGTGCCTTGTGCACGTTCGAGCAGATTTTTTTTTGTTTTCTCCCTTGTGGCATATTCGTTCAATCAGGCACGCTGTGTTGCACCATGCGAGGTCACCCAACCGGGTGCGTTTGGGTCGGGCCATTTCGTTCGAGGGCGCCCGTATCAGTTTTTCTAAGTTGTGACTGCCCGGGTGCCTTGTGCATGTTTTGGTGGCCCGTTTACCATTTTCTCCCTTCTGGCATAATTGGGTCGGGTGCGCTGTGTCGCGCCATGTGAGGTCGCCCAACCTGTCGCGTTCAGGTCGAGTCGTTTCGTTCAAGGGCGCCCGTATCATTTTTGCTAAGTTGTGACCACTCGAGTGCCTTGTGCACATTCGAACGGCCCGTTTGTCGTTAGCTCCCTTGTGGCATCGTTCAGTCGGGCGCGTCGTGTCATGCCGTGCAAGGTCGCCCGACTGGGCACGTTCGGTTCGGGCCATTTTGTTCGAGGGCGCCTGTAACAATTTTGCTAAGTTGTGACTGCCCAGGTGCCTTGTGCATGCTCGGGCGGCCAGTTTTATGTTTTCTCCCTTGTGGCATATTCGTTCGGTCAAGCGCATTGGACCATTTCCTTCGAGGGCGCCCGTATCAGTTTTGCTAAGTTGTGACAACCCGGGTGCCTTGTGCACGTTCGGGCGGCCCATTTTCTTTTTGCTCCCTTATGGCATCGTTCAGTTGGGTGCGTGGTTTCGTGGTGTGCGAGGTCGCCCAATCGGGCGTGTTCGGTTCGGGCCGTTTTGTTCGAGGGTGCCCGTATCAGTTTTTCTAAGTTGAGAGCGCCCGGGTAGCTACTTTTCCTGTAAATAACTTTCCCACTAGCTTACTGTAACTACTCCAAGATAAACACAAAAGGTCTTAAGTATCTTTTTTACAATATTATGGGATGCTATTGGATGAATTAAAAGTGCAAGTGTTGCACATGAAATCACTAAAAAGCTATAGAATCAAGCACTGTGTGTATATCATATTACAACAAAATTGTAGTACACCCTCTTAGATTCAATATCCTCGACCCACAGGTAAAATACTTGCATAACCTCGTCATACACTTTTTATGGTAACACAATACTTCCAAAGTGCTTTAATATCCTAAGATAACCATCAAAATGAGGGCTTGTTTGCACACATCATTCATTTACAAAAAAGCTATGACGATTTGGATAGATCTGGCACAAGGCTGAAAGCCCATCTGATCAATGACATGAATCTTAGCAGAATATAGTACTCCCTTTGTTAAAAAATCACAACAGCTAGTTGGATCTCTCCAGTAAACTTGATCAAGTAATAGAAACATTCCTAAGGTAACTGATTTCTAATTTGAGTCATCCATGAGTGGCACAAAAATAGAAGGATTCATTTTGAAATGGGAAACTATTTCATCTTTGCATCTGTCCATTCTAGTCCAAAGAAATGAATATAGTCTTCCTATTTGAGAAGTGATTGCTTTGAGCATGCATTCATATTTTCTCCACTGAGAATGGAGACTAAGGCATCTTTAACAAGAACCTATGTCCTAAATCAAATGTCTTCCACAAACTTTTTACTATCAACCCAACAATATTCACGAATATTTAAAACACATGAAGGCTCTGTATTATTTCCTTCCTTCCCATGCCAGGTCCTTTTAAACTTGCTAACTATATCACTTTTAATCATCTTGACTTGTCTAATCGGTTGCTCGGTATGGATAAGGATAGTTGCTCGGTATGGATAGAGAAGGTCGCGAAGGAGTACAAGGACATATTCACCTCTCCTGCAGGGGTACCTCTACACTTTTAGGTCAATCACTCCATCATTCTGACCCCGAGCGCATTCCTACCCAATGGGTTGATATATCAACGTTCTGTTATGGAGACTGCCTTCAAGTCCAAGGAGGGCATTTTTGATGGTTGGTCATGCCGTTCAAGTTGACGAATGCTCCCTCAACCTTCATGAGACTGATGGATGACATTTTGCGACCTTTCACCAACTCATGTGTTTGTGGGTAATGTCATTATTACCATGTGTTTGTAGACTAATTAGTAAATTTTAATTAAATTTACTAATTCATAATTAATCAATTGATACATGATTAAAGACCCCTAATTAATCAATTGATATCTATGCCGACTGTGGTTTGAACTTGTGTCATTATCATGGTGGTCGTGCACTGTCTCAACTACTAGACCAGACCACAGCCCAAAGGACATAATGAGCAGTGCATGTTACAACCTCAAATTCATAATTTCCCCCATCAAAGTGAAAAGGGTGAGCATATCTGGTAGGAAAGTCTCGTGCCTCTCTGGTTAGGAAAAAGGAATCCATTTTGTTCAAATGTTAGTCCTGAGAGCTAGCCGAAAATGAATTTTCAGATCAATCAGAAGCTAGATAGGTGGACTCCGACTGTCCAATTGTTGAAATTGCAGAACAAAGGTCCTTTTAAACTTGCTAACTATATCACTTTTAATCATCTTGACTTTTCTAATCGGTTGCTTGGTATGGATAAGGATAGTTGCTCGGTATGGATAAAGAAGGTCACAAAGGAGTACAAGGACATATTTACCTCTCCTGCAGGGGTACCTCTACACTGTTAGGTCAATCACTCCATCGATCTGACCCCGAGCGCATTCCTACCCAATGGGTCAATATATCGACGTTCTGTTATGGAGACTGCCTTCAAGTCCAAGGAGGGAATTTTTGATGGTTGGCCATGCCTTTCAAGTTGACGAATGCTCCCTCAATCTTCATGAGATTGATGGATGACATTTTGTGACCTTCACCAACTCATGATTCTTGGTTGTGTATTTGGATGACATCCTGATCTTCAACTAGAGTTACCCCTTAACCCCTTAACCCCTTGATCTGCTAGGGGCCGGTTACCTTGATAGTAACAGTGGTGTATTCATACTCCTTCTGAATAACCAATAAAGGATCAAGGAAATTGACCAATATGTTGTCAAGTTTTATCTTATCCATCTCTGGGGTAAGCTGCTTTTCGGCTAACTCCACTGCTTTTGATCTCAATTTTGCCAATTGCTTCCTTCTCTCATATGATACCTGAGCCTTTGCCTTTCTCTTCCCTTCTAATTTCGTAATAGTGTCATAGTGATGCCAAGAAACTTCTTTGGAAAGCCATCCTAGCACACAACACTAGGTTATGAGGGTATCTCAATTTTTCCAATTGTTTCCTTCTCTCATATGATACCTGAGCCTTTGCCTTTCTCTTCCCTTCTAATTTCATAATAGTGTCATAGTGATTCCAGCCAACTTCTTTGGAAAGCCTTCCTAGCACACAATACTAGGTTATGAGGGTATCATGTGTTTGTGGGTAATGCCATTATTACCATGTGTTTATAGACTAATTAGTAAATTTTAATTAAATTTACTAATTCATAATTAATCAACTGATACATGATTAAAGACCCCTAATTAATCAATTTATACCATTAATACATGATTAATCATAATTAATCAATTGATATCATTAATACATGATTAAATATCCCTATCTTAGCCTATTTTTTTAAATTCCAACAAATTAGCCTAATAACCTTACCCACGCACCCTTTTTCCAAAAATTCTTACCAATCGATTTCATTACCCATGCACCCTTTTTCTAAAAATTCTTATGCAACGGTGCTAAGAGTTCGATTCTCATGGCCTAATTGATTTCATTATCTTACCAATCGATTTCATTACCCACGCGCCCTTTTTCCAAAAATTCTTATGCAACGGTGCTGAGAGTTCGATTCTCACGGCCTAATCAATTTCATTATCTCTGCAACGGTGTTGAGAGTTCGATTGTTCGTTCAACCAGTCAGTTGTTTGTTGGTTAAGGGGTTTAGCAGGTTTGGGGGTTTAGCAGGGGACCCGCTGGTTTGACCACCAAAATGGTAAGCATACTCCAATCCTTTAGTTGTAATGTCCCCAATGTTTTCTCTGATTGCAAATTCTTTGTAGATAGGTGCATTTTATTCTGTTTGTAAATTACAACCATCCTCAAAATTCATGTCAGAAAATTCAATCTGTAATTACCCTAGGGGAGAAGAAAACACCTGTTAGGCTGAATGCCATTGTGGCCTAGTCGTGACAGGGCCCAAGTCAGCTAGACTCGTCACTCTAGGGAATAAATCTATTAAGGAAACAGACGTTTATCATTTAAGTTATAAATTCAAGGGTTTTCTCATGATTAGATCACAATGAATTGATGCTACACTGATATCATAATGAGACTGTGGATATTCATTTGATCAACATATTATTGATAAATATGATTATGTCCAACCATATTATTGAAGAGCTTCAAGGGCTTTCCTCATTTGATGACAAATACACTTCAAAACTTTATACATTCTTCATTTGTATACATTATTTTATATCATAAATATAGCATCATATAGCACTCAATTCTTTGTAATCATAATAACAGAGCTTAATGATTAGAGGAGAAGAAAACACTACCCTAGGGTGGGGTTTCTCCTCAACTATCCCTACCACACTTATGGACCAACCAACAATTGAACGTTTCCCTTACTTATGGAGACACCCCCTATGCTATGCACATTCAATTCCAAGAGCTAATTGCTAAGGAACACTCCTACACTATGCCTAACGACCCTCCAAACAATCCCTCTAACTATTGTTGTATCAACCTCCCTTTTTGGTCTTTTAGACAAAGGTGACCCTCACACCATCAAGCACATTTCTATCACAAGACTCAAACCCAATTCATTTCCCAAGTGAGGTTCTTGCAACAATTCCATTTCTCTTCCAGTTGTGACAGTCCACGTAACCCTTCGATTTTCTCTACCTTTTCTAATACTGTTGTTGGGTATTTGACATCGAAAAATTAAATCAAATTCTAGATAAAATCTAATTTAAAATAACCATTAATAAATACAAAACTACCAACCAATGGTTGAGTATTACTTCTAGTAAGCCTATCACATTCAGTAATTATAATAGGCTTTAATGATATTGTACATACCTTATGTGGCCTAGGCTTGCGAATAACCTCTGTAACCTAAAATATGCAAACACAATAGTACTTCAACACATTTTCAGACTTCCATTTGATCAAATCACTCTATGAAAAGCTTGTTTCTTTCACAAATTTCAAGTCACAAATGACTGATACAGAGAATCGATGTGGATTTTTCTTAAATTTTCAATTAACAAAATCACAAAACCACACATTATTTTTATTGTTGGAAGACATCATAAACTTCATCATTCCTTTCAAGGAAAGGGGAAAAAATATATCTGATTCGATACCTCCAGATTCCAGAGGCATCTTCAAATACCATATGATATATATTATAAACAACTAGAATGAGGACACCTCCCAGGAACAAATCTTCAAATGTCAACAACTCAAGTTGAACAAATCTTATCAATCCAAAAGAGGTTTTTCCCCTCGTATGGGAAGTACTAAACTAGAGATATCTCCTACTAGATAAATGAACTGAAAAGGCTTATTTTACAAAATGCTTTACCATTGTTGGTAAAAAAAATTCAAACTAACAGCATCTCTTGCTGCAAAGATTAATGAAAAGTAACAAAATCCATGACCTAAGTAAGATTCCATGGATATATTATTCTTGTTCTTCAATCACTTCTCACACCACTTGTTGATCGCTAGTTTTGGCATGAAGATTTTGATCCCTCTAACCCTAGTCAAGATCATTTTCCAATGTGGATTAATTTTATGAATATTTTAGACAAGGCTAAATCTATGTAAAGTTGATGGCAGAAAGGTTGGGCAACGTTTCTCATATGTGATCAAGGTTTTCATAAAAAATGGCTAACCAACCCCCTCCTCCACCACCCAACACTAGAGCATTAAACTTGTTAATGGAGGTCAAATATTTGTACCAAAGATGTTGTATTTGAATTATCGTAAGACTTGTTTTGCCTATCAAGCACTTGATCACTATGGCAAGGATTGCCTCCACCAAAAGATGTTGAAACCTTACAAGGTGCCTGATGCAAAGGCTCCAGTTCCGTATGTGTAGAATGCATAATTCCAATGCAATGGTTCAAAAGAGGGTTCAAGTAGTACAAAGAAAGAAGGAGAATGTTAAGTCTTCTAATACCAAATCTTCAAGAAACATCCCTAGAGTTTTCAATGATAAAGATGGTTGGAAAATTCAACAAAGTGGCAAAAGGAAATCCACATCTAATATTCAGAAATACCATTTGCACACCCAAATCCCCTGTTAACACTTGAAGTGGTCCAGTAACATGGTAACTAGAAATCTAATCACCATCACCACAAATTCCTCTCTGTTTTGGCTAGTGCATGTTGGCCACAGCAGGGACCTCCTGAATAATCTCAGCCAAAACATGAATGCTAACTTGCCAAAACAAACTCAGATCTGTGTAATAATTGAGGGTACAGCAAGCTAAAAGGTGCAAATTTACACTTAAATTTATATTTTGAAACTCATTTTCCTTTTTTGTGTTTTCCCAAGGAAAATATAAGGCACTTGTATTCCATGGGTGGTACACAATGTGAACCTGCTAGTGTAGGGTTGAGTGAGACACACAACATAAGAGGCCAATGCATAGTATCGATTTCAATACCTCCTCCATTTAGCTCGAGGAAACAATCCACTTGTGCTAGCCCACTGGACTTGAAAAAATGTTTTGAACATCTTGTACCATTTCAAAGCACTTAAGAAATATTGAGATTACTGGTGCCTTGCTAAACCTATGAAGTCCATGTTGGGCGAACATTTCTCAAGTGAGGTTTGAACCAAGATGGGGAGGATATAACAAATTGTCCTCTTAATCACTCCAGCTGAATCATATTAACAGGATTGCATGAACGTATACATGCACCTTTGAATGATTTCATACTTTTAGGAATTCTAACTTTCTAATTGAATTATAGATCAAATATTAATTTCAATCTACACATATATTATCTTGATTCCTTGTACTAAGGTCTAAAGAAAAGTTTACAGATCTATTTTGGCTGAAGGATCAAAGTAGGTTTGGGACTTGGAAAATACTCATGAGTCAACCTAGAAAAGCCTAGTAAAGTACAAAATATAAAATTTACAAAACTTCCAGAAATATATATGTAGTTTATGTTCAACTTTGATATGAAACTTTACAATGTATATAATGCAAAATTAATTTGTTTGGATGTTGTAATTTTATTATGAAGTACATGATGCATAACGTATGCCATGGAACATGGTATGAAGAAACAATTATGTTGATGTTAGAGTCTTTGTGCTCGTCCTAAAATTTGGTAAAGGCTTCAGAAATAGAGTTCAAAACAGTCTGAGAAATTCCACTTAAATACAATGTTATCATCCAACCAGTGCTTTCCCTGTTCCTGTAGCTTAGGCTGGGAAGATACATGATATCCATTTGACAGTAAGATGTTGTAAATGAATTTAGCTGAAAACCAAACCAGGCAGACTAAACTGAAAGCTTGAAAACATGAATGTGTACAGGTTTGTCCTTGGCAACCAGGTTTAATACAGAAAAATAACTACACATCTATGGTTGTATCCTGTGTTCATTTCCACTGTTTGTATGGTACTGATGAAACTAGTATAAAGTCTACTTTAGAGGTCAGATCACTGCTATAGAAGAATGTGATTATGTTGTTGCTTTTCTAGTGTTTTGTTTCAATTTTTTTGTGATTTATACATAGCATACTCAATAATACTGAAGTTATGAAGCTGATTTGTTTCAATAATTAATATACCTTTTGAGATTTTAAAATTTCACTACAAATAACCCAGTTTAGTCTCATTGTCAACTCGTCTCTTTTTTGGCTGCCTTAATGTGCAATGACATGTTCCCAAGACTGAATTCAATGCAAGGCATATTTGAAACTCTAACTCTGTCTTCTGGTGTCTTATTAGAAATTATTTCAGTTTTCATTTTGTGTTTTCAAGTTAGATATTTTTTTCAAGTTTTTACATTTATAATTTTATTGCAATGTGGCAGACTAATCAGGGCAGTACAGGAACAACCTGAAACAAGGTGATCGCGAAAAGGGGTCAGCGGAAGAACATGTAAAGTGCCAGCATTGCTCTATCTTCAAGTATTTTAGTTATTTACATAATTGAAATAATATTAATTTTGTTCAAATATGCAGACACCTGGCCATGGTACACCTGATGATTCCCTGTATGAGGAAGAGCTTTCTTCATCCCCATGTCCATTGCTCTTGCTATGAAAAAAGCCACGAAAAGCAACGTTGGAATTTGATAGTTTGGTAGACACGCCTCAAACACCTGAAACAGAAGCAAGGATAGAACAACTTATGACCCAACTAGCAACATATCAGGTAATAATTAAAAATCAAAAGGATATTTTTTTTTATCTGCATGAGATGAATTGTGATAGTTTTATTTTTAATTTTTACATTAACTAAACTAACAAAAAGTTCTTTTGTATGTAGCGTTATCTGACACTTGCTGAACCCGGTGTTGGTGGTAGTGGGACACAAGGGCAAGAGATTTCTGAGCAACCCTCTCGTACACCTTCTACGCCTTTAGGTGCCAGCCAAGAAACACACCCTGCCCAAGCAGACACCCAGCCAACCGTTGAACGTGTTGGCAGTGATGAGGCTGATATGGCCAACTATATTATTGCGTTTCCTAGAGCTACACGTGTCAGCTCCACGGACACCATTCATGGCGCTTTTTTGGTGAACGATGAAGGTGTCCCTATAAATCACGTACAACTCCCAGGTAAGTTTTAATCTTTTAACTATTTCATCTACTCTATGTAAACTATATTTTATCATGATTTTTATTTTTAAATTAGTGATAATATCTTTTTTTTTGTAGGAAACAATGAGTTCTATCAGTTTTTGGAGAGCAAGGCATTGTATATTTTTGGCCCAACCATACGCACAAGGTGGGAATTCCCAGAATTCCAACCTGAAAAAATAACTTCTAGATTATCTAGAAGGCTTTTTTGGGGTGGGCACATTTGATAGAACATCGGTGGCTCAAGTAGTTGGAAAATATTTGAAATATACCAGGGACACCTATAGGACGCACTTGCAATTTAACCATATATACTAGCATCCTATCATAGTTCCAGAGAGTGAGTGGAGAGCACTCATCCATGACGGAAAAGAGAAAAGGGCAAAGAAAGAAGGAAAAATGCTAACTGGACCCGCAAGGTAAATTACAACTTTAATTCAATAGCTTTAATTTTCTCTATTTCTAGAATAAAAGTTTGCTACGTCATATCTGACTTCAATCTTTTAATGATAGGTTGCCTAACACCTCGAAGGCAACCAAAGCTAGGATTGAAAAAAAGGGTCATCACAAGCTAGCCAGGGCGGCTACTTGAAAATAGCCGCAAGAATTGTAAGTAGCTAAACATCTTATAATTAATTGTATCGCCTTCCAACATTTTTGTAATCCTATCAAATAACCTTAAAAATACACAATCATATGTAATGTAGGGTGATGACTTCGAAACAGAAACTACAGAGGAAACAGAAACTACAGAGGAAGATAAAAATATTACTTTCCATTCCGGCTATCAAGTCGTAGTTGAACATCGCAGAAGCTTGGGGCAGGTCCCAAGATCCAGAATGCCTGATAAGGTAAAACATTAACCTTTCAATATTTTTGTTTTCGTCCATAAATTTAATTTCTAAAAACTTTTTTTAAATCAGGGGAGTAGCACTTCTAACGAGCCAAATAACCCAGTTGTAGAGCTAGATGTAGATGTTCCTCACGTGCAACCTGAGCATTGTAGTGGGGACCAGGCCGACAATGCTACTATCAGTGAGGGCCATGACGGTAATTAATTTCCACTTATAATTTTTTCATACCTTGATGGTTGTCCTTATAACGTTTTCTGTTTAAATGACAAAGAATGTTTCCCTTGAGGATCTTACCACCAGAGAGGAAGACAGGGCAATGGTCCCAACGGCGACAACTGGTGCACCAGGTAAATAATCTCATTGCAATTTTTTTTTATTAATATTACAGAACTAGTTCAATGATATTTAAAAACTTACAATTAAAATTTAATATTATCTGTTTTTGTAGGCGATGCCCCGTCACTGGATGAGACCAGACATCGTGACTATGCAACTAGGTTAGCAAGTATGAAAGGCACGAAACAAAGAGTGGTGAAAGCACGATGATATTGATGATGTAATTAGGAGCTTTAGAAATAGGAAGAAGAAAAAGAAAATTTGATAATGTAAAATATTGTATTATTATAAGAAAAACGTTACCATACTTGAAAAGTTTTTTGCGTTATATAAAAAACTCATTTATCATACTATTTTTATGTCAAGCACTAATTTCAATGTTTCCTTGCGTACTTTTTGTTGCATTGTTTTTTTATTAGTTATTGATTTTTTTTTTTCTGCTCATGAAAGTAAAAAATGAAATATAGATTGGGTATTGGGGAATTGAGAGTGATGTGAGGGGGGGTGGGGGGGGGGGGGCGAGGGGCCATAAGAGCTTCCACCTTCACGTGGTTGGCCCTGTTTAGTAGAGAATAATTTATTGGAGTGATTTAATCTTGGAGAAAACTTCCCTCGATCCAACGTAGCAACAAAAAAGTCATTGTTGACTTAGTTGCTGCTCTTTCAGATCGTGGGAGGCTTGTTCCAAGTTCAGGCGACTCCAATAATTTTTTCTTGAAACAAAGAGGAGCTTATTTAGGTATGTTTTGACATTTTCAACATATCTTCTAACGTTATCATAAGAATGCATCTTAGAGTAAAAATACTGCATCCATTACTTTTATTTATTGTATAGATAATTATGGATTTTGAATGACTTGGCAGCGCAGGTACAAATCCTCTTGCATCATGAGCAATACAACTTGTCAATCGTGGTCATGTCCAGGATATTTTTACCGTATGCCTTGACCAAGTTCGTAATGTCACATTTTGTGTTCCTTTACGTGGGGCCTCATAATTCAATATTAAGCTTGTTCATGATTATTATCTGTGTTTTTTGTATGTTTTTTCTATCTATTTGATTGTAAGAAACTCTCGCATGTTTCCTCGTTTGCTCACTATGATTTACTACCATTCCTGTGATGAATCTGACTTTATTGTTACAGACATTTACTTTATCAAGGCTTCATAATTTCGCCATTTACGATTTCATAGGTGACATCATGTAAATTTGTCAATCTCACGTTGGTGATGAGCTTTAGTTCCTCCAGATTTGGGGCTTTTCTGATATTTTCTCCCTCATTTCATTCCTGCATCACCTCATTCTTTGAGCATGCAAATTTTCTACCACTTGTACCAATTGGCACATGTCAATCTCTGAGTGGTGCAACATGTCACCTATTTTCGGCCCACTTGACCACTTGAAAAACTCAAATCCACACATCATGTGTCTTTATCATGGAGTGCCACATGTCCTAGATATTTTAGATGCTAACATCATGCTTCTTATGTGTTATGTCAAACAATCACAGTGTTCCATGTGGCCTTATGCCATGTCACTATTCTGGAAGAGAGATTTGAGCCTCTTCTTTTCATGATTTTTCTATTATAATTTTTTTCTTCAGGACGGGAAATCCCTTTTGCAATAGATGGGGATTTTCCCATTTCCCTGGAGTCATCTCCTAGGACACACTTCAAGCCATCATCAAAGAGGCAATCTACAACTCTCTGTTGTTGCCCTCTTTCCCTTGAATTATGCGCTTCTAGAAGACCAGTTAGGGCACTCTTCTAGCCCTTATCCTGTTGCTTCATCATTGTATCAACTTCTCCTGACAGGCTGCTTCTCTTTTTTTTCCACTTAAAGGAAGAAAACACTACCCTAGGGTGAGGTTGCTCCTCAAATATCCCTACCGCACTTGTCGACCAACCAACAATATGAACGTTTCCCTTACTTATGGAGAAACCCCCTATGCTACTGCACATTCAATTCCAGGAGCTACTTGCTAAGGAACACTCATACACTATGCTTAACGACCCTCCAAACAATCCCTCTAAGTATTGTTGTATCAACCTCCCTTTTTGGTCTTTTAGACAAAGGTGACCCTCACACCATCAAGCACATAATGCTATCACAAGACTCAAACCCAATCCTACATTTGTTCTCCACAAACTTCTCTTCCAATTCCTTAAAATGTGATTTGTATTTTTTGAATAACTCGGCCCTAGTTAGGGTACCTATCCCTGCTCAAATCCATCCTTCCTCCCACCTGTAAGCCTTCTTCTTTATGTGTTCTTGTTGGAGATAGTTGTGGCCTTATTGTGGCTTGTAAGTACCTCTAATGGCCTTGCTACAGGATAGTAGCACATTTATATTTGTAAATGAAAATGAGTAGACATAACATGGACCTACTTTTCCCCAAGGACTAAGGTTTAGACTTGGACTTCTCCTCCTAGCGATGATAATCCATGGTGAGTAGAATGGAATGGTTAGAGATGCTTTTCTGTTGCGCAAAAATTCGAGACCTTGCCTAGTCTTGAAATTTCAATGAAATTGGGGCTATGGTAGCCTCCTACTCTGCCTCTTGGGCCTTGGTACTAATGCATACAGTAAAATTGATCATATAAATTAACCAAGCCCTCTACAACCATATTTAAAATCTCTTTTGTTCTTGGGAAAAATATACCTCTTGTAGAAACTAAATTATGTATAAGGCTAATTTCTGGTCCTAGAAACATTGTATCATTGAATATAAATGTACTGTCTACCACCTTATCCAATGGTTGGAGTTTCAAAACTCAATATATGAATTTTGGTAATTAACAATGGGCTTGGCAGAGTAACCAAGGAAGGAGAGATGATCTCAAGCTAATCAACTAGAATTGTATTCCATAAAGGGCCTAAGCAAATTCTTTGCCATACAAAAAAGTAAAATCAAAATGGGTTGTGGTTCATAGGCCCTATTAGAGGTCATTCCTGTAGGTTATAAGACTAAAATGCTGATAAGGACTTCCTTCGAAATTCCTCCGTTTACAACTGTTTTATATTTATGAATATATACAAGGGCCGATGTTGAACTGGGTTGTAACTTGTGAACCAATGAGAAGAGGCCACCAAATCTAAAATTTCAAGTAAGGAGAGAACTCTGTAATAGGTGAGAAACAAGTTTGTAGAATGATCTCTAAGATAGTGTGTGGGGGAAACTGAGGGTGATACAAAAAAAATGATGGAGGAGGTTTACAGGAATCCTTTAAAATTGTTGACCGAGCCTTGGATTGCAATTGTAGAACATAATGATGTTGTTGGATAAAAGTGAAATAATGCTTTTAAGCTTTAGGATCAACCTGTACTTGATGTTATCTTTATGCAATAGGTAAGTGTTGTTTAATGCATCATATTAGGCCTTTCAATCATATTGGTAAGGTTTCCCAAGCATCATACCACAACAATTCATATTGGTGACATCACGAGTGGCGGTTTTTTCCAAAAATTTATGACTAAAAGTAATTGAGACAATGCATGTGTGAGTGATCTGAGAAGAGGAACTCTACATCCAAGTGCATGAGGATGAGGATGAAGATCCACTAGAATGTTAGTGTATTGATGATAGATTTGACAATCAGATTCTCTTGTGAGCTATCAGGAATCTAATTTCAATCTTCACAAATATTATCTTGATTCCTAGGTTATTTGAGCTATGATCTTGATGTTGTTCCTTTTTAAACATACAACTTTGGTTGAGTTTGGTTCTTGCTGAACAGGCCTTTTTTAGGTTACACTTCCTGTAAAGGCTAATTTGTTAAATTTTGGGTTTTGCCAGTGTAAGATGGGCATTACGTAAATGTGTGCGAGTTTTCTATACCTCTCAAAAATGAATTCTTTAATGTCCCAAATCTGCAAATGAATGCCCTTCCATGTCTTATGACTAATACTTGGATATGTCTCTTTGCTTGATATGGCAACCTTCAATCTCAAAATGAATCATCTCATTTTTATTTGTGGGTATGGACTGTCATACGGACAGGGGTTTTCTTCTGTCATATTTTTATAGTGTTCTTTCATATTTATGCCCATGTCATGTTCCTGCAATGCGAAATGCTTGTTTTTCATTCCTATTTTCTTTTAGTTATTATAAATTGTATTTTCTCTGGTCTGATACACGTTTCCAATTCTTGCATAAAAGGCACTGTTTGGAGAAAAGGAGTGGTATTTCTTCACTCCCAGGGACAGGAAGTATCCAAATGGTTCTCGCCCCAACGGGGCTGCGGGCTCAGGATATGGAAAGCCACAGGTGCAGATAAACCCATCACTGCTAATGGCAGCAATAGGCATGTTGGAATCAAGTAGGCTCTGGTTTTCTATGTCGGAAAAGAACCTAAAAGAAATAGGACTAATTGGATTATGCACGAATACAGCCTTGCTGATGTCAATAGATCTGCAAAGAAGAAGAGCAGCTTAAGGGTAAGCAATTGTTCCTGTGTATTGTATTCTGTGCATATTCTTGTGTGTCAATAGACAGTGTAGGTGTTGTTTGGTTTAAAACACCTGTTAGGCTTGATGCCATTGTGGTCTAGTCGTGACAGGGCCCAAGTCAGCTAGACTCATCACTCTAGGGAATAAATCTATTTGGGAAACAGGGGTTTATCATTTAAGTTATAAAATCAAGGGTTTTCTCACGATTAGATCATGATGAATTGATGCTACACTAATATCATAATGAGACTGTGGATATTCGTTTGATCAACATATTATTTATAAATATGATTATGTCCAACCATAGTATTAAAGAGCTTCAAGGGCTTTCCTCATTTAATGACAAATACACTTCAAAAATTTATACATTCATCATTTGTATACATGAGTTTAGATCATAAATATAGCATCATATAGCATTCAATTCTTTGTAATCATAATAACAGAGCTTAAGGATTAGAGGAATCCTAGTGATGCATTGAAATTCTTTGAATATATATACAATAAAATTCTTACTCCTTTTTTCTTATACGTATTTCTTGCATAGGTTTTGATTTCAATGCAACAACATAGTTAGATCAATTTCTCGCTTTCTGAACATAGAATCAATTTGATGGTTTTCTTCATATAAGTTGACTCAACATTTTCTTTGGATTTATCTATAACTTCGATTGATTTCTCTGTGATAGTTTAGATGTCGGAAAGAGGCTACATGTCTTCCTAATGCCCAATTTTCCATCATGAATCATATACTTTATCCAAGGAGTTCTATCCCTCAACACTGAATTCTCACACGCTTCATAAGTTTCTCTAAATTCTAGATCCTCCTTGTACATTTCCTTAAGATGTTCAAATCCCAAAGCACCCACTTGGATTTTTTGCAAAACCAAGCAGCTCCTACTCAAAGAATATCCAACCTTGTTAGAATTCCCACTAATATGTTTAAGAACAAAAGTAAAAATTTGCATGAAATCAACCCATTTTGCATGCTTTTAATTTAAGTTCTCTTTCCTAGTTATAAACTTGAAGGCATGGTTGTGAGTATACAAGATAAACTCTCTAGGTATGAGATAATGCCTCCATTTTTTTAAAGATTGTATCACTGCAAAAAATTCCTTGTCATAGGTAGAATATTTATGTTTGGACTCATTCAAATCCTCACTGAGATAAGCAACAGGTTTACCATCCTAACTTAGAATAACAACAATGGTCATTCTGATTTCATTGCACTTAACTTGGAAATGTTTATGAAATCAGGCATAGAACAAATTGGTTGTTTTACTATCTTTTCTTGCAACAATTCCATTTCTCTTCCAGCTGTGACAGTCCACTTAAATAGTTGATGCTCCTTTTTTATGGTCTCAACTATTGGTGCACATATGGCTAAATTTCTAACGAATATTCTAGAGAAACTAGCCAACCCATGAAACTTCTTACCCCATGAATATTATTCGGTGTAGGCCATTCCTTAATATCTTTCACCTTGTCTAGTTCCATTTATAGTCCTTATGGAGAGATTATAAAACCAAGATAGGCTAATTCTATTTTCATGAAGGAAAATTTTTCCATATTTTCCAAAAGTTTCTCCTGATATAACATCTTCAGCACCAATTTGAATAACCTCACATGTTCTTTCCTAGTTTTACTAAAAACAAGAATATCATCAAAATATATAATAACAAAATTTCCAATAAAATCCGTTAGGAGTTTATTCATGAGTCTCATGAATGTACTAGGTGCATTTGTCAAGCCAAAAGGCATGACAAGCCATTCATATAAACCATCATTAGTTTTGAAGGAATATTTCCATTCATTTCCCTCTCTCGTCATAATCTAGTGATATCCACTTTTCGGTTCTAATTTTGAAAAATAATTTGCACTACTCAAACAATAATTATATCATCTACATGAGGTAAAGGAAATTTGTATCTTACTATTATATTGTTTATTACTCTGGAATCGATACACATTGTCCATCCTCCATCCTTATTTAGACTCAAAATTGCAAGTACAACATAAGGGATCAAACTCTCTTTAGTTATTCCCTTATCCAACAACTCTTGAACCTAACTTTTTATTTCCTCATTATCCTTGGGTGTCATCCTATAAGCTACTTTATTTGGAAAACTTTCTCCTGGAATTAGGTCTATGTGGTGATTGATGCTTCTTATGGGTGGTAAGGCATTTGCAAGCTCATCAACAATGATGTTAGCAAACTTATCTAGTAATACTTGAATTTCAATAGGTGATTCACTCAAATTTGTATTAGTAAGTACAACCCTAGGCTTACCAATCAAACAAAATTGTTCCTGTTCAACATGCTTGGGCCCACTTCTTTTCTAGATTATTTATCTTCTAGTCAAAAAAACACATTTTTACATCTTGTTAAAATATTCAAATGCTTGCAAATTCCACTTTGGACAGCTCACTTGATGGAGATAATTATTGCATTGAATTTTTCTTTTGGACAGGACCAAAAACGACCTAAAGATCACTCAAATCTGATAAGGGAAAGTGTATTTATGAAGCAAAGGCCACATGTGCATATTTGATAAGGTCGGCCCATCACTGCTAAGGGAAACAACAGGCGTGTTGGAATCAAGAAGGCTCTGGTTTTCTATGTTGGAAAAGCACCTAAAGGAAACAAGACTAATTGGATTATGCACGAATACCTCCTTGCTGATGTCAATAGATCTGCAAATAAGAAAGGCAGCTTAAGGGTAAGCAATTGTTCCTGTGTATTGTCTTCTGTGCATATTCTTGTGTGTCAATAGACAATGTAGGTGTTGTTTGGTTTAAAACACCTGTTAGGCTTGATGCCATTGTGGCCTAGTCGTGACAGGGCCCAAGTCAGCTAGACTCATCACTCTAGGGAATAAATTTATTTGGGAAACAGGGGTTTATCATTTAAGTTATAAAATCAATGGTTTTCTCACGATTAGATCACGATGAATTGATGCTATGCTGATATCATAATGAGACTGTGGATATTCGTTTGATCAAGATATTATTGATAAATATGATTATGTCCAGCCATATTATTGAAGAGCTTCAAGGGCTTTCCTCATTTGATGACAAATACACTTCAAAACTTTATACATTCATCCTTTGTATACATGAGTTTAGATCATAAATATAGCATCATATAGCATTCAGTTCTTTGTAATCATAATAACAGAGCTCAAGGATTAGAGGAATCCTAGTGATGCATTGAAATTCTTTGAATATATATACAATAAAATTCTTACTCCTTTTTGCTGATATGTACTTCTTGCATAGGTTTTGATTTCAATGCAGCAACATAGTTAGATCAATTTCTCGCTTTCTGAACATAGAACCAATTTGATGGTTTTCTTCATATAAGTTGACTCAACATTTTCTTTGGATTTATCTATAACTTCGATTTATTTCTCTGTGATAGTTTAGATGTTGGAAAGTCTAGGCTACATGTCTTCCTAATGCCCAATTGTCCATCCTAAATCATATACTTGATCCAAGGAGTTCTATCCCTCAACACTAAATTCTCACACACTTCATAAGTTTCTCTAAATTCTATATCCTCCTTGTACATTTCCTTAAGATGTTCAAATCCCAAAGTACCCACTTGGATTTTTTGCAAAACCAAGAAGCTCCTACTCAAAGAATCTCCAACCTTGTTAGAATTCCCACTGGTATGTTTAAGAACAAAAGTAAAACTTTGCATGAAATCAACCCATTTTGCATGATTTTGATTTAAGTTCTCTTTGCTGGTTATAAAATTGAAGGCATGGTTGTGAGTATACAAGATAAACTCTCTAGGTATGAGATATGTTGGGTGTGGAGCCTGATTATCTTGTTTACTTTGTATCACAGCATTGGACCCCTGTACCTTAAAAGGGGCGGCAACGCCGCCTATAATTAATCGTTGCCGTGGGGGGTCCAAGGGGGGGCAGCAACACTTTTCAGACCCCCCTGGCGGGGGTTTTCAGGGGCAGTGCCCCCGAAGCTAAAAAAAGATGAAAAATTGCCTTGTAAAAGTATAGTAATTTCTAGTCAATCTGGGCCGTTCATTAGGAAAATGATCTGATGGTAGAAGTTATGTTTAGATTAGGGTTTTTTGCCCTAGAAGGCAACCCCTCGCTTTTATGAGGGCATTGTATTATGGCTGTGCATTGTATGTGTATTCTCGGAGCGAGAAACGGAGAGGGAGACTGTGAGAAAGAACAAAGGATATTACAGCGGATCTGTTGTAGGTTTTGTCTTTTCATTTTGCTGGATAATAGAAAGGAAGGGATTGATTTGTTAGTGGACCTGTGGCGGGTTATGCAGGTTCAATTGTGCTCTACGGTTTATGTGTTTTTTGTGTGCTTGTATTTTCGCATATTTTATGTGTTGCATTGCTCCATAATATATAATTTTCTAACAACTGGTATCAGAGCCGAAGGTATATTTGGCTGATAAACTCGCAGGAAAGAAGGGTTCCTGGTTCGAGTGGGAGCAATGGCGGACGATAGGTAAGTTTAGGGTTGAGAACTTTAACGGCCAAAACTTTCCACTGTGGAAGATGCAGATGGAAGATTATCTGTATCAGAAATATCTGTACCTACCATTGAGTGGAAAAGCAAAGAAGTCGGCGGTCATGAGAGACGCGGAATGGAACATTCTTGATAGAAAGGCACTTGGAACAGTACGGTTGTGCCTTGTGGCATTAGTCGCCTTCAATATTTCAAAGGAAACAACAATATAGGGCTTGATGCAGAAGTAGGCAAAATTATATGAAAAACCCTCGGCCTCAAACAAGGTATTTCTTATGAAACAACTATTTAATATGAAGATGTCGAAAGGTGGATCTGTTGCAGACCATTTAAATGAATTTAATACAGTTACCAGTCAGTTAAGTTCTATAGGGGTAAACTTTGATGATGAAGTTAGAGCTCTGTTATTCTTGTGCTCATTGCCAGAGGCTTGGAATAGTTTAGTAATGGCCATTAGTAACTCTGTCTCTGGATCTAGTACTTTAAAGTTTGATGATGTTGTGGGTGCTATCCTTAGCGAGGAAATGCGACGGAAAAGCTCCGGTGAGACATCAGGTAATGCTTTGAGTGCAAAGTCTAGAGGAAGAAGAATGGAAAGTGGAAAGAGCTCGGGATATCGCAGTAAATCAAGGAAAGGCAGATCCAAGTCCAGATCGGGGATAGTTTGTTGGAAATGTGGAAAGAAAGGACACCTAAAGAAAGACTGTAGATCTCGAAAGGGAAAAGAAGGAGATACACAACAAGAAAACAATCATGAAGCAAATGTGACAGGTGATTTGTTACAAGATGCTTTTATTCTTTCTTTCGAAAATGTTACTGATTCTTGGGTTGTAGATTCAGGGGCTTCATTCCATGCCACACCTGATAACAAATATTTTCATGACTATGTTCAAGGAGATTTTGGACAAGTTCAGTTGGGTGATGATAAACCCTGTAAAATTGTTGGAATGGGTAAAGTTCTTGTAAAACAACAGAATGGAAACCAATGGCTACTAAAGGAGGTAAGGCATGTTTCTAGATCTGAAGAAAAATTTGATTTCAACAGGACAATTAGGCGGTGAAGGTTGTGTGAAAACTTTCACAGATAAAACTTGGAAGGTCACCAAAGGAGCGTTGGTAATAGCAAAAGGTGAAAAGGTTGGTACATTGTATTTATGCAATGGTATTTCTAACTTTGTTAATGCTTTAACTTCCAAAGGAGCAGATGCAGCATTATGGCATCATAGGCTAGGACACATGAGTGAGAAGGGAATGAAGATTCTTCACTCAAGAAATTTGTTGCCAGGTTTGAAGAATGTTGATTTGGATTTCTGTGAGAATTGCATTTATGGAAAACAGAAGAGAGTCAGATTTCTCAGAGTTGGGAAAGAAAAGAAGAGTGAAAAATTGGAGCTTGTGCATACAAATGTATGGGGACCTGCTCAGGTATCATCTCTCGGTGGCTCTCGCTATTATGTTACGTTTATTGATGATGCAACTAGAAAAACTTGGATTTATTGTATTCAAAATAAATCTGATGTATTTGATATTTTCAAGAAATGGAAAGCTTTGCTTGAGATTGAGACAGGAAAGAAGTTGAAGTGTCTCATATCAGACAATGGAGGTGAATATTGCAGCAAAGAGTTTGATAGGTACTGTTCAAAGCATGGAATTCGTAGAGAGAAGACAGTTCCAAGAACACCACAAGAAAATGGTGTGTCAGAAAGGATGAACAGAACAATCATGGAGCATGCAAGGTGCATGAGATTGCATGCGGGATTGCCTTTACAATTTTGGGCAGATGCTGTAGATACTGTTGTTTATCTAATAAACAGAGGGCCTTCAAGTTCCTTGGATGGTGGTATTCCAGAGGAAGCATGGACAGGTAAAAAGGTAAACTACTCTTTTTAAAGCCTTTTGGTTGTGAGGCCTTTGTCCATATTAATAAAGAAAATAGAACAAAGCTTGAGGCAAAATCAAAGAAATGTACCTTTATTGGATATGGTGCTAATGATTTTGGTTATCGCTTATATGATTATGAGAATCATAAAATCATTAGGAGCAGAGATGTAATATTCAATGAAAAGGTTTTGTATAAGAATCAGTTGCAGGAAAAGAAATAGGAAAAAGAAAGCAAGGAATACGCGGTTCTTGATGAGATATCTGAAAAAGTAAAGGTGCCTGAAAATAATAATAATCAACAACCACAGCAGCAGCAACCACCACAACAGCAACAGGCACCTCAAACACCTGAAAGTGGTGTTAAGATCTACCAAGATAAAAGATCTATCGGGATAAGTAGACCCCACGAACGATACTCTCCTTCATTATATTATTTAATTCTTTGACTGATTACGGTGAACTGAATGCTATAGGAAAAACAATACGAGTTGAAAGTAGGAAGAAGTGGGAGCTAGCCATGGATGAAGAGATGGACTCCTTAATGCATAACCAAACTTGGGACTTAGTCAAGTTGCCTGCAGGTAAAACTACATTACAGAATAAATGGGTTTACATGTTGAAGGAAGAAGATGGAGGAAAATAGAGGTACAAAGCTAGACTTGTGGTGAAGGGGTTTGCACAAAATAAAGGTATTGATTTTGATGAAATATTTTCTCCTGTTGTTAAGATGAATTCAATCAGAACTATCTTAAGTCTTGTAGCAGCGAAAGATTTACATCTTGAACAGTTAGATGTAAAGACAACATTTCTCCATGGAGATTTGGAGGAAGAGATATACATGCAGCAACCAGAAGGATATGAGGTAAAAGGGAAAGAAAAATTGGTGTGCAAGTTAAAGAAGAGCTTGTCTGGCTTAAAACAGGCTCCAAGGTAGTGGTATATAAAATTTGACAAGTTTATGTCTAAACAAGGTTATACTAGATGTCACTCTGATCATTATGTTTATCTAAAAAGGCAAAATGATGGTAGCTATATTATATTGTTATTGTATGTAGATGACATGCTTGTTGCAGGATCTAACATGCAGGAAATAAATGTGCTCAAAAGAAAATTGGCAAATTCATTTGCAATGAAGGATTTAGGAGCTGCAAAACAAATCCTTGGTATGAGGATAACTAGAGACAGGAAAAATCGCAAATTAACACTGTCTCAGAATGAGTACATAGAGAAGGTGTTGAAAAGATTTAATATGCAGAATGCAAAACCAGTTAGTACACCTTTTGCTAGCCATTTCAAACTTAGTAAGGAGATGTGCCCAAAGACCGAAGAAGACATGGATTATATGTCTAAAGTTCCATATGCATCAGCAGTTGGAAGCTTAATGTATGCAATGGTCTGCACAAGGCCTGATATTGCACATGCAGTGGGAGTTGTAAGCAGGTACATGAATAATCCAGGAAAAGAACATTAGATGGCAGTAAAATGGATTCTCAGATATTTGAGAGGTACCACAAATCAATCATTATGCTTTGGTGGTTCAAACATTGCTCTACAGGGATATGTTGATGCAGATATGGCAGGTGACAGAGATAACAGGAGGAGCACTACAGGATATGTATTTACTGTAGGTGGAACAGTTGTTAGTTGGGTTTCAAAAATCCAAAGTGTTGTTGCACTTTCAACAACAGAAGCAGAGTATGTTGCTGCTACAGAGGCTAGTAAAGAAATGATTTGGTTACAAAGGTTTATGAATGAATTGGGTAAGAAGCATGATATGGGCACACTATACAGTGATAGCCAAAGTGCTATTCATCTTGCAAAGAACTCAGCATTTCATTCCAAGACTAAACACATACATCTCAAGTACCATTTCATACGGTTAGTATTGGAAGATGGAGAGTTGAAGCTGGAAAAGATACACACTAGCCAGAATCCAGCAGATATGCTAACAAAAGTTGTAACCAGGGAGAAACTGAGAATGTGCTCAGTTTCAATTGGTCTTCAAGGATGACGATGAAGATGAGGAATAGCCAGGTCAAAAGAGGAGTCATTGTCCAACAAATGAAGCAGCGATGGAGTTGCTACAATCAGTCTCCAAGTGGGAGATTGTTGGGTGTGGAACCTGATTATCTTGTTTACTTTGTATCACAGCATTGGACCCTTGTACCTTAAAAGGGGCAGCAACGCTGCCCGTAATTAATCGCTGCCCCCCCCTCCCCCCCCTTGGCGGGGGTTTTCAGGGGCAACGCCCCCGAAGCTAAAAACAGATGAAAATTTGCCTTGTAGAAATATAGTAATTTCTAGTCAATCTAGGTCGTTCATTAGGCAAATGATCTGATGGTAGAAGTTATGTTTAGATTAGGGTTTTTTGCCCTAGAAGGCAACCCCTCGCTTTTATGAGGGAATTGTATTGTGGTTGTGCATTGTATGTGTATTCTCGGAGCGAGAAACAGAGAGGGAGACTGTGAGAAAGAACAAAGGATATTACAACGGATCTGTTGTAGGTTTTGTCTTTTCATTTTGTTGGATAATAGAAAGGAAGGACTGGTTGTTCGGGGTGGACGTAGCCCAAACTGGGTGAACCACGTATATCTGTGTCTCTCTGATTTTATGTGTTTTTTGTGTGCTTGTATTTTCCGTATATTTTATGTGTTGCATTACTCCATAATATATAATTTTCTAACAAGATAATGCCTCCATTTTTTTAGAGATTGTATCACTGCAAAAAATTCCTTGTCATAGGTAGAATATTTATGTTTGGATTCATTCAAATCCTCACTGAGATAAGCAACAGTTTTACCATCCTAACTTAGAAGAACAACAATGGTCATTCTAATTGCATTACACTTAACTTGGAAATGTTTATGAAATCAGGCATAGATCAATTGGTTGTTTTACTATATTTTCTTACAACAATTCCATTTCTCTTCCAGTTGTGATAGTCCACTTAAATATTTGATGCTCCTTTTTTATGGTCTCAACTATTAGTGCACATATGGCTAAATTTCTAACGAATATTCTAGAGAAACTAGCCAACCCATGAAACTTCTTACCCCTTGAATATTATTTGGTGTAGGCCATTCCTTAATAGCTTTCACCTTCTCTGGTTCCATTTACAATGCTTATGGAGATATTATAAAACCCAGATAGGCTAATTCTATTTTCATGAAGGAGAATTTTTCCATATTTTCCAAAATTTTCTCTAGAATACCGCTAATTAAGTAGCAAGCAATCAATGTTAAATATTTAATTTTTTTTAATATTTTTTCCATTTCGTCGGAATAGCGACGCTTACAAGCGTCATAAGAGCGATGCTCTAATGCATCGGAATAGCGACGCTTCCAAGCGTCGGAATAGTGACGATTAGTTTTTTTAAATATTTTCAATCGTGCGTCGGAATAGCGATGCTCCAAAGCATTGGGATACATAACGTCGCACTTCCGACAGTGGTTTGGAAAATTGATTAACATCGGAAGACCGACTCTTTAAATGTCGGAAGTAATAACGTCGTAATTCCAACATTTTCTTGACAACCTGAAAAGCGTCGGAAGACCGAAAATTTATTAAGGTCGGAAGACTGACAGTTGTGGTTCGTCGGAAGACCGACGCTTACATATCTTCGGAGTAGCGACGATTTGGTTGATGTCGGAAGAGCGACGAACATCTGGAAACGTCGAAAAATGTGTCGCAATTCTGACGTTTTATTGAAGTGTCGGAATTGCGACGTAATGGCTAACCATGTTTTTCCCTGCCTCAAACTGTCACTCTTGCGACGCCTTTGTGTCGAAATAGCGATGAATTGGCTGTCGAAAATTGGGCCAAAATGTGCTAGTGTAACATGCCTTGAGAGTGGTCGTGAAGCCATAGAAACTCATCCATCATGGTAGAATGGAGCAATCAGGCTCGCCTTTGTGCCCACAATGCAACCAAGCATTATCACACATAAACTCATGTTGAAATTTAGAATGTATCTATGGAAGTCCATGTGAACTGAGATGAATTCTGGAATGCACAGGTACTAGATTAAATTTCAAAATGGGTCCCTCATCCAAGTCGCACTCGAGGATGTCAAAACCATTACCCTTGTACTATTGAACTATTCTAAAACATCATGTCTCTACACAGCAAAGTGCTCTTAGATCGTAATGAAACCAAAAGAGGGATTTTAATGGAGTTAGACGAGCTACAACTGGAGCATTGATACCTAGGCCTCGAGCATCAAGTTATGGCCTTGAGACTTGCACAAATTGAGGTTATTCTAAATTGTGACATGGGTCCTTCCTTTCCAAGCACCCTTGCAGTGCGCATTGAAGTGTCTACCTGGTCCTAAGCTTCTTTCATTCCCTGCAGTCTTACGAGTTTAATCTCCCATTCTCAAGATAATATGGTTTCTATGTTTAGTTTTTCTGGTCTTTAATTTACTTTTTCTATACAACTAACCTATGTTTATGCCATTAATGATGGAGATGTTAGCATATTAAGACATTAATTGTACAATCCAATATTATTATTTTTTCAAATTTTGATTTAAATTTTTACTCTTCTTAAAAAAACACAAAAGTAAGAAAAATATCTATATAAATATCTTTGATAACTAATAAAAATTACATAATTTACAAAATAATAATAATAATAATAATAATAATAATAATATAAAATAAATCTGTTTTAGATTTTATTAAAAATTAATTCAAATATATTAATAAACGAACATCACTATGTATTCATAAAACATGATGATATAAAATATACATTTATAATTTATTTGCATAGTCAAAATTATTTATGTAACATTCAATTTTAAATGTATTTAATTATTATCACTAATAAATTATATCTTTAAAATATTGTAACACAATCTAAATTCTAACTTGGAGAACTTTTTTTTTAATAAACTAAATTCTAACTTGTAGAACATATTTTTATTTCTTAAAAAATTTACTTTTCAGGCTTATTTCTAATGAGTTATACCTTTCATGAATATAGATATTGAATAGACCTTGAATAAAGAGGAATTTAATATCCCCTTGCTATCACCCAAGCTTCTATCCTATACACTTTTCAAAATGTGTTTTTGAATTCGCATTTAGTATTAGAGTAAGATCATATTTAATGGCTAACCAAAGGTCATAGTAAAGACAAATATTGCAGCTCTCATTATTTTTCATTGTAAAGACAAATATTGTAGCTTACTTTTATAGTAGCAAGGTTTGGCACGCCAAAAAGATATCCTCATCGAGAGGGTGATTCATTGAAATTGTATATATTAATGGGGTTCTATGTATCTTAACAAGAAAATATTATAAAGGCATAACCAATAATGTATGTTAAATATATATAGAAACCTAAACTAATGATGGAGTTTTATACAACATAGATGTGAAAAAAAATTAATAAATAAATTATTATCAAATACTTAAATAAAAAGTTATAGTTTTTTTTAAATTAAAATAAAATAATATTAATATATTTTTATTATTTATTATTTATAATTAAAAATTTAACATAAGATTGTATATAGATTTAATGCTCTCAAAGAATTTTGGGATTTTTCTATTGTGAAAAGTTCACCTGTCAAACTTATAATTTAAATGTTAAGTAAAGGTAGAGTGTGTGGTTGAGGAGGGTTGTCAACTCTCTCATCACCTACATTCGAATTATTGAAATGACATGCTTAACCTATATTCATTAGGTTGAAAGAGTAGCAAACCCAAAAACTTGTAATTTCAATAAATCCCTACAAATTAATATAAAATAATATTAATATATTTGTATTATTTATTATTTATAATTAAAAAATTAATATAAATACAATATAAAATTGCATATATAGATTCAACACCCTCAAAAACTTTTATGAAAACTATATATATAAATTTAACACCCTAAAAACTCATATATGGGAACTTATATTCTGAAGAGTTCACTTGTCAAATTTATGATTTCAATGGATCACCATCATATTCTAGACAAATTAAACCGGAAAATAAACTAAATATTTTTTTCCAAAAAATACCATTTAAAAACTACCAATTTTACATATTAAAAAAAAAACCCAAAAAAACCTTAAACCAGATTAGTATTGTAAAGAATACGTGAGATTGTGAAAAATAACCAATATGCATTAAAGGTGTACATGCTTTTAAGTGGTGGTTGTTACTTGTTACGAACATAAATATTTCCGAGTTTATTTATCTTTCATAAAGAACTCCAAACCGAGACTTGGCAATCCCAAGTACCAATCAATGAAGGTTGGTGAGAGATATCTTCCATGTGTTAAAATCATGTAGAAAACTGACCACGTGGATCTAAATATTATATGACCTCACTAAATCAAACACTTAAGACGGACACACTGTCAAATTATGATATATATAGTGAAGTCTCCCTTTTTCACAATTATTAAGATGTAGTTTAGATCTTGTGAGTCTCAGTCTCAGTAAACAGTCAAATCTCTCTTTTTTCAGAATTATTAGGATGGAATTTAGATCTTGTTAGTCTGAGTCTCAATTTATTAAATGGAAAAAGGGTTTGTACACCAACAAAACAAAATGTTATCATACAAAAATTTGTCCGTCAATAAAATTTTATTATAATTTTAATAATTTGTATGCCAATGTAATGCTATCATAAAAAGAAATTATCCACCAATAAAATGTTATTATTTTTCTTAATTTTGTTGCTGTTAATAATAAAGTTGATATTATTTAAAATGTTTTATTAAAATTGATTGGGTAGAGAGACTTATTCTATAATATATTATGAGAGGATATATAAGTGTGTATGTTCATCTATCTTTAAAATAAAAATGAAAGTTAAAAATTATGTTCTAAATAAAAAAATAATGCTCATTATAATAAAAATAAATAAATATGTTGTAAAATAATTAAAAGAGAAAAATATGTAAGTGAGATGTTTAAATCTTATAATTTGGTTATTGATAAAATATGTTAATACTAATAAATAGTGCTATATACTTAAAAATATGTTAGTAATAAAAAACCATGTTAATGTCAATTGCTTAATTGTATATCATTTTAAAAAAATTATGTTTATAAAAAACTATTATTTGGTCATATATATATTCTATTTAGCATTCAAAAATACAATTTAAAAAATGAAAAAAACACATTGTACTTTATATTTTAAAAAAATTTGCACAGGAAAGAATTTGATCCCTCTTGACTCATATTAAATAATTTATGCTGATATACTCTATTTAGCATTCAAAAATACAATTTAAATAATGAAAAAACACACATTATACTTTACACTCTAAAGAAATTTGCACTAGGCTGATATTATTTAAAATGCTTTATTAAATGATCTTCTTTAAAGCATAATGTTTTATTAATGTAATTATAGAAACCTTATTGGCTAGCACTATGATTTGCCGAAGTTGATTGGTTAATAACTTATCCCTTAAAAATTAGATAATTGTCTTTTAGGATTAATCACATCATTAAGATTTGGTAACCAACTAATGTGGTTCATCTAGAGAACAAGATGAAAAAGCCAATTAATTGACTTTTACACCTTATTCTGAAGATGAATCACATTAGTTAATTCTAAACTTTAACCAAATCTTATTAATATGATTAAACCTAAAAAAACAATAATCTGTTTTATAAATCACAAAAGTCTGACATCTAAATAATTATTTAGTAAAATTACAAACATGTTTGTTGGGATATTTGCTAAACATATTTGAGGATTATTCCACTGAGTTATGATGATCTTTAGGCAATTTTTTCTAAACTCAACTATGAGACTGAAATTTGAAGGATTAAAAATTGAAGAATTCTACAATATTACCAAATGTAAAGATTCCATAACTTTTTTCCATTTGAAACGAAACAGAGATAAAGACAGCCACGTGAGCTTTTTGTTCGCTGTAACCACCAAAGGACCGAACCTTTCTTGTCTGCAGTAGCACAGCTTTCCCCTTCTGTACGTCCAGTCTGACACCACATAATACAATGCACAACAATAATTTTGGGGGAGGGATGCACGTTTCTGGCCTCGAGTAAACCTGGGTCGAGGGATGCACGTTTCTGTAAGCGCTCTGAAGCTTCTCGTACCCTCTGTTCAATCCGTCCTTTATAAGACTCTGTCTTTCTTGGGTTTTTACAAACTCAATTTTTTTATTTTCGGATTGAGGCCAAACGTCAGAAGTGGTAGAGCTCTGAGCATTATAGTGTTTATTCTTGGTATTTTGCGGTCAGAATTTTTGTTTTGGGGACGAGCAGACTAGAGATCCAGCCATGTCAACCAAGGGATGTGTGACTCGCAAGGATTGCGGCCGCCATGGCTCCTCATCAACCAAGGGATGTGGGACTCGCAATGATTGCGGCCGCCATGGCTCCTCATGTTCGGACGACATACCGGGCAGGAGATTCTTTCAGGTTCTATTGGCGTTGCTCTTGATCGCGCTGTTCGTGGTCCTCATCATCTACTTGGCGTTGCGCCCCCACAAGCCACGGTTCTACCTGCAGAACGCTACGGTCCGCGAGCTGAATCTGAGCGACGGATTCCTCACTTCTAGCCTGCAGTTCACCGTGGTGTCGCACAACCCGAATAACAGGGTCGGTGTCCTGTACGACAGAGTGAGCAGCTACGCCTCGTATTTGGGTCAGCAGATCACGGGGCAGTGCCCGTTGCCCCCTTTCTACCAGGACCACAAAGATGTCAACTTCTTGAATCCCATTTTATACGGGAATGCGGTGCCCTTGGCTTCCGTTGTCTGTGAGCATCTGAATTACGAGAGGCAGAACGGGTTGCTGAACTTGAGTCTGAGAATGGAGGGAACGATCCGCTGGAAGGTGGGCAGCTGGACATCTGGGAATTATCATTTGAATGTCAATTGCTGGGCCATCTTGGGGATGGGCAATAACGGCATCGCTGGCCAAGTTCCTCTGCAGCCGGGCACCAAATGCCACGTGGAGGTCTGAATTTGAGTTCTATTTCATATAGTTACTCTGTTTCTGGTTTTATGGTTTTATTTCAATAATTTGAGCCATCCCTGCCCCTTTCAACTGCATGCTCTATTGTTTTTTTAATAGTGCTCTGGATATGGTGCGAGGGATTGTCATTATGATACCGAACCCTTAAATTCGGTCGCTGAATTCATTAGTATTATAACCCCACCTTGTCATTGCAGTGTATAATTCACTTTACTTTGTATATATATATGTCTTAAGTTTTTCTCTGCATAGGTTATGGAAGGCATTTTCCAGAGCGTTTATTGTGCAATTTCGCTTAGTCTAACTTTCTGACGTATTTAATGCTTTCTCTTCGTTTTATAATTTTCAATTTGGTGAGATCTTTTCGATTGATAAGTTTGAGTTTTGTAATTTCGAAAATCATGAAGTTTTGGAATTTCGAAAATCAAGTTTTCGAAGTTTTGAATTTATGAATTTATGGATGTATTTGAACATATATTTTTAGACGATAGACAAATAAAAATTTAAGATTTGATTAAAAATTTTATTTTCAATTTTTAGGTAAGATAAGAATTAATTTCTATGAGTTTTGGAGTGAAATTTGGTGGTGGTCTATTTCCAAGATGCCTTTTCCAAGAGTTCTTGGAACGATATAATCTATCAGATTTGCGATTCTAAGCAAATGGAAGATGAAAAACACTTCCTTTTAGACTTTTGGTCTATTCCCAAGATCCTTAGAACAATAGAATCTATTAGATTTGCGATGGTGGAAGATGAAAAATACTTCCTTTTAGACTTTTGGTCTATTCCCAAGACCCTTGGAACAATAGAATCTCTTAGATTTGCGATTCTAAGCACATGGAAAATGAAAAGCACTTCCTTTTAGACTTTTAGACTGCCCGACTTTACTCACATTAGCTTGCAATTCCCTACCATCTGTCACACGTCCAATCTTCTTAACCTATTAAGCCACCCACCTATAGCTATCTTGGAGCACTTATTACCCTTCTCTTTGACTATAGAATCAATATTTTGAAGAATCAAACTTAGATTCTTTCTCCTCTATTACTTATTACTTTTCTCTTTGACCATAGAATCAATATTTTGAAGAATCAAACTTGGATTTTTTCTCCTCTCTTAACGGATGGTAACCATCATCATCATCATCATTATTTAAAATATGATTTTGAATATATAAGTAGATTCAATACTTTGAAAAACTTCTCTAATATTTAAATTGTGAAAAAATCACAACTAAAATTTATAATTTCAACACATTTTCGTTAGATTTTACACAAATTTCACATAAAAATAATACCCAAATAAACCCCAAAATATAGAACAAATAAACTATTTTACTAGATTTTTGGCTTCTGTGATCCATCAATAAATTAGGAAGAAATCTTTCGGTAAAAATCACATTATCATGAACAAAGTCGACGCGTTTCGAACCAACCAGTGTGGTTCATCATCAGGACTAGGTGAGAGATCAGATCAATCCTTAAGTTTAAATATGATTTTTTTTTTTTTTTTTTTTTTTTTTTTTTTTTTTTTTTTAATATTTTTCTTTATCTCTATATATATATATATATTTATATATATTGATTATATAATTATAATAATATAATATTTAAATTTTGAATAATCAATTAACTTTATTCTTTTATTTTTTATTTTTTAAGATAGAATTTCAATATAATAATATTATTCTTTTATTTATATTTAAAAAAAATTTAAGATAGAATTTTAATACAATAATATATAATTTTAATTAAATAATATTTGTTTTGAAAATTCGATTAACGATATTAATAAAAATAAAATTTGCTATTATTTTGAATATTCAAACTAGCCGTTTCAATTTGTAATTAAATTTGTAAATTAAGGGAACTATTTTATTTCTAGTTTTATATTTATTATTATTATTATTTAATTATTTAATTATTTATTCATTTTATTTTTAAAGATTTACAATAAAATAATGTATAATAATCAATTAAAAAATAATAAATAAATAAATAAATATAAATTAAAAATAATAATAATAATAATAATAATAATAAATTAAATTAAATTAAATAATTAAACTATAAAATTGAAATTTATTTTTATTTATAAAAAAAAAAAAAAAAAAAAAATTAATTTGACTTTTAATTTAAATATTCAAACTAGCCGTTTTTGATTTTTTAATTATTGAACTAACCGTTTTATAGTCAAACTAGTTGATTTTAACGGTTTTCTTTCCTCTCCTACATCTATTTAAACTTAACGACTGATCTGATCTCTCACCTAGTCCTGATGATGAACCACACTGGTTGGTTCGAAACGCGTCGACTTTGTTCATGATAATGTGATTTTTACCGAAAGATTTCTTCCTAAAATAAACTATTACCAAAATAATTTTATAATAATCTCAAAGTGAGATTTATTAACGTAATTTGCGAAATTTTTCCTTCACCTGTTAATGTAATTTGTGAAAATTTTCCATCGCCCGATTCCAGCGATCTTTAAATGGTTGGACAATACTAGTCCATTTTTATATGAGAAAAGACTTTCCTATTCATAATTAGGGTGAATAAGATGGTTTTGTTATTAATATGATAATAAAAAGTTTTCCATCACCCGTTTCCAGCGATGATGTTTTAATGGTTAGACAGTACTAGTCCATTTTTATATGAGAAAAGATTTTCCTATTTAGAATTAGGGGGTCGGGAGATGTGAATAAGATGGTTGTGTTATTAATATAATTAAAAGGTTGTCATTATTCTGAATAAGTTGGTTTTGTTATTAATATAATTAAATTTACCGTCAGGCGATTCAGCTATCTTTTAATGGTTAGACGGTACTGAGAAAAGATTTCCCTATTTAGAATTGGGGTGGTCATTAATGTGAATAAGATGGTTTTTTTGTTAATATATTTAAAATGGTTTATTTTTATTTTTTATAATTAATGCGAATAAGATGGTTTTGTTATTAATATGATTAAAATAGTTTTATTTATTAATAATTATAAAAATGATGTTTTTTTATTATCGTTATAATATTGTTCGAAAATTTATTTTTCTTTAAAACATTTTATTGATGGTAGAAATAGTTTCAGCACCATCAAAAATCTCTACTCAAAATCTTGAAGTTTGAGTGTATCTTAAATTTTCCAAAATTTTTGCCAAATTTTTATCAAATCGTCATCAAAATCTCTACTATTTTCTAGGCAAAATTGTGATCTCATTGAACTACTCTTAAAAAATTAGTTATATGTTTTAAAACTTATTGTCAAAGATGTTTGGATGTTTTCATTTAATATTAATTATATTAAATATTAATAAAAATAATTTAATAAATAATGTTAATATTTTTTTTTAATCTAAAAATTGTATGATTCATAATCTAAATAAATGTCTTTCTAATTAAGTATATGACTGATAAATTCTAAGAATATAATTAATTCAAAAAACATTTATCTATATTAATATTTATATATTTTAAATTTATATTCTATTTCAATTTTATAAGTTTTGTTTAAATTTATATTCCATTTCATTTTTATAAGTTTTGTTGACTTTCTGTAATGATGGGGAGCTTTATTGTTATATATAATTATTAATTTTTTAATAAAAGCAATCGTGTCATAGTAATGTTGTACCTGTAAATTCGACCACATGAACTAGAAATCCATTTTAAATTCGGGTATGTTATCATATTGGTTGGAAAGAATTAATATTTTAAAAAGGATCTTTTTTTCCATCTCTTTTTGTCATGTCTACAAGGAGAAGAACAATGTTGCTGACCGACTATCGAAGAAAGGACTAGAGGGTAGTTTTGGAGAAATGCATTATCATTTATTCAACTCTAGTGGTCTAGAAGCCGCTGGAAAAATAAACTTCATTTGAGCTGGAGATGCCTTAAATTTTGTTTTTTTCTTAAAACAGACTTGTTGGATTTCATAATTATTATTCTGGATAAATTCTTTTATGTATCCAACAGGATGGAATGAAAACAAAATAAACAGTGTTTTCTGATGGGAAGTTTTTACCTTTATGTAAAGGTCACAATGATGGGTAAAGCAAATGTTTTTCAACAAATGAAATGAAATGAAATGTAAAGGCCAAAAAGTTTCTTGTCCTAGTACAATATATAAACCAGAGTATTTTTCAGGTTGAAAAAAAAAAATCGACATCTAAATTTCTTTAGATTTCTTCTTTGACAAAGTTCGATCATGGATAACATTTTCAAATTCTGTTTGATTAAAACTTAAAAATTTTAACAATATATTAAAACTTAGAAATTCCAATAATATATTGATTATATAATTTAATTGAGTCAAAATATTTATATAACAAAACATAATATTATAACATCTTTCCATACTAAACTAAAAAAACATTTCTAAAAACTATAGCAAATTCAAATTATATAACTATTCAAATAATAAACTGTATTTATAAAATAACAAATAGTTTGAAAACTTTACAGATATGTTGATAAGTTGGTACAAGAAATTTGATAGCCCACTTGCTCATTATTGTTGCAAATAGAAAAATAAATGCTTAAATCAAAAGACCATTCTCAAATTCGCATCTACAAGTTGGAAAAACATAACTATACTATTCTGCAAAAATATTAACCAAATAAAAACTTATTAAAAAATACTTAAGACAGTATATTTATAATAAAATATTTTATTTTTTATAAAATATAGTTAAAAGCTATTTAAGTTCTACATTATATTTCTATAATAATAATATATTATATCTTTCAAATTTATAATAAAATAATTTAATTTTAATAAAATATTAATATCATTATTAATTTAAATTAATATAAATACTTGTATAAGTTAGATCTTCATTAACCATGAGCATTATTACCTACCACCTTTTTAATGCAAATTCAAGCATCACCTCTAGATCTTAAAATATTGACGTACAACTTTAGATCTTAAAATTATTGACGTACAGTTTTAAAGCCTTAATCATCTACATATACCACATTGGTATTTATATTAAAATATAATTATTTTTTATTAAAAATCATTAATACCATCATAAATATAATATTTAATGAATTTTTAATGTTTAAATAGAAATATTAATATTTTTATTAAATCAACTACAATTTTTACTATTATTTATAGGTTTAAAGTGAGAAGAAATTTATTATTAATATATAAATGTTTTTATCATTTTATTTTAAAAAATAATAATATATTTAACTAGTGTAGTTTAATTTATCGATTAAATAAATATTTTTATTTGAATTTCGTATTATAAATTTAGGTATGTAATATTTTGAAATTTAAAATATATTTTTAAATTTTACATCTTCAAAAAAATTATACATTAAAATTTTACACATTAAACAATTTAAAATCAATTTTTTAAAAATATCTACCAAATTTTAATTAAAATTAACGTTCCAAATGAAAAAAATAATTTCATAAACTAGGACACTCTGAATTATCCAAAATATCCAAACTTTTATTAGAAAAAAATATTCTGAACCAAAACAGTTACACCACGTTCTTGAAATTGTATAATGTTAACTTACCGGGAAAAGGTTCGGCTGTAAAATAGGCTTTATATGCAGGTTAGGATATGACAGCGACATTATAGATTCTGATTTAAAAAAAGAAAAATGCCAATATAACCGCATCAAAAATGTTCACATAGTCGTCAGTAAGAAACTTAGAAATATTTGATTTAAAAAAAAACAGATTAAATAATTAACCTCTTTTATCTGGATCAGATAATGAGATATTCCTAAGAGCCATAAAATCAATCTCGATAGACTTGCTTGCTTATAAGAGCCATAAAGTTTGAAGTTAAAGTTTCACCTGCTCCAAAAATATTTATTATAAACTTTAAATTCAAACTTATCGATATTTCAATGTACGTCACATTATTGGTTGGCTAATGTAAACATTAAATTCAAACATAAAGATATGTGAATATGTCATACGTCACATTATGGGTCGGCATTCTGACAGGATTATAACAGGTTATGGGCTTTAAAAAAATACCAAAATTACGTTTCTACTTTTATGTAGTCTAAGTACCAACTACCATTCAATCTTTGATTTCTTCCATTGCATCTTCTACACCCTCGAGCTGGTGTGAAGCTCTATTCCACCGAACATGCTTTACATAAACTCCCGTTGCACCTTTTTCCTCTAAAAAGACATGGAGGTCTCTTAATATTTATGCATATGGACAAAAGAGATGATACCAAATGGGAGGATGATATCTTTATATGTGCACATTGGAAAAAGGATGTGCGGTACATGGACTCTTGAATAGGGCCACTTCCATATTCATGGCTTTTGCATTTTTCAATTTAAATTTCACAGGCCTCTTCTGTTCGATTCGAAAGTGTTAATATATATGTAAAAGATAAACTTAGGAAGAGTTAGAGATGACTGTAAGAGATAATGTAAGAGATAAAGTTAGTGCAGTTATTATTAATTATTAAAATATTTAATATTCTTTCGGAATATCTTTCCATGTTATTTTCTGTTTGTTTATTTTTTTATTTTTAAGTAATTCAAATCATTTGAATTCCTACGCTGCAACATTTTAATTTGAATTTCATGTTGGATAGCTAGAGGATTCAATCACAAAAATAACACAAATATTTCACACAAAAAAATGAGTTGCGGTTCTTCAATTAATCTCAATTACTTTGAATCACAAACTGAATACAATGAACCCGATGAAGGGTATTTAACCTAAATTGACATGCACACACTCTCACATAACTGAATTTGATCAAATCGCTTAACTCACTCTCTAACTCACCCACCAAATCTATCTATAACTCGACTCAATTAATTTACTTAATTGTTTGTCTAACTTTGCATGCAGGAAGTAATTATATATTTTAACTCTCCCCCTTAATTACGACCGCTAAATTAAAACATAACTCATGACAACTCAAACATGCCTGCTGGTCTATGTCTAAGCTAGGCTTACAACACCCAAGTTTCTTTTGTAAAACTCAAACAAATCTATTGCTAATGGCTTTGTAAAGATATCAGCCAATTGATCACTCGTTCTACAAGGCTTCAAGTGAACTTCTCCATTGCTCACAAGTTCTCGAATAAAGTGATATCTAGTATCAATATGCTTGCTCTTTTGATGAAACACACTATTCTTGGATAGTGCAATCGCTGATGTGTTGTCACAGTATATCGTTGTTGATCCTTGTTGTCGCTGCTTGAGTCCATCCAATACTCTTCTTAACCATACTGCTTAACATGTCGCTGAAGTCGCTGCTACATATTCTTCTTCTACTGATGATAATGTCACAATAGGCTGCTTCTTCGAAGCCCATGTTATCACTCTTGAACCAAGATGGAACACATAACAGGATGTGCTCTTCCGATCATCCAAACTTCTTGCAAAATCACAATCTGTATATCCAATCAATTCTTTTTTTTTGTGCTTGAATACATTATGCCATAATCTCTCGTTCCTACTATGTATCTCAGAATTCTTTTTCCAACACTCCAATGTGTGTATTTTGGAGTCTCCATAAATCTGGAAATCAAACTTACTCCTTGCATGATATCTGATCTTGTTGCTGTGAGATACATGAGGCTGCCAACCAATCTTTTGAATAGAGTTGGATTGACATCTGCTCCTTTATCATCTTTGCTTAACTTTGTACCTGGTGCATATGGTGTAGGTACAGGTTTGCAATTTTCCATCCTGAATCTTTTCAATAAATCTCTGGCATACTTATTTTGACAAATAAATATTCCTTTTTCAGATTGTTCAACTTCAATGCCAAGAAAATATTTCATGAAACTTAGATCTGTCATCTCAAATTCTTTCATCATGGCTGTTTTAAATTCATCTAGTTCAAGATCACCTGTAAAAATCATGTCATCAACATATAAGCAAACAATCAAAATATGTCCATGCTCATTTACCTTTGTGTATAAGGTAGGCTCAATGTTGCTTCTGCAAAATCCATTCTTGATCATGTAACTGTTGATTCTGCTATACCATGCTCTAGGCGCTTGTTTCAGTCCATAGAGTGCTCTCTTCAATCTGTAAAATTTATCTTCTTTACCTTCAACTTCATATCCTGGAGGCTGCTGCACATAAATTTCTTCTTCTAAAATTCCATTCAAGAAGGCTGATTTGACATCCATCTGATATACTTTCCACTTGTTCTGAGCTGCTGTCGCTAGAACTGCTCTTACAATATCCAATCTAGTTACCAGAGAAAATGTCTCCCCAAAGTCTATTCTCGGTTGCTGCGAGAATCCTTTTGCTACAAGTCTTGCTTTAAATCTATCAATCTCGCCTTTCTCATTCACCTTTGTCTTGTACACCCACTTCACACCAATGAGTTTTTTATCGTTTGGTAAATCAACCAAATCCCATGTATCATTATTTTCAATTGAATTCATCTCTTCATCCATGGCTTGTACCCAATTGTCATCTTTGATTGCTTCTTCAAACGAAGAAGGTTGGAATGCCAACAATGCAAAATTTGAACTAACATCCAAATCATCATAAATATTTTTCAGACTTCTCATGTTTTTCTTACCATTACTTGATTCATTACCTGATTTGCTGCTTGGAGAATTATGGCCTGTTGATCTACTTGAAGATCCATGCTGCTATGAAAATCTTGGAGTCCTTGCTGGTGTGACTCTGTTTGGTGTTTGCTCTCTTGATTCTTGCTGCTCCTCTTCTTCTACATCATCCTCCTCCATCAATGGTGTTTGTGCATCGGTTATTGTGTCTACAGTCCCATTCCATGACTCTTGTTCTTTGAACATAACATCTCTGCTAATGATTGTCTTCTTAGTGACAGGGTTGTACAATTTGTAAGCTTTTGATTGCTCACTATAACCAATAAATATGCATTTTTCACTTTGATCATCTAATTTGCCTCTTATTTGCTTAGGCACATGTGCATAGGCTACACATCCAAAAAATATGAAATGAGATACACTGCATGACATACCTGACCATGCTTCTTCTAGAACTCTGTTCATCACACTCTTTTTAGGAGATCTATTTATCACATAAATAGCACATGCAACTGCTTCTGCCCAATACTCATTAGACAGGTGCCTTGCTTTCAACATGCTCCTTGTCATGTTCATGATGGTTCGGTTCTCTCTCTCTGCTACACCATTCTGTTGTGGTGTGTATCTGGTCGTAAACTGTCTTTTGATTCCATGTTTTTCGCAATACTCATGGAATGCCCTCGAATCGTATTCTTCACCATGATTCGATCTCAATACCTTGATCAGTCGATCACTTTAGTTCTCCACTAATGCTTTCAACTCTTTGAAATTTGCAAAAGTTTCAGACTTCTGCTTCAAAAATTAAACACAAGTCTTCCTGCTATAGTCATCAATAAAGGTGAGGAAGTAACCACTTCCACCAATCAACTGTGTCCTCATAGGTCCACACAGGTTGATATGCACCAACTCAAGTGGTTTATTTTCTCTGCAAGAAACTCCTTTCGGAAAACTTTCATGGTGTTGCTTTGCCAAGATGCAACACTCACAAGTGCTTGCAGGTTCTTTGATGGGAGGTAAACCTCTGACCATTTGTTTCTGTTGCAACAATCTTAAACCAGAAAAATGCAAGTGTCCAAACCGAAAGTGCCATAATCAGTAATTATCAGAACTTGCAATTGTAAAAGAAATAACCTGATCATTGTAGTTCATAATTAGAGGAAAGAGTCTGTTCCTCATCATCTGCACCTTTGCAATCAGCTGCTTGCTTGGTGATTTGTCGTAAATAACACACTGTTGCCCCTGAAAGATAACTTTGTATCATTTCTGCGTCAATTGACCAACACTTATCAAATTGTGTTTGAGTCCAGGGACATAATATACCTATGATATGGTCTTTGGCTCCCCCTGCTTGGTCACAATGTTGACCATTCCTTTGCTATCTACATCCACAGTCTTGTCAGTCCCCAACTTTACCTCTATCTTCACTAAGGCATCCAAATTGGCAACCAAATTCTTATTGCCTATCATGTGGTTACTGCAACCACTGTCTAATAGCCAAACCTTATCAGATGGTGCATGCACGGTGTTGCATGCTAGAAACATTGAGTCAGTATTCTCTGTACTAACATTAGCTCTCTGATTTCCTTGATCAGCTATATTCTTCCTACAATCACGAGCATAATGACCAAATCTATTACAATAATAACACTTCACCTTTGATTTGTCAAACCTTTGATTGTTGTGAAAGCTTCTGCTGCTACGGCTACCACTTTGATTCTCATGCTCTTCTCGGCCATCTTTGTGACCACCATAGCTGCCGCCTCGACCTCTGCCTCTTGATCGACCTCTGCCTCGACCTCTTGAAATATCAACTAGACTTTTGAAGGCAGTTTCTAAAGTGGAATCCTTATTTCTGTCTATCCTTGCCTCATGCGATAGAAGAGATCCCATCAACTCATCAATTGTCAATTTTTCCAAGTCCTTTGCTTCTTCTATGGCTGCTACCACAACATCAAACTTGGTAGACAAAGATCAAAGAACCTTCTCAATCACTGTTCGATCTTTAACATCTTCACCATAGATTTTTAACTAATTGACGACAGACATGACCCTATTCATGAAGGAATCAATGTCCTCTGTCTCCTTCATCTGCAGACTTTCAAATTCTCTCCTAGTATTCTGCAATTTAACAATATTAACTTTGGCCATACCTTGATAGCTTGTTGCCAAAGTTTTCCATGCATCCTTTGCTGAAGAAGTTATCATGATCTTTTGGAACACTGCTCGGTCCACTCCTTGTTTGATAAGAAGCAATTCTTGTTCATTCTTCCGCTTGTCTTTCTTCCATTGTTCCCTCTCTGCATTACTGAGAGCTCGTTCCTCTGCATCATCTTAAGGTTCTGCAAACCCAAACTTGACATGATCCCATACATCATGTGCTTTTAGCATAGTATCCATTTTAATAGCCCACACATCGTAATCTTTCCCGATGAAAGAAGGAAGTTGTGGCTGAAAACTGGATGTGGCCATCTTGCCTCAAAAACAAATTGTCTCTAACAAAAACCTTAAATTTCTCTTCCTTTTTGTAAAGGCTTTGCTAAGCTCTTTTAAAAAAGGTCCCTTCCAATAAAACCTTTAAATTTTTTTTATAAATAAATCTTTTATAAAAAAAATTATATATATAAAAAAACTTTTATAATAACCCTCTCTCCAATATCATTAAAATATTTCTTTTTTGAAAGCCTTTAAAAAGAAATATTATAAAAAAAAACTTTGTTTTAACAAAATACTTATATAAACTTGTTTCGAAAAATCCTACCCTATAAAACTCCTTTCAAATATTGAAAAAATCACACGTATGTCAAATCTCCTTTTAAAAAAGCACACACATGTCAACGCTAAAAAAAAACACATGTATGGTTGTCGTATGGACCACGACTGTTGGGCTTTAATTGTAAAATTGATTATGCACCCTCGAAATCAAATATTTGTCTCACGATGTCTGCCTTTAAACAAAAAACCCAACTCCACACCCACAATGCTAGTAAACCGCGGTCTCAACTTGATTTATCAGAAAATCATAAGTTTGCCGAAATATCTGTCGTTTTTCTTGGGAGAAGTTGCGGACCCTCCACAAGTGCTTCACTGAAATCATGCGGACCTTCGCGGGTAAAAATTTTTTATTTTTTATTTTTTTTGTAAAAAAAAAATTGACGGCCTTCTGCTCTTGGCCTTCTTCACTGGCTCTGGTTGACCACGAATCTTCTGATCCTTCCTCAGCTCTGATACCAATTTTTTATATAGCCAGAGGATTCAATCACACAAATAACACAAATATTTCACACAAAACGGTGAGATGTGGCTCTTCAATTAATCTCAAACACTCTGAATCACAAACTGAATACAATGAACCCGATGAAGGGTATTTAACCTAAATTGACATGCACACACTCTCACATAAATGAACTTGATCAAATCACTTAACTCACTATCTAACTCACTCACCAAATCTATCTATAACTCGACTCAACTAATTTACTTAACTTTTTTTCTAACTCTGCATGTGGGAAGTAATTATATATTTTAACATTTCAAAGTTATTGAATTCTAATACAAACACAAACATGGTAACATAGATAGCAACACTGAGTCTCAATAAATCAATTTACAACATTCATGGAGTTTCGAAAGATCTGAAGAAATTGACATTCATTTTCAATAAAGAACTGAAGAGATTGACATTCATTTTGAATAACAAAACAAATAAAGAGTTTTAATGAAAAAAAATTATTATTACTCTACTAAAAATTCTTTTAGAAAATCTCTCCCTGATGTTTTGTGTGTTTTTATTGTTCCATTATGAAGCAATTCAAGTAAGTTGAATTCTTGGGCTACAACACTTTTGTGTCGTATTAAATGAATTATATATATGTGTGTTTAATTATATATATGTTTTTAACTACTCTAGCCATTTCTGATTTCCTCTTTTGTCCATCAAAATGGTATCAAAGCCAAAGGAGCTAAACATTAGAGCTAAGTTTTTACAAGTTTTTTTTACTAAAGAGAGAGAGTTTCCTCCACTGTCAACTAGTGAAGGGGGCTAACCATATGAGAGATACTCGGGTTGTAGCCAATATGTTTCCCATTATTTTCCAAAGAGAGTCGCAGTCATCTCTCCAAAACCTAGATGCCACCATTTGTTGAGATCAAGAAAAGGCATTAATCAAGCCACTCCTTATAGAGAAGCCATCCTGAAATAGAAAGATTTTGTTGTCATTCACAAAGGAAAGAGTTTGTTGTCATTCACAAAGGAGTTGTCACTATTGTGAGCAAGAAGTCACCACCCTCTGTAGGAAAGTGGTAGCCATGAAGCTCGAGCGATTTTAACGTTTCTGCAAAACCTATCCACCAACAAGGAAGATTACAACTCTTAAGTTGCTTTATAAGCTGCCACCGCCACCGCTACTCAATTATAGACTACTAGGGTAAGTCTGGTTATTGGAAATAATTGATTGGCTTGAAGGTTCTTCTAAGACAATGGTAAGTATTCAAAAATTATATATATATATATATATATATATATATATATATATATATATATATATATATATATATATATATATGTTTTCTTTCCATTGTTGGTATTGGAAGATGATTGAGTTCTTTTAAGATTTATAGACATGGTGGTTAGAAATAACCCGCTTAGTTTAGGTATTTGAGAGAGAACAAACCCAAACGATTAGTGAGGAAATCGGCCTAAGGTCCCGATAGGTTATCCCCAAGTTGCAATTCTAAAGGAAATCATACAGAGGCTATAGGTTTTAATTATTTTTACCCTCGATATATTTAGTAATTCTTATTTGTCACCATCTCCTCTTTTCGTTAGTAAAAATTATGATTTTTGAGCTATTAAGATAAGAACCAAAGTAAAAGAAGAATAGTTATGTGATATTATTTTGAATGGGTTTGAACCCTCCAGATAGATAGCCTATGAGGCCATAACTTAAGATAATAAGGATCATCTTAGACAAACAACAAGGATGATGGAGAAACATTGTTTCTTATAGGTGATAAAATTCTTATTAATAATGTAGCAACAATTAAGTCCAAAGAAGCTTGGGTTATTCTATACATGGAAAATAGTGAAAGGTTCCACAACAATGATTAGCATAACATTGCACTTGTTGATGAATCCAATATTATGATAGAAGAACCAAAAAAATTTGACATTACATAAATAATATGCAACACCATGGAAGACCCTATTGAAGAAGAATAATTCCAAGGCGAAGAAACCGTAGTTGTCATGAAAACTAGAAATAAGTTTGTTGAAGAAATTGTGGAGAAAAATGTGACTTTGTATGAGATGCAGAACATGAACATGAGCACGATGAAGAAAGTGAAGTTCATTATGTATATATACATGTGGATGATGAAATTTAATATACCTTTACAATAGTAACAAAATATGAGGAGAACATAGTAGTGAATGTTAAATTTGATTATGAAGGTATACTAGCATTTCTTAACAAGTGGCTTGCAAATCACAACTATGATGGAGATGAAATTTGGTATGAAAAAAATTCCATATATGTAATAGAAGAAGAAATAACATAAACAAATAAATGAAACCATCAAAGTTGTTGAAGCTTTTATGATAGTGGAAGAGTAGATCAAAGAAAATGAAGATGTTGTTTTTGATCTTATAGAAGTTGATAGGAAAGTGCAATTAGTAGTAATCGAGGTACAAGAAGATGCAAAAGAAAAAATAAATAAAGACAACACTAAATATGAGGAAATACTGAAGAAGAATACTAGAGTAAAGTTGAAGCTAATGAACACTGAAAATATGCAAAATATAAAGTTTGGAGAGAAAGGAAGAAAAGGTTTGTTGAGTATAAAGCCGAGGACAAGCTACACCAATATGTAGAGGTAAAATAAGTTTTTAAATTGATCTCAAATATTGTTAACCTAGCTAAGACTAAGACGAACAAGCACTATTACTCCTATTTCATACAATTTCTAGTAGTTTCCATTTGGTTTTCATTAATAATGTAAAAATTAGGAATATTTAGGCATGCATGTAGGAGATAAAATTAGTGTGACTATTATTATCGTACTAAAGATCCGTCTAGAGGATCTCTACATCGTATGTTTTGTTCATTTTTTCTTCTATTCTTAAGAAATTCAAACAATTTGAATTCCTAAGTTGCAACTCTATTGTGTGGTATTTTATTAGTTATATATGTGTTTTGAACTTCTCTAACAGCTTGTGGTGTTCTCCTCTTTTCATAACAATTTGTGTTTTCTTTGGCATTATATCATTAGCATGGTTCTCTCATTGACTAGGAAAATCATCATGACCACTTCTATAATAATTTTGTTTTTTATTCCATCAATATTTATTTAGTTATTTTTTGTATACATAATCTCTTTATGTAACATAAAGAACTATTTATTTACCATTTTTTTTCCCAACCCAATTCACCATTTATATTTCGAGCACCCAATTCAATATTTATGTCTTGAATATTTGCATATTCAAATCTTAGAAACCCAAATCAAAATTAAAGCAAGATCCTCAATCTCATTAGGAGCTTTTTATTCATTATTTTCCTACAAAGGTCTTTGATTGAAACCCATTAGCTCCATGCTTGATTGTTTTAGTATTTTATCTCTATTGTTGCAATTCTTTTATTTGTGTTGGAAGTAATAACAAAAACTACAACAGTTATGGTGATGGGATTAAAAATGAACAATTTAGCTATAAAAATATTATATTTATATGGAGGGCCCTCATAGATATGATCATGATTGTCTAAATTGAACAATTTAGCTATTAAAAAGTTGTATTAATATAGAGGGTCCTCATAAATATCATCATGATTGTCTAAACTAACTGAGGGTTTGAGATGCCATGAAATGAAGCCATGCTAAGGAGGTCAGAAAAGCGATTGAAGAGTTTTAACTATTGAAGGTCGTAGATGTCATGGGATCCAATTTTATAATATCTCAGGCGACTACACTGACTTTGATTTGAATGAGCTCAATTCCATATATAAAGTGTATAGTTGATAAATAATATTAGCAGGGGAACTTATAGATTACAGTTGGTTCCAGTATAACATCCCATTGAAGAAATAATCAAGCAATTGAGCTACCAAAAGGCTTGATTCATATCAATGTTGGAGTTCAAGGGAAAGGGGATTTAATTTTATTTCTCTTGATGCTACTAGAGCTATAGTTTTGGTTCAAACTAATACATTCATGCGAGGATTTTTGGGTGTCATATAGGCAATACTAGAGGAAATGCAGGAGTTTCTTGATTCTCACATTACTCCTAAATTTCCCCTACACGACACCATTATAATATTTGGATAACTAGTTCCATTATCACATATTGTAGGATTTCTTATTGCTAGGCCTAACTTGGCTTCCATTGTGGTAAGTGGGAATGAAAATGGGTGCTCGGAAGTATTTTCCATTGATGAGCCCTTCAAGCTAAACCCTAAAGAAGGGTTCGTGTTAGTTAATGTAATAATTGTAGGGACTATAATATCTTGTATTATGTTGTATGATGCTAACTTTTTAGGATACGTTGGTGTTAGAATGTGACAACAATCATGAAAAATAAAATGTAAGAACTTAAATTTACTTAAATAAATTTTTTGGTTACTCTAGCAGTTTTTTTTCTTATTAGCTAACCCGTGGAAGATTTGAATCGACGACCATTTTTCAAGGAGTACCTTAAAAATACACTCATTCAATGTCAATTCCATTGGTGATCAATTAAAATTCCCATGAGCTTACTCTCACGGTGTTGGTTTATGAAAGCAATGATGAATTTCATATTTAATGTAATGGTGCATACTTCAATATATCAATGAAGCCTAAGAATTCAAGGGGTTTTAATCCTCATTATAAATTAATCTTGACCAATAAAATACCTTGAATTTCACATGTATGTTTCCCTGGTAAAATATCATGATTTTACCATGTAAATTTTGTGACTTATGTGGTATTCTCATTCTCAAATTATTTATCCTTTAATTTTATTTGTTGTTTAGGCTCTTAAATACCAACAAGCAATATTAGAGTCAAGGATTGTACAACGGTTTATTATATATCTGCAAACAAAGGACTAGAAGGGGTTAAAGACAAGTTTGAAGCCAAAAAGGGAAAGTATGTTGTGGAACAAGTCTAGCCACACTCCTAAGCCACCATAAGTACAAGAGCTCAACTGTAATATGGCTTGAGTTGACACTTTAGGGGAAATTAGAGCCTGTGATAATTAGGAAGATAATAGTGCTACAACTAAAGTGATGCAGACAAAGGGATGTAATTTTTTCGTTTTCCAAGTGATCAATGACTCAAAAATTAGTGGCAACATCTTAGAGGAGTACTCGGGTTTAAAAATACTCAAGTATGTGTTCCCTAAATAGATCCCAGGACTACCACCACATAGGGAAATCAATTTCTCCGTCGAATTTTTTTCAGGGATAGTGATAAAGAACATATATCCTCTACGAAGGATTGATGATTTGTTTAATTAGTTGAGGGGATTTATGGTATTCTAAAAGATAAATTTGAAGGGGATGAAGGGGATTTGTTTAATTAGTTGAAGGGGATTTTAATGCTTTCACATCGTTTAATAATTTTCAATTTGGGGAGATCTTTTCGATTGATAAGTTTGAGTTTTGTAATTTGGAAAATCATGAAGTTTTGGAATTTCGAAAATCAAGTTTTCGAAGTTTTGAATTTATGAATTTATGGATGTATTTGAACATATATTTTTAGACGATAGACAAATAAAAATTTAAGATTTGATTAAAAATTTTATTTTCAATTTTAATAAAAAGGAATATGGGTAAGATAAGAATTAATTTCTATGAGTTTTGGAGTGAAATTTGGTGGTGGTCTATTTCCAAGATGCCTTTTCCAAGAGTTCTTGGAACGATATAATCTATCAGATTTGTGATTCTAAGCAAATGGAAGATGAAAAACACTTCCTTTTAGACTTTTGGTCTATTCCCAAGATCCTTAGAACGATAGAATCTATTAGATTTGCGATGGTGGAAGATGAAAAATACTTCCTTTTAGACTTTTGGTCTATTCCCAAGACCCTTGGAACAATAGAATCTCTTAGATTTGCAATTCTAAGCACATGGAAAATGAAAAGCACTTCCTTTTATACTTTTAGACTGCCCGACTTTACTCACATTAGCTTGCAATTCCCTACCATCTGTCACACTTCCAATCTTCTTGACCTATTAAGCCACCCACCTATAACTATCTTGGAGCACTTATTACCCTTCTCTTTGACCATAGAATCAATATTTTGAAGAATCAAACTTAGATTCTTTCTCCTCTATTACTTATTACCTTTCTCTTTGACCATAAAATCAATATTTTGAAGAATCAAACTTAGATTTTTTATTCTCTCTTAACGGATGGTAATCATCTATCATTATTTAGAATATGATTTTGAATATATAAATAGATTCAATACTTTGAGAAACTTCTCTAATATTTAAATTGTGAAAAAATCACAACTCAAATTTGTAATCTTAATACATTTTTGTTAGATTTTACACAAATTTCACATAAAAATAATACCCAAATAAACCCCAAAATATAAAACAAATAAACTATTACCAAAATAATTATATAATAATCAAAAAGTGAGATTTTTACAAGAGTAAACTTTTTCCTATTCAGAATCGTAGTTGTCATTAACGTAATTTCCGAAAATTTTCCTTCAACTGTTAATGTAATTTGTGAAAATTTTCCATCCCCCGATTCCAGCGATCTTTAAATAGTTGGACAATACTAGTCCATTTTTATATGAGAAAAGACTTTCCTATTCATAATTAGGGTGAATAAGATGGTTTTGTTATTAATATAATAATAAAGACTTTTCCATCACCCGTTTCCAGCGATGATGTTTTAATGGTTAGACAGTACTAATCCATTTTTATATGAGAAAAGATTTTCCTATTTAGAATTAGGGGGTCGGGAGATGTGAATAAGATGGTTGTGTTACTAATATATTTAAAAGGTTGTCATTATTCTGAATAAGTTGGTTTTGTTATTAATATAATTAAATTTACCGTCACGCGATTCCAGCTATCTTTTAATGGTTATGTTGAGATTTTTTGTTTTGAATAGAATAGGAAAAATCTCAGTAGGTGACAAAAATTAGGAAATTGTTGCTAGATTAACTCCAGTTTGTTGGGAGGGAGTTAATGCTAGCTAAATTTGAGTTGAGAGCTGTTAGATTCTCCTGCTATATAACAGATAGCCATACGGATGTTTTGGAGAGAGTGTGTGAGAATTGTAATCTCCTGTTTGAATTAATAAGATTGCCAATGCCCTGTTGTGTGGACGTAGCCCAAGAGGTTTGGGTGAACCACGGTAAAAACACTGTGTCTTTATGTGCTTGATTAAATCTGCTGTGTGTTAATTGTTTAATGTATTCCGCTGTGTTTATTCCTTCAATTGGTATCAGAGGTCGAGGTAGAAGCTAAGAGAGTTTGTTTCTCCATTGAGAGAGAGTTCCTGGGTAAAGCGTAGCCTCCTCTGAGTCATACAGTCTATGAGGTGATAGACGTGGTGCCCAGTCGCTGAGAGAAGAATTGCCCAGGAAGATTGCTCGTGGCTAAGCGCTGGTGCTGGAGGTGAGTGATGGTAATGCGTTGGCGGCCGGTGCATACAGTTTTTTTTTTTTTAACTTGCTGGTGGAGAGCTGGCGGTGACTGTTCATTTGCACAATTTGAAATTGGTCAAACGATTATATATGCTGCGTTTAAACCTGCGTGGAGGTTGGTCTGGTCATAAACCTGCGTGTTAGTGACTGCGGATGCATGGAGTCGATACGCAGAGGCCGTTGACCGATGGCCCAGACCTGTGCGCAGAGCGTTGAACATTGTCGTATTTAAATGCCAGAGCGTCAGAGAGTATTCAAATGCCAAAGCGAAGGTGCTGTTGCATTAAGTTTTTTTTCAAAAATCGACTTTTTTGCATTAAAGATTAATGGTATTCGATTTGCCATTTAAACAAGGATGGCTGCAAGGCAGCTAGTCCCTGCCTTGTCTTGAGTGGTAGTTCTTGAGTGGTAGTTCGAGGTGAAGACTAGTAAAAAAATTTGAAATAAACCAAGCCTGAGAGAGCCATGTTTTTCAAAGAATAAAATATTTTTTATAATTAATATTTTCTGAATGTTAATTTTCAATCTATTCCATTTCTGTATTCCAGCTATGCTTTTAACATTTTTAATGTTAGTTATTGATCGATTCCATCCGTGTATTCTAGCTATGCTATGCTTTTAACAATGAACGTGACATTGGATTTGAGATATACCATTAAGCTTTTGCGTTTCCACCAGAAAATGAGGTTGACATATAACAACAACCATGTGAGGCTTTATGGCTTTGGATGTGTAGTGGCCACGTCTGATTCAAGCCGAAGGCATCTATAGCATAGACTAAACTGAGCATTGGATAGCATTGCTCTTTATGCTTTCGTTTATATTTTGGTCTATACTGGCAATTGCATTCATAAGATTTGTGTGCTTGCTTAATATTAATCTCCTTGAATTGATCTACCTGTTGAATATCTACCATCTTCAAGATCTCTCATTCTTTCATGTGAACTCATGCTTTCCTCAACAAAAATTCCCTCTTTGACAATGGTCTCAATACAAAAGAAATGTGCAAAGGTCCCCAGCTTCCATGCATCTTATATTTATTTAATGCACGCTTTAATCAAAAAAATTATTTTAATCAACAGAGAAATGTAAGTGGACACGATTGTGCACCTTCATTAACACTTATTATATTTCGAAAATAAAATATATTTTATAAAATAAAATTTAAACAAAAGAAACAAAGAACACAAAAAGAATCTAATCCATAGTGTTTCCTACCCATATAATTTCGCAGGGCTTTTTATTATATCAAGCAACCAAAAATACTTTTACAAACAGTTAGAGCAACGCTTCCATTTGATCTTTCCGGCAGATATAGCTCAAATTTGTTCGTTCCGGCAAGATGTGACTCTCACATAAGTTCTGTACTTGAAGCAATTTTTTGATCTTTCTAGCAGATGTCATTCACATTTGTTCGTTCCAACAAAGATTTAAAGTTCACATTTGTTGGTTATTTCAAATTTAAAATGGGAAAAAAACAATTAACTACACCATCCCGATAAAGAAGAATGCCCAAAGTTGCAACATCATTGAATTCGCTAACACAGTGCCACTTCCATTAGACGCCTTGTGGTAAGCGCGTGGGGTTTGAGCCAGGGATTTAGCCGAAACCCGAACCAGCGGAATATACTGTGTATTTGATATGGAACACAATTTCATTTAACAAAACGTCCAGTAGATTTTAAAGAATTTAAATGGTGGAGTGCAAGAAACCAGTAAAACACAGTATAAAACTTGTGAAGAATTATAGGATATAAAAACGCAGAAACTGGATACCTTTGCACAATGTTTGAGAAATAGTGGTATAACAAGACGATGGGAGCAATTCAGAATTGATAGGAAAATCAATGGAATCGTCGTCTCCGAAAAGCGGGCATAGGCATGCGGGTTCCCTGGCCAGAACATTTGGTAGCAAGGGACAGCAGTCTTCGATGGGCCCTTTCCCACTGGTGAAATCTAGGCAGGGTGAAAGCTGAGCCATGGGATTGACGCACTCCTGGGAGAAATAAGATCGTAGCCATTCACGCCGCTTGTCGTTGGGTTGATTTTCACACAAAGTACTGACATCAGAAATTTTAAAATAAATTCTAAAGGTCTTAAAGAAATAAATATGAAAATCAAATGCAAAGGTCTTAAAGCCATAAATATGAAAAAAATAATTAAAAGCAAACCTAAATATTATAAACCAATATATGATATAAAATATATGCTACGTGCCCTCTCTAAGCTGCCTTGCATGCCGCTACGTGCGTTTGTTAGTTCTTACCAGCTACAATTATACAAATCCCAGGATGGGCTTGCTTGTCTACGGAGGAAGAAGTCGAAAGAGATTAAAAAAGAACCGCCTCTACCTGGCTTACGAGACCCGCCTCTACTTGGCTCATGAGTATGACTGTCAACGAATGTCACCTGCCGCATGTTCCCAATTGCCAGTAAATAACGTGGAAGGAAGTTTTTGCAGGTCTCCATATATTGGCCAAATGTTCAGATCTGAAATAAGAGGTGATTGAACCTATGTTTGAAAGGATTGCATTGGTAATGTTCGATGGATCTCTGTCTCTGTCGGTGAAACAAAAGAGAAAGGTTGTAGGGTTCTGCTAAGTTAAAATCCATGGACGTTATGGTTTGTGGGAAGGAATTAGTTGTCTCCTCTACTCGGCTGAAAAATCCGGGTTGGAAGCCTGGGAATAACACACACTTGGTTTATCCAAACGGTACATTCTGTGCTGGCTTCTATAATGTTTCGCCAAATAATTATGATTTTGCTATATGGTATGCCAACGATCCTCAGAGAACCGTGGCATGGATGGCTAACAGAGATCATCTCGTGGGATACAATTCCTCCTTGACCCTACAGAATGAAAATCTCACCTTAACTGATTCTGATGCTGAAGGGAGAATATGGACTGCGCCCATCAACACTTCCAATGTAATGGGTCTGGTTTTGTTAGACTCGGGCAATTTGGTTTTCAACACAAGCACGAAGAGATGTGTTTTTCAGAGCTTCGACTCTCCTACTTTTACTCTTCTTCCAACACAGAATTTCTCCCAGACAAGTTCGCTTTCTGGATTTTTCTAAGGCAGTACTCCAAATATAGAGACAGCGCCGGAATATTCAACTTGGATATTCTACTTAATCTTTCAGGCGGGGGACCAAAGAGATTCACATATGCGGAGCTGAAAGTGGCCATTAATAATTTCAGCAATGAAGTAGGCAAAGGAGGATTCAAGATGGTGTACATCGGTCTTCTGCCCAATCAGAGACAAATTGTAGTGAAGAAGCTCAAGGGGGTATCTCAAGGCGAAGCCCAATTGTGGGGTTTCTGCACAGACTGCTTGTGTACGAGTATATACCAAATGGGTCATTAGACAAATATTTGTTCAATAAGCAGGGCCAGGGCTAAATAGTTGGGTTGGACTGGATCTCACGATATCGAATAGCAGTTGGAGTAGCGAGAGCCATATCCTACTTGCACGAAGGTTATTGGAGTAGCCTGGTAAGTAAGAATTTAGCAATCACCATTATCAGGTTTCACCCTGCAGAAATTCTTTATAAGTTAGGAACACATGTCCAGAAAATGGCTTAAAATGAAAATGATGGTTCAAGAAAACAATAAACTGAAAAAGGCTTAAAATGCAAATGATGGTTCAAGCAAACAATAAACTGGTTGCGACCAAAGAACCCTTGCTTAATTTCAAATACGGAACTTGACGTTAAAAAAAACCTGGAATTTTACAGATTTTGAACGCAAACCTATAAATTTTGTCTTTTTGGCTCATTTTCCATGTTAATTGCTATGGCCGAGTGGAAAGCTCCATGGCTACCATCAAATTGGTTGTGTAAGAATTTCACAATCACCATTATCAGGTTTCACCTTGCACAAATTCTTTGTTTACTCTTAGCATTGATATACATTTCTAGAAGAACAAAAGAATTTGATAAAATTTGATTCTTATTAGAATTGATATGCATTTTACAACTTACAAGTCGAACACTGCGCTGTGAGCTGTGGAGCTTGCGGACGTCTCTGAGAACAGTGTTCATGGCAGTTTTCCTGTGGCCATTCATTCGGCTGTCAAGAAAATGAAATACTGTCCCGAGTTTTGTAAAAATAATGTTTATCCCCGTTAAGCGGTGAATTACCCTTCATGGGGAAGGTGCCACATGCCACATATTTTGAAAAACAAGTGTCTGGCATGCATATAATGAAATAACTATGCAAATAAGTATAATATGAGATTGGATGTCAGTTTTCTGATATATTTAGAACTAATGAACCACTTCACATTTGAATAAAAATTCTTTGCGCAAATTGTCCAAACATTTTATGCTTCCTAACTAATGCTAGCATTAGTCGATAAGAACTAGAAAAATAGGAATCAAGACGAATGAAGTTAACATTTAACCTAAGTTTCGATAGGTCTGGCCTCGATATGAGGCCAAATAAGACCTCCAAATTGTGGATTGGTTCTCAGCGGCGGCAGGCAATTGTGGATTGGTTCTCAGCGGCGGCAGGCAGAAAACTGTCTTTAAAACTTTATATTAAGTTAAATGGTTCGATCTCATTTTCCTCCGGGGACTAATAAAACACCCAAAAGCGATTACAATAGTCCCTGCCATGCCGCAGGCGGCAGGGACTAATAACGCCATTTGCATATATGAAAAATTTCATTGTTTTTTAAGAGATTTGAAAATCGATGTTTGGCATAAGTCAAAACGGCTCATGTGTTGGAGAACAAAACGGTTTTTTTTTAATTGTTTTATATGCCATGTGCATTTATTCAAATCGATATGTAAAAGTTTATAAATCATGAATGGTTTATATGGTTTATCATGAATGGTTTAATGGTTCATAAATCGATTTGTGTATATCGATTTAGAAAAAGGCTTTATAAAAGTTTTGAAAACAATTTGAATTACCATTGCATATGGTATGAAAGGAAAGTTTTTTAAGGTGAAGTTTTTTTTTAAAACATCGATTTATATAAATCGATTTGAGGACTTTGTATGAAGTGAAAGGCATTTTTTAAAGGAAAAGGTCAAGGATAATTTTTTTTTTTTTTTTAAGGCAGTGAGAGGCACTTAAAAGAAGGCAAGGGCAAATTTTTTTAAAAAGCATTTTTTAATTAAAAGGGAATTCTTTATTTGAAAATTGGTTCTGGAGATTACTGTGTTTTTTTGCTGAAACAAGATGGCGAAAACTCAAAATGCCCGGTTTGAAATTGAGAAATTCAATGGCAAAAACAATTTCGAGATCTGGAAGCTGAAGATGCACGATATGCTGGTTCAACAAGGCGTGGCAAAAGCGCTGTTGGGGAGGAGCAAAAGGCCTTCTTCCATGACGGAGGATGAATGGGTTGATTTGGATGACAGAGCTCTGAGCGCAATTCGGTTGTGCCTGGCAGATGACGTTCTGTTCAACATTGTGTCAGAGAAGACCGCCGCAGGCTTGTGGATAAAGCTCGAGAAGCTCTACATGACGAAGTCCTTGACAAATCGGATTCTCCTGAAGCGGCAGCTGTACAGTTTGCGGATGAAGGAAGTTACCTCGGTTACTGACCATCTGAATGTTTTCAATACTCTATTGGTACAATTACAAAGTCTAGATGTAAAATTTGATTCAGAGGATAAGGCAATAACTCTATTGTGTACATTGCCTGAATCGTGGGATCACTTTGTTACTTCCATAAGCTTCAGTAATGCAGTTGTCCTTGAGTTTGACGATGTGGTTGGAGCCATGTTGTCTGAGGAGACAAGGAAGAAGTCGAATGTTGACACCTCTACATCAGAGGCAATGATGGCTAGAGGTCGTTCTAGAGAAAGACGCTCAGGTAAGCGCAGCGATTCGCGTTCAAAGTCGAAAGGGAAGAAGAGCAAAGTGAAGTGCTGGTTTTGTGGAAAATCGGGGCACTTGAAGAAAGACTGCTGGAAGAGACAGCAAACAGAGAAGAAAGGAGACTCTTCGACAGAGAAGAAGGAGGCAAATGCGACAGATACAGGTTCGACATCTGGTTCAGGTATGAGCGACGAAGTATTGTCTGTTAATATGTCAAATCATGATCAACATTGGTTGTTAGATTTCGGTGCATCAAACCACATGTGTATTCATAGAGAATGGTTTAAGACGTATAGATCAGTTAATGATGGAGTCGTGTACATGGGTAATGATGTCACATCTAATATTGTTGGGATAGGAAGTATACAACTGCAAATGTTTGATGGCACAACTAAATTGTTAATAGATGTGAGACATGTTCCAGACTTAAGAAAAAATCTAATTTCTTTAGGAGCATTGGATACGAATGGATATAAAACTGTAATTCAAGGTGGAGTTATGAAAATCTATAAAGGTATCTTACTAGTAATGAAAGCTAAGAAAGTAGGAAATCTGTTTCAATTAGAAGGAAGAACAGGGTCAGATCATGTGTCTACGGTGTCTGAACATGACAGTAGTTCCATTCGCCTATGGTATCAAAGGTTGGGCCATATGAGCGAAAGAGGGTTAAAGATTTTGGCTGATCGCAAGTTACTTCCTAATCTAAGGTCTGGAAAGTTAGATTTCTGTAAGCATTGTCTGTTTGGCAAACAAAGTAAACAAAAATTTAAAACAGGCAAACATACTAGTAAAGGCATACTTGATTATATTCATTCAGATGTTTGGGGTCCAGCCCCTACAGCGTCATATGGTGGCTCGTTATATTTTGTGTCGTTCATTGATGATTTTTCTAGGAAGGTGTGGGTCTACATGTTGAAAAGGAAGTCTGATGTTTTTTCAGTTTTCAAACAGTTTAGAGCATTGGTAGAAAACATCACTGGTAGAACTATAAAGTGTTTAAGAACTGACAATGGTGGTGAGTTTACTTCCAAGGAGTTTGACAGCTATTGCAAGGATGCAGGGATCGAGAGACATAAGACCACGGTTTATACTCCTCAGCAAAATGGAGTTGCTGAACGCATGAATAGGACTCTTTTGGAGAGAGCAAGGAGTATGTTGAGTAACGCTGGTTTGTAGAAGGAGTTGTGGACGGAAGCAGTGGCAACAGCTTGTTATGTGATAAACCGATCTCCATCGATGGCGATAGACTGCAAGATTCCGCAAGAGGTATGGAAAGGACACCCTTGTGACTATTCTAAACTCAGAGTGTTTGGTTGTGATGCATATGCTCTAGTGCCTAAACATCAGCGAACTAAGTTAGATCCAAAGTCTAAAAGGTATATCTTGGTTGGGTATGGTGTTGGAACAAAGGGATATAGATTGTGGGATCCTACTACCCGCAAAATCATCATCAACAGAGATGTAAAGTTTGATGAATCCTCTCTTGTACAGTTAGATGTAGATAGAAAATTGAAACAGGATGATGTATTTGACTTTCAGCACATTCAGTTTGATAGCACTTCTAATGATATTCATGATGACCATAGTTCAGATACTAGTCATGAACAGGTTTCAGAACATGAACAGGGTTCCGGTTTAGATCATGAACAGGTCTCAGATACTGATCGGCAAGAAGTTCCTATAGATGGTAGTCAACCAGAAACAGCTTTAAGGAGGTCTACAAGGATAAAACGTGTTCCGAAAAGGTATGATGATTATGTTACTTCAGTTGCTTTGACCGCTAATGATGATGAACCTCTGTGCTATCAGGAAGCAATAGAAGGTTCGAAAAGTGACAAGTGGAAAGCAGCCATGAAGGAAGAAATGATGGCCTTGAGTAAGAACGGCACATGGGATCTGGTTGAGCTTCCAAAAGACAGGAAAACTGTGGGGTGTAAATGGGTTTACAAGCTGAAACGGGGTGTGAATGATACGGAGGACAGGTACAAAGCGCGACTGGTTGCAAAAGGGTTTTCTCAGAAAGCAGGCATTGACTTTCATGAGATTTTTTCACCAGTTGTTAAAATTGTTTCAATTAAAATTGTGTTAGCTTTAGTTGCTTTGTTTGATTTAGAGTTACAGCAACTAGATGTTAAGACTGCTTTTCTACATGGAGATCTAGATGAGGAAATTTATATGGAACAACCGGAAGGGTTTGTTCAGAATTGCAATAAGAAATTTGTCTGCAGGCTCAAGAAGTCATTATATGGCCTGAAGCAGTCGCCTCGGCAGTGGTATAAGAAGTTTGATTCTTTCATGTTGAGTCGGAAATATGTTAGAAGTGAATATGATCATTGTGTGTATTTCAAGCAATTGAAAAATGGCATGTTCATTATCTTAGTGTTGTATGTTGACGATATGCTTTTAGCAAGCAAAAGCATTGATGAAATCAATAGGTTGAAGACTCAGATGGCAAGGACATTCGATATGAAAGATCTAGGAGCAGCAAGACAGATTTTGGGCATGGAGATTTTCAGAGACAGGAGTAATGGTAAGCTGTGGCTATCACAACAGAAGTATGTTGAGAAGATACTTTTGAGGTTTGGTATGAGTAATGTGAAACCTGTGTCAGTCCCTTTAGCTTCCCATTTTAAGCTTTCTTCCAGTTTATGTCCTAATACAGATGAAGAAAAGGATTATATGTCTCAAATTCCATATGCTAATGTAGTAGGATGTTTGATGTATGCGATGGTTTGTACTCGACCAGATATTTCACATGCAGTTGGGGTTGTCAATAATTGTGATAGGGTAAGTGTGGTCGGCGATGAAATGGGGTGCTTCGGTACTTGAGAGGCACAAGTAGTTATTGTATCACTTACAATAGGTAGATTTGTTTAGCGGATATGTTGATTCAGTTTTGCAGGGTGATTTGGATAAGAAGGTCAACTTCAGGGTACGTCTTTACTCTTGCGGGTGGAGCTATAAGCTGGATGTCAAAGCTACAGAACATTGTTGCTTTATCCACTACTGAAGCAGAATACATTGCTGCTTCTCATGCTTGCAAAGAGGCGGTTTGGTTGAAAGGTTTGCTTGGTGAATTTGGTAGGTTACAGGACAACATCAGATTACTTTGTGATAGTCAAAGTGCAATACATTTGGCTAAGAATCCGGCCTATCATAGTAAGTCAAAGCATATTCCAATTAAGTACCATTTTGTAAGACAGGTTATTACTGAAAGGGGAGTCTCTCTTGAAAAGGTGCATACAAAGGAAAACTGTGCAGACATATTCACGAAACCAGTTTTGTTAGAGAAGCTGCGTTGGTGTTTGGCTTCTCTTGGCTTGCAGAAAAGATAAATAATAAAGAACAGGGCATCAGGCTAATTGTTGTCAAGGTGGAGATTGTTGAGATTTTCTGTTTTGAATAGAATAGGAAAAATCTCAGTAGGTGACAAAAATTAGGAATTTGTTGCTAGATTAACTCCAGGTTGTTGGGAGGGAGTTAATGCTAGCTAAATTTGAGTTGAGGAGGCTGTTAGATTCTCCTGCTATATAACAGATAGCCATACGGATGTTTTGGAGAGAGTGTGTGAGAATTGTAATCTCCTGTTTGAATTAATAAGATTGCCAATGCCCTGTTGTGTGGACGTAGCCCAAGAGGTTTGGGTGAACCACGGTAAAAACATTGTGTCTTTATGTGCTTGATTAAATCTGCTGTGTGTTAATTGTTTAATGTATTCCGCTGTGTTTATTCCTTCAGGTTAGACGGTACTCGTCCATTTTTACATGAGAAAAGAGTTCCCTATTTAGAATTGGGGTTGTCATTAATGTGAATAAGATGGTTTTTTTATTAATATAATTAAAATGGTTTATTTTTTATTTTTTATAATTAATGCCAATAAGATGGCTTTGTTATTAATATGATTAAAATAGTTGATTTATTAATAATTATAAAAATGATATTTTTTTATTATCATTATAATATTGTTCGAAAAATTATTTTTTTTTAAAGCATTTTATTGATGGTAGAAATAGTTTCAGCACCATCAAAAATCCCTATTCAAAATCTTGAAATTTGAGTATATCTTAAATTTTCCAAAATTTTTGCCAAATTTTTATCAAATTGTTGTCAAAATCTCTACTATTTTCTAGACAAAAATGTGGTCTCATTAAACTACTCTTAAAAAAATAGTTATATGTTTTAAAACTTATTATCAAAGATGTTTAGATGTTTTCATTTAATATTATTTATATTAAATATTAATAAAAATAATTTAATAATAATGTTAATATTTTTGTTTAATCTAAAAATTGTATGATTCATAAGCTAAATAAATGTATGGATTGATAAATTCTAAGAATATAATTAATTCAAAAAACATTTATCTATATTAATATTTATTTATTTTAAATTTATATTCTATTTCAATTTTATAAGTTTTGTTTAAATTTATATTCCATTTCATTTGTATAAGTTTTGTTGACTTTCTATAATGATGGGGAGCTTTATTGTTATATATAATTATTAAGTTTTTAATAAAAGTAATCGTGTCATCGTAATGTTGTACCTATAAATTCGGCCACATGAAACATAAAGCAATTTTAAATTCGGGTATGTTATCACATTGGTTGGAAAGAATTAATACTTTAAAAAGGACTTTTTCTTCCATCTCTTTTTGTCATGTCTACAGGGAGAAGAACAATGTTGTTGACGGCCTATCAAAGAAAGGACTGAAGGGTAGTTTTGGAGAAATGCATTATCATTTATTCAACTCTAATGGTCTAGGAGCCGCTGGAAAAATAAACTTCATTTGAGCTGGAAATGCCTTATTAGTTTTTGCACGGCTGTAAATTTTGTTTTTTTCTTAAAACAGACTTGTTGGATTTCATAATTATTATTCTGGATAAATGCTTTTATGTATCCAACAGGATGGAATGAAAACAAAATAAACAGTGTTTTCTGATGGGAAGTTTTTACCTTTATGTAAAGGTCACAATGATGAGTAAAGCAAATGTTTTTCAACAAATGAAATAAAATGTAAAGGCCAAAAAGTTTTTTGTCCTAGTACAATATATAAATTAGAGTATTTTTCATGTTGAAAAAAAAAAAATTCGACATCTGAATTCCTTTAGATTTCTTCTTCCACAAAGTTCGATCATGGATGACATTTTCAAATTCTGTTTGATTAAAACTTAAAATTTTTAACAATATATTAAACTTAGAAATTCCAATAATATATTGATTATATAATTTAATTGAGTCAAAATATTTATATAACAAAACATAATATTATAACATCTTTCCATACTAAACTAAAAAAACATTTCTAAACATAACAACTATAACAAATTCAAATTATATAACTATTCAAATAATAAACTGTATTTATAAAATAACAAATAGTTTGAAAACTTTACAGATATGTTGATAAGTTGGTACAAGAAATTTGATAGCCCACTTGCTCATTATTGTTGCAAATAGGAAAATAAATGCTTAAATCAAAAGACCATTCTCAAATTCGCATCTACACGTTGGAAAAACATAACTATACTATTCTGCAAAAATATTAACCAAATAAAAACTTATTAAAAAATACTTAAGACAATATATTTATAATAAAATATTTTATTTTTTATAAAATATAGTTAAAAGCTATTTAAGTTCTACATTATATTTCTATAATAATAATATATTATATCTTTCAAATTTATAATAAAATATTTTAATTTTAGTAAAATATTAATATCATTATTAATTTAATTAATATAAATACTTTTATAAGTTAGATCTTCATTAACAATGAGCATTATTACCTACCACCTTTTTAATGCAAATTCAAGCATCACCTCTAGATCTTAAAATATTGACGTACAACTTTAGATCTTAAAAATATTGACGTACAGTTTTAAAGCCTTAATCATCTACATATACCACATTGGTATTTATATTATAATATAAATATTTTTTATTAAAAATCATTAATACCATCATAAATATAATATTTAATGAATTTTTAATGTTTAAATAGAAATATTAATATTTTTATTAAATCAACTACAATTTTTACTATTATTTATAGGTTTAAAGTGAGAAGCAATTTAATTATTAATATATAAATGTTTTTATCATTTTATTTAAAAAAAATAATAATATATTTAACTAGTGTAGTTTAATTTATAGATTAAATAAATATTTTTATTTGAATTTCGTATTATAAATTTAAGTATGTAATTTTTTGAAATTTAAAATATATTTTTAAATTTTACACCTTAAAAAAGAATTATACATTAAAATTTTACACATTAAACAATTTAAAATCAAGTTTTTAAAAATATCTACCAAATTTTAATTAAAATTAACGCTCCAAATGAAAAAAATAATTTCATAAACTAGGACACTCTGAATTATCCAAAATATCCAAACTTTTATTAGAAAAAAATATTCTGAACCAAAACAGTTACACCACGTTCTTGAAATTGTATAATGTTAACTTACCGGGAAAAGGTACGACTGTAAAATAAACTTTATATGCAGGTTAGGATATGACAGCGACATTATAGATTCTGCTTATAAAAAGAAAAATGCCAATATAACCGCATCAAAAATGTTCACATAGTCGTCAGTAAGAAACTTAGAAATATTTGATTTTAAAAAAACAGATTAAATAATTAACCTCTTTTATCTGGATCAGATAATGAGATATTCCTAAGAGCGATAAAATCAATGTCGATAGACTTGCTTGCTTATAAGAGCCATAAAGTTTGAAGTTAAAGTTTCACCTGCTCCAAAAATATTTATTATAAACTTTAAATTCAAACTTATCGATATTTCAATGTGTCATACGTCACATTATTGGTTGGCTAATGTAAACATTAAATTCAAACATAAAGATATGTGAATATGCCATACGTCACATTATGGGTTGGCATTCTGACAGGATTATAATAGGTTATGGGCTTTAAAAAAATACCAAAATCACATTTCTACTTTGATGTAGTCTAAGTACCAACTACCATTCAATCTTTGATTTCTTCCAGCTGGTGTGAAGCTCTATTCCACCGAACATGCTTTACATAAACTCCCGTTGCACCTTTTTCCTCTAAAAAGACATGGAGGTCTCTTAATATTTATGCATATGAACAAAAGAGATGATACCAAATGGGAAATTGGAAAAAGGATGTGCGGTACACTATTCTTGGATAGTGCAATCACTGATGTGTTGTCACAGTATATCGTTGTTGATCCTTGTTGTCCCTGCTTGAGTCCATCCAATACTCTTCTTAACCATACTGCTTAACATGCCGCTAAAGTCGCTGCTACATATTCTGCTTCTGCTGATGATAATGTCACAATAGGCTATTTCTTCGAAGCCCATGTTATCACTTCTAAACCAAGATGGAACACATAACAGGATGTGCTCTTCCGATCATCCAAACTTCCTGCAAAATCACAATCTGTATATCCAATCAATTCTTTCTTTTTTGTGCTTGAATACATTATGCCATAATCTCTCATTCCAACTATGTATCTCAGAATTCTTTTTCCAACACTCCAATGTGTGTCTTTTGGAGTCTCCATAAATCTGGAAATCAAACTTACTCCTTGCATGATATCTGGTCTTGTTGCTGTGAGATACATGAGGTTGCCAACCAATCTTTTGAATAGAGTTGGATTGACATCTGCTCCTTTATCATCTTTGCTTAACTTTGTACCTGTTGCATATGGTGTAGTTACAGGTTTGCAATTTTCCATCCTAAATCTTTTCAATAAATCTCTGGCATACTTATTTTGACAAATAAATATTCCTTTTTCAGATTGTTCAACTTCAATGCCAAGAAAATATTTCATGAAACCTAGATCTGTCATCTCAAATTCTTTCATCATGGTTATTTTAAATTCATCTAATTCAAGATCACCTGTAAAAATCATGTCATCAACATATAAGCAAACAATCAAAATATGTCCATGCTCATTTACCTTTGTGTATAAGGTAGGCTCAATGTTGCTTCTGCAAAATCCATTCTTGATCATGTAACTGTCAATTCTGCTATACCATGCTCTAGGCACTTGTTTCAGTCCATAGAGTGCTCTCTTCAATCTGTAAAATTTATCTTCTTTACCTTCAACTTCATATCCTGGAGGCTGCTGCACATAAATTTCTTCTTCTAAAATTCCATTCAAGAAGGTTGATTTGACATCTATCTGATATACTTTCCACTTGTTCTGAGTTGCTGTCGCTAGAACTGCTCTTACAGTATCCAATTTGGCTACCAGAGAAAATGTCTCCCTAAAGTCTATTCTCGGTTGCTGCGAGAATCCTTTTGCTACAAGTCTTTCTTTAAATCTGTCAATCTCACCTTTCTCATTCACCTTTGTCTTGTACACCCACTTCACACCAATGAGTTTTTTATCGTTTGGTAAATCAACCAAATCCCATGTATCATTCTTTTCAATTGAATTCATCTCTTCATCCATGGCTTGTACCCAATTGTCATCTTTGATTGCTTCTTCAACGAAGAAGGTTGGAATGCCAACAATGCAAAATTTGAACTAACATCCAAATCATCATAAATATTTTTCAGACTTCTCATGTTTTTCTTACCATTGCTTGATTCATTACCTGATTCGCTGCTTGGAGAATTCTGACCTGTTGATCTACTTGAAGATCCATGCTGCTCTGAAAATCTTGGAGTCCTTGCTAGTGTGACTCTGTTTGGTGTTTTCTCTCTTGATTCTTGTTGCTCCTTTTCTGCTCCATCATCCTCTTCCATCAATGGTGTTTGTGCATCGACTATTTTATCTACAGTCCCATTCCATGAATCTTGTTCTTTGAACACAACATATCTACTAATTATTGTCTTCTTGGTGACAGGGTTATACAATTTGTAAGCTTTTGATTGCTCACTATAACCAGTGAATATGAATTTTTCATTTTTATCATACAGTTTTCCTCTTATCTTCTTAGGTACATATGCATAGGCTACACATCCAAACAATTAGAGATGAGATACATTGCATGACATACCTGACCATGCTTTTTTTGGTACTCTGTTCATCACACTCTTTGTAGGGGATCTGTTTATCATATAAATAGAACATGCGATTGTGTCTGCCCAATACTCATTGAACAAGTTTCTTGCTTTCAACATGCTCCTTGTCATGTTAATAATTGTTTTTTTCTTTCTCTCTGCTACATCATTCTGTTGTGGTGTGTATCTGGTTGTAAATTGTCTTATGATTCCATGTTGTTTGCAATACTCATGGAATGCTTTCGAATCATATTCTCCACCACGATTTGATCTCAATACCTTGATCTATCGATCACTTTGGTTCTCTGCTAAGGCTTTGAACTTTGCAAAAGTTTAGGACTTATCGCTAAAATTAAACCACAAGTCTTCACTATAGTCATCATAAGGGTGAGGAAGTAACAACTTGCACAATCATTTATGTCCTCATAGGTCCATTTTTGGTCGATATCACCAACTCAAGTGGTTTCTTTTCTGTAGAAAATCCTTTGGGCTCATGGTGTTGATTTGAGGTAGCATACACAAGTGCTGCGAGGTTCTTTGATGGGAGGTAAACCTTTTGACGAAACGAACATGTTTTATAATCTTCAAGCAGGAAAAATAAGAATATTGGCCAGAAAGTTCCATAATGGTGTTATCGAGGCACGAGTTGTAAAAATAACGATCATTGTAGTTCATAATTGAAAAAGTTTTGTTCCTCGTCCTTAAAACTTTGCTCACGGTATTAGTTTTCAAACTTTGGTTCTTCATCAATAACATTGTTGCCTGAATTGAACATGTTGCTGTCTGTTGTTTAATACTTATCAAATTGTGTTTGAGTCCAGGGACATAATATATCTCTGATATGGCCTTTGGCTCCCCCTTCTTGGTCACAATGTTGACCACTCCTTTGCCATCTACATCCACAGTCTTGTCAGTCCCTAACTTTACCTCTATCTTCACGGAGGCATCCAAATTGGAAACCAAATTCTTGTTTGCTATCATGTGATTCTTGCAACCTTGTCTAATAGCGAGAACTGTCTCATATGATGCGCCTAGTTATTTGCCTTACTAAGGAAATCAGATTCGAACATTATCTGCTTTTAACATTAACTCTACGATTTCCTTGATGTTTCCTCTTCTTCTACAATCCGCAGCATAATATTAAATCATACAATAATAACTGAGCCACGATTTGTCAAACGCTTTGACTGTTGTGAAACTTTGTATAGGCTGCCACTTTGATGCTGGTGCTTTTCTTGAAGCCATCTGTGACCACCATATTGCATACCGACCTCACGCTTAGGTGACTTTCTTCATGACCTACACGAAATATATTAACCTTGTCTTTTGTGATGAGTTTTTAAGGAGAGTGGGATCTTATTATATCCTCATAGATGGGATCCACATAACTCATCAGCATAATTTTCCAAGTCCTTTGCTTCTTCTATGGCTGCTACCACAACATCAAATTTGGTAGACAGGGATCGAAGAACCTTCTCGATCACTGTTCGATCTTTAATATCTTCACCATAGATTTTTAATTGATTGACGACAGACATGACCCTATTCATGAAGGAATCAATGTCCTCTTGTCTCTCCTTAATTTATGAACTTTCAAAGTCTCTGCCAAATAAATGCAATTTAACAATATTAACTTTGGCCATACCTTGATAGCTTGTCGCCAAAGTTTCCCATGCTTCCTTTGCTGAAGAAGTTATCATAATCTTCTGGAACACTGCTCGGTCCACTCCTTGTTGGATAAGAAGCAATGCTTGTTCATTCTTTCGCTTGTCTTTCCTCCATTGTTCCCTCTCTGCATTACTGAGAGCTCGTTCCTCTGCATCATCTTAAGGTTCTGCAAACCCAAACTTGACATGATCCCATACATCATGTGTTTTTAGCATAGTATCCATTTTAATAGCCCACACATCGTAATCTTTCCCGGTGAAAGAAGGAAGTTGTGGCTGAAAACTGGATGTGGCCATCTTGCCTCAAAAACAAATTGTCTCTAACAAAAACCTTAAATTTCTCTTCCTTTTTGTAAAGGCTTTGCTAAGCTCTTTTAAAAAAGGTCCCTTCCAATAAAACCTTTAAATTTTGTTTATAAATAAATCTTTTATAAAAAAAAATTATATATATAAAAAAAACTTTTATAATAACCCTCTCTCCAATATCATTAAAATATTTCTTTTTTGAAAGCCTTTAAAAAGAAATATTATAAAAAAATACTTTGTTTTAACAAAATACTTATATAAACTTGTTTCGAAAAATCCTACCCTATAAAACTCCTTTCAAATATTGAAAAAATCACACGTATGTCAAATCTCCTTTTAAAAAAGCACACACATGTCAATGCTAAAAAAAAACACACGTATGGTTGTCGTATGGACCACGACTGTCGGGCTTTAACTGTAAAATTGATTCCGCACCCTCGAAATCAAATATTTGTCTCACGATGTCCTCCTTTAAACAAAAAACCCAACTCCACACCCACAATGCCGGTAAACCGCGATCTCAACTTGATTTATCATAAAATCATAAGTTTGCCGAAATCTCCGCAGTTTTGCTTGGGAGAAGTTGCGGACCCTCCACAGGTGCTTCACTGAAATCGTGCAGACCTCTGCGAGTAAAAGTTTTTTATTTTTTATTTTTATTGTAAAAAAAAATTTGATGGCCTTCTGCTCTTGGCCTTCTTCACTGGCTCTGGTTGACCACGAATCTTCTGATCCTTCCTCAGCTCCGATACCAATTTTTTAGATAGCCAGAGGATTAAATCACACAAATAACACAAATATTTCACACAAAACAGTGAGATGTGGCTCTTCAATTAATCTCAATCACTCTGAATCACAAACTGAATACAATGAACCCGGTGAAGGGTATTTAACCTAAATTGACATGCACACACTCTCACATAACTGAACTTGATCAAATCAGTTAACTCACTCTCTAACTCACTCACCAAATCTATCTATAACTCGACTCAACTAATTTACTTAACTTTTTGTATAACTCTGCATGTGGGAAGTAATTATATATTTTAACATTTCAAAGTTATTGAATTCTAATACAAACACAAACATGGTAACATAGATAGCAACACTGAGTCTCAATAAATCAATTTACAACATTCATGGAGTTTCTAAAGATTTGAAGAAATTGACATTCATTTTCAATAAAGAACTGAAGAGATTAACATTCATTTTGAATAACAAAACAAATAAAGAGTTTTAATGAAAACAATTTATTATTACTCTACTAAACATTCTTTTAGAAAATCTCTCCTTGATGTTTTGTGTGTTTTTATTGTTCCATTATGAAGCAATTCAAGTAAGTTTAATTCTTGGGCTACAACATTTTTGTGTCGTATTAAATGAATTATATATGTGTGTTTAATTATATATATGTTTTTAACTACTCTAGCCATTTCTGATTTCCTCTTTTGTCCATCAAAATGGTATCAAAGCCAAAGGAGCTAAACATTAGAGCTAAGTTTTTACAAGTTTTTTTTACTGAAGAGAGAGAGTTGCCTCCACTTTCAACTAGTGAAGGGGGCTAACCATATGAGATATACTCAGGTTGTAGCCAATATGTTTCCCATTATTTTCCAAAGAGAGTCGCAGTCATCTCTCCAAAACCTAGATGCCACCATTTGTTGAGATCGAGAAAAGGCATTAATCAAGCCACTCCTTATAGAGAAGCCATCCTGAAATAGAAAGAGTTTGTTTTCATTCACAAAGGAGTTGTCACTATTGTGAGCAAGAAGTCACCACCCTTTGTAGGAAAGTGGTAGCCATGAATCTCGAGCGATTTTAACGTTTCTGCAAAACCTATCCACCAACAAGGAAGATTAAAACTCTTAAGCTGCTTTATAAGCTACCACCGCCACCGCTACTCAATTATAGACTACTAGGGTAAGTCTGGTTATTGGAAATAATTGATTGGCTTGAAGGTTCTTCTAAGACAATGGTAAGTATTCAAAAATTATATATATATATATATATATATATATATATATATATATATATATATATATATATATATATATATATATATATATGTTTTCTTTCCATTGTTGGTATTGGAAGATGATTGAGTTCTTTTAAGATTTATAGACATGGTGGTTAGAAAGAACCCACTTAGTTTAGGTATTCGAGAGAGAACGAACCCACCCGATTAGTGAGGAAATCGGCCTAAGGTCTCGATAGGTTATCCCCAAGTTGCAATTCTAAAGGAAATCATACAGAGGCTATAGGTTTTAATTATTTTTACCCTCAATATATTTAATAATTCTTATTTGTCACCATCTCCTCTTTTCGTTAGTAAAAATTATGATTTTTGAGCTATTAAGATAAGAACCAAAGTAAAAGAAGAATATTTATGTGATATTATTTTGAATGGGTTTGAACCCTCAAGATAGATAGCCTATGAGGCCATAACTTAAGATAATAAGGATCATCTTAGACAAACAACAAGAATGATGGAGAAACATTGTTTCTTATAGGTGATAAAATTCTTATTAATAATGTAGCAACAATTAAGTCCAAAGAAGCTTGGGTTATTCTATACATGGAAAATAGTGAAAGGTTCCACAACAATGATTAGCATAACATTGCACTTGTTGATGAATCCACTATTATGATAGAAGAACCAAAAACTTTTGACATTACATAAATAATATGCAACACCATGGAAGACCCTATTGAAGAAGAATAATTCCAAGGCGAAGAAACCGTAGTTGTCATGAAAACTAGAAATAAGTTTGTTGAAGAAATTGTGGAGAAAAATGTGACTTTGTATGAGATGCAGAACATGAACATGAGCACGATGAAGAAAGTGAAGTTCATTATGTATATATACATGTGGATGATGAAATTTAATATACCTTTACAATAGTAACAAAATATGAGGAGAACATAGTAGTGAATGTTAAATTTGATTATGAAGGTATACTAGCATTTCTTAACAAGTGGCTTGCAAATCACAACTATGATGGAGATGAAATTTGGTATGAAAAAAATGCCATATATGTAATAGAAGAAGAAATAACATAAACAAATAAATGAAACCATAAAATTTGTTGAAGCTTTTATGATAGTGGAAGAGTAGCTCAAAGAAAATGAAGATGTTGTTTTTGATCTTATAGAAGTTGATAGGAAAGTGCAATTAGTAGTAATCGAGGCACAAGAAGATGCAAAAGAAAAAATAAATAAAGACAACACTAAATATGAGGAAATACTGAAGAAGAATACTAGAGTAAAGTTGAAGCTAATGAACAATGAAAATATGCAAAATATAAAGTTTGGAGAGAAAGGAAGAAAAGGTTTGTTGAGTATAAAGCCGAGGACAAGCTACACCAATATGTAGAGGTAAAATAAGTTTTTAAATTGATCTCAAATATTGTTAACCTAGCTAAGACTAAGACGAACAAGCACTATTACTCCTATTTTCATACAATTTCTAGTAGTTTCCATTTGGTTTTCATTAATAATGTAAAAATTAGGAATATTTAGGCATGCATGTAGGAGATAAAATTAGTGTGACTATTATTATCGTACTAAAGATCCGTCTAGAGGATCTCTACATCGTATTTTTTGTTCATTTTTTCTTCTATTCTTAAGAAATTCAAACAATTTGAATTCCTAAGTTGCAACTCTATTGTGTGGTATTTTATTAGTTATATATGTGTTTTGAACTTCTCTAACAGCTTGTGGTGTTCTCCTCTTTTCATAACAATTTGTGTTTTCTTTGGCATTATATCATTAGCATGGTTCTCTCATTGACTAGGAAAATCATCATGACCACTTCTATAATAATTTTGTTTTTTATTCCATCAATATTTATTTAGTTATTTTTTGTATACATAATCTCTTTATGTAACATAAAGAACTATTTATTTACCATTTTTTTTACCAACCCAATTCACCATTTATATTTCAAGCACCCAATTCAATATTTATGTCTTGAATATTTGCATATTCAAATCTTAGAAACCCAAATCAAAATTAAAGCAAGATCCTCAATCTCATTAGAAGCTTTTTATTCATTATTTTCCTACAAAGGTCTTTGATTGAAACCCATTAGCTCCATGCTTGATTGTTTTAGTATTTTATCTCTATTGTTGCAATTATTTTATTTGTGTTGGAAGTAATAACAAAAACTACAACAGTTATGGTGATGGGATTAAAAATGAACAATTTAGCTATAAAAATATTATATTTATATGGAGGGCCCTCATAAATATGATCATGATTGTCTAAATTGAACAATTTAGCTATTAAAAAGTTGTATTAATATAGAGGGTGCTCATAAATATCATCATGATTGTCTAAACTAATTGAGGGTTTGAGATGCCATGAAACGAAGCCATGCTAAGGAGGTATGAAAAGCGATTGAAGAGTTTTAACTATTGAAGGTCTTATATGTCATGGGATCCAATTTTATAATATCTCAGGCGACTACACTGACTTTGATTTGAATGAGCTCAATTCCATATATAAAGTGTATGGTTGATAAATAATATTAGCAGGGGAACTTATAGATTACAGTTGGTTCCAGTACAACATCCCATTAAAGAAATAATCAAGCAATTGAGCTACAAAAAGGCTTGATTCATATCAATGTTGGAGTTCAAGGGAAAGGGGATTTAATTTTATTTCTATTGATGCTACTAGAGCTACAATTTTGGTTCAAACTAATACATTCATGCGAGGATTTTTGGGTGTCATATAGGAAATACTAGAGGAAATGCAGGAGTTTCTTGATTCTCACATTACTCCTAAATTTCCCCTACACGACACCATTATAATATTTGGAGAACTAGTTCCATTATCACATATTGTAGGATTTCTTATTGCTAGGCCTAACTTGGCTTCCATTGTGGTAAGTGGGAATGAAAATGGGTGCCCGGAAGTATTTTCCATTGATGAGCCCTTCAAGCTAAACCCTAAAGAAGGGTTCGTGTTAGTTAATGGAATAATTGTAGGGACTATAATATCTTGTATTATGTTGTATGATGCTAAATTTTTAGGATATGTTGGTGTTAGAATGTGACAACAATCATGAAAAAAAAAATGTAAGAACTTAAATTTACTTAAATAAAATTTTTGGTTACTCTAACAGTTTTTTTTCTTATTAGCTAACCCGTGGAAGATTTGAATCGACGACCATTTTTCAAGGAGTACCTTAAAAATACACTCATTCAATGTCAATTCCATTGGTGATCAATTAAAATTCCCATGAGCTTACTCTCACGGTGTTGGTTTATGAAAGCAATGATGAATTTCATATTTAATGTAATGGTGCATACTTCAATATATCAATGAAGCATAATAATTCAAGGGGTTTTAATCATCATTATAAATTAATCTTGACCAATAAAATACCTTGAATTTCCACATGTATGTTTCCCTGGTAAAATATCATGATTTTACCATGTAAATTTTGTGACTTATGTGGTATTATCATTCTCAAATTATTTATCTATTAAGTTTATTTGTTGTTTAGGCTCTTAAATACCAAAAAGCAATATTAGAGTCAAGGATTGTACAACAGTTTATTATATATCTGCAAACAAAGGACTAGAAGGGGTTAAAGACAAGTTTGAAGCCAAAAAGGGAAAGTATGTTGTGGAAAAAGTCTAGCCACACTCCTAAGCCACCATAAGTACGAGAGCTCAACTGTAATTTGGCTTGAGTTGACAATTTAGGGGAAATCAGAGCCTGTGATAATTAGGAAGATAATAGTGCTACAACTAAAGTGATGCAGACAAAGGGATGTAATTTTTTCGTTTTCCAAGTGATCAATGACTCAAAAATTAGTGGCAACATCTTAGAGGAGTACTCGAGTTTAAAAATACTCAAGTATGTGTTCCCTAAAGAGATCCCAGTACTACCACCACATAGGGAAATCAATTTCTCCATCGAATTTTTTTCAGGGATAGTGATAAAGAACATATATCCTCTACGAAGGATTGATGATTTGTTTAATTAGTTGAGGGGATTTGTGGTATTCTAAAAGATAAATTTGAAGTATGGGTACCATCATGTGCGCATTAAAGATGAGGAAATTCATAAAATGACATTCAGAACTAGGTCTGGTCTGTACAGATTTGTAGTGGTGTCATTTGGGCCCAAAAACTCCCCAACAACATTTATGTGTTCAATGAATAATGTTCTCAGTCCATATTTGGGAAATTTTTTGTTGGATTTCGTTGGTGACATCTTGGTGTATTCAAAAACTAAGGAGGAGCATGAGAAACATTTAGCAACAATGCTACAACTACTAAGAGAGAACAAGTTTTATGCAAAACTTAGCAAGTGCAATTTCTTTCAATCACATGTGCAATACATCGAGCATATAGCTTCTATAGAGGGAGTGGTAGTATACCTTGATAAAATCAAGGCCATTATGGAGTGACCTACTCCTCACAATGGACAGAAGTAAGATCCTTCATGGCATTGATCAGTTATTACTGAAGGTCCATCTACAATTTCTCAAAGATTAGGCATCCAATCACAATGCTACAAAGAAAAGGAATTAAATTCCCATGGACATTAGATTGTGCGACCAACTTTGTGTAGTTGAAACCTTTGCTCAAACATGCACCAATATTGAGAATAAAAAACCTAGAAAATAATTTTGTGGTTCTCATAGATGCTTATGGGGAAGGGCTCAGTGGAGTCTTCATGCAAGAAGCACTAGTGATCTGTTACAAGTCAAGGAATTTGAATGAGCATCAGTGAAATTACATCACTCATGACTTAGAATTGGAAGTTATATTCCATGAATTAACAATTTGGAGCCATTACCTCCTTGGAAGGAGATTTGTATTAATTTCATATCATGAAGGGTTGAGGTATATGTTTGATCAACCCAAGATGAATGCCAGACATGCATGGTGGCTAGTCTTGATTATTGAATTTGATTATGAAACCATTATATCAAAGGAAAACAAAATAAGGTAGCAGATGCACTCAGTAGGGGGCTGCAAGTAGTTCATGTGGAAGCTATAAGAAATTTAAAAATTAACATTAAAGAAAATATTAAAGAGATAATGTAGCAGGATGAGCACTACTAGCAAGTGAAAGAGCACTTGTAGCAAGAGCCAGAAGGAACATTGAGTAATAATCTCTTACTTACGAAGGAAAAAATGTTGAAATTGAAAGGAATATGGTATATACCTTGCATGGGAAACTTGAAGAAGTTTATCTTTGATGAATTTCATAAAATACCATATTTTGGACATGCGGGTTATCAAAGGATGATAACATCCATGAAAAGTCCAAGCATGAAAAAGGATGTGACTGAAATATTGGTAGTTGCTTAGAATGCCAACAAGTGAAAGTGGAATGTAGGCACCCAGCAAGATTGCTCCAACTAGTCCCCATTCCTGAGTGGAAGTGGGAATTCATTTCAATGGACTTCATTACTAGACTGCCAAGGAAATCTAGGAAGCATGATCCCATAATGGTGGTGGTATATAAGATGAGCAATGTAGCTAATTTCGTAGCTATTAAATCCACTAATAAGGAAATTGATATTTCTCATATTTTAATAAAGGAAATAGTGATATTTCATGATGTACCCAAGAAGATCATCTCAGATAAGGATGCTAAGTTCACCTCTAAGTTTTGGAGGGTTTCATTTGTGGTTTTTGGGACAGATTTGGATTTCAACACAACATACTATCCTCAAACATATGGGTAGACTGAAAGGGTTAATAAGGTGCTAGAATACATGCTAAGAATGTATGTGATGCATTGGCCAAAGAGGTGGGAAGAGTTTCAAACTTTGGTATATTTTTCCTACAACAATGGATACCAAGAATCATTAAAAATGAGTCCATTTGAGGCTCTATATGGTAGAAAATGAAATACACCTATAAACTAGAATGATATAGTGAACATGGTGTATATCAGGCCTTATATGTTGAAGAAAATTGAAAGGGAAGTAATTGCTATTGGCTAGCAATTGAATATATCCTAGGACTAAGAGAAGAGTTTAGTTTGGGACTTCACTTGTTGTTTTCATAGGTGGAGACTATGATGACTCTGTTATGCAACCAAATCACAAAATAGAAGAAAATATAGATAAAAAAACTTAAAATTTATCCATTTCAAGGGAGAAACCTCCTTTACAATAAATAAATGAACAATTTTTGGATGATTCAAATGACAAAACGTACTTTCTATATATAGGAGTCTAAAGGGTCACAATATAATCAGAGCCTACATAAAAATAATAATGTAAGGGCACAAAAATAACAACAGTGGGCTTCTATGAGGCACAATAATAACAATATTGGGACTACATGGGCACAAAAATAACAAGAAGGGGGTTACACTAACAATAACAATAAGGGGCTACACTAGTATTATAGGGACCTAACATGCCCCTCTCCTTCAAAAAAGTGTTGTGCTCAACGCTTGAGTAGCTATGGATGCTTATGTATAAAATTTTCATCCTCCCATAACAATGTTACCGATGAAATAGGTAACTTGACCTCAAAACGGGAACTCTAGCCCAAAAAGACTCAAAAAACATGAAAAAACACCCCAAAAACAAAAGAAGTGTATTTCAGAACGCACTTGGTTTTTTTTTAAGGTCAAATTTCAGCGTTTTATAAAACTATGCTAAAAACAAAATTGTTTCTTGAAAAAAGGATTGAAAAAGCACGCTCAAAACAAAACCAGTTGATGCTGGAATAACCAAAAAAAAAAATTGTGTCATATTTTTGACATTTTTAAAAATAGAAATAACATTTTTTAATTTTAAAATTCAAATATTAAAATAAACCTAAAATTTAAGAAAAAAATAAAAACATTTTAAAGCTTAAAATTTAAAAATATATAGGAATAAAAAAATAAAAATAAAAACAAAATAAAATTTTTAATTCAAACATTAAAAAACCTAAAATTTAAGAAAAAAATAAAAAATAAAAAATAAAAAATAAAAATAAATTTAAAGATTAAAATTTCAAAATATATGGAAATAAAAAAATAAAAATAAAAACAAAATAAAAATATTAAATTTAAAAAAAAAAAAAAGGAAAAAAAAAAAAAGGAAGGAAAGAAGAAGAAGAAGTTAAAAAAAGAAAGAAATTATAAAAAATAAAATATAGAAATTAAATTTAAAAAAGAAAAAGAAAATGTTATTTAAAAAAAAAAAAAAAAAACCAAACAAACAAACAATTAATTTTAAAATAAAAAATTAAATTTAAAGAAATATATTAAATTTTAATAAATTTAAAACTTAAAAAAAAATAAAAAAATAAAAAAAATACATTATTTAAATTAAAAGTAAAAAAATTAAAAATTAATTAAAAATAAAAAACGAAAAATAAAATACAATAAAAATATTAAATTTAAAAAAATATATATTAAAAAAACAAATAAATTTTAAAAAATAAATTAAATTTAAATTATAAAAAATTATATATATATATATATATATATATATATATATATATATATATATATATATATATGAAATTAAATTAAAAATATATATATTAGATTTTATTAAATTAAAAAAAAATGTTAATATTAAAATAATAAATTAAATTTAAAAAAGAAAAATATTAAATTTTAATAAATAAATGAATAAACAAATAAATTTTGAAATAAAAAATAAATTTTAAATATTAAAAAAAAAAAAAAAGCATTGTTAAAATAAAAAGTTATAAAAAACTTTAAAAATCAATTAAAAATGAAAAATTGAAAAAAATAAATTAAATAAAAATAAAAATAAAAAACAAATTAATTTGAAAACATTAAGTTTAATTTAAAAAAAAAATCTAATTTTAAATACACAATTTTAATTGAAATAATATATATATATATATATATATATATATATATATATATATATATATATATATAATAATTTTATATAATTAAAAAAATAATAATAAAAAAACAAAAAAATAAAAAAAATATATTAAATTCAAATAAATTAAAAAAAATACAAAATTTATTAAATTTTAAAAAATTAAATAAAAAAACTAAACATAAAATTTAATATTGGGAATTTTGCTTCTGTGATCCATAAATTGTGTAAGAAATTCTTTCGGTCAAAAATTAAAATTTTTTAAAAAAATCAATTAAATAAAAACAAAAAAAACAAAATTTAATAAAAATTATTAACAAAATTTAGAAAAAAAAAAAAGAAATTAAAAAAAAAAAAACAAAAGAAATTAAACAAATTAATTTTAAAAAAAAATTAAAATTAAAATTTTTTAAATTGAAAAAAAAAATTAAAAAAAAAATAAAAAAAATAAAAAAAAATAAAAAAAAACTAAAAAAAATTAAAAAAATTAAAAAAATAAAAAAATAATATTTTGATCATGGTGGCACCGCCAATCGGCCAGGTGGCGGCGGAGGCCAATTCCGAGAATCGCCCTGCCGCGGCGCGAGGCCGATTACTGGAATCGCCCTCCCGCGACGCGAGGCCGATTTCGGGAATCGCCATCCCGCCTAGGTGGCGGCAGAGGCCGGCTGGGAGGGCGATTCCCGGAATCGGCCTCCCGCCTAGGTGGCGGCAGAGGCCGGCTGGGAGGGCGATTCCCGGAATCGGCCTCCCGCCTAGGTGGCGGCAGAGGCCGGCCGCTGGGCGGGATTCCGGCCTCCCGCCCAGGTTGCGGCGGAGGCCGGCTGCTAGGCGGGCGGGGGTTGCATGCAGCCTCCCTATCCGCCAAGTGGCTGGCCTCCGCTGCCACCTGGGCGAGAGGCCGATTGGCGGCGCCACCACAATCAAATTTTTTTATTTTTATTTTTTAATATTTTTTTTTTTTTTAATTTGATTTTTTTTTTAATTTTTTTTTAAATTCAAAAAATTTAAAATTATTATTTTTTTAATTCAAATTTTTTATTTTAAATTTAATTTTTTTAAATTTTTTTTTTTAAATGTAATATTTTAGATTAATTATTTTTTAAAATTTAAAATTTATTTATTAAATTTATTAAATTTTGATTTAATTTTTTTTTTTTTTTAATCTTTTAGTTTATTTAGTTTTTCATTTTTAAATTTTATAAATTTTTTCATTTTAAAAAAAGAGAGTAAATTTATGGATATTTGTTTTTTAATTATTTGCATGTGGTTTTTTTTAATTTTTTTTGTTTTTTAATGGTAGTTTTTTTTTTTTTTAATTCTTTTATTTTAATTTTCTTTTACAATTTTAATTTTATTTTATTTTATTTTATTTTTTTTTTTTTTTTTTTTTTTTTAATTTTAAAATTTGTATTTTTTTTTCTTATTATTATTATTTTTTTAATTTGAAATTTAAATTTTTTTTTTTTTTTTTTTTGGTTGGTATTTTATTTTTTTAATCTAAATTTTAATTTTGTAATTTAAATTATTTTTAAATTTTCTATTTAATTTTTTTTTTAATTATATGGCTTTTTTTAATAACTTAGAAAAAAAATGTTTTTGATGTTTTTTATTTTTTATTTTTTTGGTTAATTTTTGTTTTTTTCTTTAAATTATGTGTTTTTTTTTTCAAATTTTTTCATTTCTTTTGATATAATTTTTGAATATTTTTGTTTTATTTATTTATTTTTGTTTAAATTTTTTATTTTTATGAGTTAATTTTGTTTTTTTTTTACATTTTTATTGGTTTTTTTTATTGTTTTTATATATATATATATATATTTTATCTAAGTTTTGTGTTTTATTACCAACATGAAAATCACCACTCTAAAAAAAAAAGGTTGATGTTGCATCAATACGTTTCAAAATTAGCATGAAAATCAACGCTCTAAAAAAAAAAGTTGATGCTGCATCAATACGTTTCAAAATTAGCATGAAAATCACTAACATTTTAAAACAAATATTCATACTTCATAAATAAAAATATTAGAGTGTCAAAAATGTGCACAAAAAAAAAGGGGGTGATTCTGCATCACCACTTTTCAAAATCGGGTGCTTTTTATGCTATCAAAAAAAAGTAGGTAACAGTGCGGTTACTTATTTCATTGGTAACAGTGTTCCATGTGGAATCTTCAGCGGGTAAGTTCTTCCACTTGATGAGATACTCTAAAATAGATCAATTTTGTAGCTATCAAGTTCTTATTTCTATGACTGCTTCAGGTTCCAATATGATTTTTTCTTCCTCGTTAAGTTATGGAAATATTTTTTTAACTAGGATCTTGTCAATTATAACCTTCTTTAAGCATGAAACATGAGAAACTTGCTGCACTTGTGAAGATGCAGGAAGCTCCAAATTGTATGCCATAGTACCAATATTTTGCAGCACCTTGTAAGGACCATAGTACTTTGGTGATAATTTATTATCCTTCTTAGCTTGCTTGAGGGACATTTGTTGGTATGGTTGTAGCCTTAAAAATACCCAGTAGCCTACATCAAAACTTCTTTCGTTGCAATGTTGATATGGTTGTCATTTCATTTGATTTTGTGCCAAAGTGAGGTTATCCTTTAAGAGTTGGAGAACTTTTTGTTGATGCTCGATGTGATATTCCACTACTTGAGCCTCCTAATTTTCTCTTAAATATGATGTGATGGATGGTGGATCATATCCATAAATATCCATAAATGGGGTCATTTTCATTGTAGTATGGAAGGAAGTGTTATACTACCTTTCAGCCAAAGGTAACCATTTGACCCTTTTTTTTTAATATCAGATATAAAGCAACAAATATATCCTTCCAAAAATTTGTTAACTATCTCAGTTTTCCCATCAGATTGAAGATGATAATATGAGCTATGAGCTAGTTGAGCACCCAGACAAGACAATAATTCCATCCAAAAATTTCTAGTGAAAATGAGATCTCTGTCGCTTACAATAATATTTGGGTTTCCATGTAGCTTTTGAAATTTTTCCATAAATGCAGTAGCAACTTTACTATATTTAAATGGATTAGATAATGCACAAAAGTGTGCATACTTGGTAAGCTTATCAACTACCACCATGATGACACTCTTTCCTTCGAACTTGGGTAAACCTGTGATAAAATCAATTGAAACCTCCTCCCAACATTGACTTGGAATGGATACAGGTTATAGCAGACCCGGGGTCTTAATTGCCTCAACTTTAGTTTGTTGGCAAACCAAACATTCCACCACAAACTTTTGAATATCATATTTAAGGCCATCCCAAAAAAATTATTTATTGACCGTGTGGTAAATTTTTTTTAAATATTGTCCAAGTAAGGGACAGGTGTACAATTCCAAAATAATAATTATTTTTAGTTGGGAATTCTTATAAAGATATAAGTGATGTTTGTACCATAATGAATAATTTTTCCATCTAAATGTATCAAATGTATTGGGATATTGCTATAAATTTTGATTGAATGTCCAAAATTTTTCTTTGTTCTTTCATTCCTCCCTTGCTTTGGTTATACAATCTCGTTGGATAACAGAAATGGCACAAAGCAATTCGTCTGCATTCTCATTCTTTCTTGAGAGTGCATCTGCAACAAAATTTAGCTTCCATTTTTTGTTGATGATTTTAAATTCATAACCCAACATCTTTGTGACCCATTTTTTTCTCTTCTAAAGATATTCTTTGTTCCAAAAATTATTTAATACTATCATGATATGTTTTTACCTTGAAGTGTCTTCCCATTAGGTAAGGTCGCCATTTATTTAGTGTATGTAGTATTGCCAACATTTCCCTCTCATAAATAGGTTTCTATAAATACTTTCCTTTGATTGAACGGCTTTCAAAAGTAATGGGTCTTCCTTCTTGAATTAAAAAAACACCAATTCCATGTCATGAGGTATCACATTCCACAATAAAGGTTTTTGTGAAGTCTGGCACAGCTAAGACCGGTGTTTGGCACATTGTCTCTTTAAGATGTTCAAAGGCTTTAGTTGCCTCTAGAGTCCAAGAAAGTTCATTTTTCTTCTGTAATGTTGGTATAGGTGCTGCTATTCTCCCATAATTCTTAACAAGCTTGTGATAATACCCTGTTAACCTGAGAAATCCTCACAGTTCTTTACGGTTGTGGGGATTTTCCATTACCTAATGGATTTAATTTTGTTAGAGTCTACCTTAACACCCTCATGAGATACAATTTGGCCCAGATATTCCACCTCCTGTACTCTAAAGAAACATTTGGAGTTTTTTGCATATAATTGTTTCTCCTCCAATAGTTTGAGCACCCTGTCAACATGTTGAACATGATCCTTCCTATACATTCTCTAATTTAGTATATCATAAAAAAATACTAACACAGATTTTCTAAGGAAGGGTTTGAAAATGGAATTCATCAACCCTTAAAATGTAGAAGGTGCATTGGTAAGGCCGAAAGGCATGACCAAAAATTCATAATGACCCTCATGGGTTCTAAATGTTGTTTTGAGAATTTCTTCATTCTTCATTCTAATTTGATGATATCCTGAACGAATATCCAGCTTGGTGAAGTAAATTTCTCCATGTAATTCATCCAATAATTTATCAAAGACATGAATGGGAAATTTATCTTCAATAGTGAGCTTATTGAGCTCCCTATAATCCAAACACACGCTCCATGATCTGTCCTTCTTGTGCACCAATACTACTGGAGCACAGAAAGAACTTTGACTAGGTTTAATTATATCAGCTTCTAACATTTTTGCAATCATACGTTCATTTTTTCTCTTTTGGGCGTAGGGATATCTGTAAGGCCTCATGTTTGGAGGAAAACTTCCTGGAATCAAATTAATATCATGATCATGGTCGTGAATAGCTGGGAGGCATTTGGGAGTCTCTAATACCTTGGAATGATTCTCCAAGACTTTTTGGAGATCTGGAGAAATATATTATTTCGATGTTTGAAACTATAGTGAGCATAATTATGCAATTACACCTCATTTTTATTTCTTTATAATATTTGTCATGTTGTCATGCCATTAGAGATGGTTATCTTTCTTGTTTTCCTTGTGATACCCCTTAATTCAACTTCCTTTCCTTCCCAAAAAAAATTCAAGAAAAGTTCTTGAAAATTAAAAGTTATCGTGCCCAAAGATTGTAACCATTGAACTCCTAGTACAACATCAACACCACCCATTTGAATGGAAATCATTGGGATATTCAATACATATTCCCCCATGGTTACATTGATATTGTGGAACTTTCCAGGAACTCTCCAGAGAAATTTATAATTCCTCCATTTGCAACCATCACTTGCCACTCTGGTGTTGGATATAGGAAGAAATTCAATTCCTTGGCTATCTTACAATGAAAAAAATTGTGGGTACTACCTGAATCCATCAACACTATTGTCTTTTTCTTATTTATATGTCCTTCTATATTGAGAGTTTGAGGAGTGGTAATTACTGCCAATGCATTACAAGATATGGTCAGATTCATCTATTCTTTCTCTAAGGTCGGTTCCTAGTGTATATGCTCTTCTTTTGAAGTTTCTTGTTCCTTTTATTCCTCCTCTTCACAATCTATGTAAAATAATTTCTTCTCGGCACACTTATGTCCTTTAGTGTATTTTCATCTCATCTGTCACAAAGCCCTTTTGTTCCTTTTTCTTCAAAATTTTGTGGTGTCAACCTTGCAGGATGTGGAAGGATATGAGTAGCAACACTTCCATCTTTATAGTTGTGAGTAGTTGGCTTCCTTTTCTCCATAATTTTACTTCCAATTTTTCTTGCCAACATGAATTCCTTCTCCAGTGAATCAGGTTCCCAAATGTGAACCTCACGTTGGATGTTATCCTTTGAAGTACCTATGAAGACATCAATCCTATGTTCCTCTAGAATGTCATTTACCCTTATATTTAATTTTTGGAAGTCCTCAATGTGTTCCATAATTGAACCCTTTTGTTTGAGATTTATCAACTGGCTAAAGAAGGTGTTGCTCTTTGTATCCTCATAATGTGTTATCATTTCCTCCAAATAAATTGACCAAGTGACAAGTGTTTTACGAGAAAAAATCCATCAATACCATAAAAAATTATTGGGTTCTAAATATAAAATTGCAATGCATACCTTTTGTGTGTGTTGCACATTATGGAGATCAAAGTATTCCTCCATTTGTAGTATCCATATTACCAGATCCTTGCCATCAAACTTACTCATATCGATCTTTGGAATATGGTGGGTCTTCAATGTAACATTAGAGGCTATGAAATCATGATTAACATTTTCTTGTTCTCATCGTGAGTTTCATATAATACCTTTTCACCATTAGGAATCATTTCTTGTAGAAACTTTGTTAGACCTTCCTTCAAACCTTCCATGTCTGCTTTTAAACCATCCTTTAAACCTTCCATTTTTTCTTCTATGTCATCCATCTTAGCTTAAATACCATCTATCTTAGTTTCCATTTAATTTTTGGTTACTCTTTGCGAGAGCAAAATTTGTTGCATTTGGTCTCGTAATATTTATATATCATCTTGGGTAAAAATGCGAAGGTGGGTTACACTTTTGTGAGAAACGCTGGCGGAAAATTCATTTTCCCAACAGTTCAGCCGAACTTTTATACAATTTCGGCCAAACTGTTTGAAATTTTGGCCGAAGTTTACAAATTAGTTCAGCCAAAATAATTATGTCGTTTACATTGACGGCATATTGATGACGTGGGTAAATAGACTTTTGGCCAGAGATGGGAAAACCAAAAATGAAATTTCGGCCGAACTAATAGTTCGGCCAAACTTTTTCTTATAAATATACTGCACAACTTTGTCATCTGTCTCATTGTGTTTGCGCTATGTTTGTGTTTGTTGTCTCGTTGTCTATTGTCGTTGTGTTTTCTACCTCGTTGTCTATTGTGTTGGGCTTGGTGTTGCGCGAGTAGGTGAGGCTTGCTGTTGTCGTTGGTTTATTTTTTTTCTATATTTTTTGTGGGTTTTAATTTTTTTCCTTTTTTTTAATTCGCAGGTTATTTCTTCAGCTGCGTTTTCTGTGACATCTTTAGCTGCGTCCTCCGCGACATCTTTGGCGATATCCTGCGTCGTCCTCTCATTGCGGCCTCATCGTCTTGTCGTATCTCAATTTGCAGGTAGACGAAAAAATCCTTTGCTTCCTTTGCTTCATTTCTTGTGCAGTCCTCAGATCTACGTGAACCATTAATGAAACAAGGAAATTGCAGGAAAAATTTAACTCATCTTTTCCTTCACATTTTACCATTTTATTAGTTTGAAGAAATACATACTCATTTATGGCTTTAACAAATAAAGTGTGCACATATTCTGAATATTTTAAAATTTTGAACCCTCTTTCATTAGGTTTCCTAATGTAAATAAAACCTTTGAAATAACCAATGCTATAAGTTACCTTTATGAAACACACAAAAATGCACATATTTTAGTAACAACCATCTTATTGAACCAAATACATTGTCATTTTCCATTTTCTTAAGTTCTAACCAGTGATCTCTATTTTTAGCAAATGCTTACTTTCACCGAGATCTACCATCCAAACTTGTCTAGAGCCCATGAGCAACTGATGGATATCTATGTTAAACAGTGTGATCTATTAGAAGCCTTATGGAATTGGTCCAAGCTATAGATCTAGATCTAGTACCTGTTATCACTCTGCCATATTCCTAAAGCTGAGGAAGGAATCCCAACAGAGGTAACCACAAACCAAGCTTTTGACTTGATAGCTAGCCCTATCAAGCCGGAGAGGGCTCTCTCCAAAGTGTCACAGCTAGGAGGGCTAGCCCCAATTATATTTTTAGGCTACATATGAAATGCAGGGGTTTGTTTTGTTTTGATTGGGGTTGGGCTCACTGAATGAGGATTAGGTCAACGGGACTGGACTAGGGCCAATGAGATGGAATTGCAGTCCATCCAATGGGGCAAGGTACGTAGAAGGCTCAACAATTAGAGTTGATTTGGTGATATGGAATAAGACAAATTAGGAGTTAGGAAGAGCATAGGGGATGAGTTCTTTCTAAATTGAAGAAAATGGAAAGATTATGAAAAATTTCCCAAAACAGAGCATGAAACACATGAATTATGCCTTTCAATTGGAAAATTAACATATAATAGACATGAAAAGGTTTATGAGATCACAAAACATTCATACAAATTATCATAGAGAAAAAAATATGTCAAACATTCGTACCACATGAATCCCAAGGAAATAGCTGCATTTTTTCATTAATATCCAGGTTAAACTGGTTCTTAATCAATACACTAACTTCCAAACTGATGCCAACAAATCCCACCTCTAAAAATAATTCAAAAAGTACAATATACAGGCCTCAAAAAACCTCTCCCAACCTCAGGGGTCGAATCCCTAAGAGGAAGAGCTGATCCACCAAAGTATAAATTGAAACCTAGAGTGTAGGGTGGTCAAAGTGACTCAACCCTAAGTTTTTGCAAACTGATTCATTACACCTCATCATGAGTTTTAACATAATATATTTACCCTATGTAATAGTAAAAACATGATAATTATATTTACATCATCAATTACATGAGGTAAAAACATGATTCCCCAAGTTAAAATTCAAATTTGTAGAAAAACTCAGAAAAAATCAGTCAATTGTTAAATGCGCAACACCATTTTACCCCCAATTTGCAGGTTGTTTTTAACTGCCTTCTTGATGTCAAAATTAGCTCCAATATAGCTTGTTGGAAATCTCGTCAAGTCTAGTTTCCCAATATGTCTTCATTTTTCAAAATGAAGGTCATTTTCCTTGTCAAAATTCATTTCTCCCGAGACTGGTCAAAAAGTGTAGAATGAGGGTGCAGAAATGCATAGTGTTGTTGCAGGAAACGTTTGTAGGCCTTCTCCAACTCAAAATTGAACTCATGATAGCTCATTGGAAAGCTCGCTATGTCTAGTTATCATTTAACTTATTGAGAAAGTAATTTTGACACTCCATCTAGTTGAAAACGTGATTTCCCCAAGGTCACTCCAGAAGTGCAGCGAACCTCTTGTAGCACTTGTATTTTTGACATTTCTACCAAACCATGATACCTATGTAAAAATGGAGGTTTTATTTATTAAAATATTATGGAGAAATACCTCTCTCAAGTTTTTCAAATTTATCTTTTTTTGGTCAGAAACACAATTTTAAGAAAACCCGGCTCTATGTGTGGCAAATTATATGTCCCTTGGAATGACTTCTTGGAAAATGATGGAGGGATAGTGTTTATGAGTTTGGAATGGCTTCATAATTATTGAAATTACCTCCATTATACCTCCTATGTTCAGATTTCTCTGGTTCCATAGCAAACCCTAGCTCAGCGGGAAAGGAAATAGGGTTTGGTGTAGGAAAAACAAGGGATTTAGGGCTACCTTGTAGAGGGAGGGGAATGAAGGGGTTAGGGGCTGTCTAAATTATTGGGGAAATTTTGGGGGATAGGGATAGATGATAGAGAGTAGGTGAAAGTGGAATTTCAAGGATTGAGTGAGGGGAAGGGGTCCAAAAGGGGAAAACACATGCCTAGTCTCGAAAAGTGTCAAATTGTAACAAGGCTAGGGCTTGTGGAAAAATGATGATTTTGAGGGATAGGAGTGATGGTAAGTGTTTAGGAAGGTATATTAAGGATAGAGGAAGGTGTAAGAGCAGCATGATACAAGTCTTGTTGATGATTTAACCATGAAAGTCATGCAACCAAGAAAAATGCCCTCAAAAACCTAGGAGAGGGAAATGAGCTTTCCAAGCACAACTAAGAGACAAATATGGTAAACAAAAAGCCACTTATTTGGAAATGATAGTTTTAAAACCTAAAATTGTTGAAGATATTTGACTATTACTACTCCTTCAAAAGATGAATTTGATGATGAAATGACCAATTTTCATGATTTTAACCCTACGACCTAACAATGGCACAACATGGAAGAATGAGCTGAATGATGACCATGATGAATGAGCTGAGGTGAAAGAAGAGTAAAATAAGTTGGGATGGGTGGGATGCAAATACCAGTGCTAACATCGACTCTGATTGGGGAAGGGAGCTTCGAAGTAGGTGTCTAGAACCGCAGACCTCTAGGAACTCGTTGATCATTGCCTTCTTATTTTGGGCATGGAGTCACAAGAAACTGCAAAATGATCTTTATTTCTGAAACCAAACCACTTATACAAACTAAAAACGCACATACTGCAAACTATAAACTAGATGTTGAAGGATACACACTTGTCCTACACTAATCTACTGATAGTTTTGTTGTCTAAATGATACAATAATGTGTAGAAATTTGAATAATAGCTGAATTATTCACCGAGATTATCCTGATTACACACTATTTGAGCTTCATGCATAATACATAACCTCTTCTACAATTGATCATCAATTTGCGGAAATAGAAGCAGTCGCATGCGCACATTAAAACATAATCAAGCACACATATAACACAGTATGTAATGGGGAAAGCAATAGCTGAAAGCCCCAACTATCATATTATGTATCATGGAGATCATATGACAATCTCATACAAATCATACAAAGCTTATCACAAGCTCTCAGTAGAGTACAACCGTCATACACTAATCAGGCCCAATCTTGCAAATCCATGCATCGATCTTTGCCTCCTGCTAGCCTACCTCCACTGCGCAATACAAGCTGATTACAAAGACCAATTCAATGTAATCCCACTCTCATTTATTGCGTTATTATCATTGGAAACTCCAATGTATATGTAGATGCAATTCATGCATCACTAGTAGTCACAATAGATAGTCCATCTTGCCCTTTCACCTATCTCTCCACTGGGTCTCCACTGAAACTGTCCATGCACTGTAGTTAACTGATGTATTATTTAGTTGATTAATGAGTTAATAATTAGTGAATTAATTAACTAACTAATTCACACCACTCTCACTAGTGTATCAATCAGTTAGACTAAATACAACTAGCTCAACTATGTTTAACTCAGTTAAACTGAACACAACTCCACCAACTACCTCAATAACTCCACCAAACTCTGTCACATGAGTTCTAACTGAAGTCTCCATGCAATAGCTCCACTTAACCCTCAGGAATAGCGTAATTCCTTCTATCAATTCCTGTGCCACATCTGTACACTTAACTGAACTGCTCCAAGAGAATAAGATAATGTTTATAGTCCAAATATTATTAAGAGCTAATAATATTTGACATATCTATTTTTAGACTGGTAGTCTAAAAATAGATTCCGCCCAATATGTCTAAAAATAGAAGTCCATATATTTTTCCAACTTTACCAACCATCCACAAATAGCATCCCACAACTCATAGAATATGATCGACATGTCTAAAAATAGACATATTCTAAAAATAGACATTGCGACAAAAATCACCTATGTGGGCCCCACCTAGTTTAGGCGATCACTTTCCAACTAGGATCAGGAATGATGTTTCAGAATGCCTCCTTCACTGTTTCTTGTTGCAATCTTCAACACTCCCTCTCAACAAGAAAGGACTGTCTTTTCATGTGACATGCAACTCCATGCATTCGCCCTGCAACCTTTACAAGCACCATGCAACTCCATGCATTTGCTCCGCAACTCCTCTGAAACTGAATAAGCTCCAAACAACTCAATCAATCTGATGCATCTATCATCAAATTCTTCGACTTCTGCTGGTACCAACTGCATATGTCATCAGGAACCACTGCGCTGTTGAACTCTTGCACCCATGCACTCTGCACTTGCTGTCAACTTTGATCCGCGCTCCAGTATCTGACACTGTCACTTTGATCTGCCTGCATCAATCCAACTGATCATGCTACTGCTGCGCTATGGGCACCTTGTAGCCAGGTTCAATTCATGAGATCCACACCATCTCAATGAATCCTACCTAGAAATATCCTCTTGGGATTAATCATGCATGTCGCCCCACCTCTCACCTGGTGGTATAGCTGCATGCACTCCCTCTGCCCATCTGGCACGAAATTTCTTTGCATGAGTGGTTGCTCCCACTCCATGATCCTCATCTTATGGTTGCTCCACATCCCGAGGTTCACTCTTACTTGCATGCAAATCCTGCTCCCTCTCAAGCTTCAATTGCATGGCTTTCTCACACTTCCAAATAGTAGGAAGCTCCGTAGAAATCCCATCTACTTCAAATCTATAAAGATTCCTCTGCATCTCCAGTTGTGGCTGCTCCACAATCTTCTGAGACTGCTTCTCACACTGCATGTTGAGAGGCTCCCTCTCAACCACCAAGTCACTAACCTCTACTTTTCTCCTCAAATCTTTGCATTCATCTTGTACCCCAGTGCATGTAGATTCTTGGCTCGCGCACATTGCAATTGTCCCGCCGTAGCAAAATTTTCTAACAAAAGAGCTGATTTTAAATCGATGATATATCCCTCATCCGAGCTCCAATTCGATCGCTTTTTTTTTTCAATTTGGGTATTTTTTCACAAGAAATCCAAATATGCTATTTTATTCTAAAAATATTTCACCAAAATTTTCAGATATTCTTTGCAAACTCGCGCACCCAAAAATTCCTGCTCTCATTCCATGTAGAAAATCTATAACACAGCTCCGATACCATGTAGAAATTTGAATAATAGCTGAAGTATTCACCGATATTATCCTGATTACACACTATTTGAGCTTCATGCATAATACATAACCTCTTCTACAATTGATCATCAATTTGCGGAAATAGAAGCAGTCGCATGCGCACATTAAAACATAATCAAGCACACATATAACACAGTATGTAATGGGGAAAGGAATAGCTGAAAACCCCAACTATCATATTATGTATCATGGAGATCATATGAAAATCTCATACAAATCATACAAAGCTTATCACAAGCTCTCAAAGGGAGTACAAACTGGCCATACACTAATCAGGCCCAATCTTGCAAATCCATGCACCAATCTCTGCCCTCCTGCTAGCCTGCCTCCATTGCGCAATCCAAGCCGATTACAAAGACCAATTCAATGTAATCCCACTCTCATTGACAGCGTTGTTATCATTGTATACTCCAATGTATATGTAGATGCAATTCATGCATCACTAGTAGTCAGAATAGATAGTCTATCTTTCCCTTTCACCTATCTCTTCACGGGTCTCCACTGAAACTGCCATGCACTGTAGTTAAATGATGTATTCTTTAGTTGATTAATGAGTTAATATTTAGTGAATTAATTAATAATTAATTCACACCACTCTCACTAGTGTATCAATCAGTTAGACTAGATACAACTAGCTCAACTAGTTCAACTAAGTTAAACCGAACACAACTCCGCCAACTGTCTCATCAACTCCACCAAACTTCTGCCACTGAAGTCCTAACTGAAGTCAACCATGCATGAGCTCACCTAACCCCTAGGAATAGGAATTTCTTCTAATGGGCTTCCCTTGTGTTACATCTCTGTGCACTTAATTGAAGTGCTCCAAGAGAATAAGATAATGTTTAGAGTCCAAATATTATTAAGAGCTACTAATATCCGACATATCTATTTTTAGACTAGCAGTCTAAAAATAGACTCCGCCCAATATGTCTAAAAATAGAAGTCCATCTATTTTTCCAACTTGACCAACCATCCACAAATAACATCCTGCAACTCATAGAATATGATCGACATGTCTTAAAATAGACATAGTCTAAAAATAGACTTTGCGACAAAAATCTCTACCTATATGGGCCCCACCTAGTTTAGGTGATCACTTTCAACCAGATCGTGAATGATACCAGATGCCTCCTTCAATTGCTTCTTGTTGCAATCTTCAACACTCCTCTCAATGTGGTTGGTAAGCAGACTATCTTTTTCATGACATGCAACTCCATGCATTCGCCCCCGCAACCTTTACAAGCGCCCATGCAACTCCATGCATCCCGTCTCGAACCCTTCCGGAAACCGAATAGGTTCAAACAACTCAACGGGGCTCCGCTGCATCTATCACTAAAGTTCCCTGACTTGGGCTGTACCAATCGCACATGTCATCGTGAACCATTACTCGTTGAACTCTTGCACCCATGCACTCACTACTTGTTGTCAACTCTCAACCGCGCTCCAAGATCCGACATCACACATTGACCGCCCTCGCATCGTCCAATTGATCATGCTACTGCTGCTTTGTGGGCACCTTGTAGCTAGGTTCAATTCATGAGATCCACACCATCTCCATGAATCCTGCCCAAAAATCTCCTCTTGGGATTACTCATGCATGTCGCCCCACCTCTCACCTGGTGGTATAGCTGCATGCACTCCCTCTGCCCATCTGGCACGAAATTTCTTTGCATGAGTGGTTGCTCCCACTCCATGATCCTCATCTTGTGGCTGCTCCACATCCCGAGGTTCAATATTACCTGCATGCAAATCCTGCTCCCTCTCAAGCTTCAATTTCATGGCTTTCTCACACTTCCAAATAGTAGGAAGCTCCGTAGAAATCCCATCTACTTCAAATCTATAAAGATTCTTCTGCATCTCTAGTTGTGGCTGCTCCACAACCTTCTGAGACTGCTTCTCACGCTGCATGTTTAGAGGCTCCCTCTCAACCACCAATTCACTAACCTTTTCTTTTCTCCTCAAATATTTGCATGCATCTTGTACCTCAGTGCATGTAGATTCTTGGCTCGCGCACATTGCAATTGTCCCGCCGTAGCAAAATTTTCTAACAAAAGAACTTATTTTAAATCGATGATATCTCCCTCATCCGAGCTCCGATTCGATCGCCTTTTTTTTCAATTTGGGTATTTTTTCACAAGGAATCCAAATATGCTATTTTATTCTAAAAATATTTCACCAAAATTTTCAGATATTCTTTGCAAACTCGCGCACCCAAAAATTCCTGCTCTCATTCCATGTAGAAAATCTATAACACAGCTCTGATACCATGTAGAAATTTGAATAATAGCTGAATTATTCACCAAGATTATCCTGATTACACACTACTTTAGCTTCATGCATAATACATAACCTCTTCTACAATTGATCATCAATTTGCGGAAATAGAAGCAGTCACATGCGCACATTAAAACATAATCAAGCACACATATAACACAGTATGTAATGGGGAAAGCAATAGCTGAAAACCCAAACTATCATATTATGTATCATGGAGATCATATGACAATCTCATACAAATCATACAAAGCTTATCACAAGCTCTCAGTAGAGTACAACTGTCATACACTAATCAGGCCCAATCTTGCAAATCCATGCACCGATCTTTGCCTCCTGCTAGCCTACCTCCACTGCGCAATCCAAGCTGATTACAAAGACCAATTCAATGTAATCCCACTCTCATTTACTGTGTTATTATCATTGGAAACTCCAATGTATATGTATATGCAATTCATGCATCACTAGTAGTCACAATAGATAGTCCATCTTGCCCTTTCACCTATCTCTCCACTGGGTCTCCACTGAAACTGTCCATGCACTGTAGTTAACTGATGTATTATTTAGTTGATTAATGAGTTAATAATTAGTGAATTAATTAACTAACTAATTCACACCACTCTCACTAGTGTATCAATCAGTTAGACTAAATACAACTAGCTCAACTATGTTTAACTCAGTTAAACTGAACACAACTCCACCAACTACCTCAATAACTCCACCAAACTCGGTCACATGAGTTCTAACTGAAGTATCCATGCAATAGCTTCACTTAACCCTCAGGAATAGCGTAATTCCTTCTATCAGTTCCTGTGCCACATCTGTGCACTTAACTGAAGTGCTCCAAGAGAATAAGATAATGTTTATAGTCCAAATATTATTAAGAGCTAATAATATTCGACATATCTATTTTTAGACTGGTAGTCTAAAAATAGATTCCGCCCAATATGTCTAAAAATAGAAGTCCATATATTTTTCCAACTTGACCAACCATCCACAAATAGCATCCCGCAACTCATAGAATATGATCGACATGTCTAAAAATAGACTTTGTGACAAAAATCACCTGTGTGGGCCCCACCTAGTTTAGGTGATCACTTTCCAACTAGGATCAGGAATGATGTTTCAGGATGCCTCCTTCACTGTTTCTTGTTGCAATCTTCAACATAATGCCAGTGCAGCCAGTCAAGCAACTGCTTATATACATTTATTTCTTGACTGTTTATTAAAAACATTACATATACAACTTGACCTTTTGTCAAGAAAACCCAAGATGTGCAATGTAATGGCAACTCATCATACATTTTGACTTCATAGTAGAAACAAAGCTGGAGAATCAAGCTGAAAAATCCTTCCATATACTCAACTACAAGATCATAGAAAACAAATTTCATTTGTTAATTATCAAACAATTCAATAATTTGGTTGTCATGAGGAGGCTACTCATATGGGTTGTTTAAATCAGACCTTGGTTGGAACCGTGTGATATAAATTTCATGTTCAAGAACATATCATCCTTCAATCTTAGAAACTAAAGGCATCTAGAAAAAGTCCTCAGAAAACTAATTTTGATCTTGAAAATTGTAATAGAACATCTAACACCCGAATGTATTTCTCAATTTTGTCAGCAAACTCCTCTAAAAAGTGAATTTTATCTCGAGATCTATATTTGCATAACTTTAGATAAATAGACATAAATTTTGAGAAAGCCTCATCAATTTGATAATCATCAAAATTATCCCAATATTATTTAAAACCTGCAATCGAGATAGGTTATACCACATACCCTGTCATCTTGGATCAATTAGGCCACTGAATCTTCTATTAAGCTGAGTTCTTTTGATAGTTGGTGTCGCCATAAATGTATTGATTCTTGATTCTTCTGCTAGTGGAATCTTTGGATCAACTTGAACTGTGTGGAGTCATCAAGTGGCTGATTCAGCCTTCTTATGTCCGACTGTTGTCCACCATCAACAATCAGATCTAAGTCATTGTCGTTCTTTCTCAGGGAATATAGAGCTTTTGTTCCCCGACAACGACGCCATTATGTTATCACTCCGCTAGATTCCCAAGGCTGAGGAAGGAATCCCAACAGAGGTAACCAAAAAAAAATATTTTTACTTGATAGCTAGCCCTATCAAGCCTGAGACAACTCTCTCCAAAGGGTCACAGCCAAGAGGGTTGGAGAAATTAGGGTTTAGGCTAGGTATGAAATGCAGGGGTTTGTTTTGTTTAGGGTTGGGCTCACTGAATGAGGATTAGGTCAAGGGGACTAGACTAGGGATAATGAGATGGAATTGCAATCCATTCAATGGGGTAAGGTAGGTAGAAGGCTCAAAAATTAGAGGTGATTTGGTGAGATGGAATAAGACAGATGAGGAGCTAGGAAGAGCATAGGGGATGAGTTCTTCCTACACTGAAGAAATGGACGGATTATGAAAAATTTCCCAAAACAGAGCATGAAACACATGAATTATGCCTTTCAACTTGAAAATTAACATATAATAGACATTAAAAGGTTTATGATGTTAAAAAACATTCATACAAATGATCACAGAGAAAAAAATATGTCAAACATTCATACCACATGAATCATAAGGAAATAGCTGCATTTTTTCATTAATATCTAAGCCGAACTGGTTCTTGATCAATACACTAACTTTCAAACTAATGCCAAAAATTCCCACCTCTGAAAATAATTTTAAAAGTAAAATATATCGGCCTCAAACAACCTCTCCCAACCTCAAGGGTCGAATCCCTAAGAAGAGGAGCTGATCCACCAAAGTCTAAATTGAAACCTAGAGTGTAGGGTGGTCAAAGTGACTCAACACTAACTTTTTGCAAACTGATTCGTTACACCTCATCATGAGTTTTAACATAATTTATTTACCCTAGGTAATAGTAAAAACATGATAATTACATTTACATCATCAATTACATGAGGAAAAACATGATTCCCCAAGGTAAAATTCAAATTTGTAGAAAAACTCAGAAAAAATCAGTGAATTGTTAAACGCGCAGCGCCATTTTACCCCCAACTTGCACGCTGCTTTTAACTGTCTTCCTAGTGTCCAAATTGGCTCCAAGATAGCTTTTTGGAAATCCCGTCAAGTCTAGTTTCCCAATATGTCTTCATTTTGAAAAATGAAGGTCATTTTCCCTATCAAAATTAATTTCTCCCAAGACTGGTCAAAAAGTGTAGAATGAGGGTGCAGAAATGCAGAGTGTTGTTGCATGCAACGTTGGGAGGCCTTCCTCAAATCAAAATTGAGCTCATGATAGCTCATTGGAAAGCTCGCTATGTCTATTTATCATTTACCAAAACAAGAAAGTGATTTGGACACTCCAGCTAGTTGAAAACGTGATTTCCCCAAGGTCACTCCAGAAGTGCAGCAAACCTCTTGTAGCACTTGTATTTTTGAAATTTCTCCCAAACCATGATACCTGTGTAAAAACTGAAGGAGGTTTGTATTTATTAACATATGATGGACAAAAAAATCTCTCACATTTTTCAAATTCATCTTTTTTTCTTTTCAGAAACACAGTTTTAATAAAAACCGGCTCTATGTGTGGCAAATGATTTGTCCCTTGGAATGACTTCTCGGAAAATGATGGAGGCATATATTTTATGCATTTGGAATGGCTTAATACTTTCTGAAATGACCTCCCTTATACCTCCTCTGCTCATATTTCTCTATTTTCATAGCAAACCCTAGCTCAGCGGGAGAGGAAATTAGGATTTGGTGTAGGAAAAACAGGGGATTTAGGACTACCTTGTAGAGGGAGGGGAATGAAGAGGTTAGGTGTTGTCTAAATTCTTGGGGAAATTTTGGGGGATAGGGATAGATGTTGGAGAGTAGGTGAAAGTGTAATTTCAAGGATTGAGTGAGGGGAAGGGGTCCAAAAGGGAAAAACACATGCCTAGTCTCAAAAAGTGTCAAATTGTAATAGTAGGCTAGGGCGTGTGGAAAAATGATGATTTTGAGGGATAGGACTGATGTTAAGTGTTTAGGAAGGTATATTAAGAATAGGGGAAGGTTTAAGAGCATCATGATACAAGTCTTGTTGATTATTTAACCATGGAAGTCATGCAACCAAGAAAAATGCCCTCGAAAACCTAGGAGAGGGAAATGAGCTTTCTAAGCACAACTGAAAGACAAATATGGTAAACACAAAGCCACTTATTTGGAAATGATAATTTTAGAACCTGGAATCGTTTAAGATCTTTGACTATTACTTCTCCTTCAAAAGATGAATTTGATGATGAAATGACCAATTTTCATGATTTTGCCCTATGACCTAATGATGGCACAACATGGAAGAATGAGCTGAATGATGACCATGATGAATACGAGAATCTTGGGAAAAAAGTTTTAAAAAATGAAGTGAGGTCAATGGTAATGATGGAGATGAGGTGAAAGCAGAGTAAAATAAGGTGGGATGGGTGGGATGCAAATACCAATGCTAACAGTGCCTTTGCTCTACAATTTTTTTTTTATAAATGTATTGACGCAAAAAAATTACCTACCCAAAAAATTATATTTGATTTTTGTTAGTTGTATGAAATATCCTCAAATGTTTGCATAGATTATACCTTCAAAATATACCCCAAATTTTGAAACAGTGCACCCTCCAATTGTTTCCAAGGAAGTTTTTCTTAGCATTGTCTTTCGTGTTAAGAATAAAGGAAATAAATTTTGACTTTATATCTAATGTTGTACCTTGAGTACCTTATTTCTTAATTGTAGCTTTGTCACTGGTCTTTACTTCCTGTTGTAATATTTAAAATTTTCTTGCACCTTTCCTTCATGTTGTACCTTGAGTACCTTCTTTCTTAATTGTAGCTTTATCACTGGTATTTGCTTCCTGTTGTAATATTTAAAATTTTCTTGCACCTTTCCTTCGTGTTGTACCTTGAGTACCTTCTTTCTTAATTGTAAATTTATCACTGGTCTCTGTGTCTTGTTGTAATATTTAAAATTTTCTTACACCTTTCCTTCTTAAAATGGTAGAAACAAAAACGCTTGACTACAAAAGTAGTTGGTATTTTATAGTAATCCCTGCATAAATGGTGGCATTATTTTCTCACCTCCATTGTGACAATATTAAAAAATGGTGCAACAGAGTTTGTTGTGTTGATATGAAGTTGACACTACCAACGATATTACTTGAAAATCTATGATCATCTTCATTATCTCTGCATTTCATAATATTCATTCTTGTTCTTGCCTTCGTAACAATCATCAAAAAATAACAAACTTCTTTACCATTCTTTGAAAATTTTGAGTGAGCTTCTTAATTGTTAAGTACATTATTTAAGGTTTCTATAATCATGGCACCATATCCTTGGATGCACATTGCTTATTGCTCATTAGAAAGCCTCAATTGGCAATCCATATTTACTTTTTGTAAAATTGAAAGGGAAACTACAACTGCTACCCGTCCATCTGCTCCAATAAAACTTAGAAATTCAATCGAATACTTTATATACACCTTAGGTGCAAAGGGAAGAATAAGTTTTTCATAATTAATATCAAGGATGAATGATAGTACAAGCCAAAAATGACATTATTATATTATTATAAAATCTGTTAGGTGCTAAATCTTACTTCTTATTAAGGACATAACTAATGCAAGTTGAAAAATCCTTTTTAATGTTCTTAGCCTATTTATAGATGTCAAAGTAAAGGTTTCTAGATGTGATTTCTCCCATAAACTTTAAGGCAAACCATGTACATGTCATTTCTCCCACAAACGCATCAAGGTGTGACTTTTGACATAACTTCGTCAACCACTACTACTAGTTGTTTTAGTAAGTGAATAAAATAAATTTGCAAACCATGTACATGTCATTTCTCCCACAAACTCATGAAGGTGTGACTTTTGACATAACTTCATCAACCACTACGACTAGTTGTTTTAGTAATTGCATAAAATAATTTTGCAAACTTTAAGGTAAACTATGTACATGTCATTTCTCCCATAAAATTTAAGGAAAAATTTAGGGATAACCATGTACATACATGTCATTTCTCCCATTTATCCCATAAACTCAAGGAAAACTTTAAGGATAACCATGTACATGTCATTTCTATGTCATTTCTCCCATAAACTTTAAGGCAAAATTTAAGGATAACCATGTACATACATGTCATTTCTCCCATTTCTCCCATAAACTCAAGGAAAACTTTAAGGATAACCATGTACATTTCATTTCAAGGCAAACTTTAAGGATAACCATGTACATGTCATTTCTCCAATAAACTTTAAGACATTTGCTAGTGTTTTTGGAACCATGTACATGTCATTTATATGTCATTTATCCCATAAACTTTAAGGCAACCCGTGTACATACATGTCATTTCTCCCATAAACTTTAATTCAAACTTTAAGGCAAACCATGTACATGTCATTTCTTCCTTAAACTCTAGGCAAGGAAAACTTTAAGGCATGTTATTTCTAGATATTATTTCTTCCATAAACTTTAAGAAAAACTTTAAGTCAAACCATGCACATGTCATTTCTCCCACAAACTCAAGGCTTTCTCCCATAAACTCAAGGAAAACTTTAAGGTCTGAAAACCTTGGTGAGAACCTAAAGTGGTTGAACTTCTATTTGAGTCACTCTGTTGAGTGTTAACTTATACAAGTTCTAAAGGCAGAGTCTGTAAAGGGTCAGGTAGCCTCTGCATGTCATCCTTTCTCAAAGGTGACATATCTAGTAAATTCCCCTGCATTCAATCTCTGGAACATATCTAACTAGAAGTTCTTCATTGTAATATCCATTTATGTACATGTCATTTGTCCCATAAAATTTGAAGGCAAACCATGTACATGTGTCATTTCACCCATACATGTGTCATTTCTCCCATAAAATTTAAGGAAAACTTTAAGGCATGTCATTTCTATGTCATCTCTATGTCATTTCTCCCATAAACTATAAGGAAAACTGTAAGGAAAACCATGTAGATGTCATTTCTCCCTTAAACTCTAGACAAGGAAAACTTTAAGGCATGCCATTTCTATATGTGATTTCTCCTATAAACTTTAATGCAAACCATGCACATGTCATTTCTCCCACAAACTCGAGGCTTTCTCCCATAAAAGCAAGGCAAAATTAAGGCCTAAAAACCTTGGTGAGAACCTAAAATGGCTGAATTTATATAGGATTTGAGTCACTCTATTGAGTGTTAACTTCTACAAGTTCTAAAGTCAATGTCTGTAAAGGGCCAAGTAGCCTCTCGATGTCATCATTTCTCAAAGGTGACATATCTAGTAAATGCCCCTACAGTCAATCTATGGAACAGATCTAAATAGAAGTACTTCATTGTAATATCCATTTCTGTACATGAAATTTCTCCCATAAACCTTAAGGCATTTTCTAGTGCTTTTGGAACCATGTACATGTCATTTCTATGTCATTTCTCTCATAAAATTTAAGGAAAACCATGTACATGTGTCATTTCTCCCATAAATGTGTCATTTTTCCCATAAAATTGAAGGAAAACATTAATGCGTGTCATTCTATGTCATTTCTCTATCATCTCTATGTCATTTCTCCTATAAACTATAAGTCAAACTTTAAGACAAACCATGTACATGTCATTTCTCTCTTAAAATCTAGGTAAGGCAAACTTTAAGGCATGTCATTTCTAGATGTGATTTCTCCCATAAACTTTAAGTCAAACTTTAAGGCAAACCATGCACATGTCATTTCTCCCACAAACTCAAGGCTTTCTCTCATAAACTCAAGGAAAATTTTAAGGCCTAAAAACCTTGGTGAGAACCTAAAGTGGATTAACTTCCATAGGATTTGAGTCACTCTATTGAGTGTTAACTTCTACAAGTTCTAAAGGTAGAGTCTGTAAAGGGCCAGGTAGCCTCTGGATCTCATCCTTTTTCAAAGGTGACATATCCAGTAAATTCCCATACAATTAATCTCTCGAACATATCTAAATATAAGTTCTTCATTGTAATATCCATTTATGTACATGTCATTTCTTCCATAAAATTTAAGGTATTTTATAATGTTTTTGGAACCATGTACATGTAATTTCTATGTCATTTCTCTCATAAAATTTAATGCAAACCATGTACATGTGTCATTTCTCCCATACATGTTTCATTTATCCCATAAACTTTAAGGCAGACCTTAAGGCATGTCATTTCTACCATAAACTATAAGGAAAACTTTAAGGCAAACCATGTACATGTCATTTCTCCCTTAAACTCTAGGCAAGGAAAACTTTAGGGCATGTCATTTCTAGATGTGATTTCTCCCATGAACTTTAAGGAAAACCATGCACATGTCATTTCTCCCACAAACTCAAGGCTTTCTCCCATAAACTCAAGGAAAACTTTAAGGCATAAAAACCTTGGTGAGAAACTAAAGTTGCTAAACTTTCATAGGATTTGAGTCACTCTATTGAGTGTTAACTTCTACAAGCTCTAAAGACAGAGTCTGTAAAGGGACAGGTAGCCTATGGATCTCATCCTTGCTCAAAGGTGAAATATTCAGTAAATGCCCCTACGGTCAATCTCTGCAACATATCTAAATAGAATTTCTTTATTGTAATATCCATTTCTATACATGCCATTTCTCCCATAAAATTTAAGACATGTGCTAGTGTTTTTGGAACCATGTACATGTCATTTCTATGTCATTTCTCCCATAAAATTTAAGGCATGTGCTAGTGTTTTTTAAACCATGTACATGTCATTTCTATGTCATTTCTCCCATAAAATTTAAGGCAAACCATGTACATACATGTCATTTCTCCCATACATGTGTCATTTTTCCCATAAACGTTAAGGCAAAATTTAAGACATGTCATTTCTATGTCATTTATCCCATAAACTTTAAGGAAAAATTTAAGGAAAACCATGTACATGTTTCATTTATCCCATAAATGTGTCATTTTTCACATAAAATTTAAGTCAAACCATACCATGTACATGTCATCTCTCCCATGCATTCGCAATAAATGTTAATTTAATATATTTTATTGAATTTATTTTTTTCAGGGATAAAAAAACCCACTAAATATGGTTGAAAAATGGACATAATGCATAGATGTTTCTTGCTATCCCAATCTACAGTGATTACATATGGGAAAGCAGTGATTACATATGTGATTTTCAATATTGTGACTAACAAGATCCTCCAAAGGAAAATGAATATACCGGGAAGAACAACAAACAATGAGGCATATTATATTGCATTTATAGAAGGATTGGGAACAGTTAGGGAGTATGGATCAAATGGAATTGTAGTTTTCACCAATTCTGAACTTGTGTGCAACCAGACGAAAGACGTATACCAAGTTAAGAATGAGAGGCTAAAAAAACTACATGGAAAAGCAAACAATATTTTTAGACAATTTCAATTTTTTAGTATAAGACATTGTGCAAATGTTAATAAGATGTCTGGTGATCTATTGTGTGGGGCAATGCCAATTCAAGATTCATCTATAAAAGATGAATTAGTATTATATGGGACAATGCCAATTCAAGATTCAGCTCTCAAACATGAATTAGTGTTGAGACGCTCTCCTTCAAAATTTATTGATGGACATTGTAACACATCTTTGATATGTGTGTGTTTTTTACTTATAAATGCGTCATTTTTAATGACCATGTTTTTTTTTCAATTATATACCAAGTGTGCTCCCAACATGTAAAGCGAAACTTAATGAACTTCACATTTTTATAAAATTAATATGTGAGGACTTCAACAAATTTTTGTTTAGATTGAGTTTCACACATCAATTGGTGCTTTGAAAGTTGTGTTTTACATAATTTGTGTACTAAATTACATTAATTTTTTGAAATCTTTTGAATTTATTTTAAATAGTAATTTAAAATAATTGTAAATGCCCACTGTAGATATATCCATGTATATCATGGAGGATGAAAGGCGAAGATCAATAGAATCTCATTCCTCTACGAGAGAGGGGGATCATGGTGTTCATGGTATTTATATAATCTTATCTCCATATATACATGTGTGTATACATGTCAAATTAATTTTTTTATTAACTATATATATATTTTTATCCCCATGTACATACATATATACATATGGAATTGATTTTTTATCAATTTTGTGAGTTAAATTAGTTTTTAATAAGTTTCATTTTGTATTTTTTAGGAGGTAGGAGGACAAGGGTGTCTACTCCATCAATGGAGAATGGCCATGGTTTACACAATCGTGGTATGGTTCACGCAATTTAATCAATCATATGTACATGTATTTATATTTATGAACATATTTTTGAATTGATTACAAATTCATATTTTTTTATGAAACTTCCCTCTCGTTGCGTGAGGTTGGTGGTGGTACACATTCCCCTGGAGGCCCATCAATAAGTGGTGTCCAATTGCGTGAGGCTGGTGATATGCATTCCCCTAGAGGCCAATCAATATATGGTCGTGTTGGTTCTAAACCAATCGGTGGTCGTTCTACACTAGTACATTTGGCGGAAATTCTGACACTTTGGTTCCGACACTTTTGACCAAATGTCAGAAATTTACCCAAATTTTATCAATTTTTCAAATCCCGCTCACAACTATCGCTATACCGACGTTTGGAGATAAGTGTTACTATTGCGACACTTAGAAGTTAATGTCGGTATTCCAACATTTGTAGCAAAGCGTCGGAATTGCGACAGTTTCGGCAATAGTGTCGGAATTGCGACAGCATAGAGCAAAGTGTCGCTATTGCGACGTTTGAGGAAAGCGTCGCTATTGCGACAGTTTTGGCAGAAACGTCGGAATTGCGACGACATAGAGAAAAGTGTCGCTATTGCGAAGTTTGAGGAAAGTGTCGCTATTACGACAGTTCAGGCAAAGGTGTCGCTATTGCTACAGTTTTGGCATAAACGTCACTTTTGCGACGGTTTGGGCTAAGTGTCGCTCTTGCAACGGTTTGGGCTACATGTCGATTCTAATTCACTCTCTAACTGACTTTCGACATATGTCAACAATGATTTGATATTATCGAATTAATTAGGGTCAGTTCAACATTATTGCAATAACATTTTTATGTGAGGTTGCAGGCCATGAAACTTTGACCATGTTAAGGATAATTTTTTTTGAACATCTAGTCCAAGCGTCAGATCTTTGTTCGTTATATTTTCAGAGATATGCTCTAAGGAAGTTAGGGTTTATGTATGCTCTAGAATTATTTCTCAAATCATGGTCAGCTTGGTATTTTGGCTATCTTCTCATCCGGAAATTTTTAAGCTATGAAATCTTCATACATGGCCCGTTTTCAGTTTGCTACCTTATGTCTCCAGGCGGCCGAGCACGCCGTGTCGCGCCATGTGATGCCACATGATCACCAAGGGCGCCCGGGTTGGGTTGTTTCGTGCGAGGGCACCCGTGTCAAATTTGCTAACTTGTGACCGCCCGGGTGCCTTAATGTGCATGTTCGGGCGGCCCGTTTCCGTTTGCTACCTTGTGTCTCTGGGCAGTCGGGCGCGTCGTGTCGCGTCGTGTGACGTCGCACGACCAAGGGCGCCCGGGTAGGGTCATTTCATGGGAGGGCGCCTGTGTCAGATTTGCTAACTTGTGACCGCCCGGGTGCCTTAATGTGCACGTTTGGGTGGCCCATTTTCGTTTTCTACCTTGTGTCTCTAGGCAGCCGAGTGCGCCGTGTCGTGTTGTGTGACATCACACGACCAAGGGCGCCCGGGTCGGGTCGTTTTGTGCGAGGGCGCTCGTGTCAGATTTGCTAACTTGTGACCGCCCGGGTGCCAGCTTATGCACGTTCGGACGACCCGTTTTCCGTTTTCTACCTTGTGCTTTCATGCGGCCGGGTGCGCCGTGTCGTGCTGTGTGACGCCGCACGACCAAGGGTGCCTGGGTCGGGCCATTTCGTGCAAGGGTGCCCTGTCACATTTGCTAACTTGTGACCGCCCAAGTGCCAGCTTGTGCACGTTCGGGCGTCTCGTTTACTGTTTGCTACCTTGTGCCTCCGTGCGGCCAGGTGCGCCGTGTCGCGCCGTGTGACACCGCATGACTAAGGGCGCCTAGGTCTGGCCGTTTCGTGCGAGGGCACCCGTGTCACATTTGCTAACTTGTGACCACCCAGGTGCTAGCTTGTGCATGTTTGGGTGGCTCGTTTGTTGTTTGCTAACTTGTGCCTCCATGCGGCTAGGCGCGCCATGTCACGCCGTGTGACGTCACACGACCAAGGGTGCCCGGGTCGGGCCGTTTCGTGCGAGGGCGCCCGTGTCAAATTTGCTAACTTGTGATCGCCCGGGTGCTAACTTGTGCACGTTCAGGTGGCCCATTTGCCGTTTAATGCTACCTTGTGCCTCCGTGCGGCTGGGCGCGCTCTGTCGCACCGTGTGACGCCGCACGTCGACCAAGGGCGCCTAACCCATTTAACCCCCTAAACCATAAACCTCTAAACCCCTAACCCATTTAACCCCTAAACCATAAACCTATAAACCCTTAACCACTAACCCTTAAACCCTTAACCCCTAACCCATTTAACCCCCTAAACCCCTAAACCCCTAACCCATTTAACCCCCTAAACCCTAAACCTCTAAACCCTAATTAACCCCTAACCCTTTAAACCTTATATTTCCCAACCGGTCTAACCCATTGCACATTTGGGCAACCCGTTTGCCGTTTGATACCTTGTGTCTCCAGGTGGCCAGGCGCACCGTGTCGCGTCGTGTGACATCGCACGACCAAGGGCGCCTGGGTCGGGCCGTTTCGTGTGAGGGCGCCTGTGTCAGATTTGCTAACTTGTGACCACCTGGATGCCTTAATGTGCACGTTCGGGCGACCTGTTTTCTGTTTGCTACCTTGTGTCTCCGGGCAGCCGGGCGCGCCATGTCGCACCGTGTGACATCGCACGACCAAGGGCGCCCAGGTCGGGTCGTTTCATGTGAGGGCACTTGTGTCAGATTTGCTAACTTGTGACCGCTTGGGTGCCATCTTGTGCACGTTCAGGCGACCCGTTTTCTGTTTGCTACCTTGTGCCTCTGTGCAGTCGGGCACGCCATGTCGCACCATGTGACATTGCACGTTGGCCAAGGGCGCCTAACCCATTTAACCCCCCTAAACCATAAACCTCTAAACCCCTAACCCATTTAACCCCTAAACCCTAAACCTCTAAACCCTTAACCACTAACCCTTAAACCCTTAACCCCTAACCCATTTAACCCCCTAAACCCTTAAACCCCTAACCCATTTAACCCCCTAAACCATAAACCTATAAACCCTAATTAACCCCTAACCCCTTAAACCCTATATTTCTCAACCGGTCTAACCCATTGCACGTTCGGGCAGCTTGTTTTCCATTTGCTACCTTGTGTCTCCGGGCAGTAAGGCGCGTCGTGTCGTGCCGTACGACGTCGCACGACCAAGGGCGCCCGGGTCGAGTCATTTCGTACAAGGGCGCCTGTGTCAGATTTTCTAACTTGTGACTGCCTGGGTGCCTCAATGTGCATGTTCGGGCAGCCCGTTTTCCATTTGCTACCTTGGGTCTCCGGGCGGCCAGGCGCATCGTGTCGAGCCATGTGACATCGCACGACCAAGGGCACCCGGGTCAGGCCGTTTCGTGCGAGGGCGCTCGTGTTAGATTTGCTAACTTGTGACCGCCCGGGTGCCAGCTTGTGCACGTTCGAGTGGCCCATTTTTCATTTTCTACCTTGTGCCACCGTGCGGCCGGGCGCGTCGTGTCGCGCTGCGTGACGCCGCACAACCAAGGGCGCCTGGGTCGGGTCGTTTCGTGTGAGGGTGCCCATGTCACATTTGCTAACTTGTGACTGCCCGGGTGTCAGCTTGTGCACGTTCGAGCGGCCCGTTTACTGTTTTCTACCGTGTGCCTCCGTGCGGCCAGGCGCGTCGTGTCGCGCAGTGTGACACCACACGACCAAGGGCGTCTGGGTCTGCCCGTTTCGTGCGAGGGTGCCCGTGTCACATTTTCTAACTTGTGACCGCCCGGGTGCCAGCTTACGCACGCTCGGGTGGCCCATTTTCCGTTTGCTACCTTATGCCTCTGTGTGGCCGAGCACGCAGTGTGACGCCACACAACCAAGGGTGCCTGGGTCGGGCCGTTTCGTGCGAGGGCGCCCGTGTCAGATTCGCTAACTTGTGACCGCTCGGGTGCCAGCTTGTGCACGTTTGAGCGGCTTGTTTGCCGTTTAATGCTACCTTGTGCCTCCATGCGGCCGGGCGCGCCATGTGACACCGCACGTCGACCAAGGGCGCCTAACCCATTTAACCCCCTAAACCATAAAGCTCTAAACCCCTAACCCATTTAACCCTAAACCCTAAACCTCTAAACCCTTAACCACTAACCCTTAAACCCTTAACCCCTAACCCATTTAACCCCCTAAACCCCTAAACCCCTAACCCATTTAACCCCCTAAACCCTAAACCTCTAAACTTTAATTAACCCCTAACCCCTTAAACCCTATATTTCCCAAACGATCTAACCCATTTAACCCCCTAAAACCCTAACCCATTTAACCCCCTACCCTAACCCTTAACCCCAAAAATCCTTAACTACTAAATCCCCTAACCCCCTAAACCTCTAAACCCCTATAACCCATTTAAACCCCTAAACCCTAAACCTCTAACCCCTTAACCCCTAAACCCTAGCTAAAATCCTTAAATGCTAAATCCCCCAAGCCCCTAAACCCATTTAACCCATTTAACCCATTTAACCCCCTAAACCCTAAACCTTTAACCCTTAACCCCTAACCCCTTAAACACTAATTCCTAACCCCCAACCCATTTAACCCCCTAAACCCTAAACCTTTTTAAACACTAATTCCCAACCCCCAACCCATTTAACCCCCTAAACCCTAAACCTTCAACCCTTAACCTCTTAACCCCTTAAACACTAATTCCCAACCCCCAACCCATTTAATTATAACCCCCTAAACCCCTAAAATCCTAACCCATTTAACCCCCTAAACCTTAGTCCCATTAACCCATAACGACCCCTAGCCCCTATCTCCCATCTCCATAGTATAGAGTAATACAGAGACCAATGAAACTATCATCTTAACCCCTAACCCCTTAAACACTAATTCCCAACCACTAACCCATTTAACCCCCTAAACCTCTAAACCCCTAACCCATTTAACCCCTAAACCATAAACCTATAAACCTTTAACCCCTAACCCCTAACCCATTTAACCCCCTAAACCCCTAGTAAACCCCTAAATGGCCATTTAACCCCCTAAACCCTAAACCTATAAACCCTTAACCCCCACCAATGTAAAGTTTCCTTTGAGCATGATATATACTTTGACCAAGACCTGTGCTTGCCACTGTTCGGTCGGGCGTGCCGTGTCGCGTCGTGCGAGGTCGCCCGACCGGGCGCGTTCGGGGTCTTTTTGTTTGAGGGCGCCCGTATCAGTTTTGCTAAGTTATGACCACCCAGGTGCCTTGTGCACATTCGGGTGGCGCGTTTTCTATTTTCTCCCTTGCGGCATATTCATTCAGTCAGACACGTCATGTCGTGCCATGTGAGGTCGCCCAACTTGGTGCGTTCAGGTCGGGCCATTTCGTTCGAGGGCGCCCGTATCAGGGTTGCTAAGTTGTGACTGCTCAGGTGCCTTGTGCACGTTCGGGTGGCCTATTTTCCGTTTGCTCCCATGTGCACGTTTGGGCGGCCTGTTTGCCATTTTCTCCCTTGTGGCATCGTTTGGTCGGGCATGCCGTGTCGCGCCGTGCGAGGTTGCCCGACCGGGCACGTTCGGTTCGGGTCATTTTTTTCGAGGGCGCCCGTATCAGTTTTGCTAATTTGTGACCGCTCGGGTGCCTTGTGCACGTTCGGGCAGCCCGTTTTCTCCCTTGTGGCATCGTTCGATCGAGAGCGCAGTGTCGCGTTTTGTGAGGTCGCCTGACCAGGCGCGTTCAGTTCGGGCCGTTTCGTTCGAGGGCGCTCGTATCAATTTTTCTAGGTTATGACCACTAGGGTGCCTTGTGCATGTTCAGGCGGCCCGTTTGCCATTTTCTCCCTTGTGGCATATTTCGGTCGGGTGTGTCGTGTCGCGCCGTGTGAGGTCGCCCGATCGAGTGTGTTCGGTTCGGGCCGTTTCGTTCGAGGGTGCCCGTATCAGTTTTGCTAAGTTCATGTGACCGCCCGAGTGCCGTGTGCATGTTCGAGCGGCCCATTTTCCGTTTTCTCCCTTGTGGCATCATTTAGTCGGGCACGCCGTGTCGCACCGTGTCATGAGGTCCCCCGACCGGGTGCGTTCGGGTTGGGCAATTTCATTCAAGGGCACCCATATCAGTTTTGCTAAGTTGTGATCGCCCAAGTGCCTTGTGCACGTTCGGGCGGCCCATTTGCAATTTTCTCCCTTGTGGCATCGTTCGGTCGGGCACGCTGTGTCGTGCCGTGTGAGGTCGCCCGACTGGGCGCATTCGGGTCAGGCCGTTTCGTTCGAGGGTGCCCGTATCAGTTTTGCTAAGTTGTGACCACCCGAATGCCTTGTGAACGTTCGGGTGGCCCATTTTGCGTTTGCTCCCTTGTGGCATCGACGTTCATTCGGGCATTTCATGTCGCGTTGTGTGAGCTCGCTCGACCGGGCGCATTCTGGTCGAGCTGTTTCGTTCGAGGGCGCCCGTATCAGGTTTGCTAAGTTGTGACCGCCCGGGTGCCTTGTGCACGTTCGAGTAGCTTGTTTTTCGTTTGCTCCCTTGTGCATGTTCGGGCAGCACGTTTTCCGTTTGCTGCCTTGTGGCATCATTTGGTCGGGCACGTCGTGTCACGCCGTGCGAGGTCGCCCGACCGGGCGCGTTCAGTTCGGGCCGTTTTGTATCTAATAGAAAATGAATGAATACATAGATTACTATCATTAAAGAAAAAAAATGTAAATTCCACTTTTAAAGTAATACTTAAAAATAAGGAAAAAATAATACATAAATTATAAAGAAAAAATATATATATAAAAAAAAAAGAGATTAAAACTCCAAATATTTAAAATACAATTCCAAATTATTAAAAAATATTTATTTTTAAATTAATTTGAGTGGCCTTAAAAAAACACACGTGTTTCATTTCAAAATGTAAAAAAAATTCAAATATCAAAACTTTTAATTTCCCTCATTCATTTCCCTCTGGTTGCATGGTTTGTCCAGAGAAGGAGGGAGGATCTGATCCAAATCTGAGTTGGATCGATAGCAAAAATACGAGACATCCTTCACATTCAGGGGGTCAATGTGGCAACCAGATCAGCTCCAAGTTCTGGGAAGTGGTCTGTGAAGAACACGAGATTGAAAACTTGAAAGGGTTAATGTTTACTACTTGATGTCGTTACGAAGGAGGCTGAGAACTGTGATTACCTGCAAGGTATGTGTCTTATTCAGATTCAAATCCTTGACCTTGTGTTTTTTAAATGTAGGATTTCATTTGCTAAAATGATGTGGGTTTTTGTTGTGTACAGGGTTTTTGTTGTGTGGGTTTTTGATTACCTAGATTTTGTTGTGCACAGGGTTTTTTGTTGTGTACAGGGCTTTTTGTTGTGTACAGGGTTTTTTGTTGTGTGGGTTTTTGATCTGTGTGTCCATGCAGTTGGTGACTTGAACCACCTGATCTCGGCAACCATGAGCGGAGTTACCTGTTGCCTAAGGTTTCCTGGTCAGTTGAACTCAGATAAAATCCAATGTACTGTAAAACGATCATTCAAATGATCATTCAGTTCAGAAGAAATATTTTCATCTAGTATCAGAATACTTATATTTTAAATTCAGGATACTCATAGTTTTCATTGTTGTTTTTAACTGAGGCTTTGTGTTATGGTGTTATGTTTCATTTCCATGGTCAGATTCACAGGTAATTCTGGGTATGATATCTTTGTAGGCACATATACTGTAGAGAAAAAAAACTCAGATTTCCCACATATACTGTAGAGAAAAAAACTCAGATTTCCTCACAAACTCCTGAAATGCTTGTAGATACCTCCCACGGTGATTGTTATTGATGCAAAGTTGTCTGCTAGGATTTTTTTTTTCGCTCTCTACTGCTGAAACACACAAACAGCTTACTTGGGAGCCGCCTAATATAAAACAGTGACATAAATGGTTTTCTCTCCATGGCCTTTTCATTTTTTTGGGATGAGTAGGTCGTCCTAGGGTTTTAGATATTAAAAATTCAACCTATATGCCCTTTAATTTGATGCTCATCTACTGCTTCTCCCCTCTAACCAAATATATCCTAAATTCCATAGACCTAGTTTAACATATTCCTTCTTTTGGTATCTGGGTAAGGCATTTCCCTTTAAATAGGCTTTTCTTAATTTTCTTTTTGTTCTTACCATAAAATATGTTCATTCATGTTCCTATTCATGAGTTTGGGGGGTTTTATTCATCATTTATCATTTAAGGCCAAAGTCAACCATGCTTGTACATTTAAACTTTTGTTATATAACTTTTGGAACATATAAACTTCTTGATATTCACCGTTTAATGTCTTTGTATATTTTGAGAGCTGATGTATTTTTCATTTGATTATTTAGTATTTACAATCAAATTCTATGCTGTGTTATTGCTCGAGTTTTCAGTGCTTTTTGTGGAGTTGCTGGGGAGTCTCTTGAACTCACTACATCGATTCTTCTCCTTTCAGATTAGGACCAACTTGCTTCTTCTGAGTAATATATAACCCAAATGTGCTATTAGATGCTAATATTCTTGTGTAAACACAAAACCTGTTCTTATATTATTCTGTTATTAAGTTATTTATACTGTTTTTTCTGAGTCATGTAACTTTGTTTAGGATTTATCTGCTAGCAGACGGTGATCTCTTCCACCTAAAGCTTAAAGAGGAAATTCTTGTTTACATTCACAGACAATGGAAATTTTTTTGAACATTGAAGAAAGAGTTGTAATGATTATTTTGAATGTTTCATTCAAATGCAGAATCAAATGATAAAGATACACAGTTGTTTTGTTTGCAGTCATCTTATGGACTAGTCACTTCAGATTACCAGCTTTTGTAATGCAGCATTTTGTATATGCTTATAGCTTAATTTCACATCAGATATTTTAATCATTACAAATAAATTGTTCATTGCAAATTCAAGTTACTCAAGATGCCTAACAATTGCATCATTTACATTTAAAATGTTTTGTGGTGTCTGTAAAAATATATTTCTGATTGGTCAAGCATGGTGATTTTGATTTGGATTTTCGCTGCCGTGTTTCTGCTGGTTCAACCATAAAAAAATGAATTATTTGATTTGATCATCTCAAATCTAGGGTTTATGGTCCTTGGAAATCTTGGAGATTGCCTGTAACGAAAAAATATTCTATGCAATCCATTTGACATTTTTTATGTTATCGACTGAGTTGAACATTTTATGGTGGTTTCTATTGGTCCACATGTGTTGTTGTGGTCCTCTTTGTATCATTTTGATTATGTTATTTACCATGGTATATATTGAATTATGTGTATATTGTTGGCTATCATGGTAGATATTTATCTATATGAAAACCATAACTTGGAATTCATTCCTAGTATCTCTAGATACTAATAGCAGTGTGTATTTGGCATGTCGTTTTAGATGTTATGCACTGGGAACCTTAAACTTATTTGTGTGTACCATTCTTGTCTATCCAAGCTTGTCTTTTATTGTTTTCACAGCGTGGTTTGGTTAGCCTATATGGTGGATGTTAGATTCCCCTCATACGTCAGCCATGGGTTTACAATTGTCTTCTCGATATGATGACTATCCTTAGTCCTATCCAGTGTTGCAGATATCTCTAATTTCTCCTAATGTTTCTGATTTCTCCTGAGTTTTTCAAGTTTCTGATTTGTCTGATATTTTTGGAATTTTTCTGGGCCAAGTTTATTCTTGCCAATATTTTCTGATATTTTCCTCCATAATTCTGATGAATTTATTTCCAAATCCTTTGCAATATATTCTCCAAAAGGACATTTGCAACATTGATCCTATCATATAATCATACAATTCAAGAGAATAATGTCTTTCCATCTCAAAGAGAACAATACAATTGCCTGAAATATGAATACTCTGGTCAAAAACACCATGGTAAAGTTTGTCAATGGTGGACAATGCATTCATTTAGAGTTTCTGAGCTATTCATTTGGTTAAAACTTCACAATGGTGTTCAGGGCATACATATTTTCATGAACCCTTTTCTCCCATTTGCATAAGATAGTCACTTCATATTGTCTCACCAGAAATGTAAATAAATGTTTGTTTGATTCTTTTAAAGGATTGTTAATGCCTTTTTTATCACAACTTGTGATTATCATTTCATCTTCATGAAATGGATTTGGTCCCATAGTTGTCGGATGGCAATCACTGATTAACTGTAAGGTTTCAAAATCCATGAATTTAATTTACTTACCTTCATAGCATAGGGACACATGCAAATAGTAGATGAACATGACAACAGATCCTGGGTCTCTCATTTCCAACAGAATATCGAGTGTCATAAGTTCTTTTAGATGCTTCTGTTTTGTATAATTTGTAAATTTGTAAATATTAGAGATAATTCTGCATATGCTTAGTATTTGCCACAATTCCTTTCAATACCATGAAAGCATGGAAGGTAACCAACTCTAATGCTAATGGTTCAATAGTCCTTTGTAGAGTTGAGTGGTTGATTTTTGTGCTTCTTTGTGTTGCCTATAATTATCTGTGGAAACCATTGAAATAGTAGCAATGATAAATTAAAATCTTGGTGCAGAATCTAGTAATTTATCTTTTGCTTTATGCAGAGCAAGCAAAAATCAACAAACAAGAAGTCATGTTCATCCGAAGCAGCTCTCAATTCCAATGCAAATGAACCTGGCAAAGAATCACAGGAAGATGAAGGGTAATAAAAAGCGTCTTCTACTATGCTTTATTTACTTTTCAATTTGTTGTTTGTTTTCTCCTTAATCTAGTCTAGTTTGTTCTATGTTGGAAATTTAGAGCAGCATCCAGGACATTTTGCAGAATGCCATTTATTTTCTTTGAAGAGTCTCTAAAAAAATCCGAAACAAAGTTGTTGTGGTAAGGCACAAGAAATCTATGATTGATGAAGTGAGACATCTGTGAAAATAAGGCAATAAGAGCAGTGATCATTTAGCCTTGATCTAAGACAAGGCACTAACTCTGGCTCATGCATAATTACAAGAGTGTTTTAAGTGTCTGCATTAGCAAGTATTATTGTTGGCATCACATAAAAAGGCATCTACACAGGCAATTTGACCACTCAAAAAACATATAAATAGAAAAGGAAGCAGACCTGATTTGGAACCTAAGCACAAAAAAAAACTCATCATAAGTGTGATATATCTGAGGTATCAAGAAAGTCGTAGTCCCTTAGAAGATTTTTTGAAGAAAAAGGAGTTTGTGTTTGATAGTCTCCTAGTATCCTTGGAAGGCTGAGTTTGATATTCTCCTAGTATCTTTGGAAGGTTGAGTTAGGGTAGAATATGGTTGAGTCTTTTGTGAACATAAGGGAAATTTTTCTCCATGAACAAGGGTTGCATATTTATGGGTCACTTCGAGTAGGGTTGATCCCTATATTGCTGATGGATAGAATTCTTGTGTGGCAAGTATTATGCAACATTTTAAGGGCAAAGTTTCTTGAATGATGGTGTACGGTGGGAGGACTTGTAAAGGAGGAGAAACGCAAATTTCAAAGAAGGGTTGTAAGGAGTAGGATCATTGATAGAGAGAGAGCTACATATCAGGAGGAAAGGGGCCAACAGATGTGTTTAGCATATGACCAAGAGGTGTTTTGATTGTGCACTATATTAGCTATAGGGTCAATTGTATCCAGTTAAGGGTAGATTGGTTTTGGGAAGAGAAAGGAAGTATTATAATATGGGAAAACCTTTCGAAGAGAGGCTTTCTGGGTCTGGGCTTCTGCCTATCTGTAGATCGGTAAGTGAGGACACTGCCCAATATATTTTTGCCCTACCCCTGTGCTATCTCCATATGGAAGGAACTATCTTTATTCCTCAATATTAATCTACATTTGGTCAGATCCTCTATGTTTATATTTCTTCGTTGCTGGTCCTCTCGAAATGCATGTATCTTTGATAATTTTTTCCTGCATTTGAGAGCAACTACATTTAGAATCATGGATTATTTTTTGGATATTGGCCCTCAGACTCATAACCCCATTGAGCGTTGAGAAGCATCATTTTTCGAAGGTTAACTTTAATCCAAATATATTTGCATGCTCGATGGCTTCACATTGGGGTTCCAATGAAATTTTTCAGAAAACCCTCCCCTGAAATTTGGTGTGGTTAAACCCAAAAGGGAGAAATCTCTTACGCTCTTTCAACCATTGTTAGTCCATAGCCTTGGACTTGGGCACAACATTTTGGCGAAGCTAAAGCATTGAATGGCATAAGATGGCGAAGCCATTTAAGTGCATCCTAATGTAATGAAGGTAGGAGTTGTTTATAGAAAACCTTTTTAAGTAACCATTATATTGTTGATCAAACATCCATACTATAGCTACTTTGTATTGTTGACAATATTATACGAATTATTTTTCACTTACCAAACAATAGCTGTAAACCACGAACAAATATTAAACCAGATATAGCCGTCGGTAAAAGAATCCACACGGAAATTTTCATTTAAAAAAAAAAATTTAACTAGTCGTCAGTATATCGAAGTGTCGGTCTTGCGACATCCTAGAAACGTCAGTCTTGCGACGTCCTATAAACGTCGATCTTGCGACGCCTTGCGACAAAAACGTCGGTCTTGAAATTCTTTGAAATCATCGGTATTGCGACACCTTAAAAGCGTGGTTACCCATGGAGTATTGCGACGCTTCTAAAGCGTCGGTATTGCAACACTTTGTAAGCGTCGGTCTTGCGACGCTTTGAAAGCGTTAGTATCGCGACACCTTAAAAGCGTGGTTAACCATAGAGTATTGCGACACTTCTAAAGCGTCGGTATTGCGACACTTTGTAAGTGTCGGTATTGCGACACTTTGAAAGAGTCAGTATTGCAACACTTTGGAAAACGTCGGAAGAGCGACGGTTGTTTGGAAACATCGGAAAAAGTGTTGGTATTGCAACACTTTGGCAAAGCGTCAAAATTGCGACGTAATGGCTAACCACGTTTTGTCTGGCCTCGAACTGTCGCTCTTGCGATGACTATGTGTCGGAATAGCGACGAAGTGGCCATCAGAAATTGGGCCAAATTTTATGGAGCTAGTTCTCAACAGTCTCAGGGTGGGCATGATGCTGACCAACCATATCGAGGTGGCCATCAATCTAAATATTATTTTCATTCAATTTGTACAAATTTGTTTACATTTTTTTTATTTATACAGAATTTTATATATTGATGCAGAGGATGAAAATGTTTCTCAAAAAAGACGTAGGACAGAACTCGTTATTCAAGAAGGTTGTAGACCAACCACGACTTATCCGTTTGACATTTTCGATATACCTTGGGAACCAAACATACAACAATTCACATTACAAAGGTGTCAACATCTTCATTCAAAATTGAAGAGAGATCTTGTGTCTTTGAAACTCCCTGCTGAGAGTCGAGAAAGTTTAGAAATAGTTACTCACTCTTTAAGCGAACTAGTAGATGTGTACCTAAGGCTTGGGCCAACCATTGGTACTTTTGTAAAAGTGATGAGAAAAAAAAAAGGAAACAGTGATAGGTCCCAATACATGGGAGGTTGTTAAACAAAGAGTTACAACAGAAATGGCCAATTCTATGTTTAATTTCAAAGAAGGGCTGAAAAGAAAGAAGTTAAAGGTGCAATATTTCAAGCACCTTGATATAGCTGGCTATTTGTATGATAGGCACCTTGCCGCCTATGGAAGACTCCCATGGAACCACAAGATTCCGCTTTATTTTGAAAAATTATTTTATGCATAATTATTTTTGGGAATGAAACCCAATTATAATGACCTTCCCTCTGATTTTTTTTGGTCCTGGGAAAGGTCGATTATGTGACCATAAGGGCGCTAAGCGTGATGCTGAGTTTCTTCACCCTGAGCCACCATTGGTTAGTCGACCTCTTCGTGTCAAAACTTTGCGGTTAGAGATGGATGCAACTTCTCAAATTAGTCGGGAAGCAAGGGATGTCATCATTAACAATGCTCAGAGTGGACTGGGTGGAGTTGATGTTTGTCTGAATCAACAAAGAGCACGAGAGAATGCATGTGCTAATTTTGTGTATCATATAGATGATGAGATAGACAACATGAGTGTTTAAGATCTCAGAACATATGCAAATAATTGTCACAATGATTGGTAGGACCTAATTATTTATGAGCAAGAGGGCATGGGATCGGTATGTGTTAATGGTTAGGGTGATTATTTTAACACCTGTACAATTTGTAATAAATACATATATACATACATTTATTTGTATACATTAATCTAACAAAAATGTGCCATATATGTTAACGCCATTTGCAGTTCTCACGCTTGATGAACGAAGATGTTAATATCACGGTCGAAGCCTTTGGTTCACACAATCAATATGGTTCTCACCATCAATCACACAATAAAGTTAGTTCTCACCATCAAGATTATATGTTGGCACATATTAGTGTTTTTTAAGTTAACATGGTTATGTACAATTATTTTTTATCTATTGTTATATATATTGAAACATGATGACATATTTTTAAAATAAATAATTGTGCACACATGTACATGTATATGATTAAATGTTTACAGATTCTAATTCCGTCTGAATTTTTTGGGATGGAGGTGTCTTCTTCTTCTTTGGGAGATATGCCAAATCCACCATCACAAGTATGAACAATTTTTCACTTAAATTTTCTTTTAAGTTATATATTGCAGCTTAAAAGTTCCATTAAAAATGAGATCTAGATCTTGAGCTATTTTACAGTTTTAAATTTTTTGAATTTTAGTTTTCTCGAGATTTTCTTTTAGAGCCACCCTTAGGAGATGTGCCCAATCCACCATCACAAGTATTCAATTTTTCACTTATATGTCTAAGTTATAAGTTATAAATTGAAGTTCAAAAGTTTTATTATGAAATGAGATCTAGATTTTGAGTTATTTTATAGTTTTAAAATTTTTGAATTTTAGGTTTTTGGATATGATTTCTGTTCTCCACAGACTCTAGCGATGGAGTGTATGATGGATATAGGAACATCCACACCATTTGAATAAGTTCTCTAACTTTTTTTTTTTAATATTATTGAAAAATAGTTTATATATGCATTTTCATTTGAAATTTTTTAATATATATATACTTGTACATGTATATTGTACAATTTACTATGGAAGATGTCACTGTGGAGAATGTTTTAGTGGACGAGCAACAAAACACAATGGAGAGGGAACCACATGAGGTATTGGATGATTTATTTTTTTTTCATTTTTTTTACATGAAGTTCTATATTCTCATTTAATTTTAAAGCATTAAATTTTAATGTTTGTACACATTGTGTACAGGTTTCCCATTCTTCACAGGATAGCATGAGGATCAGGAGTTTGCTGGTAGAGACACTAGATCCATCTGTATTTGATGGATGATGCACATGTGTGCAACTTTATATTTGATAGATCTAGTCTTAAATTTACTTTTTTATATATAGTTTTATCTATGCAATCATAATTACTTTTCTATATAACTTGTTACTTGTAATTGACTATACATTGAACTAGATATATATTTACTTTTATTGTTCATGTGACTATACAAATTTTGGACATATTTTACTATTTGGATATAGTTTTAAACTACATTTACTTTTATCAAGAATGATTTTAAATTTTGGATACTTACATTTGGCATGTGATCACATGTGATATATAATGTTTTTTTTTTTTAACTCAAGTTATCATTTTATTTTTTAAATATAAAATAAATCTAGATGGAGATTTCAAATTACAAAACACATGTACATGTGTATATTTTAGATAATTGAACTGCATTTGGCATGCGATCACATGTTTTGATATAATGTTTTGTTTTTAAAATTCAAGTTGTCACTTTTTTTAAAATATAAAATTCAAATCTAGATGGAAATTTCAAATTACAAAACATGTGTATATTTTGGATAGTTGAGCTACATTTGACATGTGATCTCATGTTGTGATATAATGTTTTGTTTTTAATTTGGATAGTTGAACCACATTTGGCATGTGATCTCATGTTGTGATATAATGTTTTGTTTTTAAAACTCAAGTTGTCATTTTATTTTTTAAATATAAAATGAATCTCTAGATGGAAATTTCAAATTACATTTTCACAATGTGTATATTTTGGATGGTTGAACTACATTTTGCATGTGATTGTGATATAATTATTTGTTTTTAAAAAGTTGTCATTTTATATACTTTTGTTAAATATAAAATGAATCTCTCTAGATGGAAATTTGAAATTACAAACCATGTACATACATGTACATATATTTTGGATAGTTGAACTACATTTGACATATAATCACATGTTGTGATATAATGTTTTGTTTTACGCTAGAATGTTCTATTTTTAAAATTCAAATTGTCATTTTCTTTGTTAAATATAAAATGAATCTCTAGATGGAAATTTCAAATTACATTTTCACAATGTGTATATTTTGGATCGTTGAACTACATTTGGCATGTGACTATGATATAATGTTTTGTTTTTAAAAAGTTATCATTTTATATAATTAATCTCTATAGATGGAAATTTCAAATTACAAACCATGTACATACATGTACATATATTTTGGATAGTTGAAGTACATTTGGCATGTTATCACATGTTGTGATATAATGTTCTGTTTTTAAAATATAAAAATAAAATGAATCTCTCTATATGGAAATTTCAAATTACAAACCATGTACATACATTTTGGATAGTTGAACTACATTTGGCATGTAATCACATGTTGTGATATAATGTTTTGTTTTACGATATAATGTTATGTTTTTAAAATTAAAGTTGTCATTTTATTTGTTTAATATAAAATGAAACTCTAGATTGAAATTTAAAATTACATTTTCACAATGTGTATATTTATTTTGGATGGTTGAACTACATTTGGCATGTGATTGTGATATAATGTTTTGTTTTTAAAGAGTTTTCATTTTATAAATTTGTTAAAAATATAAAATGAATCTCTCTAGATGATAAATTTCGAATTACAAACCATGTATGCATGTGTATATTTTGGATAGTTGAACTACATTTGGCATGTGATCACATGTTGTGATGTAATGTTTTGTTTCTAGGATGTGTGTCAATGTTATATAATTTTATAATGTGCATCTATCAAAAGTAAAATACATACCAATGTTTTAAAATCTAAAAACAATCATAAAATGTACAGGTCAGAAACCATACCATGGCCCCACGCCAGCATCATAAACCCATTAGAGGCAGCTACAGAGGTGTGTTTTCAGGTCACTCTCATTATGGCAACGACCAATAATTGGAATCCATCAAGGGCTCTGCATCTGATAGCCATGAGGTGTTAGCTCCTCAAGCATTTGATAACATTCACGGGGAGACTTTTTTGCCTCCAGAGAAGCCCAAGGGTAGAAGAGGTAGGAAATCCACTATTCCATAATATGTGCATCCTTTACCGAGGAAAACCAACCCGCTTCCAGGTTATAATCCCATGATGGAGGAGATAGGCATTTGGGTTATGGAATCAGATGGTGTTTGGACCAGAGATTATGATGCAGAGTACCCAATCGCTCCCATCATCCATGCAACCCCTTCGAAGCTTCCTCAAATACCCACAGCTGAGGAGGAATCCATTGCTAGAGAATGTGGGTGCCTGATAGAGGAAGAGGACCAGGCGATGGACGGAGATGAATGAACTCCATGATTGTTACCTCAGGATATACTTTAGCTCTTTTGTTTTTATATGGGCCACTAAATATTTTGTATTACAAGACTGTATGACACTCTTAAGGGGTTGGTTTCCTCCTCTGAGGCAGCCCGAAACTTGGTTTATTTTGAACACTACCAAGACAGGGATATAGGCTAAGCACTTCTTGCCATCTCTGTCCATTGCCTCTGTACAATTTTTCATGCTTTTAATATAGTTTAGCCCAATTTACAAAAAAAGAAATGTTCACATGAATATATGTACATAAAAATGATTAAAGAACATGTTTGAATATATGTTAAAATGATTGAAGTACAATACATATTGATGTATATATCTAAAAACAATCAGAAAACTCTAGGTGTTCTTAGATGTGTCAAACAATCATAAAATTTTAAACTTGCATTAGAACATATATATCCAGTACACAACATTTTTCATCAATGTACATAGAAACGCTACTTTCATTTGATAGTAAACTGGAAATTACAAAACACGTACCACACATTTTGCATTGAAGAATGAATAAATTATAGTTTAATTTTAATAGACACGTGTCTAAAACAAAATCGTGCAACTTCAAATTTTCATTATATCAACTATGCTAATACACAGATATGTACATTTTTCAATAATGACATTATGACAAATTGTACTAGAGAATGTAAGAAATCGTTTAGATTAGATAATCTAGATATGTGTTAATGTACACGTGTATAAATTACTCGTGTTCATGTACCAAAACAATGTACATGTGCAAACACTCAAGTACATATAACATAAAAACGCAGTTTAATTTTTAGTTGAGTTCTGGAAGTTCTAAAAGATGATTCCAAAGAGAAGAAACTATTGGGTAGTTCAATCAAAAAAATTCCAATGGAATGCCATCTTCAATGATCTGTTCATGATCGGCTTTTGACATTTTCCATTTCTTAATTTTCGTTTTTTTCTTTGATTGAACTTCTGTCAACTTTATGCGTGCTACACATAACAAGTGACTATATTGACAACTTATGACATCAGGTTCATAGTCTTTAAAGTAAACAAAATCCCCACTTTGATTAGGTTGTTGGAAAAATAACCTTTTAGTATAATAGACCCTCTGTCATACGTAAACTCGTGATCATTATATTTTTCTAATAATTTCATCTTTCATTCAGTGCAATGCATCAAATAATACTTCACATTTTCATCGTTCATAGTAGGTGAAACTACAGCAAAAACATCTCCTGCACAATAAAACAAACTTATGTATTTAAATTTAGATCATAATTAACATGAAAAATTAACTTTAAAATTAACATGTTTACTTGATTTTATTATCTATTTCTAGATCTCTATCATTTGAAAGCAATTGAAATGTTACCTTCTTTAACAAGATCAGAAATTTGATCACCATCAAATGTATTGTAGTCTCCTCTGATTGCATTTCTTCAAAGCTTGCAACGAACATTTTCCCCTTTGTATTTAGTTATGTATGTTGCCAATATTTTACATACATTTTATTTTCACAAACATCATTGGATTCGGTGTTGTCTATGCAAACATGACAAAAACAGGAATATTTTATTTTATCCAATGCAAACACATTTGTGGACAACTTTTTTTTAATTGAATGCAATTTTTGAGTCCTTTTTATTGTTTCAACGTCATCTCCAATCGTTCTATCTACATCTTGGACCGCAATATGCCAAAAAAACCTATATGGAAAATTCAAAGAAGAATATAAATATGATATCAAAATACCATCAAAGATATAATCATTGTGATAAATGTACTGTTTAAAATTAGAAATACAATAAAAAATAAATTGAATGTACCTTCGTACTTCCCTTGATCGGTTAGTCTCATGGCTTAGTGCAATGATGTACCATTGAACAACTTCTTCAGCTGAGATAAGTTGGTTTGCAGAGTGGTCCATTTGATATCTTCGAAGTGCTCATTTTATGCATGCCCCTGCACCGTCATGTTCTCCTTTTCCATGACCAGTCTCAAAGAAATTCCAAAAATGTTTAAATGTGGGTTTTCATATGAAGACAACATAACCAAAAGAATGATCGTGAATATTTGAATTGACCTGCGCATCCATCTGACCATATCCAATGTTCATTGAATTTTATTCCACGACTTTTCAAGGAGTCATAAATATTTTCAAAACATTGTTGTACAAAATATGTATCATGTGTACGATCGTCACTGATATAAAAGTGATATTCTTTAATAACATGTCGATTTTCACTAGTGCTTTCTATATGATCAACATTTTTTTCAGCATGTCTATATATAATATGGACGAGCATGGAGACTTGGTCAGAATGATAGTATTCACTCTGAATCTCTTTTTGTGGAACAAATGTGTAGTTTTATGCAAAATAAACTACTGACAAAATGGTCCCTGGTGGAAAAAATTCACAGGATATTTTGAATTGCAAGTCCTACCACCAAGCTCTATGGGAATGGTTGGTGTATTTATAAATTTTTGCCTCAAACTTTCTCAAAAATATATCACAAAAAAATCTTCTTCTTGTAAATCAATTCTTTTAGCACTTGTAGTACTACTTGAACCTTGAATCGATGTATGGATATATTCATATCTCTTCCATTTCACTTTCATGTTGGACAATGATTGATCATTTATATCAATACGATATGTTTTTTGAAATTTAGTCAAATTTCCAAAATCATCGCATTTTTTTACCACCAACACATTTCTTTTAGTAAAATAATTCATGGCTTTCTCTTCCACATATAATTTGAGATACGAAATCATGGATAGTGGAAGGAGGAGGTGAATCTTTCCAAAATGTTTTACCAAAATTAAGGAATGTGTCATAATATAACTGAAATTCCACATGATAACGACAACAACAAGTGTCACGTACAGTGATAGGTTTTACATACCATCGTTTTTGTTGCACAAAAGCACTAATTGAGACATCAATTTCACGATTCTCTTCTTTGAACTTGTTCAACAACTCTATCTAAGTGGTGTCCAAGCAATGTTTTGGATGTTCTTCGTACTGATTTCGTGCTATTCTTCTTTGCATCACATCCCTTGCTTTTGGTGAAACGCGTGAATTTTTAATCCAATATTCATATATTATTTTTTTAACATTTTCTCCAAGTCTATATTTTTATGGTTGCCTACAAATAGTTGTCCAACAAGCAAGTTCATCATTTACATCTATTTGCAACCGAAATTTTCGATGTTTGTGAAAAAAATTTCGTGAGGGTCCTAATGCTTGTGCCATAGATTTTACCAAGCGATTCTCTTTAGTACTTGATGAAACCACTGCCATATGTAGTGATCTACGTGCATCTGATTCAATTTTCTTTCTAGATCTTCTAATTTAATTTAGAGCACTATTTATATTTTGTATCACATTTTCCTTCATTTTATTTTAGCTTTTGTTGATTTTTGAACACCCAATAAAGTTGTAGTTTCTTTTAATTTCCTTAATGCTAAGAGACTTTCAACAATTGGGCTTGAACTACCACAGTTTCATCTTTGAAGAACGAATCAATAATGCGATAAACAACGATATCGTATAACATGGTCAACTTTTTATCTCGATATGTGTGAGTGTCAAAATTTTCTAACATCTCATCATCAATATTGATTTCATCTGTACATATTAGAATTAAATGTACATAATAAGTTTACATATTCAATAAATAACTAAATTAATAAATATTTATAATTTCAATAATACACATGTGTTCAACATATATATATACATACCTGGTAATTCAATTTCTTCACTTGAATTTCTTTCAACATTTTCACCATTTTCAATCATTGGTTCAATATCTCTTTCAAAATTTTGTATCTCATCATCAATGTTTTGAGGAATATCTCTCTCTGTTTACATTGCAAAATATTTTTAAATTAGTTCATCAAATAAAAATTAAGTTTCACAATTTTCACTAGGAAAATTTTTAATATTTACATTTACATACCGCTTCAACTTCTAGTTGAGGTTGATTTTCCCTTTCAATATTTGAGCGTTCTTCTCTCTTTTTTTTTGTGATATTCTCTCCCCTGTTCTCTACGTTCCTTAGTGTCTCTTGTACGATCATATTTTCTCTTGCAATTCCTTTGATTTCCCATGATAATTGAGTATGAAGCTTAAAAAAAATTCCTTCAAAAATTTAGAAAAAAACTAAATTAAAAAAAACATCACAAAAGATTTAATTTAAAAAAACAAACTCATTTTAAAAAAATTTCACAAAGGACATACTTCAATCCAAAACACTTACTTTAAAAAATCCGAGAATAAAATGTCTTCTAAAAATGAAATGAAGCTCAAAATATTTCCTTCCAAGTCCTACAAAAAAAGTTCATTTAAAAAGTTAAACAAAAACTCATTTTAAAAAATCATTATAAAATATTACTTCAACCCAAAACATGTACTCTAAAAAAATGTCACTTTAAAAAATACCTCCAAAAAATGTCCAGTGAAAATTAAGCTCAAGCTCTTAAAAAATGTCACTTTAAAAAATACCCCCAAAAAATTTCCTTTGAAAATTAAGCCTAAAAACCTCTAAAAAAATGTCTCGAAATACCTCCAAACAATGCCCTTTGAAAATTAAGCCCAAAAAGTCTCAAAAAAAATATCACTTTAAAAAATACCTCCAAAAAAAGTCCTTTGAATATTAAGCCTAAAAAGAGTCATTTGAAAATTAAGCCCAAAAAAAGTCCAAAAATTGTCTTTTGAAAATTAAGCCCAAAAAACATCTAAAAAAATGTCACATACCTCCAAAAAATGTCCTTTGAATATTAAGCCAAAAAGAGTCCTTTGAAAATTAAGCCCAAAAAATGTCCTTTGCAAAATCAGCCCAAATGAAGAAATGTGTGAAACTATGTGAAAATAATGATTCTTATTTTGGCTATTTATAGTCGCGAAATGTTTTTTTGGAGGGGCTTCATCGAATTTTATGGCCGACGTAAAAGTCGATTAAAATTTTGACCGAACTTTTGTAAAAATTTCGGTCAAAATCTTGTAAAAACTTCCACTGAACTTTTGTGACGTTAGAATTGACGAGTCGTCGGGACAAAAAACAATTCAGCCAAACTTTTTTAAAATTTCACCCGAACTAACACATCTGGAATTACGCAGAGCCAAGCTCTGAACACATTTCTTCAACTTTGAACTGATTAAACTCCATGAAACTTTATGAATTAACTGTCGGAACCAAGACAAACATTTTCAGAATTCAATCTACTTTCAGGAAATATAACTTTTATGGAATTTCATAAATATTTACTAATTTTAATTAATTTTGTAATAAAATGGGTGCAAACAATTTCTGAAGGTCATTGTGATTAAGTGAAATTAAATTTTGTATCTTCCAAAATACACTGTAAAAAAATTTAAAAAATTATGGTGAATTACATTGGTTCGTCGTCTGTAATGGGTAGTTTTTAGATTTTTATTTTATAACTTATATGTTGAGAAATTTTGTGTGAGTCGAAACATATTCAAAATATGTAGTTTTTTCATATTGGATCAGTTCAAAAAATTCTAGTAATTATGATATGCATTAGTTTGTTTCGTAAATATAACAAAATCGAAGTAGACTCTCTCTAGATTGTTGCAACACATTTTATTTCTCAAAAACATAAAGTTTTCAAAGAATACACCAACGCATTTGAACATGAATTTTTATGAATCCTTTGATTGTTAAATAACACACACTCAAAGAAATATTAAGTTGACATATCAAATGTGTATAAAAAAAATCCAAAAAATAATTAATAGAAATCTAATAAAATTTCTAACAAATTTTATTTTTATCGTAAAATGAAATTCTATACAGAAAAATTGTTTTGCCTTGCAGAAAGTTGAAGAACAAAAAAAAATGATATTTTTTTCTCAAAAAAAGGAAAAAAGTGTAACCCAACTTCACATTTTCACCCTGTTGCAATTCTTCCTCTTCATGTGTCATAGTAGATCTTTATAAGGGCTTAATGGGTGTGGAATTCTTTTTGGGAGGCATTTTAGAACCCAATACTAATATTAATGCTTCAATATTCTTTGGAATCACTTCAAACTGATTTTTCAAACAAAAGTTGTGTAATTTAAAAAAAAAACACATGTTTTTCTTGCTTTTGAGGAGCTCAATATTGAACCTAATGTATCTTTATGGTTTCACATCCCCAAGTTTGAACTTCGATCCTATAGTAGCCCTCTAGGTCCTTTTTCCAATGCCACAGGTCATACCTAATTTGGATTCTTTAGATAAAGTTATGCCCAATCTCCCACAATGACCTAATTATGGACTCGTTGCATATAATGAACTTTTACGACTTGCCATTTGTCATTGTTTCGACCTTCAATCCTGAAATTGATGTACAAGAAACTACAATCCATGCAATTTTGGCCAATTTTTACAGAATTCAAATCTAATGCCTGAAATGAAAGTTATGTCAATTTTCCCCCGCTCACCTGTTTGAGATGAAATTATGGAGCCAACAAAAACCCTAACTTTCTCAGATCATATCTCTGAAAATATAGCTATCAAGATCTAAAATTTGTATACGAGGTTCACCATTATTTCGACTCCACATGGTTTCAATTTGAGCTTTTGAAGCTTCGTAAAAATTTTATATAGAGAAAATTTCAAGATACTATGTTTAAAGAAGTGAAACCCTAGAATGCAAAGCTTTGATACCAAATGTCATGCAACCAAATTACAAAATAGAAGGAAATATAGATTAATGACTTAAAAATTATCCACTTCGAGGGGGAAACCTCCTTTACAATAAATAAATGAAAAATTCTTGGATGATTCAAATGAAAAAACCTACTTTCTATACATAGGTGTCTAAGGGGTCACAATATAATTAGAGCCTACATAAAAATAATAATGTAAAGGCACAACAATAACAACGACGAGCTTCTATGGGGCACAATAATAACAATATGGGGACTACATGGGCACAATAATAACAATAAAGGGGCTACACTAACAATAACAATAAGGGGCTACACTAGTATTATAGGGACCTAACGAACTCTAGATTCACATTAAAATTATCATGCATAAGCATGGTGTGCTCTAGATTCCTATTAGATTACAAGCAAAACCACTGTAGACTTTGTATTTCTATAATGTGAATCAAGTAGAGATACCATGGACTATGGATTCCTATAATGTGAATAATTTAAGTGGAGACATTGTAGGATTTGGATTCATGCAGTGATTGTTGGGTGGAGCAGTACATGCTCAAGATTCCCTGCAATGTGTTTTGTGTGGAAACATTGTGCACTTTGGAAATAGATATTTATTTTAATGATTAAAATTTCTTTTATTTTTATCTTTTATTTTTTTTAAATCGCATTAAAATAAAAAGTAACAAATGCATGTCTTTTATATATCTATATCTAAAATTTTATATTTATGTGAATTTTATTTCTACGTAGTAAATGATATGAAAAGGGGTTATCACAAGGTCACGTAGATGTGTCAGGTTGTTATGGTAATCCGAGGTGGCTACTGGTGCTTAATGGTAGATATTTTCAATGGGTTGAAATCAGCGAGGCTTATTTCCTAGACTATCCAACCATAAATGAGCTTGGGCATATATTGTCTAGCGTAGGATTAAAGCAAGTACACCATCCAATAGTGGGCAGTATATGCCCAGACGCATTTATGGCTGGATAGCCTGGGAAATAAGGCTCGACGTTGAAATCATGTTAAAAACTGAGCACGTGGGTCTAAAGTTCATATAGCTACTAAATCAAGATAGAAACTAGGCCTCATATTTATGACGGTCATGGTCCTTCTAGGTTGTCAAAATACAATGGAAAGTGAGATCATTTTATTATTCTTCAAAACTTCTTTTAAACTTCCCAAAAAAAAAAAATACTTCTTTTAATTTTCAATCAGAATTTGGTAAAAAAAAAAAATTATGAATGTTTTAAGTAGTATGTTTACTATCTATAAATTAGTTTATTTAGGTGTTTATTATTTGTAATTATTAAAAGTACCATAGGAATTTAAAGTATTTTAAAATAAGATTTCTAAAATTTTGATTTAATAATTAACATGTATATAATATTCTAAAATAATCTTAATAATAATTACAAATTAAAGAGTGAACTTTATCTCAAAAATAATTATATCATTTTTAAAATTTTAATTTAATAATTAACATGTACATAATATTCTAAAATAATATTAATAATAGTTACAAATTAATGATTGAACTTTATCGAAAAAATAATTATATCATTTTTAAAATTTTAATTTAATAATTAACATGTACATAATATTCGAAAATAAACTTAATTATAGCTACAAATTAAAGGTTGAACTTTATCAATCTTGTGTGGCAGATATGATTGTATAGTTCTCGTTATCGGTTCGAACTTTATCTCAAAAGTAGTTATGTGATTTTAATTAAATTGATGATTAACTTTTTTCTGTTTTTTTTTCTAGTCAATTGCCCAAAATCCTATAAATATTTTAAAAAATCTTAAGTTCAAGTAGTTTAATCGAGAATCCATTTATGCATTCATAAGTGCATTTTAAAAAACAAGAAATCACAATCTTGCTCAAAATTGTATTTTTAGATTCAAACCAAAAATGACATTTATTCTATACTTATTTTCATTGCATCAAAACTTGTAGGAATTAGTAAACTTCCAAACCATTATCATTACCTTTTGAGTGGTATTGATTCCCAATGAGCTTAGTGTGAAAATCCAACACCCCTCTTCAAACCCAAATCTGGGATCGACCTTAAACTTCCAAACCATTATCATTACCTTTTGAGTGGTATCTATTCCCAATGAGCTTAGTGTGAAAATCCAACACCCCTCTTCAAACCCAAATCTAGGTTCGACAATGGCCAAGGCTCTAATACCATGTTGAGGTTTTCCATTACACCAAAACTTGCATGCATTAGTAAACTTCCAAACCATTATTATTACCGTTTGAGTGGTGCTACCGTGGATCCAGAGTGGTTGATTCCAGAGTGGTGGTTAGTCCACGTGATCCCTTCCCAACTAGGTGAGTGTGAAAATCCAACAAGTTAGAGTGTGTCAAGAAAAAATGTCATATAAATATGTTTCAAAGGAATATGAGTTATAGATTTTTGGACATGTGTTATTAGAAAGTCATGTATTGACTCATGGTATTGTACCAAAACCTATTTATAGGTTAAGAAACTCCATGGTAAAATGGAGTTAAGTCTATAAAATAGGGTGAATCTCCATAGTTAAAAATTTTATTATATGTGTTTTTAAATGTACATATATATTTAGTTGGTGGATCTCTATGGTTAAAAATATTATTATGTGCCTTTTTAAATATATATACATGTTAAAATTGTAAAATTTTATAGTTAAAAATATTGTTATATATATTTATATATATTTTTAAGTCATTTATTAATTTTTTAATTAATAATAATAATAATAATTTAATTAATTTTACTAAAATTTTATATCATGAAATAAATATTTATTTTAATGTGAATAAATATTAATTTAAGCTACAAATATCATTATCTAAATTGTATTCATTTACTAATCGCTTATGTATCCTTCTTACACTTCAAATTATTTAGTATGAATTCAAACATATATTTCTTAGGTATAGCCTCAACTCAACTCGATTATCAAATTTTGAAAAATTAAATGCATATAAACTGAAAGTAACTTAAAAGATTCCAGAATGCTTTTTGGGACACCCATTCAAAACAAGAGAGACACAAAGATAGAGACGTGCGCTTTTTGTTCGCTGTAACTAGCGAAGACGAAACTCTCTTTTCTTACCTGTAGCTGTAACATCATACAGCCCTGGAATTTCGCTTTCATATGATCGGTCACATTAAGGTTTGGAATTCCACTCATATCACTCATATGATTAAAGTTTTGGAATATCTTTATTTTTTTTAAATAAATAATAATTTAGATTTAGGATCACTATCTAATGTAAATTTAACTATTAAAATATATAAATAAATAAAAATTTTACTTTTACATTATTAATTTTTTTTTTTTTAATATTTTTCATTTCACTGTTAAACTTTTCCTCCATCTTTACTCATAAACCTGTTTTTTTAAAGTGCCCTTCATTTTCATATGATGATAAAAAAGGAAAAAACTAATTAACTTTTACATTATCAACCACATGATTAAAATTTTGGAATACTTTTCATTTCATTTCACTGTTAAAGTCGTTGAAGTTTTTCTACATTTCACTGTTAAACTTTTCCTTCATTTCACGGTTAAACTTCTTCTCTTCTCTTCACTTCACTTCACTTCACTTCATTTTCTCATGATTCAAAAATCTACTGACATTTATTAAATTTTTGAAATGCTGTTAAAATTTTTCAGCGCACTTCATTTTCATATGAGGCAAAAATCTACTGATATTTTCATGAACTCTTTTATTGGATGAGTTGACTAAAATGCTATCCAGCCATTAGTGAGGACTCCGTGATTAGTATATTTAACCTTCCACTGCAATTTCAGTCAGAAGAAATAAAAGGACTCTATTATCTTTAAAAACAATTTCCCTTAAAACTATAATGCCACACTTAACCAGAATCACCTTACCCTCCCTTTCACACCGCCATTATTTACCCATCATCTTACTAATCTGTACCTTATTCAAAACACGTCCTTTACTAATAACAAAAAAAAATTAATAACTTCATAGAATAAAGAAATATTGAAGAAAAGAATTTTTTTAAAAATTGAAATACCTTATTTACAACACTGCATACTTCCTCCCAATTATCTAATCCGTTGTCCTCAGCTGTTTCATAATCTTCTAGAACATTTTGATTGTTTAAACAAATCAAAATTATAATTTTTAATTTGAATAAAATGTTATTTTTCACATTTAAAATTATAGAAAAAACCAAAATTTATATATAATTTTGAAAACAATTATGCTTCATACACCAAGTTAATATATATTGCTTTTTTCTTCCTAATTAACTACAACATACCCTATTTACTAAACAAGATAGAAAGAGCACATTACCATCATTAACTTATCATTTTCTTTTATCTGTTGGATACCACATTATTCCAAAAACAAAATAGAAAAGGCATAATACCAATCATTGATTTATTACATAGAATATAATCCCTTGTTTACAACTTTCTCGGTAAACCTAATCTTGATAAGACACAATACAAGACAGTTGAAATATTACTGCTCTATGTTTTGATACGTAGGCTCTGTTGTTTTTTCAAGTGTTTCTGCGGGGTTTATGGCAGGCAAAGTCATTGGTTATATCAATATTTAATGATTTGGAAGTTGGGAGTTACATCAACCTTAATGAGTTCTTATTTGTATTTAATGCTTTTGTTCTTATTTATTTATGCCTAATGAATGCTTTGTCCGTTGGGTGTTACATCGACTATCAACTTTCAATTTTATTTTGTTGATATAAAATTAAATTTATAAAGTATTAAATTCTCTGTAATTATATATTTAGTTTTAAGCGTTATGGTTAAGTGTTTTGGGTTTTGGTAAATATTTTTATATTTTTGGTAAATATTTTTGTGTATGTATCAAAAATTTGATAGAGATTTTTCAATTTTGTTATACTAAATATTGGAGTTTGGGGTTTTCTGCGAACAGTCACCATCAAAGCTACAAAGGTCAAGATTCAATTTCACCACTTACAAAGGTGAAGGCTCAATTTCACCACCTGTTATTATTAAATGGCTTTGTACACGATAATATCAAACATTATTGTTTAACTTGTTATTATTAAATGACGTTGTACACCATAATGTTAAACATTATTATTTAACACATAGATCATTTCAAGGTTTCATAAAATATAACCTTCGTGTCACGGGCACATTAAGCACATGAAAAGTCACTTTGATTAATCATGGTTTATATACACTGAATATTATACGATAGCAATAATTCTAGATTGGATGCATGTTTTTTTAATATAACTTTGGAATAAAATTGTGAGCAGTCATCAAGTGTCGAAGTACCGACGATTAAAATTACATGATTTCACTTTCTCTTTCTTTTCACATCAAAGCTTTGAACAGGAACGCATAATTTTCCAGTTGAAGGTAAAGATTACTTTATTTTTTTATTATACAAAAAATATGATTTTAGAAAAATTATTTTTTCAAAATTAATTTAATATCTGTTTGTAAACAGTGACACCGACACTATCACTAAGATAAATGCATCATCAACAAAATCTTATCTTAGATCTGAAGACTATTAACTACCCATTTTTATAATTTAAACCAAACTGCTTCTGGGAAAGTCCATCTAAATTTAACATTTCAAAAGTTAAAATTTAATTTATATCATATGAAAATTACAAGCTTTTTTCAAAGGAAAAAAAACGTTGTCTATGATAAATGTAAAGAACTGTACATTTGAAAAAATATTGGACATGCATGTATGCATAATTCGACAACTTGCATAGTTATGATGTTATCTTAAACATAAAACTAAAAGAAGTGCCACGCCGCATAGCGAAGCTTATTGTAGTCATTGTTAATGAGTCACATAGGATATATACAGAGAACAGAAAAATTAAAAGATATTGTAAACAGAAGCATCGAGTCCACAATATGACAGAGTAAGATCAACACAGAAAAAATTGAAACTATAGCAGTGACAGAGTATAGGAATTCAACAAGTTGAGACCATGCCAATGTTGGATGTGCAGGTGCCCAAAAGGGATGTCCAAACCTTGTTTCAATAACATGTCTACATGCGTGTCCACCTCCCTGTAGATGTGATGTAGAGGAGGTGAGTTCATACGCCGCTGAAGATGTTGTATTATGTTTGTCCAGCTAAGGAGACATGTGGATCCATAGCGCAATCAGTTCAGCCTTTGTGTTGGTACTCGTCCCCCCATTCAAATAAATGTAGTAGCGTTCTCCTTGTTCCAACTTGATCCAGGTTCTGCATCCACAGTTCCCCTGTTGTTTAGCTCCATCGAAGTAGCCGGCTGGGATGCTAATCGATCAAGGGCATAATCTATAGGATAGATATGTGGAAGTATAGGGAGGTTATCATATGTGTTTATCCAAGCCATGATGGAGTGAAAAATTCTGTGAGGTGTCAACTAGATCCCTTCAAAAGGAGCTTATTCCTAGCCAGACAGACTTCCCAAAGGGGAAAAAGTAATAGAAATATATCTTTGGTCCAAATGTGTCCACCTGTTGATGCATTGTGCTATGCCAACCGACCTCCAGTTGTGATCCTTCAAGATGTTAGCAAACCTAGTCCAAATCTCGAGAACAACAGAACAATTTAGAAAAAGATGAGAAACAAATTCAGTATCCTGTTTGCAAATAAGGCATCTCCCACAACCCTAGAACCCTCTCTTGGCCAAATTGTCCCAGGTGAGAATCCTATTTTTCCAAGTCATCCAAGTGAAAAGAATGATCTTCAAGGGGATATTTCTCTTCCAGAATGTTATGAAAAAAGGTTGATTGTCGCAAAGCGAGGAGGAGGAGATCAAGGAGTTGTATAATGTTGAGACATCAATGGCTCCCTTTTTTGTTTTTCCAACCCAATATATATGATCTCCTGCGGGATTGTGGCATAGGCCAACTTGCTTTAAGACCATTATTACCTAATTCCATTGTGCTTGTGCGGGTCCAATAAGCCCAAGTTGTTGTGTGTCCTTCCAGAAGGGGCACTCCTATTGCCAACATAATATGAACTGGGAAAGAAAAAACAACCCTTTTTGCACCAAATCATATATGAGAAGCTGAGGGATGTGAAGATCCAGAGGAAGCCCCGAAATGCCATCAACTCCAAAAATGATGTTGTGCCCATTCCCGAACATCTAGAGGAGCTTATCTCGGACAATTGAAGAGATATGAATGAAACTACAGGAGATGACGGAGCTGCCCGAAAAGTAAGGGGGGCCCTAACGAAAAAAATATTGTAGGTTGTGGTGGATATTATACTTACTCATGAAGAGAAGAGGCCAGATGTCATCTCCTGATAGTGCCCTCCATAAAGATTTGGCAAGATGGGACTGAGTGAGAACTTTGATGTCTAATAAACCCCATCCCCCCATCTGCTTAGGAAGTGAGATCTGGTCAACCTTAGAAAGGTGAAATTTGGTAGGCCCATTCGCCCCCGACCAAATGAATCCAGCTATGATCCTCTAGATTTGAGAAATGATAGAGGTCGAGAGATGGAAGAGATGTGCCCAATATACCACAAACTGTTGGAGGACCGAATGCGTAAGGATAAATCGACCCCCTAAAGAAAACCACTTGTTTGACCATAATCTCAATTTTTTATGAAAATTTTCCAATAACCACTGCCAGTCCTTGATGCAGTATTTGCTGGGTTTGAGGTGGAAACCCAGGTATGTGAACCCCTCCGAAAGAGGCACCACGGGCATATGAAAAAGCCTAGCAATGATCTGTATCATGCCCTGATCTCCTGGACTAGCCAGAATGAGGTATTTTGAACCACCGATCAATAGGCCTGAGGCGACATCAAAACGAATCAGAGTATAATGAAGAGCGGACCAATGAGCACAAGCTATGATGCCAAATATTAAAAAGTCGTCTATCAAAAAAGAGTGCAAAATGGAAATGTTTCTGGAGATGTTAATGCCTGAGAAAAAACCTCTGCGTTTCAAATCCTAAATATGTAGACTCAGACCATCCATAATGAGTATGAAAAGTAGTGGGGAGAGGGAGCAACCCTGTCGCAGTCCCCACCCAGCCCTGAAAATTTTGGATGACATACCATTGACTATGAAATAGTACCATATCGGAGTAATACAAGAAAGTATCCAACCAACATTCTGAGGCTCCACTCCAACTTTGTGCAAAACAAGATGAACAAAGGACCAATCAATGTAGTCATAGGCCTTGTGCAGATCAATCTTCATGATAACCACATTTAACTTCTCGGTGTGGATTGAATGTAAACCTTCCTGAACCAAAGCTATAACAGCATGTATGATTCGGCCCAGGAGGGAGCCATACTACTCACGAGTGATGTGCTTCAATAAGGAGCCGATAATACAATTACCGATGACCTTTGAAATAAGCTTATAGATCACATTACACAGTGAGCTAGGACGAAAATCAATGACGGATTTAGGTTCATTTTTTTTGCAATTAACACAATGAATGTATAATTTGTATCTCCTAGAATATTTCCCGAGATTCTAGACTCTTCCACCACTTAGAGAAGATTGTCAGCCATGATGTCGAAACAGTGAGTGAAAATTTCCACCGGTCAACTTTCTGGACCAGGGCTTTTATCAGCTGTAAACGACTTGAGGCCTACCAGTAATTCATGCTTATTTACTAGAGCATTCAACCTCATATTTTCATCCACATCAAACATATTAGGGAACTTTTCAGGGGCCCATATTTGATCCCTAAAGCTAGCCCTTTCTCTGCGACTGTAATGTTCAGAGAAATATTTAAAAGCCGCTCTTCTGATGTCCTACGAGCAGTGGAGAATAGATCCATCCTCTCCTTCGATCTGCCACATAGTGTTGCGATTCTTATGGCCATTTGCAAAGTGATGAAAATATTTAGTATTATGGTCTCCCTCCTGGATCCATATCGCTTGACTCTTAAGCCTCCAAGTTACCTCCCGAGCTTTTAGAATGGACAATTTTTTGTCTTCAAGTGTCTGAAGCATAGCCTTCACTTTCCCATCATTCATTGATTCATAAATATTCTTGATTTCCTGCTCAATGCTCCTGAGCTCATTAAAAAACGTGTTAAAACATGTTTCTTTAATGCATCTGCAATTTTTGTCAAGGTGGGTCTTCTCAAAAATATGCATAATGGGTACTCGTTGAATGTGAAATTTAATTCTGCATCTAATGACTGTTTAAACTTGAAATTTGAGTAAATCTATAAGGAGATAAGTAAAAAATATAATTAAAAAAAAAACAGTTTTCTTGTTTTCCCTATAAAATTCATAACTATTATTTTATTTTTTTAACTATTATTATATTATTTTTCCTTAGGAGGCCTCTTTTAGGCTGAAATTTCCTCTAATGTTTAGTGAGGAGACATTGTCTCAAAACTACCTAGGGAGAGTCCAAATGTCCTTAACCTTGTTCATAAAAACAGGGTCATCAAGCCAAAGTCAATTAAATTTAAACATGATTACTTTGTATAGAGGAACCAATATCCAAAATAGACAAACATGTTGGCAGTCAGAGATATTAGAGGATAGTGTTGCAGAGCGCAAGTCCCCAAGGATCTCCAGAACAACTTCCTAGACAAGACATCAATCTAGACGCTTGTCGATGTAGTCAGAGCCTAATATGTGGTTAGTCCAGGTCAGAAGGAGAGGCGAGGGGGGAATATCGACCAGGTGGTGCTCAGAGAAAATTTTGGAAATTCTTTCAACCAGAGGATCCAATCGACTGTGTGCACCCCAACATTCAGAAATCGTCACCGTGGCATTAAGGTCCCCAAGCAGATCAAGTTTGGAATACTAAGAATGTTGCTAGATTGGATCTGAGTCCAGAAATTGACACAGTTGTGTTAGGGGGCATACATGTTAATTAGGTGGAAACAAAGAGAGTAGCCACGGATTCTACCAAATACCCAAATCCTGTCAAAGAAATTGTAAGCATGAAAAGTGGAGAAAGAGGGATCCCACATGACAATTAGGCCTCCCGATAACCCTGATGATTCAATGCCAGCTATATGCCATCTCGGCCTGATGGAGAGGAAATATGGAATGGCCTTAGAAATAGAGCACATGGTTTCTTGTAAGAAAAAAATAGATGGATAATTTGATGAAAGAATGTTCCTGAGGCAGAGGGACTTGTCGTGATTGCCAAGTCCATGGAGGTTAAGGGATAGACTTTTATTCATGATTCAGGGGGGGTGGGCGTTCATGCTCTAAGCGCCGAAGGATCAAAGGTGGAAATGATAGGAATGTTGCAGAGGCCTTCCAAATTTACAGAGAACAGAGAGCAGTTTTTTTGTCTCCCCCCCCCGCTTACGAACTATGATGTTCAATGTGGAGCTGGGAGAGATTTTGGGAGGGGCTGCTATAGCTCAGCCATCATGGACTGTGAGGGAAGTCGTGTCCAATTCAAGATTCATAAAAAGGAATTCATAATCTCTCCCAACAAAATTGTCTGGGGAGTCCGGGGACAGATGTGCATCAGGATTTGTTGTGATCTGTGGGGTGGCATATTCCAGAGGAGGCATGGTGGGGTCAGCAGCTTCCGAGAGAGGGGCACTTTCCAAAGGTGATATGGCAGGGCCAGAGTGGGGGCTATCATATTGAGCATAGACGAGGTGAGTAATGGTGGAGGCGCAGTGAGTAAGGTTGGGGGCGAAGTGAGTAATTCATTTTTTTCAAGTATAAACTTTGTTATATTTAATATATTATTATGATCAATATTTTATATTTAATAGATTATTATTATCTTGCAACTCCCAAGGTAAAACATTTAGTTTTGGACTAATTGCTAATTAAATTGGTCAAATATATATCATTTTATTTAATTTAATAAAATTTAATTATGTAATTTATGTATTTATTTTTTACCATTTTTTATTAATATTTATGTTTTTGGTGTTGGATGAAATTTTGAACATCTTATTACACATTACATTACATAATAATGTGATTTTACAACCATTACATTTTATTAATGCAATGTACTCTTTCGTCTTTCGTATCAACACTTTTTATAAACTAATAATTATATTAAAAAAAAAATTAATTAAATATTTTAAATTAATATTTTGGTTCCCATAACTACCTAGCTTGGCGAACACAATTTATTTCCTTTCCTTTGCCTTCTACTCTGCTTATCACACCCAGAGCTTTGTCGGTGCTAGGGTTAGTCTGTAAATATTATTTAAAGTTTTAACTTGTTAGATTGGATACATTCTAGAGCCTTGTAATGTGATGTAATATAACCATGTGAAAATGGGGTACAATCAATAAAAATGTAGGATCATAATTAATAAATTTACAAGTAACAGTGTAACCTATTTCAGTTATAAGTCTCCTAGTCCAACTACTTGCATAGAGATAATAAAAAAAAAAAAAAAAAATTGCAGCCTAAACTTTGATCTTAAATTACTTGATTCCTTTCTCCATAATAGAAAACTCTGAAAAGCTCTTACCTCATAATAGAAAAGTCTGAAAAGCTCTTACCTCTGAAAGTATTTTAAGTAGGGTTCGAAAGTGGATGTTGTTTATCTGGAATGCTTGTCTATGCTTTTCGCTGGAAAATTACAAGCTGAGAAAAGGAGAAGGCAAAGGGAAATAAAAAAACCGTCAAGATCAAGTGCAACAAAGCTCAAAATAAGCACTGAATGTGTTATATTTTCTACACCATAACGTGCTTAAAAACCTGTAAAGATCAAGCATAATGTAGCTCAAAATAAGTGCTTAATGTCTAGAATTTTGAGAATTATTTTACTCGTCCTTTAATCTATATGATATATGAAGAGGTGGTCTTGAATATGACAAAATTTTCTTCAACTTAATTAACGAAAATGCAGTTCCTGATCTGAAGAATTCCTTCCTTTCTTTTCTTGGAAAGGACAGTGGATTGAAAAATGAAAGGTAAAAATTTCGGTTCAGCTACTACTCCTCGGAATACACGAGTTATATTTGCCATGCCAAATGTAATAATGTAATAATGTAACTATAGTGTGCCATCAATGTAATTCTATTGAATTTAGTGGCGGTTAATTTATGCTATACGAGGTGACCTTATGTTGTCTCAAATGTAATAATGTAATTATAGTGTGCCATCAATGTAATTCTATTGAATTTAGTGGCAGTTAATTTATGCTATACGAGGTGACCCTATGTTGTCTCAAATTTCCAGAAATGAACATATGGCATTTTGACTCTGCAGAGGTGCTTGTAACGAACATCTGTCATTTCAAGGGATAGGGTAAATGTGGCATTTCAAGGGATAGGGTAAATGTTGCCACGTTGGAACAATAAATTCTTTAAGCTTTAAATAAATAAATTCACAAAATAATTTAGAAAAATTTAGACAAGATTATGAAAATTTTCAGCAGATTTTTTTGAAAATTTGGGTTATAGTTATCAAACTTCAAGATTTTGGGTTCTTATAAAGGTTTTTGATGGTGCTGAATCTATTTCCACCATTAAAAAAAAAAAAAAACTATTTAAATACTCTAACTTCCTGATTTTGTAAACTGTTTTTACTGGATTCTGGCAAAAAAAACTCTCATCCAAACTATTTTGTTAGACTTTCTGGACAACCTCTTTTAAAAAAATAGTCACATGGTATTCTAATTGAATAAAATATTTGGAAACCATTTTTTTATTTTTTTAAAAATTTATAAAAAAACAACCTACAAATTTTTAAATAATTGTAATTTTCCCATTCAAATATTTATGATGAAATTATGGTGAAGGTAAGGAAAAGTTTTGAAGAGTTCTGTATATGTAATTTAACTGAATTTGGAATTCAGTCTGCTTTGTTAAAAAGATATCGAGTTAAATATGATTATATATTATATTAATAATTATTTAAATTTAAATTTAAATTTCATTTCAATAATATTAATTAATTATCAAATTTTAAAATTTTAAAATAAAAATATCATTAAATTTTTTTTGATAAACCTTTAAATGATTAGGTTGCATATTTACATAATAATTACATATTTTCACTGCATAAAATAGTTAGAGATTAGCACGATAGACTCATCTCCATATTTAAAACTAATAAGTAATTAGTTAAACAATTTTTTCTTCGAATGCATTTAAAAATATAATGGTAATAAATAAAAAATATATTTTTATATTTATAATACATATTATTATTATATAGGTTAATTATAAGATAATATTGTTTTCAGGGGTTAAATTTGATGGTCCCGTATCCATTATAGAATTTTTTTTTATGACGATCTTATTTTTAAATGGTCTTTCATATCACTTTTAATAATTTATTTTACCAGTTTCATCTAACTTAAAAGAAAAACAACACAATGTATACCTACTTTGTAAAATCTCTCATTTATTGATGGGAGATTGATGGAAGAACCAAAATAGAAGAAGAGGAAGACACTGTCGAGGAAAAACTTAACCAGATCATCACAAACCCGGGTCAAACCCAGGGGAGAATTTCTGTGTTTCACCACTCCATCAGAACATACTGGCTGATAAAATGCCTTCTTGTGAAGACAATTATGTCAGTACAGGAAGTCTACCACTCTGGAAGATATCAACAGAAGCATTCAGGAAATGAATTTACGCCAGCACCACCAATATGTGTGTCTCAAAAGAATTGAGAAGGAAATCCAGTCCATGCACCAGGTAGATATGCCTGGGTCGAGTGTCAAAGATCTGACTCATGTGGAGTCAAATGCTGATTAGCCAACGTAAGTCTTTTTTAGTTTTGATAGCCGATAGCTTTTTGTTTATTATTATCTAAATGTTAGTAATTTTAAACACTGATATAAGTTACTTAAGAATAATTCGAAGTAGACTAAGGAAGTACATGTTTTGGATGGCGTTCAATGCACTCAGATGGCCAACAAACATGGTTTCCTACAGGAAGGTTGAGGCCTATTTTTTGTATTTACTAAACCTGTTTTTTTCTTCTTCATATAAATAGAAAATAGAGAGGACCTACTATGGTTACAAAAAATATATATATATTGAAGGTAATGTAATTAAACTTTGAACAGATTAGATTTATTTTTCAGAAAAGCTAACATTTTAGTTTATATTTCAATAAATTTTTGCTAAAAATGATGTCTAATGTGTGGATATTAGATATTGTCAATAAAGGTCTTCAAATGAAAGTAAAGGCCACTTGAACTTACCGAAGTTAAGATGAAGCCTTTCCTAGAGAAGAGTGTGCTACTCATGAGGCTTAGTTAAAGGGGGAGCCTATGAAGCCTTTCCTAGAGAAGACTGTGCTACTCATGAGGCTCAGTTAAAGGAGGAGCCTCATGCAGGAATTCCATGGAGGAGGAAAAATATTCCATGAAATATAACATTCTCAGCAAATTACAATAAGATTTTGTTAAAAAAATGTCTACCCTCCAAATATCATAATTTTCCTGTATATATTATTCAAATATATTAATATCTACTGGAACTTACCCGAGTTTAGGTGAAGTCTTAGTTTGAGGAAAGTCTAGTAAAATTTCTACCCTCCAAATATCAAAATTTTCCTGCATAAATTATTCAAATATATTAAAATCTACTCCAACTTACCCGGTGAAGTCTCCCCTTGAGGAAAGTCTAGTACTAGTGACTCAGACGTGATAGGGTTGGACCTATAGTCCAAGTGATTTTTAATTTGAAGAATTGATTAAATATTTAACCAAATAGTGATAACATAGAAAATACATATTGATAGACTCATGAAGAAATTGGAATATAAAGTCTCTCACTAAGCTATAACTCACTCACATAAAGAAAAAAACTATTTCTATAAACATCATCTTGAAACTCACACAATCCATAATGTCAATTGCCCTATTATCTTTAAATATATAGTTTAATGGGGAAATGAATTATTTACCATTCCTAACAATATTTTAAAATAAAATGTATAACATAAAAAACATACCCACTTCTAAAGTCTCATCTAAAAATGTATAACATAAAAAACATACTCACTTTTGAAGGTTTGCATCACAAGATATTTGATATCTGTCTCTGTTCTTGGTAGATCCCAAGTTAAGATGGATCTACACTGGTTTAATTTTACCTTTTAAATATGTTAGGTTACACATAAGTACCATGTGTCAATACCATGGGTAAATACCATGAAATTATTTTTATTTTAATGTTATTTTATTATTATTTTTTATCAAGTAAAAATGTTTTCACATAGTGTGATTTTTATTTTTAGGGATAAAAAACACATTACATTACATTACAACCAACCTCTATATCCATCTTAGATCCATCTTAAATCCGGAGCTATCAAATCTCTTGAGATGCAAACCTCTTTAGAGTGAAAGGAGATTTGATCCCATAGATTCCGAGTTAAGATGGATCTAAGATGTTTTAATTCCCCCTTTAAATATGCTATATTCCACATGAATACCATGGGTCAATACTATGATTTTTTTTTAAAGTTATTTTTTTATTAATTTAATTTTACATTGACCAAATAAAAATGTTTTTTTTTTTTTTCAAATAGTGCTTTTTTTAATTTTATTTTATTTTCACTCAGTTCAAAAATAAATAATTTTATTAAAAAATAAAAATTACTATATTAAAGAATATTGTATTTTTTTTTAAATAAAAATATTACATTTTAAAATATTATATTCAAAATGTAGAGTACAAAAACTATTAATGGTAAATTGGCTATTTTACTTTAATCTTATTTTAGTTTATAATTTTATTTTATTTAGTTTTAATCTTAATTTTATTTTTATTTTTATGTAATTTGACTAAGTCAATCTATTAAGTCACAAGCTATCTAGAACGTACCAAAAGATATTGTATTGCTGGTTGTTGAAACTGAGGTAGGGTGAAATTGACAAGTAGGATGTGAAAAGAATCTACGACTCCACATATCCCACTACCAACATATATATATATATATATATATATATATATATATATACCCCTCACTTTGACATTTTGACGTGTTTGTTTCAAAATAAATTTTATTTTAATGGTAAAAAGTGGAAAAACAAGTAAATGGGTATCAAATTTAAGCCTTGATTGCTTTGGTTTAGATATGAAAATAATAGTGTATTTATTATTGTGTAGTTAATATATATATATATATATATATATATATATATATATATATATATATATATATGATGATGATGATGGTGGTGGTGGTTAACGTCCACTGAGACCAATCTTTGGTCTATCGGACCTAAAGAAAAGAGTTATTTAGTTTGATTTAAAATTTTATTCTTATCCTCGAAAAGCTTAGAGAGAAGTCTCCTGAGCTCACTATATTTTTGACATCTTAAAAGGCTAGGAAGGTCAGTATTGCAACAAAGATTATGAAATTGAGTTCTAATGTGGTTGTACGTGGGGCACTCTAAGAGGACGTGATTTTCATCCTCGATGTTCATATTCTCACAGAGATGGCAGATCCTTTCCATCCATGGTGTTTTAGGAACTATCCAACGACCTGTTTCACTATGGAGCTCATGAGAGTTCTTTCTAATCTTGGATATATTAATTTTCTTCTTTGAGCTAGTTAAAACAGAGAGATACTTTCGATCTTCTAGGGTGGGGTTGATGACCTCCTTATAATATCTTAATTTTCTTTTCGCTGCGAGATCTTTCTCACACCACATTTTTTCTTTGAACTTAGAAGTAACAATTTTTTGGCCGTGGTGTCTTTATACCAACCTCTTTTAAGCCCTAGGTGGTTTTGGCTGGAATTTAAAGCTAGCTTAGGAAGTCTATGGTCTCCTATGCTATTGAGCTTGTACTTGTACAACAAAAGCCTAGTCATAGCTAGGCTCTGGATAAGGGAAAAACCCACTTTATAGAATTTTTATTTAAACATATAAAAATTAATTTATTATTTTTAAAGATTATATTATTTATATTTATATTTTATTTAAAAAAATATTATTAAAATATTTTAAATTTTCAAATGCGTTAGTTATTTAGCATTTATGTTTTTTTAGTTGAGAGAATTTAAAGTTTTATTTTTTATCTTTAAAAGGGAGATTTATTGATTTTATTTCTTAGTAAAATATGACACAAGCAAAGTTTTTAAGCTTTAAATTTAATATTCATCATTAATGGATGGAATTATATAATAATTCTGTGGAGTTTTTTTAAACTAGTTTAAGTGGTTTTTTTTATAGTAATAATGTGAAAAAAAAAACAAGAGCATGGCATTGCCATCAAGTAGCTCTTGTTTTAATTATAATTAGAATTATTATTATTAATATAATTAAAATGAATAAAAAATAAGTATTAAAAATATTTTGATTGGTTTTATTATAGTGATTTAGTATGATTTGAGTGGTAATTGTACATAGTTTATTGTGATTTTATATGTAAATTTATTTCATATAAATAATTAATTTTTCTAATTTTTAAATTTATAATGTTAAATATATATATATATATATATATATATATATATATATATATATATCTATATATATATATATACATACTTTTTAACATTGTTGTGTTGTTTTTTTTCATTATTGTTGATTTTTTTTCTCTTTTCTTCTTTGATAAACTCAGAATATATATATATAATTGAGATAAGAATAGAGAAGGATAGTCAACAATTTCATATAAAAAATGTAAATGTTCAATGAAAATAATTGTGTTGCCAAAAGAGCGATCCGCAACCCTTGCATAGACTCCTAACCATCACTCTGCATGTCCTACCAAAACTCCCTTGTTTTATCTTTGATCCCAGAGTTTTTCCCGCCTGAGTATGCCCCACGGAATGACATCCTTAGGGGGAGGGACTTGAGCCCCCTCCCCCCCAAAGAATCCACACCTCTAACCTCGTCTGTAAATTAAGACTCTTGTAAAAACAAGAATGTCGATGTCACCCTGTCTGGCTCAATAGCAACTATCATCCAAGAACCATTCCCATCCTCAAATTAGAAGAATACCAGTACATGCATAGCCAAAATTATTGATATCTTGATGGTTCACATCCTTCCTTCCAGATTGAATGACAACATCGAATTCATGAAGGATCATGCCCTAATATGTAATTTTATTGGAGTTTGGTTGGAAAAAAAAGCATTCTCAACAGGATAGTGCAGTGCTAGAAACCCAAAGCTCATTGTGAAGTCAATATAGGCTCCAAGAGTTTCTTTATGATGATCTTCTCTTGTCTAGAATACGAGAACATTATCATGGACAAAGGACCATACCTTTCAACTCTGCAAGGATATATATGTGCGTATGGTTGGAGCACTTTAACTTTAACAAGGAAGATTTCTCTTGGGCCCCTGTCTAGATTTTCATGTACTCCTTGTCATATCAATACTAGGATTTGAAAACCCTACAAGACATTGGAAACAAGCTTGAATAGTTCGTATGCCTCTCAAAACTAACCAAACATGACTTCTACACCCCTTTTGCAAGGATCTATGTCTCCATGAACATATCAAGTTATCTCCTTGAGGTTAGATCTCTAGAATTTGAAGATAAGGACTAGTTTCAAACATTGGATTATGAGCACATCCCATTCTATTGTTGAAAATGTCACAAAAACAAACATCTATTCCGTGAGTGCCCCCTCAAAGAACCTAAGAAGGATCCAAAATATTTAGAAATAAAATATGGAGAAATAATTCACAAAAATTTCCTCTAGGGAGCACCAAAACAAAAAATTTACAACCCTAGTTTCTCCCAAAAGACATACAATAGGTAACAAATTTGAAGTGCTATGCTATCTATTCGAATAACAAAGTAACCCAGAGCAGGAGAACATCACGAGTAACCCCCCAAATGAGTTGGAAAAACAAACTATGGAAGAGCATAAGCACAGAAAAGCTAAATCTAACCCAAGTGAGACCACAACACAACCAGATCCACAACAACTAGAGGCTACCCTCATAACAGAGGAGGAAAAGTCTGTTGGCATAGAAGAATTATATGTAATGGCCATATAGGTTGCATGCCAATGCAATGAAATGATACTACCCCCCCCCAAGAAAATTAATATCCTAGTTGTAGCACTAAAAAGGGAAAAATCCTCACAGTAGTTGGGTGTTCAGACCATCATCATGAAAGAAGGAAAAAAATGTGGTAAAGAATTCAAGAAAAGAGGAAGAAAATCAACTCTCTAATGCATAGACTCCTTGGAAAGAAAGTTGGTATACTGAGAATGATACAATAATATCTCAGAGATCTATGCCGCCCAAATCGATTTCTCCTTGTGAAGGTAATCTCTTGGAACATAAGAGGTCTTAACATCCCCTCTAAAAAACATGTTCTTCATTCAATGATCTAACAAGATCTTCCAACAACCTTGTTGATTCAAAAAACCAAATGTCTTAGCACATTTTTTGAATCTATCATGTCTAGATTATGGGAAAGATATACAACCATAGTAGTTGATGCTAAAGGATAATTTAGAGGCCTAGGTATTTCCTGGGATCCAATTCATATCAACATAAATATCCTATTTCAGGAAACTTCTGATCTTATTTTCTCCTTTTACTTGTTGGGCATAGATCTGCATGGTTATCTCTCCAATGTGTATGGGCCTTAGAACCTTACAAGGAAACAAGAAACTCTTAGGCATCTCCACTCCCTCCAATTAAAGGTGGACACCCACAAATGGATAAATTGGGGATAATTTAATATGATCACTTCATTGAGCGAAAAGAAAGAAGGAAGACAACGTCTAGCACCTGAATCGAAGAATCTACATAATTTCATCGAGGAAGAAAACATGGTGGACATGAAAACCACCAATGGGATATTTACCTGAAATAATAGATGGGGTGGTTCGGTGCATATATTCTATTAGTTGGATAGTTTCCTAGTATCGTATCATCTACTCACCTGTGGAAATGAATTATAAGTGGATATTGTCACCTCAACGAGCTCTAACCACTAGCTCATCTGCCTCTCATGGAGAACATTTGGTAAACCTCTCAAACATTCCTTGAGGTTTAAGAAATTCTATCTCATAAGTCTTAATATCATCAACAAAATTCAAGACTGGTGGAAAAACATGAGCCACAAAAAAAGAATAAAAATTTGTTATCTTTCAACAAAATTTCAAACATATCAAATTTCTCCTCAAACAATGGAACAAGCAAGAATTTGGAAACATCTTCCATGACAAACAAGCTCTGGAAAAGGAAATGGCTCATTAGAGGAAATTTTAGCCTAAAAGTGCCCATGGAATTTTGATGTAATTTACATGTCATAATATGTAAACCAATCAAAATCCTTTAAATTTAAAAAGAGGCACATGTCAATATTTTGGAGGGAAAAGAAAAAAAATAACTTTTTTTAATTGTATTTTTGGCTTATCTCCCTATAGGTTTACTCAAATTTTAAGTATATACACTCGTTGGATGCGGAATTAAATTCCACATCCAATGAGTACCCATTATGCATACTTTTGAGAAGACCTACATTGATAAAAATTGCAGATACATTAAAAAAAATGTGTACACGTTTTCTTAGTGTATCTGCAATTTTTATCAATGTAGGTCTTCTCAAAATTATGGATAATGGATATTCATTTTATGTGGAATATAATTCCGCATCCAAAAAGTGTATACACTTGAAATTTGAGTAAAACTATAGGGAGATATGCCAAAAATAATATTAAGAAAAGTAGTTTTCGTCTTTTCCCTCCAAAATTCATAACTATTATTTTATTATTTTTCCTTAAGACGCCACTATTAGGCTGAAATTCCCTCTAACGTCCCTCCGACAGGAAATCATAATCAATAATCCAACGAAGGAAATCGAGGAAAAAGAAGCTTCTCTCACCGGAAAACTAGAGGATCAATTGAAGCAAGAGGAGATCTAATGGAAACAAAAATCCATGATCAACTGGCTCAAGGAGGGGGAGTGAAACACCTCATTTTTCGATATTTCCACTATACAACATCGCTCTCACATTTGAATCACATCTCTTTGCACTTAATAATGGGGAAATACTATAGAAAATGAGGATCTAGAAGAGCTCTAGTAAGCTACTACTCAAACCTACTCTTCGACCCTCAACCTCAATGTAGGGAAGCCATCAATAAGATCAAAATTGACATATTGTTTGGTGGAAAAATATTATGTTGTTGATAGGACATATTTTCGTAGACTTAGGGACCAAGTCTAGAGACAAACAAGAAAACACATAAAACTTTCTCTAAGTTCATCAATATTGAATTATAGATATGATCAATGGAAAGAATAATCCAATCGTTTTTATCAAAATGCTTGGTGATGATCCTCACTTTTTTTTTATGCAACTTTCAATCTCATCTATGATGCTTCGAATGAGGACCTGAAGAAACACCAACAAATAGATAATCAAAGCATATGATATAAAAATAATTCAAAATAAGCTATACAAGTGATCAAGGAGTCTTTTACCAAACATTATAACAATTGACAATGATTGTGAGAAAGACATACAATTTGTATTAAATTGAAGAAAAGGAGAATTATAAGCAGAGCTTGATATTGAAATTCTCCTCACAATTATCCTCAATCTAAACCTTGCAATCAGAAAGTCTCCAATCATATATTTTGGAAGCATGTAAGCATAACTCAAGAGTTAGAAATAGAAGCCTAGTTCTCTTTGAGTGCATTATACTTATAGGGAAAGAGTGGAAGTTGAGATCCATTAAGGAAGGGATGAGATCCACAATGGAGAGAATGGGATCCATAATGGAATGAAAGATATATAAGATAGAAGGATCTTGAGCCCAATCTCCACTGCTTTGGAATAGATACCATTCTCAAGGTTTCCATAACAGAATCTTCTTTGCCCTTTTTTTATTTTTACTCATGTAAGAAGACCGTCACACCTTTAACAAAGGAAAACCGCGATGACATCTCTATTATTTTTTTATGCAACAAGTGACATTGTAGGTTGTGACTGAGGACCCATGATGATCTCCAAAATTAGGATTTTTAAAGTATTTAATCCGGGATTCTTATACTTCATGGAGAGGTATTTCTTCCATATTTCCCGAGGATTCATGAAGACAGTTCATTGGATAGTGAAATATCCAGATTTGGCATCATTTTCATGGATGTGACAAGTTGATGAGTAATAGATTGCCCCCTAAAGTACAAATTTTGGAAATGTATGATGACTAAAGTGATTTATCATGCAAAGGTTGGAATCAAGGAATCACTGGTTGGAAAGCTACAAGTCAATAATCAAGTAATTACATTACAATATCATCATATGATCATGAATAAGGTAGGAATTCCCATACTTGGAGTATAATAATCTTAAAAGTAAAGTTTGAAATATGAAAAGATCCATATAGAAAATGAGATCATGGAAACCAGACATACATTGTGGATCCATGCTATAATCATGAATACTAAAAACTCCATGCAACCTTGATGTATTATACAAGATCTAGGGTCTTCATCTCTATCTATCCATAGTACGAATATAACCATGTGAAAATTTTTCTTGAATTCGAAAATGGTAGAAACCACCTAATTATCAACCAATGATGAGGTTTGTTAACATATGCAGTAGAGACCACCAATAATGGCAATGGCCCTCAAGGTACTCTAGTACAATCTATGAGGTGTGAATAAATGATTTGAAGTCTAAAACCCATAGAATCATTCAATCGAGGGTCAATGATGAGAACATGTGGTAAAAAGAAAGGAAACCTACCATTAAGGCATGCAGGCTCCAAGGTACTAAAAGGGTGTTTCTAAATAAACTTCCTATATGATGTGCTAAAGTTGATGGGAAGCGATCCATCACAAGAGAGCCTATGACACGAAAAACATATCAAGTTTTGAAAAACAAAAAAGGAGTGATTTCAATACTGACTCAGGGATGGCAAACACAATAGAAATAGGATCTAAATGTTGCAACGTGATTTTTGTATAACTTTAATGCAGATTCAAAATTGATCATGTAATTTACTAAAACATAAGACTCAAATCTTCTCTACTCGTTTGTGGAAAGCAATTCATGATCTAGTACAAAAATCATAAACATGCATCAATATTAAAAACACATGCACAAAGATTTATCTAGGGGAAAAAAATGGATCAAAACTCCTTCCTATCTGTATTGCATTAATCAAAGAATCTAAATGGATATAATATGCTTGCTCAAGCTTGAGCACAACCTACACCTATATCTTCTATCATTTTGCTTCATTGACTGACTTTAACCAATACTTAGCCAATTTCTCCGCCTACCAAGCTTCTATTTCCTTGCATTTTTCTTTGAGAAATTAGCCCCTATTAATCAAGAAATTCCTCAGTCTCAATTGTGCAATTCCTTTAGGTTGATCTCCAACTGCATGCACCACCTGTACAACTTGGATTAGTTTACAACTGATAGTACATTGTCCTTGAACTCGAATCTCAACTAGGTAAATCAAATTCTCTGCATGCATCATTTATTCTAGGTTGATTGATGAGTTAATTGGTTGATCATTGTTAGTGTCAGTCTAGTCATACTGCCATCAGCGATCAAAACTACTCTTTTGCATTTGCATATTATGTGTCTCATACCGAATAAATTTCACCTTTCCACTAGGTCATGGATTCATTGATGGTGGTAATTTTTTATCAGTTTTCCCTCATGAGGTACTTGCTGATTTTCCTCTATATGGTCTTCAGTCATTTGTCACTTTCATTCTCAAAATCATATTAGTAGGTCATAGGATGGGTCTCATTAGTTTCTAAGGTCTCACCATGGTCAAATTAATGAGTCAAATGTCAACAAATATCAGCAAGGTCATGAGGAAGTCAACAAATTCAAAGTCACAACACCTGGAAGATCAAAGAGACATTTTATTCAGCTTGATGTGAAAACGTGATATTTTTACTTAATTATTATTCATTATGTAATTATATATCATCATGTGTAATACGTCACAACTCAGAAGCTACCATCTCCACAAAGTCATCATCCTGCCTTCAGAGGAGTTTTTCACAGCATGTTCAATGCCAAATTATCTTCCAAGTAGATCCATCAGAAAAATCCTGGAAAGAGCTTTCCAACGGTATACTGCACTCTTAAAACTGACTTCCGGATTGATATTTATGCTTAAGTGAAGTAAAATTCCCTATGTCCTCATATAATCCCTATTTCCCATTTTTTCCCTTAATTTTTTGTTTAAAGTTTAATATTCCCCCTAAAAATCCCTTTTTCCCCCTTCCAATGGCAAAATCGCATTAATACATTAAATCCGTTCCCAAACCACTTCCCCTCCATGCTTTTGAAGCATTGTAATATAAATCAAACTTACATTTAAAACCTGCCGCCTTAAGTTATTTCCCTGATCGCATCGCAATATCAACACAAGCACCCCGATTGACCCGTTGTTCAAAAAATTCCGATGTGATTGTGACTCCCGATGGCCTACCCCTGATGGCCAAATCTCTGATTAACATTACAACCGTCGATCTTACCATTTGATTCGACGGCTTACACCCGATCGGAGCATTCTCATCGGCACTTCCTAAAGCCTTGCCCCGATTCCAAACTCCCAACCACCCCACAACCGTCGATCTACTCCCGCCGATCCGACGGCCCACAACTAATTGGGTCATCGGCAATCAAAAATTTAATATGTGACATCTCTCCCTCCTTCTGATCCCTGATCTCGATTGGCCCTCTGGCCCACCACTGAGGTCTTCCGCCCGTTCATTATAATAAACGTTTTCCCCTTTATTGGATTAAATTTTGTTTTAAATTTATTTTACAAAGGCCTTTCTCCCATCGCATCGGAGTTCATGTTACTTCCCATGCGCCTTCCCCTCTCCTCGATCCCGATTGCAATTGGCACTCGCAATTGGCACTTGTGATTGGCACCCGCACGATGCATATTTGCAAATGTTTTATTATATGATTGTATTCCCCCTCCTACCCCTTCCGATTCCGATTTCGATGCGGGTCCCGCCTCCTTTCCTCCGCTCCTATCCATTTAAAAATTAATTTTTCCCTTCACAGAGCATATAATTTCATTTTAGTTTTATTTTGAACAACATTTTATTTGAAGACATCAGTTTTCTCCAAAAAAATAAAGGAAAGCAAAGCGACAGTCAAAGGCCGAGAGCTAAAATAAGCAAAGATTGTTACAACAACAACAAAGTAGGAAATCTGCTTTCGGATTGCCTATTTTTCCTTCATACAGCATAACAGTGAAATCTCCAAGTGGTCAAATGTAATGTTGTCCCTTATTTTTAGGGGCAGATGGTTGTATTTATTTCCTATGATTGTACTTAAGTTTTTGAGCTGTCAGAACAACTCCCTTTTTCTGTGGATCCATGTTCCCACATTTCAACTTATTTATTGTAATTGTAAATCATAGGTCTAAGTTCTGCGATTCAGTAGTAGGGGAATAGTGTGGAAGAACATTTTACGCTCCATTGTACAGTTTGACTGGGATTAATAAGAGATGCGGCTCTGATTTGTGGGATCCATGTGGTATGAGATTTAGCATTTGTTTTTCTCCTTTGTTTCATATGTGAAATGTTATGTGTTCCATTCATCCATAAACATTTCCTTTTGAATGCTTTCAAGATAGAAAGGTAGGATCCATTTTTATGCCCTGCCTTGGGAAAACATTCATATTCTATGTTTTTTTTTTTCTTCTGTTTGAAAAGGATCCATCGATCGTGCCCTTTTCAGCTCCTCACCATTCTTTCCATCTCGTCCTTATGTAATTTTTAATTGCTAATTTTCCTGCCTATCTTGCCCCATGAAATACCCTGTGTCCTGATTTAATTCCTGGCTCCAAACTATCCCTTTTATATCCCGCACATCCCTGGAATTAATTCATTTATTTTATTAAAACCTTTTTCCCATCATTTTACCTAGCCTAATATCATTCCGCTATTGTGTTTTATTGAATATCTATTTTTACGGAAAGAGCCCTCTCCTGTCCTTGTAGGGCTAGCTACAAGGCTGAGCGTGGTTTAGTTTGTTACCCTGTTTTTCCCTTTTCAACCTGGAGTCTGATTCGGGAGCTAACATTCTCTGGCGACCTAAAGCTGGGGAAAGAAGTTGTTTAGTATAGAAGATTCATCACCCCAATAACATTTTTCCTTGTAAATTCCTGCACTCTGGATGATGATGTTCAGAGTTTGCTAGGCTGGAAATAAAATTTTGTAAAATAGAAATTCGACCACACTGGCTTCAAGAAGATACACCAGGGCTAATCCAGATCCAAATCCTCCCCATGTGTTTGAAAATCCGAACCTTATCCCAAGAATTGTTAGAAGACAAGAAGGATCATTAAGCCCCGGACCCGTCACCAGATCCTATACTTGGCCTAGTGAGTGGTTTTTTGTAGAAGACCTTTCCTTTGACGAGAATTTTGAGCTTTCTTTATTTAGGAATAAGTCTGAAAACGACATTGATAATACAATTTTAGATCCTCAGTTCCTTATAGATATTGAAGTCCAGAGAGAAAATTCCTCCATTGATGATTACATTTTGAATTCCCCTCAGTCCATCACTATAACTAATATTCCTGAGCTTTCAGAGTCATCAGGATCTGCATTGCCTCCTCCTAATTCATAAACATTCCCATCAGTCAATTCCCAATTGTCATCTCCTCCATCAACACCTCCCTTAAATCCTACAAATCCTGTTGTAAATCCTCCCAGAGCCATGGCTGCCCGATATGCACCCCTGGTTTTACCCCAGGTCCTCAATGATATGCCTGCTGACTATCAAATCAAAATCCCCATCTTTGACGCCACTCAGAGCACTACAGCTCAGCAGCATGTTGATAAAATGAATGAATTTTTTGATTTACATGAGGTATAAACAGAGAATGTAACAACCAGGTTGTTTTTTCAAAGCTTCGGAGGTGAATTCAGAAAGTGGTTTAGAGCCTTACCACCAGGCTCAATTCACACTTTGCAGGAGTTGCACACACAGTTTTTGGACTGGTGGGAGGTAAAAAAGAACCCACTCCAAATCCTATCTGAATACAAGAATATTAAAAGAAATGTGGGTGAAACTGTCCAAGACTATTGTTTAAGATTCAATGCTATATGTAATGCTATCCCAGCTAACCTGAAGCCTCCTATGGGATTAGCATTGTTGAAATTTCCTGATGGTTTTGATGTCGACATGGCATATCAGCTGCATGAAAGAGACCCGTCTTCACTTGAAGACATGCAGAAGATAGCAGTAAGCATTGAAGCTAATCTGCTGGCTAAAAGAGCAAGAACCAGAGCTAAGAAAAGAGTCATCGTCAAAGAGGAGGCCTCTCCTTCAGACAACAAAATGGACACTCTGATCAGAATAGTAGAAAAAATGGTTGATAGGTTAACCATTGCAGACAAGCCTGCGCCTCAAATAAGAAATCCAAATTTCAGAGGACAGCAGTTGCAATTCATAATTAAACAAAGAGAGCAAAGAACGCAAGACCAAGCTGTGCCACCACAACAAGAGATTAAAACTCCATTACAACAAAACTACGTGCAAGGGACAAATTCAGATGATGATGATCCTGTGATTGAGGCTAATCACTTTTTCACAACTGATGGTGTGCCAATTTTCCTCACATAAGACGACGAATACACAATAGCGACTCCAGACATTCAAAAAGACCAAAATTTCGTTTTGGCCAATGACACAGCATTGGAAGAAGAGTCTGATGACTACCAGAGAGGGTATATGAATGCTCTGTTGGCTCAGCAAAGTCAGTACTCTTTAAGGAATAGAGAGGTTACAATCAGTCCCATTCAAAAGAGAAAAGAACTCCAAATGAAGAACGATGCACAGAAGAAAGGAAAATAATCGGCTGATCCTTCCTCCAGCAGAACACCTGCATCTACTAATACAACAAATGAAAAGAAACACCAAAGCTCAACAAAGGAGCAAACAGAGAAGAAAGACCCACCCATTAAAGAGGTATAAAAATCTCCCTCCTTTAATTTAGAAAATGAAATTTCTAATTTAAAAGTGTCTATGCCCCTCACAGAGTTGGTGAAGAATAGTGTATATAAAACTCAGGTGTCCAAAGTCTTGCGAATAGACTCTGTCTCTAATATGGTTAATGTAGAAGATGACTACCCTAAACTTGTTTACGGTCCAACCACAGAAGAATTTGAAGAAAATGAAGTCCCTCCTTTTTACCTGAGTCTTAGAGTACATGAGTTTATCCTGCATAATGCTATGTTGGACTCTGGGGCCTCACATAATTTGATGCCCAAAGCTGTCATGGAGAATTTAGGCCTTGATATTACTCGAAAATACCATGATTTGTATTCTTTTGACTCAAGTAGGGTCCATTGTATTGGTCTTATCAAAGATTTGGTAGTATCTCTAGATCAAATCCCAGCCAAGAATGTCTTGATGGATGTAGTTGTTGCTGATGTCCCACCAAGGTTTGGAATGCTCTTATCTAGATCTTGGGGTGCAAAACTTAAGGGAACCATGCAGCTTGACTTCTCTTATGCCACTATCCCTGTATTTGGCCAATTGAGAAAGTTATATAGAGAAAAAAAAATGAAATATATGATTACCAACAAAGACAAACCTGTAAATCATCCCTTAATGTTGTCCATACATATTTAGAGTCTCTTGTCTTGTATTTAGACGGTGGTTTGAATGATGAGAATGTTCAGTTGGTACAAGTGGATGAAATACCTGAGATTTCAGGGAATTTTAGAGAAATCCTTAAACAAGAAAAGGATAAAGCAGCAAACACTTCTAAGCCTCCTGCCTGCCAACAACAAAAGGACAATGAACAGCTAGAAATCAGCCAAGGTTAAGAAGAGAAAGAAACAAATTTCCAGCATCTTCAAGAAGAAGAAGAAGGCCTGTGGAGTATGGATTTTGATGAAGTTGTTGGTAAGGATGGAGCTGGTATTGGAATATGGATTAGGAATCTTGTTTTCCAACCTGAGAAGGTTCCAAGTAATGTTAGAGTTTGTGCTTATAAGTTATCTTTTGATTTCTCTAACAATGAAGCAGAATATGAGGCCTTGATTGCAGGTCTCAAAATTCTGAAGAAGTTGAATGCAAAAAGGATTTCTATGTATGGTGACTCCAAGCTGATAATCAAATAGGTGAAAGGATAATATCAAGCTAAACATCCGAGATTGAGGGCATACAGAAATGCAGTCCTGGACATTGTAACAACGGAAGTTGTAGATTTGAATATTGTAGTAGTAAGATTTGTATGCTTGTAGACTTAATAGCAAAAACAGCTTTAATTATAAAAATACAAAAGATGTATTTATAATAATAAATATTTTATTGATATGATATAAGACATGATTGAATGATTACAATGAGGTCCCGCTTTTATACCCATGCAGGTACCTTTTCACGAATGGGCATGTCTTTTAGACATGCCTTTTCATAAACCTAATGACTATTTAACATAATCCTAATTGATTAGTTAGTAATTACATTTATTTGTATTTATTCTATTAATGACTATATTTAATACTTAAGTTATGAATTAGGTTCATAACATTGCCTCCTTCTTGAGAAGCTTTGTCCTCAAAGCTTAATTCTGACAATTTCCTTCCTCTCGCGTTTGTCATCTTGTGTAATTCATCACAGATACCTTGACTTGTATAATTTGCAGGCGATATGGGCCTTGAATTTAGGAACATATTCTTCTTCTTATTTTTTTTAATTATAAAATAACTTTATGATTAAATAAAGTTAAATTATAACAGCTTTATAACGTTGTTGTTGTTGTTGTTTTTTTTTTTTTTTTTTTTAAATTGTAATAATTTAACCAACATTTTTTTATATATATTTGTTTTTGGAGATTATGCCTGTAATAATTCCCGTTCGAATAATACTCATGAAATTACCGGTTTGACCCATTATGGAAATTATTATTTTAATTCGAATGCTGCTAGCAATTTATCTGCTAGAGCCACGTAAGAAACGATGCTATGACTGGGCACGATGCCAGGACTGGGCACGATGTTTCCCTTCAAAATATTAAAGATTTCCCTCCAAAAATATATTTCCACCACTTTAAATGTAAACCGCATATACCAACATTGCTCCTGAACAGAAATAGATGCGGCAATGGGCATAAGTATGAACATTATAGTTCGGGTATTTCGTATCGGCAACAATCGATGCATTCTGTATTCGACCCATCTTATGGCTGACAAGGGACCTTTTCCATTTATTTGAATTTCTACTTCTATATATATATATATATATATATATATAGTGTTGTTAAACAACACGACCTCTCCACTGACTTTCGAACCGATTCAAATATTCATATTAACTATATTCGATATAAGTTACGGATAAAGAATGTATATATATATATATATATATATATATATATGTGCGTATATATATACATTCTTTATCCGTAACTTATATCGAATATAGTTAATATGAATATTTGAATCGGTTCGAAAGTCAGTGGAGAGGTCGTGTTGTTTGACAGCACTAACGACAAAATGGCGTTTAATAGCACCCGTCCGTCCGCAATCCTTTATTTTTCTGACGCCGTCAATGGAGCCATCGGCCAACAGTGGCAGCGACAGGTAGCGGGGGCTATCACGATAGACAATTAGCTCGACACCTGTGGAAGGCTGCCGGCGTGGACACGACTGTGCTGGCCCTTCTGTCATCAATAAATCTTTAACAAGAGAGAAACCCTTTTCTAGTGCCTCTGAATTGCACCGTGCCTCTGCTTCGGCTTCCAGGAGTTTCCCCTCGCGAGAACCTATCGTCTCATCTGATCTATTAATTTCTCTAGCAATGCAGATAATTATGGCGTTAACAAGCGATTGAAAGAGAAGTGGATCACGTGAAAATGATGCCGTGACCCACGATCTCTACAGAATAGTATTCCCGTGATATATGTCTTCACTGTTGATATCATCGGCATTTGGTCAAGACAATGCCTTTGAAGTAATCGAAGGACCCACTGTACAAGGGCTCTGACTAGCACAGTGATATCTGTTTGTGTGATTTTCCTTGTTTCTTTCAAATTTGATATCTGTTTGTTTGTGTATAGCAACAAGACTACGTTCATAGAGATAGTCTTTGTGTATAACAACAACACCAGTTTTTGCTTGAACTTCTTCTTTACTTGACTTTTTTCCTTTGTTCCTAGATTTATGCAAAGCCTTTTCTGATAGTAGCATATGTGGCAATTTGAAGTCTGGTCTGATATTTTGTCCACGTCAAAGAAGACAGTACCAGGAATATGTGAATCCTGAAATTCTTGCAGTGGGTTTCTCCGCTCATTTGGCATGTACCAAGATGCAATGACAACCTGGACATCGGGTTGCTTGAAATTTTGATGAAGCCAATCGGCGGAAACAACACAGTCGTCATTATCGGTGCTATCACACAAAGTCGAAGCCGGGGTGTACCGGGCAGAAGTGGCAGCTACAATGGAACAAACCAAAAACAAAGGAAATTGCACGGCAGCTGTTGAAATGCAACATTGTTCCACCGAGAATTTTCCAGAAACTCTCTGCAAGTTCTGGAGAACAACGAAAACAGCTGGCATCAGTGTCCGCCATCGGTGGTGCAATTGTGAACATAAATCTGATTTGGATTTCCGATCCGACAGAAGGCGGCCAAAGAACAATGCAGCTTGAGGGGATGCCAACCATTTAAGTAGTTCAATTATTTCATTGTCTGAATCCTTCAGTTCAACACTTTGTTCCATTTGAGACCTTATAACATTCTCATCCACCAGCACTTCAGTAGCACTGAACCCTTGGTCCCCAATAGCAAGCATTTTTATATCCTCCCCCACATGTAACGATCCATTGGAAGAGGAAACTTGGAGTTTGGGACTAGGCCCTTTTCCATTAGCAGCTTGTGTACATATTATCAGTTCTTCATGAAAAACATATTCTTGTTCTTTTTCTCCCTCCAAAATTTCCTTTTTATCATCAACAATGTCTTCAGATTCTTCCGATTTATATTCATTCAGAGAAGAAGAAGGTTTGTTGACAAAAGATAGCATGTTTATTGCACGTTCTGGTAGTGGCTTAATGATAGTAATGCCAGCACTTTGAGAATCTGGCGTTTCAGAAGCACGCAGAATGTGAGCCTTTGACTTGAGGTGTTGAGCATGTGCCTTGACACTTCTACACCCCTTTCCACAAGGTGAGCAGCTATACAACATTTGGTTGCCTCCCAGCCTCTTCTGTTCCTCAGCCAAAGCTTGTTGTCTTGCTTGAAATAAGGCTTCCGATGTACCAGCTCTTTCCCACAGCCAAGATGGATCATTTTGCATCACTGATGAAAATGAAAAATTTATTTCCAAAGACATTGTCATGGAATGGGCCATCGCTGCTGCTACCCCTCTCTCTTGACAGAAATTTATAGGGGCCGGAGTAGATGTTACAGGCTTTACACAATTATAAATATTGCTGTCATTTGCAAATGAACAACTCGAACTTCAGGATCCATGTTCATCGGTGGTAAGTGCATTTGATGAAATAATCCCAAATGTTCTATCCTTAACGGATGCAAAGCACTTTCTTGTTCTGTCATCATCTTGTATGTTGTGTTCTCACTTTGCAAATGGAAAATGTTTGAGAAATATCTTGATGGAAAATACGATAAGGACGTTCCCAAGAGATCTTGAAATTTGTTAAATAATTGAATGTAATCAATTGACCCAATAATAAGCTTGTCTTTCTTGACATTTGACAATTTACCTTGCGAAATTGGCTTGCATTGAATGAACACATGTGGGTTAACTTCCTCCAAATTCACATTCATGCAAACTCTTGTTCTTATTGTAAATAATGGCATATACGTGATATGCTGCGAACACTTGTGTTATCATCTTAGAAGGATGAATTGTGAGAGTAACTGCATTTTTCCTCAAGAAACCCACCCAAATGAATTTTTCATTAGAATTAGGCAATTTTAGCGACGGTGTTGCCTTGTTCGAAATATGCCGTTGATTATCATCTAAAGCATCGGGCTTCAATTGAGCGACTTTAGAAGTTAAATCTGAAAAGACTTCAAATTGCCTTTTATCGGTAGAAGCTCCCATGAGGATCTGAAGTTTCTTTCAAAACAAAGGATGAAACACTCTACTGTTCATTACTTTTTCCAGCTTCTTTAATAGTTTTCCAGCTAGCAGAATCTTTTTTACATTTAACATCTACATCATAATTATAATCTGCTTCACAATTATAAAGTTTTTGGATTGCACACTTATGTCCTGTGAAATAATTGTCTCCACACTTCCAACATTTCCCTTCTTCTTTACTTTCACTATTAGTTGGTTGTTTTCCTTTACGCATTGGTGGGGGAATATATTTGGTTGACTTTTCCATGGATATTTTACTTGATTTCCCCTTAGCAAAACTAACTGCCTTCTCATTATTACAACATTTTTCTTTTTTTTGTTTCTCATGATTTTTTTTTTTCCTTTTTCCACATTTTTATGAAATTGTTCATCTTCTCTCTTATGGATTACTGCAGAAATTTTTTTAAAACTGTTTTTGACTTCTGCACATGAATTTGTGAATTTTGCACAAAAATTCTCTAATTGTTGAAACTTTTCTGGAACTTTTCTAATCTGCTCAATTATTTTGGGATTTTCACGTAATGGCACATTATATGGTAAACAATGTGCTCGGGCTTGTAAACTACGTCCGTAGGCTTGTAGAACGATGTTGTGTGCCATTGCTTCAACTTGTCCTTAATATGGCTCTGAATATGGCTCTGATACCACTGTAGCAGCGGAATTCGTAGAATTGGTTTCTGTAACAACAAGATTTGTAGATTTGTAGACTTAATAGCAAAAGCAACTTTAATTATAAAAATACACGGGGTATTTATAATAATAAATATTTTATTAATATGATATAAGACACTTGAATGATTACAATGAGGTCCCGCTTTTATACCTATGCAGGTACCTTTTCACGAATGGGCATGTCTTTTAGACATGCCTTTTCATTAACCTAATGACTATTTAACATAATCCTAATTGATTAACTAGTAATTACATTTATTTGCATTTATTCTATTAATGACTATATTTATTACTCTAGTTATGAATTAGGTTCTGGAGACATTTGAAAACATTCCGAGTATACTTTGACGAGCGGTCGGGATGCGGAAACCTCATTCTTTGATTCTCTTGCCACTACTGCCAGCAACTTGAAGATTCTGATGAACTCCAGCAATAAGTTTGAGATCTATGTCAAACATAGGCCTGCTATTCTAGAAAATTTAAGGTATTAGCAAGTATTTTGGGATGATAATGAGATTAATGCATTTTTGCAGGGTGATGGAAAATTCAAAGACACTCCAATAGAAGGTAAGTATGAGGTTGATGATCAGGAGTTGGAAGCCAACCAGATGGATATATTGCAGCTAAAGGATAATGTAATTCCTAGAGGTCTCATACCTCTAGAGGAGCTTTTTGATCAGGATGATGTTGCAAAGAAGCCAAGCTTGGTGCCCACTGAGAAAAGAGTTGAAGATGTGAATCTTGGAACACCTGACAAGCCCAAGTTTGTGAAGCTGTCAAAGGCATTATCCCCTGAGGTAAAGGAGAAGTATGTTAAGTTTCTTTCTAAATTTTTCTGATGTGTTTGCATGGGATTATTCATATTTGAAAGTGTATGATAAGAACATAATCCAGCCGGATGATAAGAATATGATAAGAACATATTCCTATCAAGCCGGATCAGAAGCCTTTCAGATAGAAGCTGAGAAGAATCAATCCGAAGTTGTTGCCATCCATCGAAAAAGAGGTAAATAGGTTGTACAAAGTAGGTATCATAGTTCCCATTAGATTTTCTGACTGGATTTAAAATTTGGTCCCAATGCGTAAGAAGACAGGGGAGATAATATTGTGTATAGATTTTCGGAACTTGAATAAGGAATCCTTAAAGGATAATTATCCACTTCTGAAAATGGACCATATTCTGCAGAGAGTAGTTGGAGCATCCAGGATGTCACTACTTGATGGCTACTCAGGTGACAACCAGATCTTGGTGCATGAGAAAGACCAAGATAAAACTACCTTCAAAACACCCTAGGGAACCTTCCAGTATGCTAAGATGCCATTCGGACTGAAGAACGCTGGAGCTAATTTCCAGCATGCAATGGACATTGCTTTTGCAAATGAAAAAGATATTTTTGTTGTTGTTTATTTGGATGATTTGACAGTGTTTTTAGGTTCAAATGATGAGCATTTGCACCATTTAAGAGTGGTTTTTCAGTGTTGCAGAAAGTTTGGGATTTCTCTCAATCCCAAGAAGAGCCTTTTTGCCATGGATGAGGGAAAACTGCTCGGGCATATCATCTCTAAAGATGGCATCCGCATTGATCCAGCCAGAGTGGAGGCAATTCAGCTCATAGATCTTCCACAAAACAAGAAAGAGATTCAGGCCTTCAATGGTAAGATGAATTTTTTGCGCGGATTCATACCTAATCTCGCTAAACATTTGAGAGAAATGACCAATATGTTGAAGAAAGGAAACATTGTTAAGTGGAGTGAAGAAGCTATCAAGTCATTCAATTTGGTAAAGTTTTCTTTGTCTAATGCCCCAATTTTGATCAGCCCCGACTATACTCAAGATTTTATCATATTTTCGTTTGCATCTGAGCATACTATGGTCGTTGTTTTAATGCAAAAGAGAGATGAAGTAGAAAAGCCAATTGCCTTTTTCAGTAGGACTATTAGAGATGCTGCTTTAAGATATAATATTATTGAAAAACAAGCATTGGCCCTAATCAAGGCATTGAAGGATTTTAGGGTCTATATTTTGCATTCACATACTATAGCATATGTCCCTAACGCAGCAGTGAAGGATGTGTTGATGCAAAATAATCCAGAAGGTCAAAGAGGCAAATGGATAGCAGCTATGTTGGAGTATGATCTGGAGATCAAGCCCATGAAGTTGATCAAAGGCCAAGGCTTGGCGAAATTGATGGCTCAATCAAATCTGTGTGCTTTAGATATAAACCTCATTACAGCAATGTCAGAAGAGGAAGATGAAGGTTTTCTGGTTCCCATTTCAGATATTTTTCTGCAGTCCCCTTGGTATTCAGATATTGTTTATGTTCTTTAGCATTTGTCACCTCCTATAGGCATGTCTAAGAGTAAAGGTAGATCTTTAAAGCTTAAATCTGCAAAATATTGTATTTTAAACAATGCTCTGTATTGGAAGGATCTGGGAGGCGTTCTGCTCAATTGTTTGGTTGAAGACGAAGCTCAGAAGGTAATGCACGACTTCCATAAAGGTGACTGTGGTGGTCACTTGTTTCGGAAAACTACAGCCAACAAGGTGTTGAGAGCTGGGTATTATTGGCCCACATTATTCTCTGATTTATATAAAAAAAGTGATGAATTGTCATGAATGTCAAATTTTCCAAGGGAAGAAGAAATTGCTTCCACTTCCTTTGAAACCAATTTCAGTGAACGCGCCCTTTCAGCAGTGGGGGCTCGATTTTATAGGAGAAATTCACCCTGCGTCCTCAGCACATCCTCGATGGATATTGACTGGGACAGAATACTTTACGAAATGGATCGAGGCCATCCCTGCCAGGAAAGCGACTGATGCGGTAAATATTTAATTCCTTGAATCGAATATTTTGTCTCGTTTTGGCTGCCCATGTAAAATCGTGACAGATAATGCAGTTGCGTTCAGATCAAAGAAAATGGTCGATTTCTGTGACAAATACAACATCGTGCTGGGCCATTCAACAACGTATTATCCACAAGGCAACTGCCTGGTAGAGTCATCGAACAGATCACTGATGAATATAATTAAGAAAATGTTGGAGGCAAACAAAATAAATTGGCACCGAAAGCTCATCAACGCACTATGGGCAGACATAGTTAGCAGTAAAAAATCAATAGGTATGTCACCTTTTGAGCTGGTTTATGGTACTGATGTTGTCTTTCCTACTTCTCTTACAGTTCCAGTTATGATATTGTTACAAGAATTTGGCAACGAAGATGATGACAACCAGCGAAGGTTCAACCAGATCATCCACCTTCAACAAACAAGAGAAGAAGTGTCACAGAAAGCGAGTCAGTTTCAGGAAAAGACTAAAAAGATCTATGACAGGAAGACAAAAGCAGAAAAGTTTTAGCTGGATGATGTAGTGTTGAAATGGGATGCAAGAAATGAATATAAAGGGAAGCACGGTAAGTTTGACAACCTTTGGAAGGGACCATACAAAATTACAGCATATAGGGGATAGAATGCCTTCTTTCTTTCAGAAATGGATGGTTGGGATTGTCCGGGTGGAGCAGTAAATGGTAGGCTATTGAATCACTACCATTGTTCAAGATAGGGATTGGAATCTATCTCATCATCATTGTATATCCATATTATTTTTTATCAGAGTTCAAAATGCATAGTCATTCAAGTTTGGGGCCCGAGGTGAAGGCTATAAAACTTGGATGACATGTGTATGGTTTGATTTTATTTCAGTCTTAGTCTTGAGTCAGAGTCAGTTTGCATTTGTGTCAGCTTTCAGTATTTTTGACTCCATGCCCAACGGATAAGGCTACTTGGTCTACGGTGTTCTTGGCACCTCCAAGGAGCTACCATCCCCATTGGAGCCAATGTTAGTGTCAGTCTAGTCATATTGCCATCAGCGATCAAAATTTCTCTTTTGCATTTGCATATTAGGTGTCTCATACCGAATAAATTTCACCATTCCACTAGGTCATGGATTCATTGATGGTAGTAATTTTTTATCAGTTTTCCCTCATGAGGTACTTGCTGATTTTCCTCTCTATGGTCTTCAGTCATTAGTCACTTTCATTCTCAAAATCATATCAGTGGGTCATAGGATGGGTCTCATTAGTTTCTAAGGTCTCACCATGGTCAAATTAATGAGTTAAATGTCAACAAATATTAGCAAGGTCATGAGGAAGTCAATAAATTCAAAGTCACAGCACCTGGAAGATCAAAGAGACATTTTATTCAGCTTGATGTAATTTTCACCTCAAAACCATTTTTTGAGGTGAAAACGTGATATTTTGCCTTTATTATTATTCATTATGTAATTCTATATCATCATGTGTAATAAGTCACAACTCAGAAGCTACCATCTCCACAAAGTCATCATCATGCCTTCAGAGAAGTTTTCCAAAGCATGTTCATCGCCAAATCATCTTCCAAGAAGATCCATCTGAAAAGGGCCCGGAGAGAGCTTTCCAATGGTATACTGCACTCCTAAAACTGACTTCCGGATTGAAATTTATGCTTAAGTGAAGTAAAATTTGTATAAATTTGAATAACTGATATATTATTCACCGAGATTCTCCTGATCACACACTATTTTAGCTTCATGCATAATACAGAATCTCTTCTACCATTGATCATTACATGCGGAAATAAAATCAATTGCATGCACACATTAAAACCATAAACAATCACACATATGAACACAGTATTTCATGGGAAAGCTTAAAGTTGAAAACCCCCAACTATCTGTATATTATATGTCATAGAGATCATGTAACAATCATTGTACAAAGCTCCTCACAAGCTCTCAGCACAACCTCCAATTGCTACACACCAATCAAGCTAGATCTAGCAAAACACATGCTCCAATCTCTGCCACCTGATAGCCAGCCTCTATTGCGTAATCAATGCTGTAGGATGGCTCATTAAATAACTTGAACCACCTGGCTTGTACTGCGCAATCCTCATGGGCTCCTCCAATCACTAGTTGTTGCAAATATGCAACAGTATAGTCACAACTGATAGTTAACCTGCTCTTTCACCTATCTCTGCACTGGTCTCCACTGAAACTGTCCATGCACTGAAGTTAACTGATGTATTCTTTAGTTGATTAATGAGTTTATAATTAGTGAATTAATTAATAATTAATTCACACTACTCTCACTAATTGTATCTATTAGTTAACTTGGATACAAAAAGCTCAACTATGTTTAGATTAGTTAAACTGAATACAACTCCACTAACTTCCTCAATCAAGTCCACCAAACTCTGTCACATGAGTTCTAACTGAAGTCATCATGCAATAGCTTCACTTAATCCTTAGGAATAGCGTAATTCCTTCTGTCAGCTCCTGTGCCACATCTGTGCACTTAACTGAAGTGCTCCAAGAGAATAAGATAATGTTTAGAGTCCAAATATTATTAAGAGCTAATAATATTCGACATATCTATTTTTAGACCGGCAATCTAAAAATAGATTCCGCCCAATATGTCTAAAAATAGAAGTCCATCTATTTTTCCAACTTGACCAACCATCCACAAATAGCATCCTGCAACTCATAGAATATGATCGACATGTCTAAAAATAGACTTTGCGCCAAAAATAGCCTGCGGGCCCACTTAGTGAAGGCGACTTCTTTCCACTAAGCTCATCATATTGTTGCAATCTCAACACTCCCTCTCAACAAGATAAGGATTATCTGCCACCCCTATCCTGCCTCTGTGGTATTCGAATTTGCTCTTGGTGAGCGCCTTCGTCAAGATATCAACATCCTGATCCTCCATAGGAATGTATGAAAGTAACATGATCTTCAGCTGCATACAATCTCTGATATGATGATACCGATCCGTGAAGCCATGCCGCCTCAACTCATCCTCCTGTCTGTACCATGATCCATATCCTGATGTGCCTCTAAGATATCTCAATACATGCTTGCCTAGCTTTCAGTAGATCTTGGTAGGCTCAACCATAGCTTGTGAAAGCTGGTTAACATCATAGCATATGTCGGGTCGTGCATTGACCAGATACATAAGAGACCCCACCAACTGTCGATAAACAATGGCATCCACTACCTCCGCCGAAGTAGCATCCTCCTTCCTCCATCCACTAAGAAGAGGAGTATCAACAGGCTTGCAGCCATGCATGTTGAACTTCTCTAGTATCTCCCGAGCATACTTGCCTTGAGAAACAACAGTCCATCACTGCGCTGCCAAATTTCCAATCCCAGGAAATAATGAAGGAGGCCCAAGTCCTTCATCTCAAAATCCTTTGCAAGATCAGCCTTGCATGAGTGTATCAACAATTCATCACCTGTCAAAATCAAATCATCTACACAAAGTACAATGATCAGCAACTTACCCTCCACCACTATCTGGTATAGGTTCGGATCCACCTCACTCTTGGAGAATACAAGTCCGGTGAAATAACCATCTATTCGTGTGTACCAAGCACGAGGTGCTTGTTTCAACCCATACAACGCTCTCTTGAGCCTGCACACATGTGACTTACTACTGAAGATATCGAAACCTTCGGGCTGCTCTATGTACACCTCCTCCTCAATCACTCCGTTGAGGAATGCAGTCTTCACATCCATTTGATGAATGTATGACCCCATCTGCGCTGAGAGAGCAAGAATCGTCCGTATTGAAGAATACCTTACGACAGGTGCAAATTTTTCCTCATAAACGATCCCCTCAATCTGTGAGAAGCCTCGGGCAACAAATCTTGCCTTGTACTTCTCCACATTCCCGTCAGCTACCTGCTTCACTTTGTAGATCCATCTCGAACCCACCACTGATTTCCCTTTCAGCCTTGGGACAATCTCCCATGCACTATTTCTGACAATCAAATCATACTCTTCCACCATGGAATCTACCCATGCGGGATCCTCCACAGCTTCCTTAAAAGAGGATGGCTCTGTACCTGATACACTTGCTCATAAGAGCCATTTATCCAGTATATCGATCAGGTGACTGTCTCTGTCTGCCCTGTGATGTAGGTCCTCCTACAACCCTCTCTGCATCTTGAGCCAGTCGCTCAGCTTCTGTAGTGCGCTTACGCCCTCTGATGGTTGGTGCTACATGAGTGGTCTCTTCCACTCCATGAACCTCCTCTTGTGGCTAATCCACATCCAAAGACTCATCCTTAGGAACTAATAGCTCCTCATATGCAGGCAAGTGTGGCTCCCTCTCAAGCGAACACTTCATGGCTTTCTCCTCATGAAATTTGATATCCCGTCGCACAACAGTCTTGTGACTGTCTGGAAAATACACACGATAGTTGTGGGGTGTATCAAAGGCACCGCTAAATATCCAACCTCCGGGCAGCTTCTGCCTCCAAACGCTTCTTCCCCGGCATCCTTAGTCAAAAGCACGAAACAGTGAACCAAAAAATCCTCAATGGGAAATATCAAAGCCGCTACTGTGAAACGCCCTTTCGGTACTCATGCCAAGTATCTCCGTGAGGACAACACGCGTGCATATATACCGCAAGACAGCATGCCTCAAAACACCACACAAGTAAGGAAGGACTCATCATGCAACATCGCCCAAGGGCAAGACCACTATCGTTTACCTTCCTCAGCAACCCCATTCTGCTGTGGGTTATGAGGTGCTATGAGCTCTCTTCGAATTCCTTATGCACTGCAAAAGTCCTTGAATTCGCCAGAGATGAATTCACCACCATTGTCGCTCCTAAGAGCCTTCACCTGCTTCCTCAATTCTTTCTCAACCAGTGCCTTGAACTCACAGAACTTTGAGTATGTCTCGCTCTTCTTCTGCATGAAGAAGATCCAGCACTTATGAGAAAAATCATCAACAAATATCACATAATACCTGTGCTTTGCTGTCGAAGCTACTGAGAAAGGTCCACACACGTCTGTGTGAATTCTCTCAAGGATCTTCGTGGCGCGACTATCCTTCTCGTGAAAGGTGGCTTTCACAAATTTTCCCAAGGTACATCCCTTGCACTGATCTGACTGCGCAAGAGTACCCTTAGGAAGCCCAGTAGAAATCTGCTGCAGTATCTTCAAAGCTCCATGGTGAAGGTGGCCCAATCTCCGATGCCACAACTCACCATCATCCCGGCTCACCACTCCTTCTACCTTGCCTTCCATTGCTGCACAACCATCTACCTGCAATTGATAAAGGTTCTTAACTCGAACCCCTATCCTCCGGGTCTCACCAATTGCCTTACTGCGCAGGAAAGCCTTTCCTTCGCTAAATACAACATCATATCCCTTGTCTTCTAACATCGCCACAGAGATAAGATTCTTCTTCAATCCTGGAACATGCATCACTTCCTTCAATACGAAGGGTTTACCAGACTCCCTCTCAAAGGAAATGGTACCGATACCGGTCGCACTATATCTACCATCATCGCCCATATCGATGTGCACTCCAAGATCTTTCTCATCCAGATCAGTAAACAAATCTCGATCTCCTGTCATGTGAAAAGATGCACCACTGTCAAGAAACCACACTGAACCCATCACACTTGAGACCAAGCATGCGATCAGTGAAAAATCCAGCTCAAACTATGAGGCTAAGGCCTCTCCAGCTGCAGATCCAACAACCTACTTATTTTTCTTCTTCTGTGGACAACTAGTGGCGTAATGTCCGTGTTGGTGACAGTGAAATCACTTCACCTTGGACATGTCCTTCTTCTTGCCTTTCGCACCGGATTGAGAAGCATGCTTCTTGATCTTCCCTTTCTTTGCTTTGGCAGCCAAAGCGAAATTCTCTTCATCAGAGTTCTTTGATGAAGATCCGTCCCTAGTACTTCACCTTATCTCCTCTTGCACAAGATCCGACCAAAGTCGCTCCCATCCTGGCAATTTCTCCCGACCATTGACAGAGTCCTGATAGGAATGCCAACTCTTCGGAAGCCCAAGGAGAGCCAAGCTCACCAAGTCCTCGTCATCTACAGTCACCCCCACACTTCCGAGCTCATCCCTGCATTGGATGAACTTCGTGAGGTCCTTGGGCATACTGTCTCCTTTCTTCATCTTTATGTTTCTGAGTCTATCCTTGAGCGCCAACTTCCTCTGGTCGCTCTTGCTTTGGAATAAATCTTTCAAAGCTTTCCAAATCAAGAATGGAGAAGCTTTACCATGAAGGTTGGACACTATGTGATCCTTCACACCTTCCAATAGAATCCTTTGACATTTTGTTGTCTTCTTTTGCCATGCGTCAAGTGCAACAGCATCGCTAGAAGCAGGTTTTGGAATTTATGCATCTATGAACTCAACTCCATTGTCATCCAATACTCGCTCCATCCCGTCTCTCTTTCCCTGAAATATACCCGAGTCGCCCTCAAGGGCATACTCCAATCGCAATCCGTTGAAAGACATCTCAACTTCGACACCAAGAAAACACTACTGCAAATTTGAATTCCACCAGCACAAAACTCAACCGCTTCAATGTTTTGCAATTGCTCCAATGATAAATATCACTCTGATATCATGTATAAATTTGAATAACTGATATATTATTCACCGATATTCTCCTGATCACACACTATTTTAGCTTCATGCACAATACATAATCTCTTCTACCATTGATCATTACATGCGGAAATAAAATCAATTGCATGCGCACATTAAAACCATAAAAATTCACACATATGAACACAATATTTCATGGAAAAGCTTAAAGCTAAAAACCCCAACTATCTGTATATTATATGTCATAGAGATCGTGTAACAATCATTGTACAAAGCTCCTCACAAGCTCTCAGCACAACCTCCAATTGCTACACACTAATCAAGCTAGATCTAGAAAAACACATGCTCCAATCTCTGCCACCTGATAGCCAACCTCTATTGCGTAATCAATGTTGTAGGATGGCTCATTAAATAACTTGAACCACCTGGCTTGTACTGCGCAATCCTCATGGGCTTCTCCAATCACTGGTTGTTGCAAATATGCAACAGTATAGTCACAACTAATAGTTAACCTGCTCTTTCACCTATCTCTGCACTGGTCTCCACTGAAACTGTCCATGCACTGAATTTAACTGATGTATTCTTTAGTTGATTAATGAGTTAATAATTAGTGAATTAATTAATAATTAATTCACACCACTCTTCACTAGTGTATTAATCAGTTAGACTAAATACAATTAGCTCAACTATGTTTAGATTAGTTAAACTGAACACAACTCCATTAACTCCTCAATCAACTCCACCAAACTCTGTCACATGAGTTCTAACTGAAGTATCCATGCAATAGCTCCACCTAACCCTCAGGAATAGCGTAATTCCTTCTGTCAGCTCCTGTGCCACATCTGTGCACTTAACTGAAGTGCTCCAAGAGAATAAGATAATGTTTATAGTCCAAATATTATTAAGAGCTAATAATATTCGACATATCTATTTTTAGACTGGCAATCTAAAAATAGATTTTTCCCAATATGTCTAAAAATATAAGTCCATATATTTTTTCCAACTTGACCAACCATCCACAAATAGCATCCTGCAACTCATAGAACATGATCCATATGTCTAAAAATAGACATAGTCTAAAAATAGACTTTGCGCCAAAAATAGCTTGTGGGCCCACTTAGTGAAGGTGACTTCTTTCCACTAAGCTCATCATCTTGTTGCAATCTCAAAAAATTCCATATGTCCTCGTATAATCCCTATTTCCCATTTTTTCCCTTAATTTTGTGTTTAAATTTTAATATTCCCCCTAAAAATCCCTTTTTCCCCCTTCCAATGGCAAAATCGCATTAATACATTAAATCCGTTCCCAAACCACTTCCCCTCCATGCTTTTGAAACATTGTAATATAAATCGAACTTATATTTAAAACCCGTCGCCTTAAGTTATTTCCCCGATCACATCGCAATATCAACACAGGCTCCTCGATTGACTCGTCGTTCAAAAAACTCTGATGCGATTGTGACTCTCGATGGCCTACCCCTGATGGCCAAATCTCTGATTAACATTACAATTGTCGATCTTACCATTTGATCTAACAGCTTACACCCAATCGGAGCATTCTCATTGACACTTCCTAAAGCCCTGCCCTGATTCCAAATTCCCGACCACCCCACAGTCGTCAATCTGCTCCCGCCGATCCGACGGTCCATAACCAATCGTGTCATCGGCAATCGACAATTTAATATGTGACATCTCTCCCTCCTTCCGATCCCCGATCCCGATTGGCCCTTTGGCCCACCACTCAAGTCTTTCGCCTGTTCATTATAATAAAATTTTTCCCCTTTGTTGGATTAAATTTTGTTTTAAATTTATTTTACAAAGGCCTTTCTCCCATCGCATCAGAGTTCATGTTACTTCCCATGCACCTTCCCCTCTCCTCAATCCTAATTGTGATTGGCACTCGCAATTGGCACTTGCGATTGGCACCAGCATGATGCATATTTTTAAATTTTTTATTATATGATTGTATTCCCCCTCCCACCCCTTCCGATTCTGATTGCGATGCGGGTCCCGCCTCCTTTCCTCCACTCCTATCCATTTAAAAATTAAATTTTCCCTTCACAAAGCATATAATTTCATTTCAGTTTTATTTTGAACAACATTTTATTTAAAGAAGTCAGTTTTCTCCAAACAAATAAAGGAAACCAAAGCGACAATCAAAGGCCAGGAGCTAAAATAAGCAAAGATTGTTACAACAACAATAAAGTAGGAAATCCGCTTTCGGATTGCCTATTTTTCCTTCATACAGCATAACAACGAAATCTCCACGTGGTAAAATGTAATGATGTCCCTTATTTTTAGGTGTAGATGGTTGTATTTCTTTCCTATTATTGTACTTCAGTTTTTGCGCTGTCAAAATAGCTCCCTTTTTCTGTGGATCCATATTCCCACATTTCAGCTTATTTATTGTAATTGTAAATCATAGGTGTTTCGGGGAAAAACACCCTAGAGGTTTGTTGGGTCAAAACCTCCACAGATCAGGGCATGCTATTTAGAAGGACTCACACACAACCACACTTGAATGCTAAAAACTAGAAAACAACGATAGTAGAACTCACCCGTAGTCCTACATTCGATGTAGATCCCGCGGGGTCCAAACCCCCAGCAACTGTTGAGCCCCAAGATTGTGCTTTCTTTCATCTTACTTTACCTCATTTTCCTTTGTCCATTGTTATCCCAGACCCAAATGATCAATGAAATTAGTTAAAATTACTTTTAGAATGATTAACATGGCTAACTTGCTAAGTTTTGTGATTTGGTCATTGTAATGCATTTTGACCGAAACTAGCTGCAGAATGTAGACATTCCGTAGCTAACCAACAATTTTGCAGTTGTCTTCACGTTCAAGCATGTTCTAGGTGTCCTCTCAGGAAAAGCCACACATGGTTATATTCCACATTATGTCCTCATCGTTCGTTGCTCACCATGAAGAATGAACCGAATTCTGGACGTGGTTTTGGTACATGGGAACTCATTCAAGGAGGCAGACTTCTAATAGGATTGTCCTAGTCCAGATGTCCTTTTTCCCTTTACGCTACCATCTTTAGAGTCCTAGTACGATTTTGATAAGGAAAGACAATGATCCTCGTATTGTTGCAAGTTCTGTTATGTAGATTTGTTATAAAAGCACTCGGGAAACCGAGAGATAGCTCTAGATTTTGCTTAGATTTCATGTATTGACTGCTATATTTCTGAAGACTGAGACTAATATGTTTCAAGTTATTTTCCTTTAATGAAGAATACAACATTGCTTTGAACACGTTGAGTTGATTTTGAGTTAGATTCCGTCTGGTGGTAGAGGGCCCCTGCCTCCTGCACGGCTTTACTTTCATAATTTAGATAAGTATCTTAGTTGTTTTCACGTTTTTGAAGTTTTAGTTCATAGTTAATTTCATTAGCCACTATAGCTATACTTGTTCTAAGAAACTCTTCCAAAAGATCATGATAATGAATGGGAAATGACTGTAGTGTTGTAGGATTTATTTGTAATTTCTTTTGTTCATTATCACAGTTGAACTTATACTAAGCAAACTCTTCCAAAAAATCCTTATGATGTCTAAGGCGTGACTGTGATACTGAATGTTTCAGTTGTTTGTTTGCACTAAGTAGCATATCTGATCTTACTCTTAAAACGCTCTTCCAAAATATCATAATGATGGGTAGGAGATAGCTGTGATGTCTTAGTTTTTAAATTGCTTTCAGTCTTTATGTTTTCATTTGCACTGAATTGTACAGCCAAGATTGTTCTAACAAGCTTTTCCAAAATACTATTCATGATGGACAAAACAGGTTGTAGAATCCCATAGATTAATGCATGATAACTTAGTTAGGGTACTTCGGAGTCAAATTACATTCAATTCATGCTCTGTTATTTTGTTTTAAGTTTGATAATGGCTTGTTAGTTCAGCACTGTTTGTTGTAGACTAGTGACATCTTAGTTCAGTTTTAGCTTAGCTCATTGTATTTTCATTCCACATTTAGTTGTCATCCATTGCATATTAGATTACATTAGTTGTTAAACTTAAACAATACGACCTTCATTATTTACAAAATCTCTTTTGTTCCAAATCCATAATTGACTCATAACCATATGAACAGAAGACAGTATCATCTCAAGGCCTGAAGTTCTTTTGCAACTTCTTTACCACTTCATAAACAAAGCCTTTCCTCAAAAGACTACTTTAAAAATAAATCTATAACTTTTGAGTAAGGTTTAGTGATGTTAAACTAAGTTGCAAAATAGAATTAGGAGCTAGTCTTAGAGTAGAAATCTTATGATGTTACCAATGTTTTTCTCCAAATATGTTTCAACAAATCTTTAATCATGGATAAAATGTTGTATCATTATAAGCCGATTGTTTAATTGTTTAGTTAGGAGAATTTGTATACTTAGCTGACCATTTCTCAAGCTCTCCCAAAATACCTTTGATGAAAGAATTGGACAAGTTAAGTTTATGTTTTGATTCATTTTCTTGAAGTCATTATCAAGCTTTGTATTCTGCTTAGTCATAGTTTAGGTTTGATTCTGTTTCAGTATTTGCATTTGCATTTGTCATTTGTTATCAACCAATTAGGCTTCACTCTGTTTTTAACCAGTAGCTTTTTTCCACTAGTTTTTTAGTCATTTTCCTTGTGAACATAAATCATCATAAAAGACCAAAAACATCATAAAACACTAAAAAAAATGCATTAGGAAACAAACACCTAGGCACATACAGTGCACTCACTTCAGCAGTTTACCAACCCTGGTTGACAATTAAATGAACTCAATTTAGGAGACTAGGTTAAGTACAAACATTTTGGCGCCGTTGCCGAGGAAGTGAAAACTAGGTAACCTTTGTTTCTTAATTATATGCGTAGAGAGAGAGATTCAAGGGGTAGATTCATAAGCAACATAAACATAAATTTGATTCCTAGAACACCACTTGTTTCACCTAGACCAAGAGTTCGTACACCTTCAACTCAGACCCACATTCCATCCTTTACTGATCCTGGACTTCTAGAAGACCTAAGATCAGATATTCCATTAGAGAAACCTTCCACCTCATCCACTGAACCTGCCTTAGAAGAAGATCTAAAGACTCCTGTTAGGGACACAAACTTTTCCACTTCCACAGGAGAGTCAACCATGGCAGAAGAAGGAGGAGGAGGAGTCTTTAATGGAGAACACACATTATTTGGAGGTAGAGGTAGAGGTAGAGGAGAAGGAGGTAGGGGTGCAGATGGAGGAAGAGGTAGAAGAGAAATAGGAAGCTCTTTTGGGTTCCCTATAATAGATGAAGAAACTAATACAACCATGAAAAATATTTCACCCTCTGTCCTTCCAAACTTCTATGGACTTAAAACTAAAGATCCTGAAACCTTCCTATTTGAATTTGAAATCCTGTGTAGAACTTATGACTACTTACAAGATGCTCAAAAACTTAAATTATTTCCTTCAACATTGAAAGGAGCAACATTGAAGTGGTTTATGAGTTTGATCAACAGTTCTATTAGGACATGGGAAGACATGAAACAAGAATTTCTAGAGAGGTATTTGGATTATCGTATGCCGGTCAATCATAAGGAAGAAGTGTTTAAGATGGTACAAAAAGAAGATGAAAACTTGGAAGATTTGTTGGAGAGATTTCATTACAACATCAAAAGAGCAAAAATGGAAAACCTAGATCAAGACACCTTAAAAGCTCTTTTGTTGAAAACAATTACGGATGAATGGTTGGATATCCTTAACATGATGGGAAAAGGGGATATATCACAGCTCACATTACTTGAAATATCTAAGTTATGTATCAACCTTTCAAGAGGGAAATCTAAAACTGTAAAAGGTCCAAGAGATCCTGCTCTTGCAAGGGCAAGTAAGTCTGCTTCTGGGACAGTAAGTAGATCATAAATAGGACATATGCTTGATGATTTTAAATCTGACATCTTAGGGAGTCTTAGTGAACAAATAGACACCCTTAAGATACAAAACAAGCAAAAGGCTGAATCTGATGCCTTGGAAATCTTTTGTCCCAAATGTAGAAAGAAACATGCCTTGAGAGAGTGTCCTTTGGATGTAAAAGTTGTAGAGACCTGTGTCATTTGTTCTGAAAAACATGAGACCAAGAATTTTCCTTCTCTTCCTGGTCTCAAAGCTGTCTTTCAGGAGGAAACTCCTACAGATTCCACAGAATCTCTTAATTTTGTCTCTAGAAGACCTTGGCAGGGACCCCAAACACAAGGATTCCATGATCAAATGTATAATCAACCTCCACCTTGGAATTCTTGGCAGCAACCTTGGCCTCAATTTCAAAATCAATCTCAAGCTTGGGCACAAGGAGCACAAAATCCCTATGGAAGATACTTTCAGTACTATCAGTATCCACCATCCTATCCACCATACCCACATTTTTATCCTCAAAATCCTCAACAAAATTTTCAACAAAATCCTCAACAACATCATCAGAACCTACCACATCAAAATCAACCACTTCCATTACCATTTCCTCAAAAATCAAATCAGTTACCTGCTCAACCCATACCAAACCCTAATAATAAAAATCCTCAGAACACATACATGATAGAAGGCCAACAGTTTCCAACTTATTTAATTACTCCTTTAGACCTTAGTGATGTTCAACTTAGGTCTGGAAGAATACTTGAAAAGAGGAAACCTTCTATGATCATACAAGAACAAGATAACTTTGAGGAAGACTCTCTACGGGTGAATAAAAGTCTTGAGGAAGACACATCTTTTCAAGACCCAAACACTGAAAAATTAAAGCAAAAAGATCCAATAATTTCAACTCCTGTATTAGAGCAACCATCCACATCTACTTCTATACCTCCTTTTCCAGAAAGATTACAAATTGATAGAGGTGTAGAAAAACAAATTATGGTGCCTAATTATGATTTCCTAGATGAGCTGAGAAATGTTTGCATTAAAATTCCATTATTACAAGCCATCAAGGAAATTCCAATTTTAGCGAAAACAATAAAGGAGTTGAGTATGAAGAAAACAAGAAAAAGAATAAGAGAAACAAAGAAAAATCAACTGGCAGGAAAAATAGCAGACATTATGATGGGCAAGATTGCTATTCCAAAGTATCTTGACCCCGAAAATCCAGTTGTTAAAATTCACATCAATGGAATTGAAATCCAAAACACACTCATTGATTTAGGAGCAACAATCAATATCATGAGTAGACAAATCATGGATAAACTGAAACTTCCTAATCTTCTCTTTACACCCACATTATTACAATTAGCAGACAAATCTGTGATCAAACCAGATGGAGTAATAGAGGACATTCTAGTGCCCCTAGATTCTTGGGAGTACCCTGTGGATTTCATGATCCTAACTCCTAAGAATAATCTAGGAGGACATCCTGTTATATTAGGAAGACCTTGGTTGGCTACAGCTGATGCTTTTATTAGTTGTAGATCCGGTGATATGTACATATCTGATGGTAGTTCAACTAAGAAATTAACTTTATATCCTCCAGCTAGGACAATTACAGATTTAGATGACACTCAATGGATAGAGGATGAAGAAGATTTACAACCTCTCTTCACAATTTCAGAAATTAGTGAAGATAATCAAATTCTGAATACTCTAGAAAACTTTGAATTCTCTCCAGAACACAAACATGAATCATTTCAAGAGGGATCCAATATTGAGTTTTTTTCATCAAGGCAGATGTCTCTTCATTCTATGGATAAATTTGGCAGCTCTACAAGTGAGATATTTCCAGGAAAAACTTTGAACATAAATAAGAACCTAGAAAAATCTCAACAAGAAGAGTTAGTCAAAGTATTACAGAGACATTCTTCTGCATATGCATGGGAATACACTGACATGAAAGGGATAAGCCCCAAGACTTGCACTCATCACATCTATATAGAGGAAAATTGCAAACCAATCAGACAACCTCAAAGACGGATGAATCCAAATCAAAGATAGTCAGTGGGTTTCTCCTTTAGTAATTGTGCCAAAGAAAAATGGTAAATGGAGGGTATGTGTTGACTACCGGGAATTAAACAAAGCTACTCTTAAAGACCATTTTCCCTTACCTTTCATAGATCAAGTGTTAGATACATTAGCTGGCAAAAAGACTTCTCATTCCTAGATGTGTTTAGTGGTTACAATCAAATCCAAGTAGCACTTGAAGATCAACACAAAACCACATTTACTCCGTCCTCGGGGTACCTATAAGCCACTTCATTGCCATTTGGATTATGCAATGCATCTACAACATTCCAAAGGGCAGTATTAGGAATTTTTTCAGATCTAATACATGATTGTGTAGAGGTATACATGGATGATTTCACAGTTTATGGAAACACATTTGAAGAATCCTTAGAAAACTTGGAAAAAGTTTTAAAGAGATGTCAAGAAGAAAATCTTTCACTTAGCCATGAGAAATGTTTCACGATGTTTACAGAAGGTATTGTTTTGGGGCATCACATTTCAGGGGATGGGATTAGAGTTAATGAGTCAAAAGTTGAAGTCGTCTCTAACTTATCTATTCCAAGTTGTCAAAAAGATGTTAGGAGTTTTCTAGGATTTATAGGATATTATCGGAGGTTTATAGAAAACTTCACCAAGATAGCATCTCCAATCTTCAAATTTCTTACCAGAGACTGTGAATTCAAGTGGAATTCTGATTGCCAGTTAGCCTTTGAGACCCTGAAAACCAAAATTTCTGAAGCACCTATTTTAAGGACCTAACTGGAAGTTAGCTTTTCATATCTCAACAGATGCTTCCGATACAGCTCTAGGAGCAGTATTGGGACAACAAGATTTGATTCCCTATGCCATCTATTATACCAATAAAAATTTGACTCCTGCAGAGTTAAACTATACTGTAACTGAAAAAAGAGTTTTTAGCTGTTGTTCATGCCATAAAAAAATTTAGACACTATATAATAGGCTATGAAACTTTTGTTCACATTGATCATTCTGCAATTAGATACTTAATGAACAAATCAATTACTAATGGCAGAGTCATAAGATGGTTATTTCTCTTACAAGAATTCAACATTACCATTCTAGATAGGCCCGAAAAACAAAAAACAGTAGCTGATTTCCTATCTAGACTCCAAACACTTCAAAGATGACACTCCGCCTGAAGATCAATTTCCGATGAATATCTTTTTGCAATTTCTACTCAAACTCCTTGGTTTTCCTCGACATTGCTAATTATTTAGTTTCGTGAAAATTATTCTTCCGAATAATGAATGCAAGAGATAAAAGAAAAATCATTTATGACAGTGCAAAATATTCATGGGTTGCTAATGATTTGTACAAGACAGGTCCATAATTTATCATTAGGAGATGTGTTCGGGAAGATGAGATGCCTAATATTCTTAAAGCATGTCATGATGAACCTTGTGGTAGACACTTTGCTGATAAGAGGACAGCTTATAAGATCCTTCATTTAGGATATTATTGGTCATCCTTGTTTAAAGATGCTAAAGAGTATGTCAAAAGGTGTGACAGTTGCCAAAGGGTAGGGAAACCTTCTCCTTCTGGTGAGATGCCATTACAACCTCAGGGACATATTGAACCTTTTGAAGAATGGACTTTGGATTTTGTAGGACCTATTAGTCCTCCATCGAGACAAAAGAGATATATATTAGTTTGCACTGACTATGTTACCAAATGGGTAGAAGCCAAGCCATTACTTTTTGCTAATGAAGCATCTGTAGTTAATTTTCTTTTTGAGGAGATTTTTACTCGTTTTGGTGTCCCAAGGGAAATTGTTACAGATCAAGGAGCTCAATTTACATCAAGGCTAGTGGAACAAATGATGGAGAGGTACAAAATCAGGCATAGAAAATCTACTCCTTATCATCCACAAGAAAATGGTCAAGTGGAATCTACTAATAAGGTCATTGAAGGAATCTTAACAAAGACTGTTCATTTACATAGAAGAGATTGGGTAGATAGGCTTCCTGAAGCCTTGTGGGCCTATAGAACTACATGGAGAAACACAACAGGCCATACTCCTTATGAACTTGTTTATGGAAAGCAAGTTTTGTTTCCCATAGAGTTCCATATTCAAACTTTTAAAATGGCAGTTCAGCTAGGACTTGATTTAACGGAGGCACAAAAGCATAGATTGGAGCAGATTAATGAATTGGATGAGATCAGACAAGATGCAGTTCAGAAAACAATTCTAGTCCAACAGCAAAGGAATAGATGGCATGATAAGTACATCAAAGAGAAAAAATTCAAAGAAGGTGATTGGGCTCTCTTGTTTGATTCAAAATTCAAGGATTTTCAAGGTAAATTTCAAACACATTGGCTAGGGCCATATGAAATTGTTGAAATTTTTGACAATGGAGCAGTAAAAATCAGGACAATAGATGAAGAAGAGGTCACTTTTCTTGTGAATGGTCATATATTGAAGCTGTATCACAAACCACTCTCAAGAGAAGAATTTGTCAAGAAGTTTCAGGAAAACAGTGATGTGAAGTTAATGAAGAAGAATCTTTCTTCTTCATCAACTTGATTGAATTTTCTGAAGCATTTCTTTTGAAAAAAAAAAAAAAAAGATATAAACATGAAAACCAATCATTGATTGGCATGTTTATACAGAAAATATAGGGTGAAAATCAGAGTCTTTCTGACACTCTAACTTTTCCATTTTGTTTTTGCAAGCAACTGTTACAAAATCATAAGTTCAGATCCATTGCACTTATGATCCATCTCATTTCATTCCATTCCATTCACTTATCCATCCATACTCCATTTCATTCATTCATTCCATATTTCATTCATCTCATTCCATACTTCATCGACCCCATTTCCATATCAAAATTTAAAGTTTGATGTTTTTCTGCAAAATGAATAACACATGTCATGGATTGCAGGCCATTTCTTATATTCTTCCACTCCATTTCATAAATTGAATCTATCCCATTCCATCATTCACTTCATACATATCCCATTATATCATGTTTAATCATCCATCTTCATTCATGTCATATAACATTTCACTTATATTCCAAACCACTCCATTCCATGATTAAAATTCTCTACAGGTACATTCTGCAGCTAAACAGACATTTTGTAGCTGATTAGACTTTCCGCAGCCAGACAGTCATTCCGCAGCTACAGATCCTGAAGGCACTAATCAGCAGACATTTGAATTGCAACAAGATTATCCTGTATATCCATGAACAAGTAAAATCAAGAAGGATTATGAAGACTTTTCTAGAGGAGAACAAAGTATACAAAGACCACAAAAAGCAAATGAAAAGCAAAGGTAAAAAGTTCTGGTTATAATGGCATTTCATAAAAAATTTAGTATAGTCTAGTTATGAATCATTCTAAAAAGTTGTTTTGTTTATTTTTATTGATCATGCCAAATATACCCTCCGCAAAACTTTGGATAAAAATTTCTCATTTCAAATTCTATACCCGACCATCATTTAAGTGGTTAAAAAGGCTGAAGTGTTTGATTTCCTTACGTCACCCAGCCAAATCATTTAATGATGATTTTTTTTGAATCCGTTGTAAAAAAACCTCCGCAGTCTTTTCACTCATTGATTTGTTTTCTTCACCTCACTTCATTAACTCGTTCCGTAACTACCTCCATCACTCCATTCCGTAGCCAGCCCTTCATCATTTCATTCCGCAAAACAGAGATATCTCTATCACCGTGAGCAGGGGTATATCAGTTTGAAATATCAAACCACTATCACCGTGAGTAGAGATTGAAGAATTATCACCGAAAAGCAGAGGTATATCAGTGTGGAATTTGAAGCCATTGTCACCGAGAAGCAGAGGTATATCAGTGTGGAATTTTAAGCCATTGTCACCGTGAAGCAGAGGTATATCAGTGTGGAATTTGAAGCCATTGTCACCGAGAAGCAGAGATATATCAGTTTGAAGATTGAAGCACTATCACCATGAACCATAGGTACATCAGTTTGAAGTTTGAAGTTATTGTTCCCATGAGTAGAAAGAGTACTAATCTGAAAATTGAAGAAGGAATTATGGGCCTCATTGTAAGAACTGAACCAGTGGGCACAAAATACCTGGAAGGATACCCTCAAAGTAGAGAAATGTTGCAACAGGCAGGATGGCTACAATTTCTTGAGAAATTTAATGGCTTCCACAAAGAAGTCACTAAAACATTTGCAAGCTCATTCAAAGGAGCCGAGGTTGAAGTTGGACATGTTAAATTCACTGTCACAGAGGTTTTTATTGCAGAGGCAACAGGATTGCTTAGACATGGAGAGAGATGGTTTAAAAACAGAGAATTTCATAATGAATCATGGAAGCAAATCCTAAAATCACTAGGTATGGATGTCACTGTGTTTAAAAAGGGAATTCCAAGTTCTGCATTAAAAAATAAATGGAGAAACATATTGCTTATTCTACAAAAATTTATCACTTGTGAAGGTAGATATGGCACATTTTATGTTTACCATATTAGGTTGATAATGCATTTTCTGGAGGAAGAGTTAAATTTGCCCTATTTCTTGCTTCAAAGCTTAAAAAATATGGCTTCTGGTGTTCAAAGGAGAGTCCAATTCCTAGAGACAACTCTATACCACATGGCTTGGTTAAGATTTTAATTGAACACCATTTAGCCAAAACAAAAGACACTTGGGATAATTTCTTGGTAAGAAATCACTTTGAGGAACCAAAAGAGCCCTCACTTGAACATCAGCCTACAAGGAGAAGCAGAAAATGGAGAGCCTCTAAAATTGAAATTGACAAAACAGTACAGGAAAGTAGTGAAGAAATAATCTCTGAAAAGTTGACTCAGATTAAGAGACAACTTAAGAAAGAGAGGGTAATCAGAAAATCTGCCACAGAAAAAGGAGAGGGATCATCCCAGCCAAGAAGAAGCCATAGACTCAGGGGGAAACTAAGGAAAACACAGATCAAACAAACAGGGGTGATAAATATAGAAGATGAGGAAACATCTATTGAAGAATATGTTGAAGAAGATTTTAATGAAGAAACCCCTGAAATTGACCCTGCTCAGCAAAAATTTTATGACTATGTTGAAACATTGGAAAGGAAAGCTTCAGAGAGTAGAGATAGAACCCCTAGTCCTCCACTGTCTGAAATAGATGTGTGAAGAAGGGATAGGTATGAGCTGGAAGTACTTAATAGACATATCAAAACTGAGAATGATATTCTGAAGGAACAAATCAAACTCAAAACCAGTATGAACTCAACCTTATCTCTACAAATGGACAAAGTGGAAAAGGCTAATGAAAAGTTGAAAAAGAGGAACAAGAAGCTAATCAGGGCACTTATCAACTTAAGGTTCAAACTAGTCATCAGAAAACCCAGAAGACCTTTAACTTCTAGGCAAAGAAGAAGGAGAGGATTAGATGTTCTTGCAGAAGTCTCTGAGTTTATGGAATAAGTTGCATGAGGACATGCAAGAAGTCAGTAGTGGGGGTATGTTGAGACCCAAGATTGTGCTTTCTTTCATCTTACTTTACCTCATTTTCATTTTTCCATTGTTATCCCAGACCCAAATGATCAATGAAATTAGTTAAAATTACTTTTAGAATGATTAACATGGCTAACTTGCTAAGTTTTGTGATTTTGTCATTGTAATGCATTTTGACCGAAACTAGCTGCAGAATGCAGACATTCCATAGCTAACCGGAAATTTTGCAATTGTCTTCACGTTCAAGCATGTTCCAGGTGTCCTCTTAGGAAAAGTCACACATGGGTATATTCCACATTATGTCCTCATCGTTCGTTGCTCACCATGAAGAATGAACCGAATTCTGGACGTGGTTTTGGTACGTGGGAACTCATTCAAGGAGGCAGACTTCTAATAGGACTATCCTAGTCCAGATGTCCTTTTTCCCTTTACGTTGCCATATTTAGAGTCCTAGTACGATTTTGATAAGGAAATACAATGATCCCCGTATTGTTGCAAGTTCTGTTATGTAGATTTGTTATAAAAGCACTCGGGAAACCAAGAGATAGCTCTATATTTTTCTTAGATTTCATGTATTGACTGCTATATTTCTGAAGACCGAGACTACTCTGTTTCAAGTTATTTTCCTTTAATGAAGAAGACAACATTGCTTTGAACACGATGAGTTGATTTTGAGTTAGATTTCGTCTGGTGGTAGAGGGCCCCTGCCTCCTGCACGGCTTTACTTTCGTAATTTAGATAATTATCTTATTTGTTTTCACGTTTTTGAAGTTTTAGTTCATAGTTAATTTCATTAGCCACTATAGCTATACTTGTTCTAAGAAACTCTTCCAAAAGAAGAAACTCTTCCAAAATATCATGATAATGAATGGGAAATAGTTGTAGTGTTGTAGGATTTATTTGTAATTTCTTTTGTTCATTATCACAGTTGAACTTATACTAAGCAAACTCTTCCAAAAAATCCTTATGATGTCTAAGGCATGACTGTGATACTGAATGTTTCAGTTGTTTGTTTTCACTAAGTAGCATAGCTGATCTTACTCTTAAAACGCTCTTCCAAAATATCATAATGATGGGTAGGAGATAGCTGTGATGTCTTAGTTTTTAAATTTCTTTCAGTCTTTATGTTTGCATTTGCACTGAATTGTACAACCAAGATTGTTCTAACAAGATCTTCCAAAATACTATTCATGATGGACAAAACGGGCTGTAGAATCCCATAGATTAATGCATGATAACTTAGTTAGGGTACTCCGGAGTCAAATTACATTCAATTCATGCTTTGTTATTTTGTTTTAAGTTTGATAATGGCTTGTTAGTTCAGCACTGTTTATTGTAGACTAGTGACATCTTAGTTCAGTTTTAGCTTATCTCATTGTATTTTCATTCCACATTTAGTTGTCATCCATTGTATATTAGATTACATTAGTTGTTAAAATTAAACAATATGGCCTTCATTATTTACAAAATCTCGTTTGTTCCAAATCCATAATTGACTCATAACCATATGAACAGAAGACAGTATCATCTCAAGGCCTGAAGTACTTTTGCAACTTCTTTACCACTTCATAAACAAAGCCTTTCCTCAAAAGACTACTTTAAAAAGAAATCTATAACTTTTGAGTAAGGTTTAGTGATGTTAAACTAAGTTGCAGAATAGAATTAGGAGCCAGTCTTAGAGTAGAGATCTTATGATGTTACCAATGTTTTTCTCCAAATATGTTTAAACAAATCTTTAATCATGGATAAAATGTTGTATCATTATAAGTTGATTTCTTAATTGTTTAGTTAGGAGAATTTGTATACTTAGCTGACCATTTCTCAAGCTCTTCCAAAATACCTTTAATGAAAGAATTGGACAAGTTAAGTTTATGTTTTGATTCATTTTCTTGAAGTCATTATCAAGCTTTGTATTCTTCTTAGTCATAGTTTAGGTTTGATTCTGTTTTAGTATTTGCATTTGCATTTGTCATTTGTTATCAACCAATTAGGCTTCACTTTGTTTTTAACCAGTAGCTTCTTTCCACTAGCTTTTTAGTCATTTTCCTTGTGAACATAAATCATCATAAAAGACCAAAAACATCATAAAACACTAAACACAACGCATTAGGAAACAAACACCTAGGCACATACAGTGCACTTCACTTCAGCAGTTTACCAACCCTGGTTGAAAATTAAATGAACCCAATTTAGGAGACTAGGTTGAGCACAAACAACAACCCTTCTTCCTCTTCAACCTGGAAAAAAAGAAAGAACATGCATGGAAACCTGGTTGTACAGCATATATTTCTCCTAAATTTTAGTGTAATCCATGTGAAACATTATGTAAACAATAATAAATGCTTAATAATCAATCTTTTCACATATGCAAATAGATACTAACACATAAGTTCAGGAACAAGATGGTTCTTCATTATTGCGAACAGCATGTACAAAAATACAAAGTGGAGAGATCACCTGAACCCTTCCACGATCTTCAAACAGACCATCGTCCAGATCCGTCCCGCCCTTGCCTCGCTAAGATACTTTCAAGACTTGTGCACTCGAGATGGCATATAAATGGATGAACATCTCCAGGAAACAAGGGTTTCCTGTATAAATCTGGGAAAGTGCAGGATGCATGGGAATTCAGACATGAATTGGGATTCCAACAGAGTATAATATCTATAAAATTTCTCTCTCCCTTAGGCCATGCACATGAGGGGCTTTTATACTCCCTCAAAGTAGTTTGAATCAGTTGGAAATAGTTGGCCATGTACTGGAGTGGTTGAAGTACTGGAGTAACCATCAACCCAGCCCGAAAATAGGGAATTTTTATATATTTTTTAATGATTTTGATGGCATACGTGGAAAAGTACATGTGGACTCGCGTATACATGCGAAAAAGTCTGGGCATACCCGCGTATGGGAAATTTAACACTGTTTTTTATTAATTTTGTTCAAGTCTGTGGGAATGGGTGCCCAAAGCCATAAATACAATCATGAATCACCTAAGGGTGAAAAATGATGCTATAACAATAGGTCTTAGTTATGCAATTCAACAGTAGGGGAATAGTGTGGAAGAACATTTTGCGCTCCATTGTACAGTTTGACTAGGATTAATAAGAGATGTGGCTCTGATTTGTGGGATCCATGTGGTATGAGATTTAACATTTGTTTTTCTCCTTTGTTTCATATGTGAAATGTTATGTGTTCCATTCATCCATAAACATTTCCTTTTGAATGCTTTCAAGATAGAAAGGTAGGTTCCATTTTTATGCCATGCCTTGGGAAAACATTCATATTCTGTGTTTTTTTTTTCTTCTGTTTGAAAAGGATCCATCGATCGTGCCCTTTTTAGCTCCTCACCAATCTTTCCATCCCGTCCTTATTTAATTTTTAATTGCTAATTTTCCTGCCTATATTGCCCCATGAAATACCTTGTGTCCTGATTTAATTCCTGGCTCCAAACTGTCCCTTTTATATCCCACACATCCCTAGAATTAATTCATTTATTTTATTAAAACATTTTTCCCATAATTTTACCTAGCCTAATATCAGTCCACTGTTGTGTTTTATTGAATATCTATTTTTACAGAGAGAGCCCTCTCCTGTCCTTGTAGGGCTAGCTACAAGGCTTAGCGTGGTTTAGTTTGTTACCATGTTTTTCCCTTTTTAGCCTGGGGTCCAATTCGGGAGCTAACAATCACTACAGTGAGTTGAAGTTACACTTCCACTCTTGGATCTTCCACTAGTTCATCTTGTAGTTACAACTAGTTTAACTCAAAATAACTCAATTTAACTGAAATAGATTGCTAGAAATTAGCAATCAATCACACTAAACTTAGCTCAAGTGTCTCCAAATTGAATTAATTGAATTAACTGAGTGACAAGTGTCATATTACCTCAGTTAATTAACTCTAAGTATTCTTCTGAAATTAAAATTTGAATTTTAATCTAGTTTGACCAAGGCAAAGTCAAAACTATATTTTATTGCTACATTTTCGACATTCCCTCTCAACAAAAAATAGTAAAAATTTTAAGGATGGAAATTTATCTTAAAATTTAGAAACATTGGCAAACCTCACTAGTCTCAACCATACAAACTATAAAATTTTTGGTGATATCCTTATAAAAATATTCAAATTTTATGATGATTTTAAGGTAAAATAATTTTATACTATAAAATTTGGGCGAATCGTTTTTAGAAAAAATGGAAATTGTTTTGGAAAAAGCATGGAAAATTAGCCCACCTGTGAATATTAACCCTTGAAATTTTCCCTGGAACTTCCAAGTAAGGGATTATCATATACCCCAATCCTTCCTCTATGGCACTCGAATTTTCCTCTTGACAAAGCCTTTGTCAAAATATCTGCATCTTGTTCCTATGTATGAATGTATTCCAACAACATGATCTGCCTCTGCACACAATCCCATAGATGGTGATAGAAGATGTCGATATTCTTAGATTGATCATGAAATACTAGATTATTAGAGAGTTTGATACAACTCTGATTGTCACAGTAGGATCCATCATTTGACCAAATAACCCAACAAGAATCTTTCTCATCCAGATTGCCTCACATGTTGCTTGACTTGTAGCCATGTACTCTGCTTCTGCTAAGCTGAGTCCCATATATCTTTGCGTCTTGTTTTACCAAGAAACTGTTGCGGATCCAACACTGAAAATTCCTCCTGATGCACTCTTCCTTTCTAATGGACTCCCCACCCAATCTACATCTATGAAGCCTTGCAACTTCACTCCATTTGTCTGTTTGTACCAAAGACCAAGCTGAGTAGTGCCTTTGAGGTATCTCAACACATTATTTTCTACCTTCCAATACAATTTGGTTATCTTAGCCATTTCTTGACTAAGTTTGTTAACAACATAACACATGTCTAGCTCGCGTGTTCACAAAATACATAAGAGAACCCACAAGCTACCTATAACTGGTAGCCTCCACTTCCTCACCTGAAGTGGCATCCTCCTTCCTAAAACTTCCTACTAGAGGAGTGTCCATGGGATTGCTACTCTCCATGTGGAAATTCTTCAATATCTCATTGGCATACTTGCATTGAGAGAAAAACAGTTCCCCATCTCCTTTCCATACTTCCAAATCCGGGAAATAATGCATGAGTCTCGTGTCCTTCATCTTGAATTCTCTTGCAAGATCCTCTTTGCAAGACCTGATCAACTTCTCATCACTGGTTAAAATTAAGTCATTGAAATATAATACTATAATCAATAATGTACCTTCAACAACGATATGGTAAAGGTTTGCATCTAATTCACTTTTGGTGAACCCTAACTCAGTGAGATAGTTTTCAATCCTAATGTACTAAGCACGTGGTGCTTGCTTCAATCCATACAACGCTCACTTGAGTCTGCACACTTGTGACTCTTTGTTGAAGGTCTCAAATCCTTTTCGTTGTTCAATGTACACTTATTCCTGAATCACTCCATTGAGGAATGTTGTCTTCACATCCATCTGATGGATATGCCATCCCATCTGCACTACAACTGCTAGAATTGATCTAATTGAAGAGTACCTCGCTACTGGAGAAAATGTCTCCTTATCGTTAATTCCCTCCACCTAAGAGAACCCCTTGGCCACAAATCCATCATTGTGTTTCTCAATGCTTTCATCTACTGCTTGCTTCACCTTGTAGATCCATCTCAAACCCGCCACTAATTTTTCCTCTAGTCTTGGGACCACTTCCAAAATATTGTTTCTGATAATGGAATCATATTCCTATACCATAGAATCAACCCATATTGGTTGCTCTACAACTTCACAATTTCCTCAAAAGAGGATGGCTTAGTCTTTACAAGCTCACTCATAAGATCCATGTAGCCAGTATATCAATCTGGTGACATCATATTGTTGTGTTCTGATGTGAGTGATCCCACATTACCTCTAGCATGATGCACTAATTTGTCAACTTCCCTGGTTCACTTCCTTCCTTATCTGGATGTCTTTTTTGGATTGGGTGTCTCCACTCTTTGTTCCTATGCTTGTGGCTTCTCCACAACTTCCTGAGGTTCTTACTTTGGAGCTAAGAACTCATGATATGAATGCAACTAAATATCCCTCTCAAGAGAACACCTAATTTCCTTATCATCATCAAACTTCACATCTCTCCTAACAACTGTCATTCTGAGAGATGAAAAGTACTCATGATAGTTGTGAGGTGGTTAAGCGTACCCCACATTCCCAACTCAACTGTAGGCTCTAGATTTTTCCTTGCATCCTTGGAAACATGACAATAAACTGATGATCCAAAGATCCTGAAGTGTGACACAACTAGTTTCTTCCTTGAAAAATATTCCGCTGGCATACTCATGCCAAGAATCCGATGAAGACTCCCGATCAACAAATAAATAATTGTGCTGCATGCTTTAGCCCACAAGTGCAGTGGTAGGCCTTGGTCATGCAACATTGCCTGTGCAGCTCCCACAATACTTTTGTTCTTCCTCTTAACCACCCTGTTCTGGTATGGGTTATGCAGTGTTTCCAACTCCTGTCAAATGCCTTCCTTTGCACATAAATTTTTCAACTCATTCGAAACATATACCCCTCCATTATCACTCTTGAGAGCCTTCAATTTCTTGCCATTTTAATTCTCAACAAGAGCTTTAAATTCAACAAACTTGGATAATGTCTGATCTTTCTTCTGCATGAAGCAAATCTAGCATTTCTATGAGAAATCATCTACAAATATAACATAATACATGCACTTGGCAGTGGAGGTTGTCGATAAAGTTCCACACACATCCGAGTGAATCCTTTCAAGGATTGCTTGTGCTTTATTGTCCCGATCAAGTAAGGTGGATTTTTGTGTACTTCCCAAATGTACACCCTTTACATGTATTCCCACTCAGCGGGCGAATTTATAGGACCATTAAAATGTCCTCCAGGCCCTCAAATTTTCATGCGCCCCTGGTCACCTTGGGTTGATAGGACCTGGGGTTGGCACCCCTCTGCTAGAGGTTAAGTATAGCAGTTTTCAGGTGTGTTCACATGTGCAATGTGGAGCTGACGGTTTAGGTTAGTGGGGCGACTAATGTCGTGAAGTTCACATGGGCAGATAATGAGGCGGTTAGGCTGGCAAGTATGGAGGAGTTTCATATGGCGGGTGATTAAGTTAACCTAGCTAGCACATGGGAGTAATGCGTAGGTTATGGTTAACACCACGGGGGCAGGTTAGGCCCTAGCCCCCGACCCCCCTTGCCATATGCGCCCATACTACACGATATAACAATGTTTTCTACCCACCGTTAACAAGGAAGACTTGTAGCGGAATGGTAAAGGTTTTGGTTTGTATATATGAGGTCATGGGTTCGAAACCCATGTAGGTGCAGTTCTGACTTGCCAAAATTTTAGTGGCCACCGAGGTGCCACATGGTAGCCTCTAGCTGGGCCACATCACCAACCATCAAAACTAATAGAAATCAACCCAGTCAACACCAATGAGAGAATTCCAAGTGTCACGCTGCCATTATATCCTAAAGCCCACTCACCATGCACAATCAGTAGGTCGAGTCATCTATACAGACTGCTGAATGGGCAGTCTGCACACTGCATTTTTAAAATTTTAGTTCTTTCCAAAATCGATAAGAACTCATTCCTAGGACCATACGACATCTGTTTTCCGCAAAACAAGTTGCGTCGGAGTCATAATGACAAGTTCTATCCATTTGTTCATTTTTTGATCCATTCTAAAAACTTTTATTTTTTAGCATATTTTTTAGCACCAAATCACTCCTCCCCACTGGAAGCTTTTGGACCCCAAAATATCACTTTCAGTTTACAAGTATATGAGGGTATATTTCCCTCACCTTTCCAATATTGATCCATTTGGATTTGCTTAGATTTGTTTCTTTGAGACCCACACGAAGGTACTCCACATTCCCTCGTTTTGAAGTCCTTGTTTGTTTGTCAAGAATGGTGTCTTATTGTAGTTCTTCAAGGTATTCAGGATAGAAATCCTCAATAGAAGGAATTTGAACATTCTCTCCTTGATCTTCAATCAGAGGAGGCTCATACAACCTTAAATTCTAAACATTAACAACAACATAAATTTTCATATATGAAGGAAAATCCAATCTGAAGGCATTATCACTAATCTTTTCTAAAATTTTGAATGGACCATATCGAATTGGTTTCATTTTTTATTTTCTCCTTAAAGCCTTTCTTTGCTAATGTGAAGCCAAGCTTCATCACCGACTTGGAAATTGTGATCTACATGATGCTTGTCGTGTCTTGTTTTTATTTGACTTGACTCTTTTCCAGTTGTTCTAGAACTATTTGATGTATCAATTGGATTTGTTCAATGAACTTCTTAGTTTTATCTATGTCACTATGAACATCAATAGCAACATCTTTCCCAAAAATAAAATCCAAAGGATAATTAGAAAAGTATCCCAAACATGCTTCAAATGTCGATGTTTGAGTAGAAGAGTGCTTGGTCAGGTTGTAAGCATGCTGAATATAGTGAAAATTTTCATCCCACAATTTAGGATGCTTGCTGCAATAACCAAAAAGAAGATGTATCAATGTCCTGTTCACCACCTCTGTTTGTTCGTATGTTTGTGGATGAAATGTTGTACTCTTTTTCAATTTGGTGATCATGAGCCCCCACAAGCTTGATCAAAAGTTCCCAAAAAAGTGAGAATCTCGATCACTAACAATTGATGTGGGTAATCCAAAATGCACCCATAAATTATGAAAGAATAACTGAGTGGTTTGTCCAGATATAATTTGCTTTTTACATGGCATTCAAATACACATTTTTATGAACCTATCCACAACTACATAAATATAATCATGATTCCTTTTTGACATAGGAAATCCTCCAAAAAAATCCATAGAAACACTCTCCCATGGAAGAGAAGTTACTGGAAGTGGTGAGTACAATCCTAAATTTCTATTTTTAGGCTTACTGACGACACATAATGAACATCCTTTAATAAAAAGTGACACACTTTCAAGCATACGAGGCAAATAACAATACGTTTGTAGTTGTGCCACTATCTTACCTACACCGAAATGACCAACGATAAGAGAAGTATGTTCTTATCTTATGATGTTGACTCTTTCTCCTTGTGAAATACAAAGCTTACCAAGATGGTACAACAAGTTATCATGCATATGATAATCCAATTCCTCTACTTGGTTACCTTGACTCAAAGTTGCATATACATCTTGAAAATCATTATCTAGAGCGTATTGTTCAACATAGCTCTCATGCAAAACATAATTATGCTTAAAAATAGTGGCCACACTAATAATAGGTAAAGAAAGCATATCAACAACTTTGTTATAGATACCTTACTTATACCTTATCTCCAAGTGGTATGGTTGAAGAAAACCCATCATCTAAAGTGCCTTGCTTGCTATAGCTTTGTTTGTGATTGCAAGTATTGCAATTCTTGATGATCAATGTGAATGATTGTTTCCTTACCCATCAAGTAGTTTTTCCACTTTTTCACACTTTGTACCAATGCATACAATTCCTTGTCATATGTAGGATAATTTATCACTGCACCATTAAAAGTTTCCAAATGAAAACAGATGGGCTTACCATGTTGCATGAGGAATGCACCCATGGCATAGTCGCTTGCATCAGTATGTATCTCAAATGTCTGTCTCAAGTCTGGAAGTGAAAGTACTAAAGATGAACTACTCTTTTCCTTCAGTGCATCAAATGCCTTTTGTTGTTTGCCTCCCCACTGAAAAACCTTTTTAACACTTTTCAATGCATGCAAAGGAGCTAGATAGAAGAAAAAATAGCAATAAATTTCCTCCAATATTGGGTTGCTCCCAAAAAAATTCTTACCTCTGTAATTTTTTTGGGCTTTGGCCAATTCAAAATGACATCAACCATGGAGGGATATATTTTCAATTCACCTCCTCCAACAATATGACCCAAGTATACCAAAGAAGTATTCCAAAACTCACACTTTGACATCTTTAAAAACAATTGTTCTTTCTTCAAGACATCAAGTACCTTTTTGACATGCATGACATGTTCTTCATGAGATTTACTGAAAATTGAGATTTCATGTAAGTAGACAAGAACAAAATCATCTAGAAATGGCCTCAATACATCATTCATGACACACAAGAAGGTAACAGAAGCATTACAAATACCAAAATGCATAATTATCCATTCAAATAAACCTTGCTTTGTTTTGAATGATGTCTTCCATATGCCTCCTTCAGCGATTCTAATTTGATGATAACCACTCCTTAAGTCCAACGTAGTAAAATAGTTATCATCTTTCAATTGATCAAGTAAATCATCAATTCTAGGAAGTGGGTAACAGTTCTTTACCATAATATTTCTCAATGCACTGAAGTCCACACACATGTGCCATGTTCCATCCTTCTTTGGCACCAAAAAAATAGGTGAACCACATGGTGAAGTACTTGGTCGGATTATCCCCTTGTCAAGAAACTCTTGGATTTGTTTTGTAATTTTTGCATTTTACATCACTAACATCGTTACATGCTAATGTTAGGAAGAGGACAATCTTGTTGCAATTGGATTTCATGTTGGATTCCTCTTTTGGGAGGAAAAACCTTAGGCTCCTGAAACATCTTATCATATTGGTTAACAACCTCAGCCAAATCAAATTTCAAATTTTAATCACAACCATGAAAGGCTTCATTATCAACATAATTCTTTTGTTTGACCATTAAAAGCACAAACTTCTTACTAGAGTTAATAAGTCTCTTCATTTGTTCGGCATTCACAAGTGAAAGATTTAGTTTTCGTCGATGTTATCTAAAAATGTACTCAATACCATATTTGAACAAGTGATACTTGTTTTCATGGTGATGAAAAAATAACTTTCCTATCATAAAGATATGGGCTTCCTAAAACAATACCGGAAATATCAAGTGGAACTACACCAAGTTCAACTTCATCAAGAAAGCTTGTTGTAATTGCAAATCTAAGTATGCATTTATTTGTCACTTGCAAATTTTCATTCTTTCATATTCAACCTAAAGGATAAGGTCTTGGATGAGAAATGGTCTCTAAATTTAGCTTCTCGACTAAGTCTTTAGAAATCAGATTTTCTTGTGAACCACTATCATAAATTGTATCAATTTTGGTATGGTTTGAAATAACTCGAATATGGAAATTTTCAATTCTTGTTTTCTCATCTTGAGTATCATTAGGACAACTTGAAGAATTAGTTCTTTCCATGTCCTTACCTTTCATTCCCATTGTTGTGATCTTTGTTTCATCTCCCAAATCGGATCCTAAATCATGTTGTGTAGTTGCAGCTGCCATTTTCTTCCCTTTGCTGTTAAAATTTTTGGGTCTCATCTCAGGATGAATTTTTGAACATTGTTCTTCATCGTGACCGTCTTTTTCATAATCCTTGCATGCTAAATTTTCTCCCTCTTTCTTGATGGAATAATTCTTCTTCCCTTGTCATTTGAACTTACCATTCCCTTTGTCTTGACTTTTAAATGGATTTTTGTTGCCCTCTTGTGGAACACTTTTCCCTCTTGCTTCCAGGTGTGTAGCATGTACACTAACCTCATCTAAAATTGTAGGGTTAAACATGAGTATGGTATGTCTCAAATAGCTATGAAAACCTCCAATGTATTTCAACAAAGTATCTTGTGATGATAAATCTACACCCAAAATTTGTGCTCTTCTTCTAAACTCTTGATTATAGATTTGCACACTTTTCCAATCCATAATATCTTTTTGCATGTATGCTAATGGATAGAATTTTCTTCTTAATGCAGCAACAAAATCATTCCAAGAGGTTAAGACCTTACCATGTTTCTTCATGTCCTCTTGAGTTTTGGCTTCCCACCAAATAAGAGTATCACCTTCCAATCTTAATGAAGCAAGCTAAATCTTGGTGTCAACATCCTTTTTCCTTTGTATATTGCAATAAATTTCAAGTTGAAAAACCCAATTGTCTAATATTTCATCATTTACCTCACCATTATACATAGGCAATTTTAATTTTATGTCAAGTTTCAACAATGAAGTTTTTCCATGTCCCTTTGGAGAATGTGGAGGTGACGGTGAAGGATTTTTTGTGGAAGAAGATGATGGTGAGGATGGAGGTGAAGATAACGGTGATGTCAAAGGTGGTTTATCACCATTCCCTTTTGGATGCTTGTCCCCGTCTCCTCCATCTCCTCCTGGAGGTTTGGAGCTCTCACCTTGCAACCTTGTGTTTCTCTCTTCATAGAGAACTTTCACCATTTCAATCATGTCAAAGAATGTTTTTCTAAAATCATTTTCATCATCTGACTTATTATCATCTCCTCCTTCATCTGACATGCTTACTGGAGCTTCAGGTATAACTTGAGGTGAAACTTGTGGTGGAGATTGTGGAAAAATGTGATCTCCTTGTCCTTGTCCCAACTTGAGAACTTGCACCCACAAGCTTTCCTTCTCCTCTCTCGAGCTTCAACTTTGTAAGCATCAGAAACACTTAAATCCTCACAACAACAAAGAAAACCTATGCTCTGATACCAAACTTGATATGTATATGCAAGTGCTTGAGGTCTATGTAAATTGCAAGTGATTAAAATGAGTTTTTATGGCTCTTATGTTAAATTCATAAACACATTAAAACATGAATAAAAACTCATAATTTGCAGAAAATTGGAGACAATACAACCATAACAATAACCATAAAACAACAAGTGATGAAGGATTTCACTCCTTCGGGCTACGACTCCTGGTCCAACTTCCAATGCTTGGCCCTCTTTCATTATGATCAATAAAATGGCAATTAAAATAAGCTACAATGCTCAAATGGATTCAATACCTACTCTAATAACTTCAGAGCTATCAAAAACCCATGTTTAGCCTCTTTATGTTCCCAAAAAGACCAAAACCTGAGAAAGTTATGCCTCTTTCTCTCTTTTCCCCAATTATGCTGCTAAACTCCCCACAATTCGACCCAAACTCAGCACAAGCACCCCAAACGTGGAAAATTCCCTACAAACTTAGCACGATTCCTGCTCGGCGGGTGAATTTGAAGGATCGTTAAAATGTTCTCCAAGCCCCCGAATTTCCACGTGCCCCTGGTCACCTTGGGTCCATAGGACCTAGGGTTGGGCCCCAGGGCTGGTCCCCCTCTGCTTGTTGTTTTCGGGCACGTTCACATGTGCAGTGCAGGGCTGGTGGTTTAGTCTGGCGCTGGCAGTTCAGGTTAGTAGGCGGTTAATGTCGTGGTGCTCACATGGGCAGATAATGAGGCGGTTATGCTAGCGGGTATGGCGGAGGTTCATATGGTGGGCGGTTAAGTTAACGTGGCTATCACATGGGAGTGTCTTGGAGGTTATGGTTAACGCCACGGGGGCGGGCTAGGGCCTAGCCCCCAACCCCCCTTGCCATATGCACCCATACCACACAATATAAAAATGTTTTCCGCCCACCGTTAACAAGGAACACATATAACGAGAATGGAAAAGGTTGTGGTTTATATATATGAGGTTGTGGGTTCGAAATCCACAAAGGTGCAGTTCCAACCTGACAAAATTTTAGTGGCCACTGAGGTGCCATGTGGTAGCCTCTGGCTTGGCCACATCACCAACCACCAAAACCAATATAAATCGACCCAACCAACACCAATGAGAGAATGCCAAGTGTCGCGATGCCATCTACACCTAAAGCCCAGTCACCCTGCCCAATCAACAAGCCCAATCATTTGTACGGGCTGCTAACTAGGCAACCTGCACACTATATTTTAAAAATTTAGTTGTTTCCAAAATCAATCAGAACTCATTTCTGGGAGCATACGATGTCTTTTTTCCATGAAACAAGTTGTGTTAGATTTATAATGCGAAATCTATTCAGTCGTTCAATTTTCGAGCCATTATGAAAACTTTCATTTTTGAGCATATTTTTGAGCACCAGATCAGAGGTGGTACTAATTAAATGGATAATCTTTGGATGGCCATATATTTGGATCCGAGAGTCATATTGGAGTAAAATTTATATTTTTGGAATCGTCTTGATGAGAGGAATGCGATGGTATCATCCGTTTTGATTTTCTCAAGAGTAAAAGAAAGTGATAAATTTGGACCTCATTTCCATAACTAGACCATGTAGATCGGGTCATCTTAGTAACTGCCTCTTATTAACCTTTGTTAGGGCTAGGGATAGTATGAGGTATGTAATATTTTACATGCCCCTTTGATATATCTTTTCTACATTACTCAATTATGATCACAAAATGAATATGTTGGGTAAAGATGTTGAGTGTGTCATCTCTTGGAATATAAAATGCTAAAAAATAAAATATAGTTACAAATACTTTAAGTTATGTTTATTTCATATTTTTCAAATGAAAAATATAAAAAATATATTATACTAGCTATGTCCAATAAATTTTCTTGAATAGGATCCTCTATCAAGGCATAAGAAGTATGGTTGCAATGAAAGCATTGATGTGGAAGACTACAATGGAGCTAAAATAGCTAGCCCAACATAGAGGCCCTACACCTAGTGCTATAACATTATCAGATGTTGGTTCTTGACAAGACGTTACCACAAATGTGTCATGTTGAACAAGACCATGTGTTAGGAATGTCATAGTACTAGTGGCCTGAATGTTATCTCTAAGCTAAGGTGGATGTGTGAGAAAGGGGGTAGGTAATTTCCAAAGAGTAGGAATCTCTTTCAATGGGTTATGCCTGGTAGTTTCTTGATCCTTAGCAGAGCTAAGACCAAACCCTTGGATCTCTCATGTCAAAATAATCAACAAATAGACACATAATGAAGATGGCCCATAGTTTTCAAAGAAAATACAAGGGAATCTCCCTATTATTGTAGGGAGGTTTATCAAATACCATAAACCATTGATCCATCCAATTATATCTCCATGTTGAGAATGTGCACTAGTCCATACAAAGAAATCACTTTATCGAATCGGGTGGTTGGTTGATTATAGGGTTAATGAACAATTGAACAATACTCTCTTTGCTTATATTCAATTTTTTAACATCTTCCTTGCTAATGCTAGTTGAATAGTACTCTTTCACCCTAGTCCTATATTTAGATACATTAGAGAGTTGGCCATAGAGATGGCTAATGAAAGCGACAATGGTGTCAAGTGGCCAACGAAATATCGGATCACTCTCTTGCAATCCTAACTTGTCCAAATTGGTTTTTAATTTCATTTAGACATTGATTAATTTCATTCTATGGGTATTATGGGGAGTTAATACTTGGGTTTTCATTAGATTTTGCAACATGGTGATGGTGTGGGAAGTCAATGATTTGTTAGGATTATTTGAGCAAGACCCAAGTTCGAATTCTTGGCCATGTAAAATAATGTGCAAGCCACACCTAACAGGAAACTCATGATTTAATGTAAGGCCAAGACATCCCAGAAAGCCCCATTTGACATCCTTGTCCTAAGGGCACCTACCCTTCCAACCAAGCCACAATACGCCACATTTCCTTCATAGGGATTGAATCTAAAAGGGAATGAACTTAATTCCTCCTTTGTACCACCCAACTACTATCCTATGGACTTCTTAATAAGTATATTTTAATTCCTACTTGGAATTTAAGTGAGAGCATACCTAATTCTTAGCTAAGGACTCACAAGTGTGGATCTTGAATACCATCTTTATTAAAATTAGTTCCCATTACTTTTCATGCAAAAGATCGACACTATACCCTACATTTGTGGTAGCAGTGATTGACACATATGGAAGATCTCCTCACTAGGAGGTTCATCAATTACAATGTTCAAATTATATGTGTAGGCTTGAATTGGCAATGGAGTTCTATACATCATGATGATATGACATGGTTAGGAAGAAAATTGAATCAATAAGTAATCATTGGATACCCAAATGAAGCGTCATTAAAACTTTGGAGAAATTGGTACTATAATAAGAAAATGTTATAATAACTTGGAAACATTGTTGCACCTAGGTTTCCCATAGGATAAGTGTGAAAAAAAAAAACTTAAAACATGTTGATTTTGTGCATAATTTATCTCATTGTATCACATTGGCTAAGTCACATTAGAAGTGCATTGACCAATATGACTCATAAGCATTTTTAAGTAGTCGTTGTTTATTTAAGTGCACTTACGTAAATAAAACCTTTTTATCTTTTACCTAATAATATATTCCCTCTGATAATGATTTTAATTTACAATGATATTGAATATAAAATATTTATGAACAATTTACCCATAAAATTCCAACCTATGCACTGAAAATACAAAAACATTAACACTACATTAGTGAGTCTCCACACATAGAATATCATATAATACTGAATCAAAATAAAAACCCACAATCTCTCGACACTTCGTCAAACTACGAGAGAAAGTGCAATCATTTTATTAGTCCTAGGAAAATACTTTAGAGTTTCAGTCTTAATCCTTGACACAGTTTATTTGTACATCCGTAGCTGCCCTACCCGCAAGTATCGTGATCGGACGATGTTAAAGCGCGAACTATTCGTAAAATTGACTTACTTAGGGCTGGACTAATCTTCCTTCCTACACTTCTAAAATTTACTCTCTAAAAATTCAAACTTGTAGTTATTGGTTTGTGCTCTTTAGAATGGAATTTGCTAGCATATATGAGGATTATTCCACTGATTTTTGACAATTTTCTCACACTCCGCCACTAAAAATTGAGAATCTGGAATACGTATGAACTGGAATTTGAAGGGTCAAAATATCAAAATTTCTAGTTTTTCCGAATAAAAGGATCCCTTCATATTTGTCCAAATTCTCAATCAAAATTTGCGAGTATGAATGCATATGAACTGAAATTTGAAGGGTCAAACAATCAAAATTTCTCCGACATTTCCAGACAAAAGAATTCCACAATTTCCTTCCGTATTCCCGAGAGAAACGGGCGGTTATTTGTTCCTGTAACAACCAAATACAGTACCTTTCATATATGTTGCCGCACAGCTTTCCCCTTGTGTACATACAGTATTGACACTAGACAATACAAGGCAGAGTAATAATTCTGCTGTGTACTTTTGTTGCAGGAATGCACGTTCCTCGTCGCCTCGAGTAGACCTGCCTCGTTTTTTCTTTGTAAGCGCACTGAAACTTCTCGTACACTGTCTTCAATCCGTCCTTAAGAGTCCTCTCTTTCCTGAGTTTCCTCAAACTCAATTTTCTTATTTCCGGATTGACGCCAAGCGTCAGAAGCGGTAGAGCTCTGAGCATTACGGAGCTAATTTGGGGTTTTTCCAGTGATTTGTAGTCAGAATTTTGCATCGGTGACCGAGCAAAGAAATCCAGCCATGTCCGCCAAGGGATGTGTGACTCGGAATGATTGCGGCCGCCATGGCCACTGGTGGGAAGAGTTGCCCTTCAGGAGATTCCTGCAGGTTCTGTTGGCATTCCTCTTGATCGTGCTGTTCGTGATTCTCGTCATTTTCTTGGCGCTGCATCCGCACAAGCCACGGTTCTACCTGCAGAATGCTACGGTCAGCGTGCTGAATGTGAGCGACGGATTGCTCACTTCCAACCTGCAGTTCACCGTGGTGTCGCGCAACCCGAATGACAGGATCGGTGTCATCTACGACAGTCTGAGCACCTACGTCTCGTATCTGAATCAGCAGATCACGGCCGAGTTCCCGTTGCCCCCTTTCTACCAGGACCACAACGATATCAGTGTCTTGGCTCCCATTTTATACGGGAATTCCGTTCCCCTGGCTCCCGTCGTCTGTGAGCACCTGAATGACGAGAGGCTCAAAGGGTCGCTGAGCTTGAGTCTGAGAATGGAGGGAAGGATCCGCTGGAAGGTGGGCAGCTGGAGTTCTGGGCATTATCATTTGAATGTCAATTGCGAAGCCATCCTCTGGCTGAGCAATAACGGCATCGGAGGACAAGTTCCTCTGCAGCCCGGCACCAGATGCCATGTGGAGGTCTAAGAGGTTGAAATTTATCAGAGTTCCATGGTAATTTAATTCCCTGGTAGTCAGTCAGTCTGCTTCTGGTTTTATTTCAATAAGTTGAGCAATTCCTTTCCCCCACTCGCCTGCTCTGTTGTTTGTGTGAAGCTCTGGATCTGGTGCGCGGGAATGTTATCCTGATACTGAGCCCCAAATTTCGGAAAATAAATTCATAAATCCGAGTACTTTAGTCCTACATTTGTAATGGGAGAGAGAGATTTTAGGATTTTGTATGTACAAGTTTTTTCCTAGGACATGCGGTATGGCATTTTTCATAATAGCGTTTATTGTGCAATGTTTATGATGTCAAAGTTGTTTCACTGATCATCATTTGAATTGCTATCAATGTGTTTGTTATTGAGCTTTATTATAATCAAGGACAGTCATAAGTAAAGGTTATTAATGATCAGAGGTAATGTTGTTGTTATTCAATTTTATTATAATCCAAGGACAATTATCCCGGATCACTTTCTTGCATTCGCTATGATATACAACGTCGAGGACCATAATAGCAATGGATTCATCCATTGAGTTGTTGCATTTCTCTATTCTGAATTTTTCCTGTTTTTAAATATTGACTCATATTATTCTTTTATAGTTACCCTCCATACATCATATTGACTTGCTTCATTATAATTTAAGGGCTCAACAACATTTAAAATGATAGTCATAAGAGCATAGTCTTTATACCTTGTTGGTAAATGAGTCTGCCTAAATGATCTCTTTGGTAGCAGAGTTTCCTGAAATTTTTCTTGCTCTCTCCTTAGTTGACTCAGATTGCTAACTGTACCTGCATCAATTGATGAGAGTTAAGCAACTGAAAAGCCTCCCAAAAACTAACATATTGGTCAGTTCGGATGCACCTCGATGATGGAACTACCTTTGTTGCTAATTTTCGTTGACCCTCTGATATTGCTGTGTTGCATCATTGTGCATTGCGTAGTTGATGCCTCTGCTCTGCGTTGCTTCACACTTTGGCACTCTAGCTCTGCCATTGTTGCTCCATTATCCCTTGCACCAATTGACACCCGTCATTCTGCTACTGTCATTACTTGGGCTCTTGTATCTGTATGTGATTCAAGAGTTTGGGCACCTCAAGGATCATGCCCTTCTTTATGCAGTTGATCTACAACTCCATATCACTCCACTTCTTGGGTGCATGAGCACTCATGGTGCATCCATCATCATAATCCTCATCAGCCTGAGTTGGAGCAGCCTTCAAGTCAAATTCTTCCTTGCCCTTCTTCTTTAGAGGGCACTTTGTGGCGAAATGTCCTAGCTCCCCACATTTGATGCATCTGACCATCGAGAGGTCCTTTTTTCTCCTTTTTTGTTGTCCTTGTTGTGCATTAGGTGCGAGAGTCACGTATTCCTCTTCCTCCTTCTGGACATTGATCCATTTGCTACTGCGTCCTGCCTTGGTACACCATCTGGTCTCTTCTTGTCGAAGAGTTTCCCACATCTCTTCCCAGCTTGGAAGAGCTGCCCTACCCAAAATTCCTTGGACAAAGGTCTCCCAGTGTTTAGTGACTGTATTCAGGGTAGTCCTGACCATAAGTCCAACATCTGGTGTAGCCCCTACGAAAGCTATCTCATCTTGGATCCCTTGCAATCTAACGAGGTAAGGGTCGATTTCTTCTCCCTTCTGCATCTGAAATAATCTTAGCTAGTTCTCAAGCAACATCTTCCATTGGACGAAAGATCCCTGGTACATAGTGGTAAAGGCCTCCCACATTTCTCTTGTTTTGTTCTTCTCAGTAATATGTGGGATCACATGATCCTTGACTCCATACATGATCATGTGTTTTTCTCTTTCCTGAGCCTCCTTGTACTTCTTGAGAGGATCAACATCAATCAAAACAATAATAGTGTTCAAGCATGATCCTTGATGTGATGTTCATACAAAACTGCTAGGATCCTGGCCTTCCAGATGACAAAGTTGGATGCTCCATCCAACATGTCTCGATCCCTCAGTGCATTCACAACCATCTCTTCTCAACTAAGTGTCGAACAAGTCCATTTCTCCCTCTTTTGTTGCTTCCTAAAAAAACCCTAATCTGGATTTTTTTGGCAATATAAGCCCTCTAAGGAACAAGCTCCCTCCAAACTTCGATTTCCTTCACGGAAACCCTTCTGCCAATAGATATTGATACAATCCTATTTGATATTTCTTTGTTGCTTCTCATCACTAGATCTAGACTTCTTAGCAAGAAATATTCTGAGGAACTACTTCCCTCTACTTTTCTTCTGCCCCATTAGACATTTTTTTTGCACTAACAAAATCGGTGCCCCACCAGCAACTTCATAAAGAACTATATTGCACCTTTAGCCATGAAAATTCAAAAAATTGAGACACAAAAGCCTCTGCACTGACCTAGCAAGCATTGCGCTGCCTTCTGCAACTACAACGTCACCCTAGCAGGCTGACGCCTCACATAGGCTCTGCGTGTTAATTTTGGGAAACTAGGTCCAAACTCCATGTTGCACTATTCATATAATGATGATTGTATTTTTTTTGGATTCCTCTTTCAGAGAGGTGCAAGATTGATCTAAGGATCATCTTGTTTGGATGAGCAAAACATATATTTTTATTTTGTTTTCCACACATATGAAAGGTTGGCCAGATTTGTAATGTAGGCTCACAAGCCCAATAGATGTGTCACACACCCTCATTGATGGATATAAATTGGAGAGAGATGATGTTCATTTCATCATCAACTCATCACACACATTATTCTTCTGATCTGATTGGTTTGTACAGCCTAGGAGAGGCTTCCCTCCCTCACACGTGTGAATCTGAACTTGAAAAAGTTGTAAATTTCATATTGTTTTTAGGGTTTCTGGACAGTGTTGACCAACGTTTACTTTGGCTCAACTCTTGGATTTTGACTTCAATTTTTGGACCAAAAATCGATTTCTTGAGGTTGCATTGGAGGGCACAAAAATCGAGGAGAAGCAGTGACTTTGACTGTTGTCTGTTGACTTTAGCTTTGACTGCAGCATTGAATTTTGTGTTGACCAGTTTGGATTGACTTGCATTGACTTTTTGGAGTTTTCTTTGAGGGGTGTGTGTGACACTTGGAGAAAGGTTGATTTGACTATTGGAGAAGTTGGTTTGACCAACTCAAGAATTTGCTAGCTAGGGCATCCTGTTGACTGTTGTAACAAACATTTATCTATCCATTTGCTGGAAAAGGAGAATTACACATTCTGATACATTATTTGGAAAGTATTATGTTGATCTATTTTTATGTTCTATCAGAATTTTACTTTCAAGTTTATGTGATTGCTAAATCTGAATTGGGCCTTAAATAAGATTGAAGTAAAGTTTCATTTAGGCATAGAACATACCATGGTTATCTAAATTTTACATGGTATCAGTGCTAAGGTGAAGAAAAATCCCAAGATAGTGTGAAGAGCAATCACCAAAGAAGAAGTCATATCAAGGATCAATGGCCTCCACATACAAGGGTTTCAAGTTTGATAAGTTGACTGACAAGCCTGATTATCATGCATGGAAGATGTCTTTGGATTTGGAAGATCAATATGTCATGGATTATGTGTAGGGGAAGATCCATGAGCCTCCATCAAATGCACCAATTGCCATAAAGACGAAGTATAGAAAAGAGGAAATCAAAGCAAATATGATTATCAAGGATTCAATACATAAGCACTTGGTTGCTTACATATCCAAGCTCACACATCTAAAGAGATGTATGATAAGTTGGTTAGCATGTTCAGGGCTAGAAATGCTAATCAAGTGCTTTTCATCAAGAAAAAGTTGAAGAATATCAAGAAGGGAAAAGATGAATCCATCTAGTCATATTTTATGAGGCTCACAGAAATCAAGAATGATCTCCTTGCCATAGGAGAAGAAGTAGTTGATCGAGAGTTCGTCCTCATTGCTCTTGGAGGACTTCCTCGAGACTGGTATGTACTTAATACTACGATTCTTAATAATAATGTGATTCCTGATTTTGATGAATTGCTGACAAGCTGCACTCAAGAGGAGACAAGAATGATGGAGAGAGACCATCCCGCTAATGGAAATGGAGGTGACTCTACTGCGTTCACTGCTCATGCAAAGAAGAAGAACCATGGTGGCTCGAGAAATCAAAACCATGGAAGAGCGGGGCCCAAATGAAGGAAGGGAAGATGTTACACTTGTAACAAGACCAGTCACTATTCAAGAGAGTTCCCCAATAGAAGGGATTATCCCAGGGACGATGACAACAACAACTTCAGGTGGAATGGCAATCAAAGGAACAACAGGTTCAAATGAAAGAGGAAGGCTCCCTCTGATTGAAGTGGAAATGTCAAACCTTTCAAGAGGTCAAGGAATTCTAGGTGTGATGAGTCTAATGTTGTTGATAATAAGAAAAATGAATATATTATTGTATCTGCCCTCTCTGCTGCATCTCCTCTCGACACCCTGGATGATTGGTTGATTGATAGTGGTGCTTCAAGGCACCTAACTGGTTATAAATATTCCATCTTTGATTTTATTTAGAAGGATACTAATTTAAAAATTATCCTTAGAGATAATACCACCTATCCCGTGAAAGGGATAGGAACTATGGCCCTTCATCTATCTCAAGGTCAAGTCCTCTGCTTACAAGATGTGTTGTACATACCAGATTTGAAGAACCTTGTGTCCATTTCGGCAATGGAAGGATAATGATTCAAGGTGGCATTCATTTATGGAAAGTTACACATCTGGAAGAAGAACTTCAAAGAAGTTCTTACTATTGGTTTTAGAGTTGATACACTCTATCAGGTTGGCGGAAGTCTGTTGGGGGCTATGTCATTTGACATAACTCTTCAAACCGAGCTATGGCACTGAAGGTTTGCACACCTTCAATACAAAGCCCTTCTTGAAGCAAGGAAGGTGGTTACAGGGATGCTCGAGTTTAAAGATGATCATGAAGGTATATGTTAGGGTTGTGTCAAAGGGAAGCATACAAGGGTACCATTCCCCTCAAGTGTCACAAAGACATCAAAAATCTTGCAATTGATACATTCTAATATATTTGGTATGTTGCTCGTAACATCCTTGGGAGGATGTTCCTATTGACTTTTATAGATGACTTCTCTTACAACACCTAGATATATTTCTTGAAGAAGAAGGACGAATCATTCCAATGGTTTTTTGCCTTCAAGGCCTTGGTGGAAAATCAAACCGGGAAGAAAATCAAAATTTTCGGGACTGATAATGGGGCCGAGTATGAGTCAAATTAATTCAATGAATTTTGCATGGAAGCTATCATTAAGAGGGGAGAACACAACTGTGTATACTCCTTGTTAGCACCCTATGAATTTTTTGACAGGCAAACAGGGGGCTAAAATGTTTTTTGAGCCTTCAAGGAATACATTTCCTCTGAAAACATATCATCCCTGAAGCCTCCTTGTGTCTTTGTCCTTTGAAACATTCTTTGCTGTTGTTTCCACTAAAAAGCCTCTCTGTTTCTGTGAAGAAAATGCTTCAAAAGGCCTCCATTCCCCCCTAAACCTCTGTTTTCATCACCTTTTTCCCCTTCTGCAAAGTCCTCCAAATTCCATTTTTGACCTTCTAAATCATCCTAACTCCCCTTTTAAACCTCACAAATATCCTTTGTCAGGCTTAAAAGTCCCCTTTTCCCTCTACCAAATCCCTCTTTTAGCCTTAAAAATCATCTTTTTCGGCTTAAAAACACTCATTTTACATATAAGGCTTTAGCCCCTTTCAGCCAGCCCCTTAACCACTTCCCCACGTGACCCGAGCACTAAGACCAGGCGCTAAAGGCCTGGGCGCTAATCGCAATCGGAACATTCCAGGGGGCATGTTTCATTTGATAACTTAAAAAGTTTCGATGCGAGATTTTGTTCTGTGGAACTCCCACTGCAATCTCGATCGTCGATCTTTAAAAGATCGGACGGTCAGCGCTAACTCCGCATGCACCTGTCTCCTCTATCCTATCACCCCTCCGATTACATGAGATTCGTCGATCTGTCTTCAGATCAGATGGTGATTTCTCAATCGCAGATCGAAAATCGCCCAATCTCGTATCGTTGGTCCTCTCGATTGGCATGCCCCGATTGAATCCTAGCCGTGCATCTCGCCAAATCCAACAGCCCGGATTCCTCCTCACTCTGCCCCTATGTCCCCGATTGGTCACCCCCGATCCAATTGCAACCGTTTATCTCTTTGGATCGAACGGTCCTCATTCGTCCCGCCCATTTTTTTAACCCTTTGCCTTCCGCTTCCCCTTTTTAATCTTGACCGTCCATCCTATAGATCTGACGGCCAGATTCAAACCCGCCGTGGACTGTTCACCGCTTAACCAACTGCACATCTCCCCTCATCGCGCTGCAACCTCTGTCATCCAATCTCAGCCGTCCATTGATCTCTGATCTACGATCCATATTGCATCGCGTCTCCACCATAGTTTGTTCATCGGATTTCCCTATTAACCTCATCAGATGATCCCAACCGTCGATCTCCTCCTGAGATCCGATGGCTCACAGTAAATCGCCCTCCACCCATGCTGGGTCCCATATTATAGGCTCTGCCTACGTTCATTTTCATGAATTTTCTGTGTATTCACCCGAAACCTTAGACTTTAGTGTTTTACACTAAAATCTATTTTCCTCCGTTCAACTCTTTCAAACTTCTTCCACGGAAAGTCTCAATCGTCGATCATCATCTGCCCACCTAATCAGATGGTTCACGACTCCTTCTGCTCCAAATCTTCATAAGTTCACCCCTTCCACCATTTCCGCCACTGATTCCACAGGCCTCCATAGTAATCTTTTGCCACCTCCCCTGGATTTTCATAATGAGTTTATTGCATTGTGCAGGGTATACGGAGTGGTAAATTCACTCTATTTTCCATAATCATAGCCACTATGATTCGAAATGCAGAGAGGCCATTACAGCAGCGGCCAAACGAATTTGCAGAGACAGATTAAAGGGATTTGGGCCTATTAATTGAATATTAGCACCTAATCCTGTGTTCAAAGGAAGAAGACACAGTTTGAAGACTAATGCATATGAAACAAGCCATATCCATGCTTCAGCATCAGCAGTACATTTTCTCAGACAGTACACCTTTGATAGAAGTCTCCATGCCTCCTCGAGCTCTAAAAATCCATTTCACTGACAGAAGCTTCTTAAAGACTGTCAAGACAACAGTTATGGAAGCATGGAAACCCATAAGACCCTCAGTCACCGTACTTGCTTCATAAGACAAAACAGAGTGCCTTACAGCCAGAAAGGACTTCAAAGAACACATCCGAGGTCAAAATCGACCTGACAGAGACTCCAAACCAGACTATAGAGTACAGTGTAGCGCTATTAAGCAGAGTGGGCATGGACACTTCCTCCACTCTGTCTTAATGAATCCATTAAATGTATATCTTCTTCTACTGCTATTCATTCTCCTATAAGAACCCCTGAAGAACATATTGTAAAGGTTGTTGTTGTTGCTGTAAGTGTAGGGATTCATTCGACTATTAGAACAATTTTGGAGGGGAGTAGCTGAGTAGTTTGTAATTTAGTAGGCTGGGAGGAGAAGTTTGGACTGTAATCAACCATTGAGCTTAGAGTACGTGACTAGTTTTGCACATCGATTAATCAAGAAAATTTCACAGGATCCTGGTCTATATTATGGGTGATGTTTCTCTTATTGCATTGTCTTATTTCATTTTAATCATATTTTCCATTTATTCTCTAATAAGAAATCAATAAATCAAGCTTAATATATACCCCTGCATGGTACCTTAATTCCCACTGCTCTTATTATCCTCGATGTTTTTCTGCCGATAGTGAATCTAAGAGAATTCATGCAATTTAACCAGTTAAAGATGTTGGTCCAGCCCATGCTTACTGATGTGTGGATTTGGGATCTGCTGCTTAGATGTTCTAGTTGGGTTTGAGCTGGAAGAATTGGGATACCGGGGATTTAGTGTAAGCCCTATCCACTGGGGTCCTTTTCCAACAGTTTGGCCTTTCAAATATCCCTTGAGCTGGTGTCAAAGCATTGAAGGTTAAAAGCCCTTCTCTGATCTTAGGCCTAGTTCTGTGTTAAATCTTATCTCTGCTTTTCTCTTGGAATATGCTGAAGTAGACCTAGAGTTATATGATCTCTGGTCTGATCTTAAGTTTCCCTCTTACCTTCATTGAGAGTGGCCTTTGAGTATGTCAAAGTAGGCCTGGATTTAAATGATATCTGATTTGATCTCTAGACAGGCATTGGTTTCTTTCCTTCTGTCACTTTCATTCCTTATTGTTCCATTCCACCATCTATCTAAAAGATCCTTTAGTATAGACGACTTGCCCTATGGAAAGCCTTGGCATATTTGTTTTGCAAGTAATTCCCTTTCATGACTCCATAGCCCGATGGATGGCACATTCTTAACCTATCCTCTTTTACCGAAACATCCTGTTGTTTTTCTCCTTTCATTCCATAACCTTCTCAGTTAATGGTATCCGACTCAACCCAACGACCAACCAAATCATTTCAAACCCCCATTTGTGCTTCATAACTAGTCTAATACCTCATTTTGAGCTTCAAAGATATATCATTCTTTGCCTTTATTGGAGAGATCCCTCTCTGGGTCCAGGAGGGCTAGATCTTAGGGCCCCAAAGTGGTTGTGATGTTGTCCGGTTTTTTGGTTTTTCCAATCTGGCCAAAACACTAGAACCCCAACATAATGGAAACTCCGCTGGGGAAAAATATGAGAGTCCTTAACTACTAACATTGGTCTGTGTCCCATTGTAGTCTCCAACATAATGGCGACTCCATTGGGGAACAACTCAACCCAATGCCTTTAGATTGGTATTTCATTGCTGATGGTGGACAATAACCTATTTCAAACATCCAAATTCATCCACCTAGCAACTCCACACTCTATAATTCCTAATAGACCAAATGAATCCACTGGTATAAGACTCTGAACTAGTTGAGAAGATGTAGTGACCTTCTTTGTAGAAACATGGATCCAAATATGGACCAAGAAACAAAGCTATATGCTTTGGAGGATCAATTGATAAAACCGGTGAACAGATTTGGTGAAGCAGTGAAGATGTATGCGGATAATTTAAATACAAATGTTGATTATCTAGAGCAACCCATGCATTTTCTAGAGCAAGAGCAAACTCCAGGCCTAGACAATGAGCCATACATGTACGATGCTCAAGAGTCTATAGAAGATGAAGAAGAAAGTGATCAGGAACTGCCTGATTACTTACCCATGTCTTGTACTATGTTGATTGGAGAAAATCAGGGCTTAATGAAAAAAGCTAATAGGGAGTGTTGCATTGAGGGAACAAGTGACCACATGGAAGGTGCATAATCCGAGGTAGAAGAAGAACCAGCACGCGTAGAGGCCCCCCCTCTGGCTGATAATTCATCTCAGATTCCACTAGAAGAGTGGCACCGTGATCATAAGGAATTGCTCGAATCAGAAAGAGATCAGGAAACATCGGAAATCCCTCAAGGTTTCCCTGCTAGCACAAGTGAAGATTCCGCAGAAGAGGCTCAAGAAGATATCCAGCCTCCAGAACAGTAAGTACAAGAAACAAAGGACTATTGTTCTTCTGTCTATATTAAAAGAGAAATTTCTCTGTTGACAGAAGAAGAGATGCACTGAATATTAAACACGCAGTCCACCTCTGAAATATTTTATAGAATAGATACTCTTGCTCATTCATTTATTGAGTTTGATGATACAGAACCCGAAAACTCCTCTGTGCATCTAAATGAAGAAAGACTTGCTGAGAATCTGACAGGTTTGATTGGTGACATTGCTTACAATTACAATTTTCCTGTTTATGATCTGTTTGATGACAATTGTTTCCAAAGGGAAGCCAAGCTTGCAGAACCATCATCAACAGACTCATGGGAGGAAGATTCGGGCCAGCAACTCCAGGGAAGTAATGAACCAAGTCAACCTATCTATGACATTGATAAAGAAAGTTATGAGAGCCTAGTAATAGATGAATATTCTTGGAATTTTCACTCTGTTACACCTCAGATCATCAATGATTATTTTCATGTGATTGGAGACCAGCAGTCCTTCTTTTTAGAGGATGAGGAAGAAAGCAAAGAAGAGATTTTTGAGCATGATGGAAGTAAGGAGATTTCTCTTGAAAAGGAGGAAGCAATGGAACATACCCCCGCTCAATAATACATGGATCTTTTCATGGAGCTCAGCCCATCAGAGAAAAATATATCAGAGCTCCAAGAGGACACAGCTGCAATATATGATGAGTCCTCTAGTTCAGAAAATGAAGAAGATGAGGGAGATTCTCTTTCTCAATAGAATCTTATTCTTGACCTAGTGGTAGAAGAAGAAATCCTGGTTGAAGCCTTCCTTCCAAATATTCACAACCAGGTATCATTTCATGATCCTTATGATATTTTCCTGTAAACATTTGAAGAAGGATCAAAGGTCTCTTTGAGCAGCATGTTGCAGACAACAAGAAAATTTTTAAAAGCTGCTGTTGAGGAACAAAGAGAATGGTAGTGGCCCTACCTATCCAGCATGCTCAAAGAATTGTGCAGAAAATACCAATCCTGGGATCATTTGATGGACTGGATGCATTGGAAGAGAATGTTTGTAAGCTATACTTGTAAATACGTCAAGTTAGAGTAGGGTAGGTAGAAAATCTCAATAAAGCTCAGTCTGTGAGCATTTAGTTAGTTGCTTTAATTTATGCAAAATTTCAGTCCATGAGCAATTTTGTCTTTATGCCATGGTCCACAGCAAGCTAGATAGTCTAATCCTGGCTTGACTATTTTTCAATTTCTATCTTAGAATGTAGAGAAGAAATCTGCTAGAGAGTTTAATCTTAGCAGATAATAGTGTAGGTAGAGAAACTATAAGGCCAACAATTTAATTTGGTCTCATGGAGTAATAAGGGTAGAAGTAGAATAGGTTTATTTTCTTGTTTGTAAAAAATTGATGATGTAAAGGGTCTGCAAGTCCAAATGCACCTAGAAGAAAAATGTTAGGACTATAGTATGGGTAGGTAGTTGCTTGGGAGAATATTTCTGCTGATATGATGTCTTCATGATTTGTGGCAGTTGATCTAAGAAAGAAAATGGACGTGTCAAGTAATAGGCATCTAGCCTACTCCAAAGATCATTCTCTGAATTCTTGACACCTTCAAGAAGATGCCATCCCCATGTGGAGCCACTGTTAGCCCCCTATGAATTTTTTGACAGGAAAACAGGGGGCTAAAATGTTTTTTGAGCCTTCAAGGAATAAATTTCCTCTAAAAAAATATCATCCCTGGAGCCTCCTTGTGTCTTTGTCCTTTGAAACAATCTTCATTGTTGTTTCCACTAAAAAGCCTCTCTGTTTCTGTGAATAAAATGCTTCAAAAGGCCTCCATTCCCCCTATTTCATTCCCCCCTAAACCTATGTTTTAATCACCTTTTTCCCCTTCTGAAAAGTCCTCCAAATTCCCTTTTTGACCTTCTAAATCATCCTAACTCCCCTTTTAAACCTCAAAAATATCCTTTGTTCGGCTTAAAAGTCCCTTTTTCCCTCTACCGAATCCCTCTTTTAGCCTTAAAAATCCTCTTTTTCGACTTAAAAACACTCATTTTACATATAAGGCTTTAGCTCCTTTCGACCAGCCCCTTAACCACTTCCCCACGTGACCCGAGCGCTAAGACCAAGCGCTAAAGGCCTAGGCGCTAATCGCAATCAAAACATTCCAGGGGGCGCATTTCCTTTAATAACTTAAAAAATTTCCGATGCGATATTTTGTTCTGTGGAACTCCCACTGCGATCTCGACCGTCGATATTTAAAAGATTGGACGGTCAGTGCTAACTCCGCATGCACCCATATCCTCTCTCCTATCACCCCTCCGATTACATGAGAGCCATCGATCTATCTTTAGATCGGACGGTGATTACTCAATCGCAGATCGCAAATCTCCCAATCAAGTATCGTTTGTCCTCCCAATTGGCGTGCCTCGATTGAATCCTAGCCGTCCATCCCGCCAGATCCAACGGCTCGGATTCCTCCTCACTCCGCCCCTATGTCCCCGATTGGTCACCCCTGATCTAATCGCAACCATTGATCTCTTTGGATTGAACGATCCTCATTCATCTCGCCCATTTTATTAACCCTTTGCCTTCTGCTTCCCCTTTTTAATCTTGACCGTCCATGCTATAGATCTGATGGCCAGAGTCAAATCCGCCGTGGATTGTTCACCGCTTAACCGACCACACATCTCCCCTCATCGCGCTACAACCTCCGTCATCCAATCTCAGCCGTCATGATTGATCTCCAATCTACGGTCCATATTGCATCGCGTCTCCGCCATAGTTTGTTCATCAGATTTCCATATTAACCTCATCGGATGATCCCAACCGTCGATCTCCTCCTGAGATCCGATGGCTCACAGTAAATCTCCCTCCACCCATGTCGGGTCCCACATTATAGGCTCCGCCTATGTTCATTTTCATGAATTTTCTGTGTATTCACCCGAAAAATTAGACTTTAGTGTTTTACACTAAAATCTATTTTCCTCCATTCAACTCTTTCAACCTTCTTCCATGGAAAGTCTCAATCGTTGATCATCATCTGCCCACTTAATCAGATGGTTCATGACTCCTTCTGCTCCAAATCTTCATCAGTTCACCCCTTCCACCATTTTCGCCACTGATTCCACAGGCCTCCACAGTAATCTTCTTCCACCTCCCCTGGATTTTCATAGTGAGTTTATTGCATTGTGTAGGGTATACGGAGTGGTAAATTCACTCTATTTTCCATAATCACAGCCATTGTGATTTGAAAAGAAGAGAGGCCATTACAGCAGTGGCCAAACGAATTTGCAGAGACAGATTAAAGGGATTTGGGACTGTTAATTGAATATTAGCACCTAATCCCGTGTTCAAAGGAAGAAGACGCAGTTTGAAGACTAATGCACATGAAACAAGCCATATCCGTGCTTCAACATCAGTAGTACATTTTCTCAGACAGTACACCTTCGACAGAAGTCTCCATGCCTCCTCGAGCTCCGACAAGCCATTTCACTGACAGAAGCTTCTTAAATACTGTCAAGATAGCAGTTATGGAAGCATGGAAACCTAGAAGACCCTCAGTCACCTTACTTGCTTCAGAAGACAAAACAGAGTGCCTTACAGCCAGAAAGGACTTCAAAGAACACATTTGAGGTCAAAATCGACCTGACAGAGACTCCAAACCAGACTTTAGAGTACAATGCAGCGCTATTAAGCAGAGTGGGCGTGGACACTTCCTCCACTCTGTCTTAATGAATCCATTAAATGTATATTTTCTTCTACTGCTATTCATTCTCCTATAAGAACCCCTGAAGAACATATTGTAAAGGTTGTTATTGTTGTTGTTAGTGTAGGGATTCATTCGATTGTTAGAACAATTTTAGAGGGGAGTAGCTGAGTAGTTTTTAATTTAGTAGGTTGGGAGGAGAAGTTTGGACTGTAATCAGCCATTGAGCTCAGAGTACGTGACTAGTTTTGCACATCGATTAATCAAGAAAATTTCACAGGATCCTGGTCTATATTACGAGTGATGTTTCTCTTATTGCATTATCTTATTTAATTTTAATCATATTGTCCATTTATTCTCTGATAAGAAATCAGTAAATCAGGCTTAAGATATACCCCTGCATGGTACCTTAATGCCCACTGCTCTTCTTATCCTCGATGTTTTTCTACCGATAGTGAATCTAAGAGAAAATTCATGCAATTTAACTAGTTAAAGATGTTGGTCCAGCCCATGCTTACTGATGTGTGGATTCAGGATTTGCTGCTTAGATTTTCTGGTTGGGTTTGAGCTAGAAGAATTGGGATACCAGGGATTTAGTGTAAGCCCTATCCACTGGGGTCCTTTTCCAACAGTTTGGCCTTTCAAAGATCCCTTGAGCTGGTGTTAAAGCATTGAAGGTTAAAAGCCCTTCTTTGATCTTAGGCCTAGTTTTGTGATAAATATTATCTTTGTTTTTCTCTTGGAATATGCTGAAGAAAATATGGAGTTAGATGATCTCTAGTCTGATCTTAAGTTTCCCTTTGTACCTTCATTAAGAGTGGCCTTTGAGTATGTCAAAGCAGGTCTGGATTTAAATGATATCTGACTTGATCTCCAGACAGACATTGATTTCTTTCTTTCTGTCACTTTCATTCCTTATTGTTCCATTCCACCGTCTATCTAAAAGATCCTTCAGTATAGATGACTTGTCTTATGGAAAGCCTTGGCATAGTTGTTTTTCAAGTAATTCCCTTTCATGACTCTAAAGCCTGATGGATGGCACAATCTTAACCTATCCTCTTTTGCCGAAACATCCTGTTGTTTTGCTCCTTTCATTCCATAACCTTCTCAGTTAATGGTCTCCGACTCAACCCAACGACCAACCAAATCATTTAAAACCCCCATTTGTGCTTCATACCTAGCCTAATACCTCATTTTGAGATTCAAAGATATATCATTCTTTGCCTTTATTGGAGAGATCCCTCTCCGAGTCCAGGAGGGCTAGATCCTAGGGTCCCAAAGTGGTTGTGATGTTGTCCGGTCTTTTGGTTTTTCCAATCTAGCCAAAACACTGGAACCCCTATACTCCTGAGAAAAATGGTGTTGCTAAAAGAAAGAAAATGACCATTGTGAAAGTTGACCGTGCCATGCTATATGACCAAGGTCTTCCGAAGTTTCTATGGGGAGAAGCTACGAACACTGTTGTATATGCTCAAAATAGATGCCCGCATTCTGCTTTGGACTCCAAAACTCCTGAAGAAGTATTCTTTGGTAAGAAGCCTGATGTCTCCCACCTTATAGTTTTTGGAAGTCCTATTTATTTTCATGTGCCGAAAGAAAAGAGAAGCAAGTTGGATGCTTCTAGAAAGAAGGGAATGTTTTTTGGATACAGTGAAACCTCAAAGGAATATAGAATCTATGTGCCTAGTCAAAGAGAAGTGGAGATATGCCATGATGTCACCTTCTATGAAAATACTGCCCTCAAGAAAGTAAGAAATCTTCCTAGTTCAAAGGAAGACAAAGAAGAGGAAGAATAAGAAAGGAAGCATGAAGAGCCAAAGGATGAACTTATGCTTGATGTTGAAGGACCGATGGATCCTATTGATCCACCTCCTTCCAATAAAAGGAGACTCTCATGGATCAGGGACACTCTCAGAGATGTCGAGACATATTTCCCCAAGGGGGACATTTCGTAAAAGAAATAAACCAAATAGGTACCAAGGGTACCTAGCAGCCATGAGTAGAATTGTACAATATGAGCTTGGATCATTTGAAGAAACCGTTAAGAATCAAGTTTGAAAGGATGCTATGCACCAAAAATATGAGTCCATTATGAAGAATGATGTCTCGTAAGTGGTCCCAAGACCGGAGGATAAATATATTTTCACCTGAAAATGGATCTTCAAGATCAAGCATGGAGCTGATGGAAGTGCTGAAAAGTGCAAGGCAATATTTGTTGCCCGAGTCTTCTCTCAAAAAGAAGGCATAGATTATGATGATATATTTTCACCTGTCGAATTTTATACCACCATCTAATCTATCATTTCCCTTGCTAAAACACAAGGATGGAGTATCCATCAGATGAATGTGAAGACTGCTTCTATGCATGGTTCAATAAAGGAAGAGGTTTATGTGGAGCAACCTCTGGGGTTCAAAGTCCAAGATAGAGACTCATATGTATGCAAGTTTAAGAAAGCCCGATATGGGTTGAAGCAAGCCCCAGGGCTTGGTATGAGAGGATTGATAGCTACTTGATGAAGTTGGGCTTCACTGGAAGTGATGCTGATCCAAAACTTTACTTTAAGGTTAATAAACAAATGCCTCTTATTATAGTTCTCTATGTGGACGATCTCTTCCTAACAGGTGCTAACCCTCTCATTCATAAATGCAAGAGGGAGATAGATTTCGAGTTTGAGATGAAATACCTAGGACTGATGCATTATTTCCTACGCTTGGAGTTCAAGCAAAGGCCAGGCGAGATTTTTATTTTTCAAGGAAAATACGTCGTGAAGCTACTGGAGAGATTTTGTATGGTGGGTTGTAAGTCTATGTCGACGCCGATGGAACTCAAATTTAAGAAGTTGTGTGGAAGTGATGTTAGGTCCGAGGTGGGAAATTCCACCAAGTATCGACAACTTGTAGGGGCCTTGATGTTCTTAGTGAAATCCCATCTGGACGCATTTTTTGCACTAAGCACTTTGAGTCAAAATATGGTTGAGCCTCATCACATTCACTAGATTGGTGCCAAGAATCTATTGAGATATCTTCAGGGCATAATCAACCATGAGTTGAGATACACTGCCGGGAATTTGAGACTCCATGGATATACTGATTTCGATTGGGCTGGCAGTGTGGTGGATCATAAGAGCTCATCTAGATGTTGCTTCACCTTGGGTTCTTCTTCGATATCTTGGATGATTAGGAAGCATAAGTCGGTGGCTTTGAGCATTGCTGAGGCCGAATACATTGTAGCAAGTATGGCCTGTTGTGAATTTGTTTGGTTGAGAAAGCTCTTCAGTGAGTTGTTTGGACATGTTCTAGATACCACTGTGATCCTTTGTGATAATCAGAGTGAGATTTGTCTTTCTGAGAATCCCGTGTTCCATGATCAATCCAAGCATATTGATATTAGGTACCACTTTATCCGGGATATGGTACAACGAGGCGTTGTAAGGCTCGATCACATAGGAATTGATGAGTAGGTCGCAAACATTATCATGAAGCCCCTGGGGAAGGTCAAGTTCCTAACCTTCTATGAGAATATTGGAATCAAGAAGCTATTGTGAGGGTCATGCTTGAGTTGGAAAATGACCTCTAGGAGCTCCAGGGGGCTTGGGGATAGCTTCTTGGAGCTATAAGAACACACGGGGCTAGGCTTCCTGAACCTTGTTGTGCTTCAGCCCCACCGTTATGATTTTGAGCTGGTTCACCCTCTCTTTTATCTATTCCCCACATGCATCCTACCCATGGAGTTCTAGACACAAGGGAAGTACCTCTCATTTTTCTAATGAGGTGGGAAATGTGGATAGAGACCAATAACAAGACCAATGGATGCATTGAACAATGTCGTACTCTCTATGTCTAGGATGGGTTGTGTCCAACACCTTGATCTAGGATCAACTCTGATGAGGTTCTTACCTCTAAACTATCTTCGGGTCAGTAAAATAACTTCAGGTTAGTATGTGGCTCTCTTGAGTCTATTGAGGTTTTACCCTCTAGGTTGACTTCGGGTCGGTGCAATGTGATGTCTTTGTTAATAAATCTCATTTGTTTGCCCTTAGAGTTGGAAAATCATGTTACAGTAGGATGACGCAGGATTGCAAGATAATGATGATGATAATACACGATGGTATTGATGACAGGATGACACAGGTGGATAGATGGAGTTCTCCTTAGTTGAGAGGGAGTGTTAATTTTGGGCAACTAGGTCCAAACTCCATGTTGCACGTTTCATATGATGATGATTATATTTTTGTTCGATTATTCTTTCAGAAAGGTGCAATATTGATCTAAGAATCATCTTGTTTGGATAAGCAGAACATATATTTTTATTTTATTTTCCACACATGTGCAAGGTCGGCTAGATTTGTAATGTAGGTTCACAAGCCTAACAAATTTGTCACACACCCTTATTGATGGATATAAATTGGAGAGAGATGATGTTCATTCCATCATCAACTCATCACACACATTCTTCTTGTGATCTGATTGGTTCGTACAGCCTAGGGCTTCCCTCCCTAACACGTGTGACTCTGAACCTGAAGAAGTTGTTATAATTTTCAGACTGTTTTTAGGGTTTCTAGATAGCGTTGACCAGTGTATACTTTGGGTCAACTCTTGGATTTTGACTTCGATTTTGGGACAAAAATTCTGATTTATTTTGGCTACATTTGTTAAAATTGGACAACTAGGTCCAAACTCTGGGTTGTACTACTCAGATGACGATCCCAATATTTTTATTGGATTCCTCTTTCGGAGAGGTGTAATATTGATCTAAAGATCATCTCGATCAGATGAGAAAAACATGTACTTTGAATTTATTCCACTTATGTGCTAGGTCGTCCTGGAACAAAATATAGACTTAAATGTCTTAAAGGACGTGTCACACACCCCCAAAGATTCCTAAATATTGGAGAGACTTAGAGTTCATTTGACACACACTTTGTGTGGAGGAATTCTCTCTCTGGATAGCATTAGAGCTGTGTATCTATGGACTGTTCTTTATTTGGGTTGTTCTGGGGTGATGTGTGACACGCTTGGCTGAATGACCTATTAGAGAATTTGTTGGTAGAATCATCTTGCTGATCGCCGTAACGCCACCATTTATCATCTCTGTTTTGTCTTGTCTTCTATCGATCTATTAGTATGTTCTATCTTCTTCAGTATTGTGCCCTAATATGAAATGGTGTAGAACATATGCAGAAATTAACATGGTATCAGAGCTAAGGTGAAGACAAAGCCCTAAAAGAAAATAAGGGTGACGTAAGGCTGTGTGGTAGGCCGCAGGCCATACCACCACAGCAGGTGATAGTGTGGGCAGATTTAGGGTCGTTTTGTGCCCTAACCTTCAGTATGAAGAAGTCTTCTCAAATCAACGTCGGAGAGGAGACCGAGGAGCTATAAGTGATAGTGGATCTTTTGAAGGACTGTTTTAGGGTCAAAATAGATCTATGAAGGCTGTCTCCTGTAGCCGAGATTGCTGGGCATATAGGCCGGGGAGAAAGGAAGCTCTTCAGCTATGTATGATTGTGTCAATTAAGGCTATGTATTAGGCCGTCTTAATCAGTTTGATAGATCTGCAACCTAAATCAGTCATCCTGTGATTTGATTTGAGGTAAGAGGGGAACACAGCAAAATTCTGGTGATTATGGCCTTATTGCTAGCAAGTACAATGTAGAAGAAGAAGGCGAGGGGCATTCCATTGTTCCGTCTGCATTCACGCTGGAAAATACCGCACGACCGTGGCCAAGTAAAATTTTAACTTGATGCTCTGTGCGCTATGGGAAATAATGTTCTTTTTCTCTCTCGTCAATACTCGCGAGGCTAAATTAGAGTTATGTCGATTTCCACCCTAGAATCCAATTCATTGAAGCCCGATGGGACTTTTTCTTGCCGGAGTATCTGTGCCAGGAATCACACCGCAATGTTTTCACTTCTAAGTGACAGCGTGAAGATTGATCGATTCATCTTCAAGAATGTGTCATATGCTTCTGTTTATTGGTTCAATCTACCCACGATTCTGAATTTCTTTGATTATTTAATAACTGTGATGTTGTTTACTCCTCTCCACGACTTCTCAATAGCTGCGCAAACCCTCTGCATAATTTTTTTCACCCATAGCTCGGCATTGTTCTTGGCTTTGTCATTTATACGACACACTGAATAATAGATTCACACCTATGAAAAAAAAAAATTATCTGGAGTCCACGGGATTTGAAACAAAGACCTCCTACCTGCCAACATAGTGCCTAACTAACTCACATATGCATTCGAAGTTCTGGGCGTAAGCGGAAATGGCCTGCAATAATATGGTGGAGATATTCCTATTCATCGGTTTGTTGTGTGTAGTTGAAGGTTATTCCGGAATCGATTAAGAAAGACAAATCCACCCATAAGACCTGGTTGATTTTTTTGAGAAAACTCGTGAAATATGTCTGACGAAGAAAAATTATATTCTAAATTAATTCGATATGTAACTTGCTTCATGGGGGTGACCCTAGTCGCAGAGAGATTGGTGCCAAAGTCGCTTTGGGACAATTGAGTAGAACTGGATATATTCTTGCAGTAAAGATGGATGGCCTTACGGTTTATTATTTGGTCACCCACTACTGATCGAATCTTATATCACAATGGACACTCTGACGGGATTACGAACAACATGAATAATGAATGCAGTGATAATCTGTCAAGCTCTCCTAGGCTTAGTATTTGGCCCGATGCTCGTGTTAGCCCCCTATAAATTCCTTGACAAGTAAGCAGGGGGCTAATTTTTTTTATGAGCCTTCAAGGAATGCATTTCTCCTGAAAACACATCATCCTTGAAGTCCCTAGGCTCTCTTCCTTTTGATTATTTCCCTCTGCTGTTCTTAAGTCAATGAGCTCCACTGACTGTGAAATTTTTTTTCTCCAAAAGGCTTTCATTTGCACCTTGTACCCCTGCAGAATTCTCCATTTCATCACTTTTTCCCCTTTTTTCAAAGCCTCCCTTTCACCCCAAAACCCCTCCCCCAGTCCTTCTAAACCTTCCCAGAATCCCCTCTAAACCATACACACACCCCTTGTTTGGATTAAAAACCTTTATTCCCTCTATCGTTACCCTTTCCTAGCCTCAAATTGCATTAAAATGGGCCAAAAAAACCCACTTTCTGCCTTATTACAAGCTAGCACCTTTTGGCCAGTCCCCTCGACCTTTTCTCCACATGACCTGGGCGCTAGCCCGAAAAATCGCTTATCGCAAATGGATATCAAAAGCGCTACCCACCGTCGATCTATACAGATCACACGGTCGTCACAAGCTCCATAGCGCCCGTGGCCCACCCCGTTCACCGCTCCAATCGTATGTCCATCGTCGATCTGATCTGCAGATCGACGGTCTGTATTTCACTCGCCCCAGTGGTCCCCACGCCAAAACACCATGCCGAAAACCGCCGGCTTCTATCGCACCGCCTTTGGAAGGAGGGCGACATTTTCCATTTCGCAGCGATTCCATTCACTGCATGACAGGTGGCCTTGCGCACTATTTGGAAACCGCCCCCCATCGCACGTTATAGTTCAGCCATGGACCCGACGCGATATGCGCATACACCGTCCGATCTGGAGATGTCCATCTAACAGTGATCGTGCCCCGAAGCTGCACGAGGAATAATCCAAGGCAAATAGATCCCTGGCCCACCATCTGTCGTCCTCTGACATGTTCTCAGCCGTCGATCTCCTCCCAAGATTGGACGGTCCGGATTAACTGCATGTCCTACCATTGACCGGGTCCCGCCACGTCACCATTCCACGTGTTTTTGTCGCATTGTCGCCCGTCCCTTTATATATTCCATTCTAAGGTCAAATTTTAAGGTTTTTCATTTAAAATTCCATTCTCGCCACCTTCCAACTGCACCTCTCGCTGTTCCACGGCATTTATCCACAATATCCTCTGCATTCGTCATCCTCTTCCATGCCCCATTGCCATTTTCGCATTCATCGACAGCATCTGACCCCATGCACGATTTCTTAACGCGTTTTTGTGTTTTGCAGGGTTACAGGTAGCCAGAAAACCGCCATAATTCACAGTCTCTGTTACAGTGACAGAGAATACAGGGAAGACCATGTGCAGAGAGTGAAATTATGAAGAAATCCTAGGAAAGTGTTATGAGATGACTTCCATTAAAGGAACAGTGTCAAACTCTGTAAAACCTTTTCCACAGCCATTAAAACACAGATTTTGCAGACAACGGAAATCATGGAGCGACAAAGAGTATCAGTGAAAAAGAAAAGGAGTTTAAGGCCTGTAAGTGAAGATTTTTAGCGTTAATCCATTTATTTAAAGGCAAGGTACCAGATCGAAGACATCATGGATCACACAGAAGGTCTAGCACACAGAAAACCATATCATCAGGGTGTTTATATCAGCAGAATGTCTCCTCCAGAGAAAGGACATAATACTCATTACTATTTCGGTCTACATATGTACAAATGAAGTTTTCCCCCTGACAATAGTCCTATGATATCAGAAGCATTTGTTACACAGTATGGCAGACCTGAACTATAGACCTGTTTTGTTTATATTCACCAGAGTATTGCAGAAGTGCTACAACAGGTACATCAAAGACATACCTGGAGTAAATTGCAGCCTGACGAAGACCACTCTTCAATCCAAAGAGTACCAGAGATAAATGCCCAGAATTTAAAAAATAATAGGGCCTCAGAACTCTTCCTCTTCTGAGCTTTAATGCTACATTTAGTGTTTCGCCTACCTCCTCTGTTCCTCTTTCAGCTATAAAATTCAAGAAGAAACATTGTTGTTGTTGTTGATCGGCTATCAGAGAATTGCAAGTTTTTTCTTTTGAGACATAGTCTTTGTGTAAAGTTGTAAGATAGGCTGAGGAAGATGTTCTCAGGCTGAATATCAAGTTGTTAGCAATGTTGTACATGAATGGTGTACATGAATGGTGTTGCTCTTTAACATCACAAGCACATTTCTTTGGATCCTGATTTAAAGTAGCGGTGATGTTTTTCTATCTTTGTGTTTGTTTTACCTTATAGTTCATTACATTTCATTTCTACTGGCTTGCATCAGAAATCTGGCATAGGATTTACCCTTGTTAGGTACCCTATGCTTCTGCTTTCCTTGCCTTTAATGTTTTCTGCTATATGTGTTATCTGAGGACTGATTTCAAGCTAATTTAACCAGTGTAGTGGCTTGATATATTGCTAGCTGATGTATGAATTAATGAAATCTGTCTTTAGATGTTCTTGTTAGGATTTAATTGAATGAATTGGGAACACTGGGAGGTCTAGAACTTTGTCTCTATCTCACTAGGATAATTTTAAATTAATTGAACCTTTCTAAGTTCCCTTAAGTTGGAGGCCGAAGCATTGAGAGTTCAAAGTCTCTCTATGATCTCAAGTCTTTAAACTTTGTGTTATAAATCTTTTATGTTCCTTGTCTGAAGAGTTAACCTTCCAGGTTTTGGATCACAGGTTGTCCAATGGCATGTCCTGTCCCTGGATCTGATTTCTGAAAGGTCACCTTGGAGGTTTCCTTGCTTACACTTTCTTTCTACCATCCCATACCATACTATCATCTTTAAGATCCAATGCTTTAGATGAATAGCCGAACTGAAAGCCTGCATATTGAATAGCAAGTAAACCCTTTCCTGAATCCATTTCCCAATGGTCTTGAATGTTCTCTTAATTATCTTTCATTTGCATAAAATCCTCTCTGCTCAGCCTTGTCTTACACTGAATCCTTCTTTCCTGATTCCCAACAACCAACCAAAATCAAATAAACAAACCCTGAGCCTATAAATAGCCTAATATCTTAACTTTGAGCTTTAAAGACATAAAACCTTTGCTTATATAGAGAGATCCCTCTCTGGACCCAGGAGGGCTAGATCCTGAGGTCTGAAAGTGGTTCTAATGTTGTCTCATCTTTTGGTAGTGCCAACCTGCCAAAACATGGGAACCCACATAATGGTGACTCACACTGGGGAGAATCTGAGAGTCTATAGCTGCAAACATTGGTCTATTTCCCATTGTCGTCCCCAACATAATGGCGACTCCACTGGGGAAGGAACTGTGAAATACCCTTAACTGCTATATCCACTTGTTATGTTTCTCCCACACTCTTAGACAGGGTCTGGAAAGGGCCAGGTAGCCTCCAGATTTCACTCTCTTTCAGAGGTGAAATATCCGGTAAATTCCCTCCCGGTCAATCTCTAGTTAGAGTTTGTTGTGTTTTTAGGATATCCTTGAAAAGGGACATCACATAAGCACTGTGGTGGACAGTATACCCTCCTAGAAACATCCTGAACCTCCCACGTGGCGACTCCATAGTTCCTCAAAGATCAAAGACTCCACTGGTGATCAGTAGGCCTGCTGATTATCTTGGTTCACATAAGACTCCACTGCGAGACCAACCTCCATAACAACATCAGCCATAACGGAAGTAAAAAGTAGGATTAAGCTCCTTGGTTGAAAGATAAACATACTAGCTTCAAGAACCATTCACATAAGAGCTCATCCTAACCCAAACCCACCTGAAATAGTTGACAACACTGAGAGCATCCTCAAAGGATCTCCTACACCTAAAAGACCAACTATTTCTAGCCACATCCATAGAGCTAAATCTGCACCAGAAAACTTTATAGCTCTACCAGACACTTATCTTGACCAAGACTTACCAAACAGAATACCAAGAACTAGGTCACTTAATGTTCTAGACCAGCCAGACCTTGAGCTTCCCAGTTCACCACCTCATAGTGGTCAACACATTAGGGACAGAGACACCCCTCCATATACACCTCCTGATATTCCCTTCACTCAAAACTTGGGGAACTACCACCCTAGATCTGCCCAACAGACTTCTGCTGGTCTTAGTATCCCTATCATCCATATACCAGCTGCTCAAACCAATCCCTTACCTCCGCAAAACATCATCATGGCAGCCTGGTATGCACCTCTGGTATTACCTCAGCCTCTAGTGCCTTTACCCAATGATCATCAATTAAAGATCCCACACTTCACTGCAAAGGAGTCTACCATAGCTCAACACCATGTAGATAGGATGGAAGATTATTTTGATTACATGGAGATAGATGATGATACAGTCAAAATGAGAATCTTTTCCCAGAGCTTACGAGGTGATGTGAAGAAATGGTTCAAAGGCCTACCTCCTAATAGCATCCAAGACCTCCCTGCTTTATATCATACGTACTTTCATAAAAAAAATGGGAAGTTAAGGCCAACCCTCTCCAAATCCTAGTAGAATACAAGAATCTTAAGAGAAACGTAGGAGAGAGCATCCATGACTACTCTACAAGGTTTAACAGTGTTTACAACGCTCTTCCTCCACACATGAAACCTCCCCAAGTTTTGGCCCTAGTGAAATACCCTGAAGTCTTTGATGCTGACATGGCCTACCAGCTTAGGGAGAGAGATTACGACACACTGGAAGACATGCAAAAAGGAGCAGTGAGTGTAGAGGCTAACCTGATTGAGAAGAAAGCAATATTGAGAGCTGAGAAGAGAGTAACATATAGAGATGACACTGTACCTTCCACATCTGATCCAAATTATGACTGTTTATCCAAAAACATGGAAAATATACAAAATATGATGGAAAATATGGTTTTCATAGTTAGCAATCAAAACAGAAACCAAAACCATAACCATAACCAGAACTTTAGAAGAAACAATACCACTCCCAACAGACAAAGAGAATCAGATCAGCAAGTTATTCCTCCTTTCCAAGAGAAATTTCTCGATGAAGATGAGGGAATCATAGAAGAGTCTGAGGGGAACACAATAAACATGTTTGAGGTGGAAAACTCAATCCACAACTTTTCTGCAGAAGAAGATTAGCCCTCACCCTCATATTGGAGTGAGGAAGGATTGGAATCTAAGGATTACAGACTTGGATTTGAAAATGCCATCATGCAGGTCAGAGAACAATATGAACTTAGAAGCAAAAGAGCCTAGACAATTCCACACCCAAATCTTCTGAGATTACCATCAAGAAAATGCCTGAGAAAACTTCTAAAGAAACTGTTGAAAGTAACAAATCAGCAGTTGAGAGTTCTGGGAAAAACAAAGAAAAATACAACCAAAACACTGATAAACAAAGTCAACCAACTAGCACCACTAGCACTGCAGTTAGTGCTCCTGATAAAACAGTTCCTAAGCCTATACATAGTGAAAATCAACCCACTGATTTTGCCACCAAAGGTGGTGGCAAACAAAACAGAGTTGAACATTCCAAAGAGTCAGTCTACTTTCAATTTGGAGAGTGAGATTGCGAAAATTAAAATCTCTGTCCCACTCTCTGAGCTGGCCACTCAGGATGTATATAAAGGCCAAATTTTGAAGGCACTAAATCTAGGTGAAAACAGTGACACTGTAAATCTAACTGATGATCAACCAGCCCTTCTGTTTGTTCCAAAGATAGAAGGAAAGTTTCATGAAGGGGTAGTACCCCCTTTTTATATCAGTCTCAATATCCACAACAAGATCCTTCACAACGCAATGCATGACTCTAGGGCCTCACACAACTTGATGCCAAAGGTAGTTATGGAAAGATTAGGCCTAGAGATAACCCATCCCTATAAAGACCTCTATTCATTTGACTCTAGCAGAGTGAAGTGTCTTGGCCTGATCAAATATTTATGTGTGAACTTAACCCAGATTCTAGCCAAATGCATGGTCATGGATGTTGTAGTGGCAGATGTGCCACCTAAGTATGGCATGTTGCTCTCAAGGTCATGGGGAGCCAAGCTGCAAGGTACAATGCAGATGGATGGGGCCTATGCCACAATCTCTGTCTTCAGCCAACTTAGAAGACTGTATAGAGAGGCACAAATGAAATTCCTGGTCAGTAGCCTTGAGAAACCTGAAATTTCACCTTTATACTCTGTGCAAACAAATCTTGACTCCGTCATCCTTTGCAATGATGAGTCCTTAGAGGGGTCAGAATTCAAAAACAGAGATACAAACAAGGAAACAGAGCCCATGGAATTTAACATAACAACTACTCTGGACTTAGAGGAAAACAATGTAGAAGACTTTGGACAGTGCACCAAAAATGAAACTCAGAGTGAACAAGGAATAGAATGCAGTCAAATGATTAGTCACCCTTCACAAGTTCATACATCACACCAAGAAGAAAATAATGATAAACTCGAACACGCCCCTTGTGGGAAATGAATTTCGATGGGTCATGCACTAAGAGAACTGGAAGAGTAGGAGTGTGGGTACATAACACAGAGAGTGACTACGCAGAGAGCCATGCATGTAACCTGCACTTCAAATGTACAAACAATATCGCAGAGTATGAGGCTCTTATCCTAGGGTTGAATCTGTTGAGAAAATTAGGAGCCCGAAGGATAACTGTGCATGGAGACTCTGAGTTGATCATTGAAAATGTGAATGGTGAATACACAGCGAAATATACTAGGCTGAGAGCGTACAGGAATGACGCTATGGATCTATTGAAAACCTTTGTAGAATACGATCTAGTGTTTGTCCCTAGGAGTCAGAACGCAATTGAAAATAGATTAGCCTGCATGGCTAGTTCGTATCATAAGCCTCCCAGTGACCAACAGATCATCATTCAAACCAAATTCAGACCTGCAGTGCCGGATAACGAAAAATATTGGCAGGTTTTTGAAGGAGATAAGAAGATTGAAGATTTCCTGGTAGGCAGGAACAAGTTTGAGTTTTCCGATTCAGACTCGAAATCTGATGATAGCTGCCTAAGTGAAGAACCCTCAGACGAGGAAGAAAAACCCTGTAACATAGAAATAAACACTTTAAACGAACAAATTGGAAATCCAAACGAAGAATGTGGAAACGCAGATAGTGAAGAAGTAGAGGTGCTGCAGGCCAAATACAAGAAAATACCTCGAGGTCTGGCACCTTTAGAAGACCTTTTTGACTTCGATGATGTAGCAAAAAAGCCCACTATTGAACACGCAGACTCTGATGTCAAGGAATGAAACATAGGCACTGAAAACAAACCCAAGATGATTAAACTGGCCAAGTCCCTACCTACAAACATGAAAAAGAAATACATTGACCTATTCAAGGAATTCATTGATGTGTTTACCTGGAGCTATGAGGACTTAAAGGCTTATGACACAAACATCATACATTACAAAATACCTCTGAAAGAAAATAAGAATCCCTTCTGACAGAAAATTCGTAGAATAAACCCAAAACAATTTCCTGCAGTTGAAAAAGATATTAAAAAGATGTATGAGGCAGGCATAATAGTTCTTGTGAGGTTCTCTAATTGGGTCTCAAACCTAGTGGCTTTGAGAAAGAAAACATGAGAGATCAGACTGTGCATATAGTTCAGGAACCTTAACAGAGCCTCACTCAAAGACAATTATCCTTTGCCAAAAATGGAACACATTCTTCAGAAAGTAGTAGGCTCTAAAATGATCTCCCTGTTAGATGGTTTTTCAGGTTACAACCAAGTTTTAGTACTCCGAGAAGACCAACTCAAGACTGCTTTCACCACCCCAGGGGGCACCTTTATGTATGTAAAAATTCCATTTGGGCTGATGAACGATGGTGCCACCTTCCAAAGAGAAATGGAAATAGCCTTTTCAGATGAAATAGAACACTTCATTGTTATCTATCTGGATGACATAATAGTCTATTCCAAGACTGAAGAAGAATACCTAAAACATCTTAGAAGAGTGTTTGAAAAATGTAGAAGGTTCGATTTTTCATTAAATCCCAAAAAGACTGTATTTGGGCTGCAAGAAGGTAAGCTTCTTGGCCACATCATATCTAAGAAGGGGATTAGGATAGACCCACAAAGAGTTAAGGGAATACTACAAATCACACACTCGAGAAACATTAAAGAGCTACAGTCGTTCATTGGGAATATTAACTTCTTAAGGAGGTTTATTCCCAACCTAGCTGAACACCTCAGGAATATGAAAAACATGTTAAAGAAAGGTGTAGGAGTTAAGTGGACTGTTGAAGCTAAGAAATCTTTTGAATCAGTTAAAATTGCACTCACCCGGGCTCCTGTCCTAATCAGCCCTGATTTCTCAAAAGAATTTCTGATTTTTTCATTTGCCTCTGAGCATACAGTGGCTGCAGTTCTATTGCAAAAAAACCCAGAGGGAATGGAACAACCCATTTATTTCTTCAGCAAAGCACTGAGAGATGCACCCTTGAAATACAACATAACGGAAAAACAGGCCTATGCCCTGGTTAAGGCCTTGAAATACTTTAGGGTGTACATACTGCATTCCCACACCATAGCCTATGTGCTAAATATAGTGGTTAAAGACATCTTGTCCCAAGACCCAGATGGGAAAAGGGGCAAATGGATTTCTGTGATCCTAGAATACGACCTTGAGATAAAACCCACAAAACTAATCAAAGGTTAGGGCTTAGCTCATCTAATGGCTGAATCAAATTTACAAGCCCTTTACATAAACATGGTAGATGCCTTGGATGAGCAGGAAGGATTGCTTGATCCCACTGTTGAAGAGAAGTTCCAGAACTCTCCATGGTATTTTGACATTCTGTATGTGCTTACACCTCCTGAACTATCAAATACCAAGGCTAGATTCTTAAAGCTAAAAGCCAGAAACTACTGCATACTAAATGAATGCTTATACTGGAAAAATACAAATGGCCTATTACTTAAATGTTTTCCTGAGACTGAAGCAGAAAGTATTAAACAAGAGTTCCATGCAGGAGAGTGTGGAGGCCACCTGAACTGGAAATCCACTGGTAACAAAATACTAAGAGCTGGCTACTATTGGCCTACACTCTTCAATGACGTCCATAAGATGATAATTTCTTGCCACAAATGCCAGATTTTTGAGGGAAAAAGAAAGCTCCTATCCCTTCCTCTACAACTCATCACTGTTGAGGGTCCCTTTATGCAATGGGGTCTAGATTTCATAGGAGAGATACACCCTGCTTCTTCTGCACAACACAAGTGGATATTAACAGCCACAGACTACTTCACTAAGTGGATAGAGGCCATACCTACTAGGAATGCTACAGATTCAGTCATCATTAGGTTCCTAGAAGGCCATATCCTCTCTCAGTTTGGTTGCCCAAGAAAAATAATCACTGATAATGCTGCTGCTTTTGGATCCAAGAAAATGGTTGATTTTTGTCACAGGTATCGAATAGCACTCGGTCATTCAACTTCCTATTACCCACAAGGTAATGGCTTGGCTGAATCATCAAACAAGAGCCCGGTGAACATCATCAAAAAGCTGTTGGAAGAGAACAAAAAGTCATGGCATAATAATTTAGTGCATTCCCTATGGGCTGACAGACTTACAACAAAAAAATCCATTGGCATGTCACCATACCAGCTTGTCTATGGAACAGAGGTAGTGTTCTCTACGAGCCTTGGAGTGCTAGTGATTAAACTTGTCCAAGAAATTCAGACAGATGAAGACAGCATGGTGAGAAGGATAAACCAAACAATTCATCTCCAACAAACAAGGGAAGAGGTCTATAATAGAGCTATGAAGGTTCAGGAAAGTATAAAGAAGTTTTTTGACAGAAGAACCAAAGCTTTTGACTTCAAAATTGGAGACAAAGTTCTGAAGTGGGATTCAAGGAAAGAGGACAAAGGAAAACATGACAAGTTTGACAATTTGTGGAAAGGTCCATACATCATCCAGGCCACTGTGGGTCCAAATTCCTTTTTTCTACAAGAACCAGATGGTACAGAGCTATTTGGGGGTCCTGTCAATGGTAAGATGCTCAAACACTACTTCTGCTGATTTCCAATTTCCAGTTTCCATTTCCATTGTAAATACCATTGCTGTGTTTTCAAGAAAAAGAGAAAACGTTCAAAAAAAAAAACAGAGAGAAAGGAGAGGTTCAGACATGCTCAAAACATGAACCTCTGAGGTGCAAAATATTGGCTCTAATAAGATCAAAACCTGAGCCAAAAAATAAGAAAGGGATCATCTCTAACATGCCCAAAACTAGAGCTGAAATGAAGAAGAGAAAGTGACTCTAACAAGCTCAAAACTTGAGTCACGAGGAAAAGAATGATGCTTCAAAACTTCAAATTTCAAGCCTTCAAGATTTTGTTTTCAGTTTTCTACAAACTTCTGTCCATGTGCAACTGTCTTTATGCCTTGGGCCCACAACAAACTAGACTGTCTAATCCTAGTTTGACTGTTTTTGAATTTCTGTTGTAGAATGTAGAGAAGAAATCTGCTGGACAGTTTAATCCCAGCAGATGTTAGATTAGGTAGAGAAACATATGAGGCCAACAGCTTAATCTAGTCTCATGGAGAAATAAGGGTAGAAATAGAATAGGTTTATTTTTTTTGTTTGTAAAAAATAAATGATCTAAAGGGTCTGCTAGTCCAAATGCACCTTGGAAGAAAAATGTTAGGATTATAGTCTGGGTAGGTAGATTGTTTGGGATTGTGTTTGTTGATCTATCATGTTCGTGGCAGCAAGAATCAAAGAAGAAATATGGCTCAAGCAACAGGCATCTGGCCTACTCTAAAGATTTGTTTTCTGAATTCTTAAATCCTTCAAGAAGTAGTCATCCCCATGTGGAGCCACTGTTAGCCCCCCTATAAATTCCTTGACAAGCAAGCAGGGGGTTAATTTGTATTATGAGCCTTCAAGGAATGCATTTCTCCTAAAAATAGATCATCCTTGAAGTATCTTCAAGCTCTGTTCCTTTTGATTATTTCCCTCTGCTGTTCTTAAGTCAATGAGCCCCACTGATTGTGAAATATTGTGCTCCAAAAGGCCTTCATTTGCCCCTTGTACCCCTGCAGAATTCTCCCTTTCATCCCTTTTTCCCCTTTTTTCAAAGCCTCCCTTTCACCCAAAAACCCCTCCCCTAGTCCTTGTAAACCTTCCCAGAATCCCCTCTAAACCATACACACACCCCTTGTTTGGATTAAAAACCCTTATTCCCTCTCTCGTTACCCTTTCCTAGTCTCAAATTGAATTAAAATGGGCCAAAAAAACCCACTTTCTGCCTTATTACCGGCTAGCACCTTTCGGCCAGCCCCCTCGACCTTTTCTCCACGTGACCTGGGCGCTAGCCCGAAAAAGCGCTTATCGCAAATGGATATCGGGAGCGCTACCCACCGTCAATCTATACAGATCGAACGGTCGTCACAATCTCCATAGCGCCCGTGGCCCACCCTATTCGCCGCTCCGATCGTATTTCCACCGTCGATCTAATCCGCAGATCGACGGTCCGTATTTCACCCGCCCTGGTGGTCCCCGCGCCAAAACACCGTGCCGAAAACTGTCGGTTTCTATCTCACCTCCTTTGGAAGTAGGGCTGTATTTTCCATTTCGTAGTGATTCCATTCACCGCATGACACATGGCCCCACGCACTATTTGAAAACCGCCCCCATCGCGCGTTATAGTTCGGCCGTGGACCCGACGCGATATGCGCTTACACCGTCTGATCTGGAGATGTCCATCTAATGGTGATCACACCCCGAAGCTGCACGGGTGATAATCCAAGGCAAATACAACCCTGGCCCACCATCTGTCGTCCTCTGACACGTTCTCAACCATCGATCTCCTCCCGAGATCGGATGGTCCGGATTAACTACATGTCCCGCCATTGACCGGGTCCTGCCACGTCACCATTCCACATGTTTTTGTCGCATTTTCACCCGTCCCTTTATATATTCCATTCTAAGGTCAAATTTTAAGGTTTTGCATTTAAAATTCCATTCTCGCCACCTTCCAACTGCACCTCCCACTGTTCCACGGCATTTATCCACAGTATCCTCTACATTTGTCGTCCTCTTCCATGTCGCATTGCCATTTTTGCAGTCATCCACAACATCTGACCCCATGCACGATTTCTTAATGCGTTTTTGTGTTTTGCAGGGTTACAGGCAGGTGGAAAACCGCCATAATTCACAGTCTCAGTTACAGTGACAGAGAATACAGGGAAGACCGTGTGCAGAGATCGAAATTATGAAGAAAGCCTGGGAAAGTGTTATGACATGACTTCCATTAAAGGAACAGGGTCAAACTCTGTAAAACCTTTTCCAGAGCCATTAAAACGCAGATTTTGCAGACAGAGGCAATCATGGAGCGGCAAAGAGTGTCAGTGAAAAATTAGAGGAGTTTAAGGCCTGTAAGTGAAGATTTTGAGCCTTAATCCATTTATTTAAAGGAAAGGTACCAGATCGAAGACATCATGGATCACACAGAAGGTCCAGCGCACAGAAAACCATATCATCAGGGTGTTTATATCAGTAGAATGTCTCCTCCAGAGAAAGGACACAGTACTCATTACTGTTTCGGTCTACATTGTGTCTAAATGAAGTTTCCCCCCTAACAACAGTCCTATGATATCAGAATCATTTTTTACACAGTATGGAAGACCTGAATTATCGACCTGTTTTGTTCAGATTCACTAGAGTATTGTAGAAGTTCTATAGCAGGTACATAAAAGACATACCTGGAGTAAATTGTAGCCTGAAAAAGACCACTGTTCAATCCAAAGAGTACTAGAGATAAATGCCCAGAATTTAAAACATAATAGGGCCTTGACCCTCCTCCTCTTCTGAGCTTTAATGCTACATTTAGTGTTTCATCTACCTCCTCTGTTCCTCTTTCAGCTATAAAATTCATGAAGAAACATTATTGTTGTTGTTGATCGAGTATCAGAGAATTGCAAGTTTTTTCTTTTGAGACATAGTCTCTGTGTAAAGTTGTAAGATAGGCTGAGGAAGATGTTCTCAGGCTGAATATCAAGCTGTTGGAAATGTTGTACATGACTGGTGTTGCTCTTTAACATGACAAGCACATTTCTTTGGATCCTAATTTAAAGCAGCGGTGATGTTTTTCTATCTCTGTGTTTGTTTTACCTTGTAGTTCATTACATTTCATTTCTACTGGCTTGCATCAGAAATCTGGCATAGGATTTACCCTTGTTAGGTACCCTATGCTTCTTCTCTCCTTGCCTTCAATGTTTTCTGTTGTATGTGTTATCTGAGGACTAATTTCAAGCTCATTTAACCAGTGTAGTGGTCTGATATATTGCTAGCTGATGTATGAATTAATGAAATCTGTCTTTAGATGTTCTTGTTAGGATTTAATTGAATAAATTGGGAACACTGGGAGGTCTAGAACTTTGTCTCTATCTCACTAGGATCCTTTTCAATTAATTGAACCTTTCTAAGTTCCCTTAAGTTGGAGGCCGAAGAATTGAGAATTCAAAGTCTCTCTCTGATCTCAGGTCTTTAAACTGTGTTATAAATATTTTATGTTCCTTGTCTGAAGAGTTAACCTTCCAGGTTTTGGATCACAGGTTTTCCAATGGAATGTCCTGTCCCTGGATCTGATTTCTGAAAGGTCACCTTGGAGGTTTCCTTGCTTACACTTTCTTTCTACCATCCCATACCATACTATCATCTTTAAGATCCAATGCTTTAGATGACTAGCCCAACTGAAAGTCTGCATATTTAATAGCAAGTAAACCCTTTCCTGACTCCATTTCCCAATGGTCTTGAATGTTCTCTAAATTATCTTTCGTTTGCCTAAATTCCTCTTTGCTTGGCCTTGTCTTACACTGAATCCTTCTTTCCTGATTCCCAACAACCAACCAAAATCAAACAAAGAAACCCTGAGCCTATAACTAGCCTAATATCTTAACTTTGAGCTTTAAAGACATAAAACCTTTGCTTATATAGAGAGATCCCTCTCTGGACCCAGGAGGGCTAGATCCTGAGGTCTAAAAGTGGTTCTGAAGTTGTCTCATCTTTTTGTAGTGCCAACCTGCCAAAACATGGGAACCCCAACATAATGGCGACTCACACTGGGGAGAATATGAGAGTCTATAGTTGCAAACATTGGTCTATTTCCCATTGTCGTCCCCAACATAATGTCGACTCCGCTGGGGAAGGAACTTTGAAATACCCTTAACTGCTATAACCACTTATTTTGTTTCTCCCACACTCTTAAACAGAGTCTGGAAAGGGCCAGGTAGCCTCCAGATCTCACTCTCTTTTAGAGGTGAAATATCTGGTAAATTCCCTCCCAGTCAATCTCTGGTTAGAGTTTACTGTGTTTAGAGGATATCCTTGAAAAGGGACATCACATAAGCACTTTGGTGGACAATGTACCCTCCTAGAAACATCCTAAACCTCCCACCTGGCGACTCCATAGTTCCTCAAAGATCAAAGACTCAACTGGTGATCAGTAGGCCTGCTGATTATCTTGGTTCACATAAGAATCCACTGGGAGACCAACCTCCATAACAACATCAGCCATAACGGAAGTAAAAAGTAGGATTAAGCTCCTTGGTTGTAAGATAAACATACTGGCTTCAAGGACCATTCACACAAGAGCTTATCCTAACCCAAACCCACCTGAAATAGTTGACAACCCTGAGAGCATCCTCAAAGGATCTCCTACACCTAAAATACCAACTATTTCCAGCCACATCCATAGAGCTAACTCTACACCAGAAAACTTTACAGCTCTATTAGACACTTATCTTGACCAAGACCTACCAAACAGACTACCAAGAACTAGGTCACTTGGTGTTCTAGGCCAGCCAGACCTTGAGCTTCCCAGTTCACCACCTCATAGTGGTCAACACATTAGAGACAGAGACACCCCTCCATCTAAACCTCCTGATATTCACTTCATTCAAAACTTGGGGAACTGCCACCCTAGATCTGCCCAACAGACTTCTGCTAGTCCTAGTATCCCTATCATCCATATACCAGCTACTCAAACCAATCCCTTACCTCCGCAAAACATCATCATGGCAGCCTGGTATGTACCTCTGGTATTACCTCATCCTCTAGTGCCTTTACCCAATGATTATCAATCAAATATCCCACACTTCACTGCAAAGAAGTCTACCACAGCTCAACACCATGTAGATAGGTTGGAAGATTTTTTTGATTACATGGAGATAGATGATGATACAGTCAGAATGAGAATCTTTGCCCAGAGCTTACGAGGTGATGTGAAGAAATGGTTCAAAGGCCTACCTCCTAATAGCATCCAAGACCTCCCTGCTTTATATCAAACTTTCATAAAAAAATGGGAAGTTAAGGCCAACCCTCTCCAAATCCTAGTTGAATACAAGAATATTAAGATAAACGTAGGAGAGAGCATCCATCACTACTCCACAAGGTTTAACAGTGTTTACAATGCTCTTCCTCCACACATGAAACCTCCCCAAGGTTTGGCCCTAGTGAAATACCCTGAAGGCTTTGATGCCGACATGGCCTACCAGCTTAGGGAGAGAGATTACGACACACTGGAAGACATGGAAAAAGGAGTAGTGAGTGTCGAGGCTAACCTGATTGAGAAGAAATCAAGATTAAGAGCTGAGAAGAGATTAACATATAGAGATGACACTGTAGCTTCCACATCTGATCCCAATTATGACCATTTATCCAAAAACATGGAAAAGCTACAAAAAATGATGGAAAAAATGGTTGTCACAGTTAGCAATCAAAACAGAAACCAAAACCATAACCAGAACCAAAAGTTTAGAAGAAACAATACCACTCCCAACAAACAAAGAGAATCCGATCAGCAAGTTATTCCTCCTTTCCAAGAGAAATTTCTCGATGAAGATGAGGGAATCATAGAAGAGTATGAGGGGAACACAATAAACATGTTTGAGGTGGAAAACTAAATCCACAACTGTTCTGCAGTAGAAGATCAGCCCTCACCCTCATATTGGAGTGAGGAAGGATTGGAATCTGAGGATTACAGACTTGGATTTGAAAATGCCATCATGCAGGTCAGAGAACAGTATGAATTTAGAAGAAAAAAGAGCCTAGACAATTCCACACCCAAAGCTTCTGAGATTACCATCAAGAAAATGCCTGAGAAAACTTCTAAAGCAACTACGGAAAGTAAAAAATCAGCAGCTGAGAGTTCTGGGAAAAACAAAGAAAAAGATAACCAAAACACTGATAAACAAAGTCAACCAACTAGCAGCACTAGCACTGCAGTTACTGCCCCGATAAAACAGTTCCTAAGCCTGTACATGGTGAGAATCAACCCACTGATTCTTCCACCAAGGTGGTGGAAAACAAAACAGAGTTGAACATTCCAAAGAGTCAGTCCACTTTCAATTTGGAGAGTGAGATTGCGAAAATTAAAATCTCTGTCCCACTCTCTGAGCTGGCCACTCAGGATGTATATAAAGGCCAAATTTTGAAGGCACTAAATCTAGGTGAAAATAGTGACACTGTAAATCTAAGTGTTGATCAACCAGCCCTTCTGTTTGGTCCAAAGATAGAAGGAAAGTTTCAGGAAGGGGTAGTACCCCCTTTTTATATCAGTCTCAATATCCACGACAAGATCCTTCACAACACAATGCATGACTTTGGGGCCTCACACAATTTGATGCCAAAGGTAGTTATGGAAAGATTAGGCCTAGAGATAACCAGTCCCTATAAAGACCTCTATTCATTTGACTCTAGCATAGTGAAGTGTCTTGGCCTGATCAAAGATTTATGTGTGAACTTAACCCCGATTCTAGCCAAATGCATGGTCATGGATGTTGTAGTGGCAGATGTGCCACCTAAGTATGGCATGTTGCTGTCAAGGTCATGGGGAGCCAAGCTGCAAGGTACAATGCAGATGGATGGGGCCTATGCCACAATCCCTGTCTTCAGCCAACTTAGAAGACTGTATAGAGAGGCACAAATGAAATTCCTAGTCAGTAGCCCTGAAAAACCTGAAAATTCACCTTTATACTCTGTGCACATAGATCTTGACTCCTTCATCCTTTGCAATGATGAGTCCTTAGAGGGGTCAGAATTCAAAAACAGATATACAAACAAGGAAACAGAGCCCATGGACTTTAACATAATGGCTACTCTAGACTTAGAGGAAAACGATGTAGAATACTTTGGACATTGCACCAAAAATGAAACTCAGAGTGAACAAGGAATAGAATGCAGTCAAATGATTAGTCACCCTTCAAAAGTTCATACACCACACCAAGAAGAAAATAATGATAAACTCGAACACGACCCCTTGTGGGAAATGAATTTCGATGGGTCATGCACCAAGAGAACTGCAGGAGCAGGAGTGTGAGTACATAATAGAGAGAGTGACTACACAGAGAGCCATGTATGTAACCTGCACTTCAAATGTACAAACAATATCGCAGAGTATGAGGCTCTTATCCTAGGCTTGAATCTGTTGAGAAAATTAGGAGCCCAAAGGATAAATGTGCATGGAGACTCTGAGTTGATCATTAAACAAGTGAATCGTGAATACACAGCGAAACATCCTAGGCTGAGAGCGTACAGGAATGACGCTATGGATCTATTGAAAACCTTTGTAGAATATGATCTGGTGTTTGTCCCTAGGAGTCAGAACATAATTGCAATTGGATTAGCCTGCATGGCTAGTTCGTATCATAAGCCTCCCAGTGACCAACAAATCATCATTCAAACCAAATTTAGACCTGCAATGCCGGATAATGAAAAATATTTCCAGGTTTTTGAAGGAGATAAGCAGATTGAAGATTTCTTGGTAGGCAGGAACGAGTTTGAGTTTTCCGATTTAGACTCGAAATCTGATGATAGCTGCCTAAGTGAAGAACCCTTAGACGAGGAAGAAAAACCCTGTAACATAGAAATAAACACTTTAAACGAAAAAATTGAAAATTCAAATGAAGAATGTGGAAACACAGATAGTGAAGAAGTAGAGGTGCTGCAGGCCAAAGAAAAGAAAATACCTCGAGGTCTGGCACCTTTAGAAGACCTTTTTGACTTCGATGATGTAGAAAAAAATCCCACTATTGAACACCCAGACTTTGATGTCGAGGAATGCAACATAGGCACTGAAAGCAAATCCAAGATGATTAAATTGGCCAAGTCCCTGCCTATAAACATGAAAAAGAAATACATTGACCTATTCAAGGAATTCATTGATGTGTTTGCCTAGATCTATGAGGACTTAAAGGCCTATGACACAAACATCATACATCACAAAATACCTCTGAAAGAAAATCAGGATCCCTTCAAACAAAAACTTCGCAGAATAAACCCAAAACAATTGCCTGCAGTTGAAAAAGAGATTAAAAAGATGTATGAGGCAGACATAATAGTTCCTGTGAGGTTCTCTGATTGGGTCTCAAACCTAGTGGCTGTGAGAAAGAAAACAAGAGAGATCAGACTGTGCATAGATTTCAGGAACCTTAACAAAGCCTCACTCAAAGACAATTATCCTTTGCCAAAAATGAAACACATTTTTCAGAAAGTAGTAGGCTCTAAAAGGATCTCCTGTTAGATGGGTTTTTAGGTTACAACCAAGTTTTAGTACTCCCAGAAGACCAACTCAAGATTGCTTTCACCACCCCATGGGGCATCTTTATGTATGTAAAAATGCCATTTGGGCTGATGAACACTGGTGCCACCTTACAAAGAGCAATGGACATAGCCTCTCCAGATGAAATAGGACATTTCATTGTCATCTATCTGGATGACATAACAATCTATTCCAGGACTGAAGAATAACACCTAAAACATCTGAGAAGAGTGTTTCAAAAATGTAGAAGGTTCGATTTGTCATTAAATCCCAAAAAGACTATATTTGGGCTGCAAGAAGGTAAGCTTCTTGGCCACATCATATCTGAGAAGGGGATTAGGATAGACCCACAAAGAGTTAAGGGAATACTACAAATCACACACCCGAGAAACATTAAAGAGCTACAGTCGTTCATTGGGAAAATTAACTTCTTAAGGAGGTTTATTCCCAACCTAGCTGAACACCTCAGGAATATGACAAACATGTTAAGGAAAGGTGTAGGATATAAGTGGACTATTGAAGCTAAGAAATATTTTGAATCAGTTAAACTTGCACTCACCGGGGCTCCTGTCCTAATCAGCCCTGATTTCTCAAAAGAATTTCTGATTTTTTCATTTGCCTCTAGGCATACAGTGGCTGCAGTTCTACTGTAGAAAAACCCAGAGGGAATGGAACAACCCATTTCTTTCTTTAGAAAATCACTGAGAGATGCACCCTTGAAATACAATATAATGGAAAAACAGGCCTATGCCCTAGTTAAGGCCTTGAAAGACTTTAGGGTGTACATACTGCATTCCCACACCATAGCCTATGTGCCAAATATAGTGGTTAAAGACATCTCATCCCAAGACCCAGATGGGAAAAGGGTCAAATGGATTGTTGTGATCCTAGAATACGACCTTGAGATAAAACCCACAAAACTGATCAAAGGTCAGGGCTTAGCTCAGCTAATCGCTGAATCAAATTTATAAGCCCTTGACATAAACATGGTAGATACCTTGGATGAGTAGGAAGGATTGCCTGATCCCACTATTGAAGAGAAGTTTCAGAACTCTCCATGGTATTTTGATATTCTGTATGTGCTTACACACCTCAATGTCCCTCCTGAACTATCAAAGACCAAGGCCAGATTCTTAAAGCTAAAAGCCAGAAAATACTGCATACTAAATGAATGCTTATACTAGAAAAATACAAATGGCTTATTGCTTAAATGTTTTCCTGAGACTGAAGCAGAAAGTATTAAACAAGAGTTCCACGCAGGAGAGTGTGGAGGCCACCCGAACTAGAAAGCTACTGCTAACAAAATACTCAGAGCTGGCTACTATTGGCCTACACTCTTCAATGACGTCCATAAGATGATAATTTCCTGCCACAAATGCCAGATTTTTGAGGGCAAAAGAAAGCTCCTATCCCTTCCTCTACAACCCATCACTGTTGAGGGTCCCTTTATGCAATGGGGTCTAGATTTCATAGGAGAGATACACCCCGCTTCTTCTGAACAACACAAGTGGATCTTAACAGCCACAGACTACTTCACTAAGTAGATAGAGGCCATACCTACTAGGAATGCTACAGATTTAGTCATCATTAGGTTCCTAGAAGGCCATACCCTCTCTCGATTTGGTTTCCCAAGAAAAATAATCACTGATAATGCTGCTGCTTTTGGATCCATGAAAATGGTTGATTTTTTTCATAGGTATCGAATAACACTTGGTAATTCAACTGCATATTACCCACAAGGTAATGGCTTGGCTGAATCATCAAACAAGAGCCTGGTGAACATCATTAAAAAGCTGCTAGAAGAGAACAAAAAGTCATGGCATAATAAGTTAGTGCATGCCCTGTGGGCTGACAGACTTACAACAAAGAAATCCATTGGCATGTCACCATACCAGCTTGTCTATGGAACAAAGGCAGTGTTTTCTACCAGCCTTGGAGTGCCAGTGATTAAACTTGTCCAAGAAATTCAGACAGAGGAAGACAGCATGGTGAGAAGGATAACCCAAACAATTCATCTCCAGCAAACAAGGGAAGAGGTCTATAACAGAGCTATGAAGGTTCAGGAAAGTATAAAGACGTTGTTTGACAGAAGAACCAAAGCTTCTGACTTCAAAATTGGAGACAAAGTTCTGAAGTGGGTGTTGAGTCTCAAAATAGTTCTCCATATTCATACATATTTCCATTATGTCATAACCATTTAGCTCTTATTTCATAGCCATTTGACCTAAAACCCTACATCAAGTAACCATTTTCATAAATATATGGGTTAGGATCCTTGTTTTCCAAAGTTATTTATTTTATGTGTTTTAAGTGAATTTATGATTAGAAACTAGAAAATTAACATAGTTTCATATATCTATATATGTGTTATGAGTTTTGTGACATGTGTAGGTCAAAAAGAGACTTCTAGAAGACCCTTATGTGGCACTCTAAGGCCAAATTCGAATTTGGTTGGAGAAGATTATGGGATCAAGAGGATATGTGTCTCACTTCCTTGTTGTATTGAAACTCTAAGAGGATATGTGTCTCACTTCCTTGTTGTATTGAAACTCTAAGAGGATATGTATCTCATTCCTCAAGTTGTGTTGAAACTCTAGAAAGACATGTGTCTTATCATTTCCTATTTTGATTGTAACTCTAGAGATGGAGAGAGAGATTCATGGACTCCCATTAATGAGATGACTCCTCATATTTTGTATAAATAGGAGAAGCTTTCTCCTATCATAGGTAATGAGGAAGTAATGAAAAAGTAGTAGAAAAGTCTTTTGTAACAAAGTTCAAGATGGAATGGGATGTAGATTTGTGAGTTCTTTTTAATAGAGAAATTCAGTTCTTTGATGCTGTTTTGATTACAACTTTAAGGAGCCGAAGGACTTCACCAAATTGGTAGCAGAGGGCCCCTGCTATCCAAGGAGGCTTTTACATGTTTTCTAGATAAGTTGCTTTCAATTCTGTTTTGTCATATTTCCTTACTTAGATTGCTTTCTGAAATCATAGCTTTTAGCATAATTTTTCATGGCGGCCCGGGCATTTGCATATCTTTTGACTAATGACATGGAATCAATATTGTTCTATTAACAATTTCTTTTTGTTTAATTAAAGCAACTGCTTTATTTATTAGGTCTTGCACATGTTTTCGGTAGTTAGATTTAGATATATTAAGTTGCTCATGTCATTTTCAGTTACCTCCGAAAGCCACAGCTGGACTGATGGTGAGGGATTGAAGTATGAGTGTGTAGTTTGATATTAGTTTACTTTCTACAAGTTAGATATATTAAATTTCTCATGTCATTTTCAGTTACCTCCGAAAGCCACAGCTGGACTGATGGTGAGGGATTGAAGTATGAGTGTGTAGTTTGATATTGGTTTACTTTCTGCAAGTTAGATATATTAAATTGCTCATGTCATTTTCAGTTACCTCCGAAAGCCACAGCTGGACTGATGGTGAGGGATTGAAGTATGAGTGTGTAGTTTGATATTAGTTTACTTTCTGCAAGTTAGATATATATTAAATTGCTCATGTCATTTTTAGTTACCTTCGAAAGCCACAGCTGGACTGATGGTGAGGGATTGAAGTATGAGTGTGTAGTTTGATATTAGTTTCTTTTTCTGCAAATTAGATATCAGATTGCTCAAGTTGTTTATGGTTACCTCCAAAATCCATAGCTGGACTAATGGTGAGGGATCAGAATATAAGTTGATGTAATTTGATTTAGATTTACTTTGTTTCAATTCTTGGATTTCTTTAAGCATAGTTTCTTTTGTGTTTAGACAGCAGCAAGGATAATTTGGTTTTCATGCTCAATAGTTCACTGTTTGATTTATTAGGCTAGCAACACATTTTCATTTCCTTTCAAGTTTTGTCATTGTATGTTTCAAATTCCTTTTGAAGTTTGAAGTTTGGTAAATCATTATAAAGGACATCATTGCCTTGAATATTCATAACCATACTTGTCTTTTAGAATTTCCATCTCACATTAAGAAACCAACCAAGATCAATAAAAATCCAAAAACGACAAAAGTAAGAGATAGGTTATCTTGCACATATAGTGCGCCACACTTCGTCAGCTTACGAATCCCTGGTTGATAATTTATGTTAGCAATTTAGGACACACTAAATTGACCAAACATTTTGGCGCCGTTGCCGGGGAAGTGTAACTAGGTAGCCTTATTTCTTACATCTAAAAAAATTAATAATTCTTGAGTATGCTCTCCTCCTGCACTTTGTGTGATCTGGAGGATCAGAAAAAGGATTGTTATGTAAAAAAAATTAATAATTCTTGAGTATGCTCTCCTCTTGCACTTTGTGTGATCTGGAGGATCAGAAAAAGAATTGTTATGTGAAAAAGAAAAAAAAAAGGAGACAAAATAAAACTTCATCATTTCAATTGATTCAACAATTTAAAAAAAAAAAGAGTTATTTTTATGAAAAACTTTGATTTCAATAAATTGTTTTGTTTAATGAATATATATGTGTATTTTTAAATTTTTGAAAATATAACATACATAATTTTATTAAACAAATCAATTAAAAAAAAATTGAAAATAAAAAAATAAAAAATAAAATAAAATTTAAATTGTTTTGTTACTAAGATATATATGTATATTTTTTTTATTTTTGAAAATATATATATATATATATATATATATATATATATATATAATTTTAATAACAAATCATTTAAAAAAAAAATTCAATAAATTGTTTTTTTAATCAATTACATATGTATATTTCTAATTTTTCAAATTTTAACATATGTAAATTTTACTAACAAAACAAATAAAAAAAAAATCATTTTGCTTAGTAAAATATATATGTGTATTTTTAATTTTTAAAAATATAACATATAGTTTTATTAACAAAAAAAAATAAAAAATTGAAAAACAAACAAACAAATCAATAAACAAAAACCATGGCCTTTTGAAAAACTTAGAAAAAAAAAACCCAAAAAACAAAAAACAAAAAAACAAAAATTAAATACACATTTCACATAATAAAACAAATAAAAATGCATCATTTGGAAAAAAGGCCGATAGCATAAGTTTGAAATGCGTTACTGATGAAAACACAAAATTAAATACTGGTTTGAATTGCAATGAATCTTGTGCATGCACATAGGCTGGACTGAACCATCCAGAAGCTCGTGATAATCATCTACAGGTCAACGAAATCATCAACAACATTCTTAGATTGAAGCGCAAAGAATCTGCTGGCAATAGAATCCTTAGCCACTGATCCCGATATTCCCAATTTCGCTGTTCTCATGTCTGTCCCTATTGACAATAGTGGCAAGTTGAAATCAGAGGAGGATGCCATGATTGTATTGTTCAGTCATCTATCTATGCTGTGATCGAATCTAAAAAAAAAATTTCAAAATCAATCACACAGCCGAATGTAGCAAAACATAAAAACGCAAAACAGAGAAAAACGATTTTGTTACAGCGTCCCCAGAAACGCAACTGTTTTTAACACGTCAATTTGAAATGCATTTTATGAACGATTTAGGATGAATTTTGAAAATCCACGACATGGGTTTTTCCGCTAACGTGGTCAATTAGATAACCCAGAAACCGTTTTAAGAAATTCGTGGCGGTCTGGGAGAAATTCTCGGTTCTTTGAAGGCCATTTTTGCCTGCCGCGTGAGGAAAAACGGTTTTCTGTTTGAATAGTGGAGAGTTTGAACAACACTTTGCTTGATTTCGCCCATAATCTGAAGAAGATGAATTCTAATCGAAATCAAATTCTTAACGTGGCATTCAATCCACATTTCACTGACCGTTGATGCCAGATCTTCAGTTTGTATTAGGTGCCGTTTCCAACACTGCATTTTATCTTCGGCCTGGGCCCTCATCTTGGCACACTCAGAATTATCAGCCGCTTTCTATGAGAAGGTTCTTCAATCTCCATGGGGCTATAACATTTGTTCAAAGTAGTGTGCTGGCAATTGGCTAATCAATTCTGACTGATTATTGGAATTTCAATGAGGAAAAGTGTGAATAATAGAGGAGCATTGCGCAGAATTGTATTGTATAGCAGGTTTCATTTTCTGAAGTCATACTCGGACTTCATGAGATCAGTCCACCTTCCATCTCTTGGATTGTGGAAAGTTGCAGACATGGTATTAAGTTCCCACTGCCTATGATGCTATAGAGGCATTCTTCTTTTCCAAGATTGGTGCAACATTAAAAAAAAAAATTGCAATTTTGTTTTGATTATTTAAAAAAAAAAAAAAAATCAATAATTTTGAATCAATGAAATGAATAAGTTATTTATTCACTTTTTTCTGAAGGTATTGATTAATTTTGGACTGATGATGAAGGATGAATGGCTAACTTTTTATTCAAGATTTTTAGCTACAGAAACCATCGACATTCTGCAGCTAAAGTCCAATTCCGCAGCTGTTCTCCAATTCCGCAGCTGAAGTCCAATTCCGCAGCTGTTCTCCAATTCCGTAGCTGTTCTCCAATTCCGCAGCTGAAAAACCTCATTGTTCAAATCAGCCTATCTTTCTCATACAAAATCAGATTTTGATGATTTAAGTATCGTTGGAAAGGTCTCAACAAGATCTATACAATGAGAAATCCATCATTAGAGTTTGAAATGGCAAATAATGAAATAAATTGCTGAAAAGAAGCTACATTCAACTTGAGGCACTAATTCCAAAACAAGTATAAATTCTTTTGATTTTTCCTTTGAGAACTTGTTTCATTAATACAAATTCTTAGTTTTGTGTGTAAATATCATAACTAGAGAGATTGATCACCTCTCTCATTTGATAATCTTACATTCCATTGCAGAAGAAGTATTAGTTTTTTTTGCAGGTTCCAGGAGGAAGGACAAATGACTACAAGAGAATGGTGTCTCTCTAAGAGACCAATTTGTTTCATAAGAGGATGATCAGCAACAAAAATGATGAAATATGTTGATGCAAAATCAGATCCAAACACTTGAAAAACTTTCAGATACTATTGTCTCCATCACATCCATACCTCATAATAAACCATTCACCTCATTTCACTTCATATTTTCTATTTACATTCACATCCACTTTCCATTTCTTTTTGTCCATTCATAACCACAAATAAAAGAAAGAGGCTCATTCACATGCTTATTGCCCATTTGCCATTTCTACTGTCCATTGCCATCTTCCATTTCTTGTCATTTTCATTCCGCAAATAAGCCCTGCTTCAATGCAAATTATTGAGTCCATAGTCCTTTGAGTCTAAGTTCTTTGTAAAAACACCTTGAGGCTTGCATGCCTTAATGGAAAGTTCTCATGCTGACAAACAATGGGAATACACTAATGTCCCTTGTTCGTCAGATCTTCTAGGTGACTCGACATCGGCAAAATCATTCGTACCTAGCAAGATGTGTTTGGGCATCTTGACTCTCATTGTCATCAATGGTGAGAGTTCTCGTGTTGACTAGTGGCATCCATTAATGGCCACTAAGTCAACGATTTCCTACTATGTTCGACATCAGAACATCTTTTCACATAGTAGGAATTATGCCAATGAGTTTTGAAGACATGAAGACTATTATTTTCAGCATTTTGGAGTAGATTCAGCAAGTTTTAGTAGAAGCAATAAAAAGTCATCTTATCTCTTTATCCATGACTCCTCTTGTTCAACCACTTGAAGAAGAATATGATCAGAATTTTGCAGCCACCACACATACACAACTCATCCACATTTAAGATAAGTGAAGGTATGTTGTTTTCTAATTTTTAGTCATGTAATTCATTAGAATGCTAAAATTGTAACTTTGGAAAAATTCCTCACTCCCTTTTTCACATTGTCATATCTTTAGTTGGGGGGAAGGAACATCATTTCATATCCACATGTCATACACTATCACACATTTTCATTTCATTTCCACCCACATATACTTCCCAACCAACTATTGTTGCAACATGATCCAAAAGATTATATGCCTTGCAAATGATCAATTCATTGATGAAGTAATTGATTCTAAATGTTTCTATGAACTTTGATGCAACAAAGAAAATAAAGCATTGTTACACAAGAACCAATGCTCAAAAAAAAAAAATGGTTGTCACACAAGAACCAACCATTGAAAAAAAGAAGAAGAAGAAGAAGTTGCAATCAAATGTATTATACTTTGCCAAAAAGGAAAATATCAAAAATCAAAGTTTGGAATGAATCTATATGAGTCAAAACTCATAAAAGATCAACTCATGGACAAATGAATCATTGCAATAGTTGCATGAAGACATGCAACAACTTCAGTTGCGGGGTATGTTGAGTCTCAAAAGTGTTCTCCATATTCATACATATTTCCATTATGTCATAATCATTTAGCTCTTATTTCATAACCATTTGACCTAAATCCCTACATCAAGTAACCATTTTCATAAATATATGGGTTAGAATCCTTGTTTTCCAAAGTTATTTATTTTATGTATTTTAAGTGAATTTATGATTAGAAACTAGAAAATTAACATAGTTTCATATATTTATATATGTGTTATGAGTTTTGTGACATGTGTAGGTCAAAATGAGACTTCTAGAAGACCCTTATATGGCACTCTAAGCCCAAATTCGAATTTGGTTGGAGAAGATTATGGGATCAAGAGGATATGTGTCTCACTTCCTTGTTGTATTGAAACTCTAAGAGGATATGTCTCCCACTTCCTTGTTGTATTGAAACTCTAGGAGGATATGTGTCTCATTCTTCAAGTTGTGTTAAAACTCTAGAAAGACATGTGTCTTATCATTTCCTATTTTGATTGTAACTCTAGAGATGGAGGGAGAGATTCATGGACTCCCATTAATGAGATGTCTCCTCATATTTTGTATAAATAGGAGAAGCTTTCTCCTATCATAGGTAATGAGGAAGTAATGAAAAAGTACTAGAGAAGTCTTTTGTAACAAAGTTCAAGATGGAATGTGATGTAGATTTGTGAGTTCTTTTTAATAGAGAAATTCATTTCTTTGATGCTATTGTGATCTTATCTTTAAGGAGCTGAAGGACTTCACCAAATTGGTAGCAGAGGGCCCCTGCTATCCAAGGAGGCTTTTACATGTTTTCTAGATAAGTTGCTTTCAATTCTGTTTTGTCATATTTCTTTACTTAGATTGCTTTTTGAAATCATAGTTTTTAGCATAATTTTTCATGGCAGCCCGGGCATTTGCATATCTTTTGACTAATGACATGGAATCAATATTGTTCTGCTGCTAATTTACTTTTTGTTTAATTCCAGCACTGCTTTGTTTATTTCAGTCTTGCACATTTGTTTCAGTAGTTAGATTTAAATATATTAAATTGCTCATGTCATTTTCAGTTACCTCCGAAAGCCACAGCTGGACTGATGGTGAGGGATTGAAGTATGAGTGTGTAGTTTGATATTAGTTTACTTTCTGCAAGTTAGATATATTAAATTGCTCATGTCATTTTCAGTTACCTCCGAAAGCCACAGCTGGACTGATGGTGAGAGATTGAAGTATGAGTGTGTAGTTTGATATTAGTTTACTTTCTGCAAGTTAGATATATTAAATTGCTCATGTCATTTTCAATTACCTCCGAAAGCCACAGCTGGACTGATGGTGAGGGATTGAAGTATGAGTGTGTAGTTTGATATTAGTTTACTTTCTGCAAGTTAGATATATTAAATTGCTCATATCATTTTCAGTTACCTCCGAAAGCCACAGCTGGACTGATGGTGAGGGATTGAAGTATGAGTGTGTATTTTGATATTAGTTTCTTTTTCTGCAAATTAGATATCAGATTGCTCAAGTTGTTTATGGTTACCTCCAAAAGCCATAGTTGGACTAATGGTGAGGGATCAGAATATAAGTTGATGTAATTTGATTTAGATTTACTTTGTTGCAATTCTTGGATTTCTTTAAGCATAATTTCTTTTGTATTTGGACAACAGCAAGGATAATGGTTTTCATGATCAATAGTTCATTGTTTGTTTAATTAGAATAGTGACACATTTTCATTTCCTTTTAATTTTGTCATTGTATGTTTCAAAATCCTTTTGAAGTTTGAAGTTTGGTAAATCGTTATAAAGGACATCATTGCCTTAAATATTCATAACCATACTTGTCTTTTAGAATTTCCATCTCACATTAGGAAACCAACCAAGATCAATAAAAATCCAAAAACGACAAAAAGTAAGAGATAGGTTATCTTGCACATATAGTGCGCCACACTTCGTCAGCTTACGAATTCCTGGTTGATAATTTATGTTAGCAATTTAGGACACACTAAATTGACCAAACATTTTGGCGCCGTTGCTGGGGAAGTGTAACTAGGTAGCCTTATTTCTTACATCTAAAAAAATTAATAATTCTTGAGTATGCTCTCCTCCTGCACTTTGTGTGATCTGGAGGATCAGAAAAATGATTGTTATGTAAAAAAATTAATAATTCTTGAGTATGCTCTCCTCCTGCACTTTGTGTGATCTGGAGGATTAGAAAAAAAATTGTTATGTGAAAAAGAAAAAAAAAAAAAAAAGAGACAAAATAAAACTTCATCATTTCAATTGATTGAACAATTTAAAAAAAAAATTTGTTTTCATGAAAAACTTTGATTTCAATAAATTGTTTTGTTTAATGAATATATATGTGTATTTTTAAATTTTTGAAAATATAACATACATAATTTTATTAAACAAATCAATTAAAAAAAAATTGAAAATAAAAAAATAAAAAAAATAAAAAAATTAAATTGTTTTGTTACTAAGATATATATGTATTTTTTTTTTTTTTTGAAAAAATATATATAATTTTAATAACAAATCATTTAAAAAAAAAATTCAATAAATTGTTTTGTTTAATAAATTACATATGTATATTTCTAATTTTCCAAATTTTAACATATGTAAATTTTATTAACAAAACAAATAAAAAAAAATCATTTTGCTTAGTAAAATATATATGTGTATTTTTAATTTTTAAAAATATAACATATAGTTTTATTAACAAAAAAAAATAAAAAAATTGAAAAACAAACAAACAAATCAATAAACAAAAACCATGGCCTTTTGAAAAACTAAAAAAAAACAAAAAAACAAAAATTAAATACACATTTCACATAATAAAACAAATAAAAATGCATCGTTTGGAAAAAAGGCCGATAGCATAAGTTTGAAATGCGTTACTGATGAAAACACAAAATTAAATACTGGTTTGAATTGCAATGAATCTTGTGCATGCACATAGGCTGGACTGAACCATGCAGAAGCTCGTGATAATCATCTACAGGTCAACGAAATCATCAACAACATTCTTAGATTGAAGCGCAAAGAATCTGCTGGCAGTAGAAGCCTTAGCCACTGATCCCGATATTCTCAATTTCGCTGTTCTCATGTCTGTCCCTGTTGACAATAGTGGCAAGTTGAAATCAGAGGAGGATGCCATGATTGTATTGTTCAGTCATCTATCTATGCTGTGATCGAATCTAAAAAAAATTTCAAAATCAATCACACAGCCGAATGTAGCAAAACAGAAAAACGCAAAACAGAGAAAAATGATTTTGTTACAGCATCCCAAGAAACGCAACTGTTTTTAACACGTCAATGTGAAACGCATTTTCTGAACGATTTATGATGAATTTTGAAAATCCACGACATGGGTTTTTTCGCTAACATGGTCAATTAGATAACCCAGAAACCGTTTTAAGAAATTCGTGGCGGTCTGGGAGAAATTCTCGGTTCTTTGAAGGCCATTTTTGCTTGCCACGTGAGGAAAAACGGTTTTCTGTTTGAACAATGGAGAGTTTGAACAGAAATTTGCTTGATTTCGCCCATAATCTAAAGAAGATGAATTCTAATCGAAATCGAATTCTTAACGTGGCATTCAATCCACATTTCACTGACCATTGATGCCCGATCTTCAGTTTGTATTAGGTGTCGTTTCCAACACTGCATTTTATCTTCGGCCTGGGCCCTCAGCTTGGCACACTCAGAATTATCAGCCGCTTTCTATGAGAAGGGTTCTTCCAATACGCATGGGGCTATAACATTTGTTCAGTAATTATCTTATGATTGGCTAATGAGTCCACAGTGATTATTGGAATTTCGATGAGGAAAAGTGTGAATAATATAAAGGAGCATTGCGCAGAGTCTGAATATATAGCAGGTTTCATTTTCTGAAGTCATACTCGGACTTCATGAGATCAGTCCACCTTCCATCTCTTGGATTGTGGAAAGTTGCATACATGGTCTTAAGTTCTCACTGCCTATGATGCTATAGAGGCATTCTTCTTTTCCAAGATTGGTGCAACATTAAAAAAAAAAATTTGCAATTTTGTTTTGATTATTTAAAAAAAAAAAAAATCAATAATTTTGAATCAATGAAATGAATAAGTTATTTGTTCACTTTTTTCTGAAGGTATTGATTAATTTTGGACTGATGATGAAGGATGAATGGCTAACTTTTTTTCAAGATTTTTAGCTACAGAAACTGTCGACATTCTGCATCTAAAGTCCAATTCCGCAGCTGTTCTCCAATTCTGCAGATGAAGTCCAATTCCGCAGCTGTTCTCCAATTCCGCAGCTGAAGTCCAATTCCGCAGTTGTTCTCCAATTCCGCAGCTGAAAAACCTCATTGTTCAAATCAGCCTATCTTTCTCATACAAAATCAGATTTTGATGATTTAAGTATCGTTGGAAAGGTCTCAACATGATCTATACAATGAGAAATACATCATTAGAATTTGAAATGGAAAATAATGAAATAAATTGCTGAAAAGAAGCTACATTCAACTTGAGGCACTAATTCCAAAACATGTATAAATTCTTTTGATTTTTCCTTTGAGAACTTGTTTCATTAATACAAATTCTTAGTTTTGTGTGTAAATATTATAACTAGAGAGATTGATCACCTCTCTCCTTTGATAATCTTACATTCCATTGCAGAAGAAGTATTAGTTTTTTTTGCAGGTTCCAAGAGGAAGGACAAATGACTACAAGAGAATGGTGTCTCTCTAAGAGACCAATTTGTTTCATAAGAGGATGATCAGCAACAAAAAGGAGAAAATATGATGATGCAAAATCAGATCCAAACACTTGAAAAACTTTCAGATACTATTGTCTCCATCACATCCATACCTCATAATAAACCATTCACCTCATTTCACTTCATATTTTCCATTTACATTCACATCCACTTTCAATTTATTTTTGTCTATTCATAACCACAAATAAAAGCAAGAGGCTCATTCACATGCTTATTGCCCATTTGCCATTTCTAATCTCCATTGCCATCTTCCATTTTCATCTTCCATTTCTTGTCATTTTCATTCCGCAAATAAGCATTGCTTCAATGCAAATTATTGAGTCCATAGTCCTTTGAGTCTAAGTTCTTTGTAAAACCACCTTGAGGCTTGCATGCCTTAATGGCAAGTTCTCATACTGACAAACAATGGGAATACATTAATGTCCCTTGTTCGTCAGATCTTCTAGGTGACTCGACATCAGCAAAATCATTCGTACCTAACAAGATGTGTTTGGGCATCTTGACTCTCATTGTCATCAATGGTGAGAGTTCTCGTGTTGACTAGTGGCATCCATTAATGGCCACTAAGTCAACAATTTCCTACTATGTTCAACATCAGAACATCTTTTCACATAGTAGGAATTGTGCCAATGAGTTTTGAAGACATGAAGACTATTATTTTCAGCGTTTTGGAGCAGATTCAGCAAGTTTTAGTAGGAGCAATAAAAAGTCATCTCATCTCTTTATCCACGACTCCTCTTGTTCAGCCACTTGAAGAAGAATATGATCAGAATTTTGCGGCCACCACACATACATAGCTCATCCACATTTAAGGTAAGTGAAGGTATGTTGTTTTCTAATTTTTAGTCATGTAATTCATTAGAATGCTAAAATTGTAACTTTGGAAAAATTCCTCACTCCCTTTTCCACATTGTCATATCTTTAATTGGGGGGAAGGGACATCATTTCATATCCACATGTCATACACTATCACACATTTTCATTTCATTTCCACCCACATATACTTCCCAACCAACTATTGTTGCAACATGATCCAAAAGATTATATGCCTTGCAAATGATCAATTTATTGATAAAGTAATTGATTCTAAATGTTTCTATGAACTTTGATGCAACAAAGAAAATAAAGCATTGTTACACAAGAACCAATGCTCAAAAAAAAAAAAAATGGTTGTCACACAAGAACCAACCATTGAAAAAAAGAAGAAGAAGAAGAAGAAGTTGCAATCAAATGTATTATACTTTGCCAAAAAGGAAAATATCAAAAAACAAAGTTTGGAATGAATCTATATGAGTCAAAACTCATAAAAGATCAACTCATGGACAAATGAATCATTGCAATAGTTACATGAGGACATGCAACAACTTCAGTTGGGGGGTATGTTGAGTCTCAAAAGTGTTCTCCATATTCATACATATTTCCATTATGTCATAACCATTTAGCCTTTATTTCATAGCCATTTGACCTAAAACCCTACATCAAGTAACCATTTTTATAAATATATGGGTTAGGATCCTTGTTTTCCAAAGTTATTTATTTTATGTATTTTAAGTGAATTTATGATTAGAAACTAGAAAATTAACATAGTTTCATATATCTATATATGTGTTATGATTTTTGTGACATGTGTAGGTCAAAAGGAGACTTCTAGAAGACCCTTATGTGGCACTCTAAGACCAAATTCGAATTTGGTTGGAGAAGATTATGGGATCAAGAGGAAATGTGTCTTACTTCCTTGTTGTATTAAAACTCTAAGAGGATATGTGTCTCACTTCCTTGTTTTATTGAAACTCTAGGAGGATATGTGTCTCATTCTTCAAGTTGTGTTAAAACTCTAGAAAGACATGTGTCTTATCATTTCCTATTTTGATTGTAACTCTAGAGATGGAGGGAGAGATTCATGGACTCCCATTAATGAGATGTCTCCTCATATTTTGTATAAATAGGAGAAGCTTTCTCTTATCATAGGTAATGAGGAAGTAATGAAAAATTAGTAGAGAAGTCTTTTGTAACAAAGTTCAAGATGGAATGTGATGTAGATTTGTGAGTTCTTTTTAATAGAGAAATTCAGTTCTTTGATGTTGTTTTGATTACAACTTTAAGGAGCTGAAGGACTTCACCAAATTGGTAGCAGAGGGCCTCTGCTATCCAAGGAGGCTTTTACATGTTTTCTAGATAAGTTGCTTTCAATTCTGTTTTTTCATATTTCCTTACTTAGATTGCTTTCTGAAATCATAGCTTTTAGCATAATTTTTCATGGCAGCCCAGGCATTTGCATATCTTTTGACTAATGACATGGAATCAATATTGTTCTGCTGCTAATTTACTTTTTGTTTAATTCTAGCACTGCTTTGTTTATTTCAGTCTTGCACATTTGTTTCAGTAGTTAGATTTAGATATATTAAGTTGCTCATGTCATTTTCAGTTACCTTCGAAAGGCATAGCTGGACTGATGGTGAGGGATTGAAGTATGAGTGTGTAGTTTGATATTAGTTTACTTTATGCAAGTTAGATATATTAAATTGCTCATGTCATTTTCAGTTACCTCCGAAAGCCACAGCTAGACTGATGGTGAGGGATTGAAGTATGAGTGTGTAGTTTGATATTAGTTTACTTTCTGCAAGTTAGATATATTAAATTGCTCATGTCATTTTTAGTTACCTCCGAAAGCCACAGCTGGACTGATGGTGAGGGATTGAAGTATGAATGTGTAGTTTGATATTAGTTTACTTTCTGCAAGTTAGATATATTAAATTGCTCATATCATTTTCAGTTACCTCCGAAAGCCACAGCTGGACTGATGGTGAGGGATTGAAGTATGAGTGTGTAGTTTGATATTAGTTTCTTTTTCTGCAAATTAGATATCAGATTGCTCAAGTTGTTTATGGTTATCTCCGAAAGCCATAGCTGGACTAATGGTGAGGGATCAGGATATAAGTTGATGTAATTTGATTTAGATTTACTTTGTTGCAATTCTTGGATTTCTTTAAGCATAGTTTATTTTGTGTTTAGACAGCAGCAAGGATAATTTGGTTTTCATGCTCAATAGTTCACTGTTTGATTTATTAGGCTAGCAGCACATTTTCATTTCCTTTCAAGTTTTGTCATTGTATGTTTCAAATTCCTTTTGAAGTTTGAATTTTGGTAAATCATTATAAAGGACATCATTGCCTTGAATATTCATAACCATACTTGTCTTTTAGAATTTCCATCTCACATTAGGAAACCAACCAAGATCAATAAAAATCCAAAAACGACAAAAATTAAGAGATAGGTTATCTTGCACATATAGTGCGCCACACTTCGTCAGCTTACGAATCCCTGGTTGATAATTTTTGTTAGCAATTTAGGACACACTAAATTTACCAAACAGTGGGATTCAAGGAAAGAGGACAAAGGAAAGCACGACAAGTTTGACAGTTTGTGGCAAGTTCCATACATTTTCCAGGCCACTGTGGGTCCAAATGCCTTTTTTCTATAGGAACCAGATGGTACAGAGCTGTTTGGGGGTCCTGTCAATGGCAGGATGCTCAGACACTACTTCTGCTGATTTCCAATTTCCAGTTTCCATTTCCATTGTAAATACCATTGCTGTGTTTTCAAGAAAAAGAGAAAACGTTCCAAAAAAAAAAAAATTAGTGAGAAAGGAGAGGTTCAGACATGCTCAAAACATGAACCTCTGAGGTGCAAAAGATTGGCTCTAACAAGATCAAAACCTGAGCCAGAAAAGAAGAAAGGGATCAGCTCTAACATGCCCAATACCAGAGCTGAAATGAAGAAGAGAAAGTGACTCTAACAAGCTCAAAAATTGAGTCACGAGGAAAAGAAGGTTGCTTCAAAACTTCAAATTTCAAGCCTTCAAGATTCTGTTTTCAGTTTTCTGCAAAATTCTGTCCATGTGCAACTGTCTTTATTCCTTGGGTCCACAACAAAATAGACTGTCTAATCCTAGTTTGACTGTTTTTAAATTTATATTGTAGAATGTAGAGAAAAAATCTGATGGACAGTTTAATCCCAGCAGATGTTAGATTAGGTAGAGAAACATATCAGGCCAACAGCTTAATCTGGTCTCATGGAGAAATAAGGGTAGAAATAGAATATGTTTATTTTTTTTGTTTGTAAAAAATAAATGATGTAAAGGGTCTGCTAGTCCAAATGCACCCTGGAAGAAAAATGTTAGGATTATAGTCTGGGTAGGTAGATTGTTTGGGATTGCGTCTACTGATCTATCATGTTCGTGGCAGCAAGAATCAAAAAAGAAAGATGGCTCAAGTAGCAGGCATCTGGCCTACTCGAAAGATTTTTTTTCTGAATTCTTGACTCCTTCAAGAAGTAGTCATCCCCATGTGGAGCCACTGTTAGCCACCTATAAATTCCTTGACAAGCAAGCAGGGGGCTAATTTGTTTTATGAGCCTTCAAGGAATGCATTTCTCCTGAAAACACATCATCCTTGAAGTCTCTTCAGGCTCTCTTCCTTTTTATTATTTCCCTCTATTGTTCTTAAGTCAGTGAGCCCCACTGACTGTGAAAAATTGTGCTCCAAAAGGCCTTCATTTTCCCCTTGTACCCCTGCATAATTCTCCATTTCATCCCTTTTTCCCCTTTTTTCAAAGCCTCCCTTTCACCCCAAAACCCCTCCCCTAGTCCTTCTAAACCTTCCCAGAATCCCCTCTAAACCATACACACACCCCTTGTTTGGATTAAAAACCCTTATTCCCTCTCTCGTTACCCTTTCGTAGCCTCAAATTGCATTAAAATGGGCTAAAAAAACCCACTTTCTGCCTTATTACAGGCTAGCACCTTTCAGCGAGCCCCCTCGACCTTTTCTCCATGTGACCTGGGCGCTAGAACCTGGCGCTAGCCCGAAAAAGCGCTTATCGCAAATGGATATCGAGAGCGCTACCCACCGTCGATCTATATAGATCAGACGGTCGTCACAAGCTCCATAGTGCCCGTGGCCCACCCCATTCGCCGCTCCGATCGTATGTACACCATCGATCTGATCCGCAGATCGACGGTCTGTATTTCACCCGCTCCGGTGATCCCGCGCCAAAACACCGTACCGAAAACCGCCGGTTTCTATCGCACTGCCTTTGGAAGGAGGGCAGTATTTTCCATTTCGCAGTGATTCCATTCACCGCATGACACGTGGCCCCGCGCACTATTTGAAAACCGCCCCCTATCATGCATTTTAGTTCGGCCGCGGACCCGGTGTGATATGCCCGTACACCGTCCGATCTGGAGATGTCCATCTAACGATGATCGCGCCTCGAAGCTGCACGGGGGATAATCCAAGGCAAATAGACCCCTGGCCCACCATCTATCGTCCTCCGACATGTTCTCAACCGTCGATCTCCTCCTGAGATCGGACGATCCGGATTAACCGCATGTCCCACCATTGACCGGGTCCCGCCACATCACCATTCCACGTGTTTTTGTCGCATTATCGCTCGTCCATTTATATATTCCATTTTAAGGTCAAATTTTAAGGTTTTGGATTTAAAATTCCTTTCTCACCACCTTCCAACTGCACCTCCTACTGTTCCACAACATTTATCCACAATATCCTCTGCATTCGTCGTTCTCTTCCATGCTGCATTGCCATTTTCATAGTCATCCACAGCATCCGACCCCATGCACAATTTCTTAATGCGTTTTTGTGTTTTGCAGGGTTACAAGCAGGCGGAAAATTGCCATAATTCACAGTCTCTGTTACAGTGACAGAGAATACAGGGAAGACCGTGTGCAGAGATCGAAATTATGAAGAAATCCTAGGAAAGTGTTATGACATGAATTCCATTAAAGGAGCAGGGTCAAACTCTTTAAAACCTTTTCCAGATCCATTAAAACGCAGATTTTGCAAATAGAGGCAATCATGGGGCGGCAAAGAGTATGAGTGAAAAAACAGAGGAGTTTAAGGCCTGTAAGTGAATATTTTGAGCCTTAATCCATTTATTTAAAGGCAAGGTACCAGATCGAAGACATCATGGATCACACAGAAGGTCTAGTGCACAGAAAACCATATCATCAGGGTGTTTATATTAGCAGAATGTCTCCTCTAGAGAAATGACACAATAATCATTACTGTTTTGGTCTACATTGTGTCCAAATGAAGTTTTCCCCCTGACAACAGTCTTATGATATTAGAAGCATTTGTTACACAGTATGGCAGACCTGAATTATCGACCTGTTTTGTTCAGATTCACCAGAGTATTGCAGAAGTGCTACAACAGGTGCATCAAAGACATACCTGGAGTAAATTGCAGCCTGACAAAGACCACTCTTCCATCCAAAGAGTACCAGAGCTAAATGACCAGAATTTAAAACAGAATAGGGCCTAATGCTACATTTAGTGTTTCACCTACCTCCTTTGTTCCTCTTTCAGCTATAAAATTCATGAAGAAACATTGTTGTTGTTGTTGATCGGCTATCAAAGAATTGCAAGTTTTTTCTTTTGAGACATAGTCTCTATGTAAAGTTGTAAGATAGGCTGAGGAAGATGTTCTCAGGCTGAATATCAAGCTGTTGGCAATGTTGTACATGACTGGTGTTGCTCTTTAACATGACAAGCACATTTCTTTGGATCCTGATTTAAGGCAGCGGTGATGTTTTTCTATCTTTGTGTTTGTTTTACCTTGTAGTTCATTACATTTCATTTCTACTGGCTTGCATCAGAAATCTGGCATAGGATTTACCCTTGTTAGGTACCCTATGCTTCTGCTCTCCTTGCCTTCAATCTTTTCTACTGTATGTGTTATCTGAGGACTGATTTCAAGCTAATTTAACCAGTGTAGTGGTCTGATATATTGCTAGCTGATGTATGAATTAATGAAATCTGTCTTTAGATGTTCTTGTTAGGATTTAATTGAATGAATTGGGAACACTGGGAGGTCTAGAACTTTGTCTCTATCTCACTAGGATCCTTTTCAATTAATTGAACCTTTCTAAGTTCCCTTAAGTTTGAGGTCGAAGCATTGAGAGTTCAAAGTCTCTCTCTGATCTCAGGTCTTTAAACTTTGTTTTCTAAATATTTTATGTTCCGTGTCTGAAGAGTTAACCTTCTAGGTTTCGAATCATAGGTTGTCCAATGGCATGTCCTGTCCCTGGATTTTATTTCTAAAAGGTCACCTTGGAGGTTTCCTTACTTACACTTTCTTTCTACCATCCCATACCATACTATCATCTTTAAGATCCAATGCTTTAGATGACTAACCCAACTGAAAGCCTGCATATTGAATAGAAAGTAAACCCCTTCCTGACTCCATTGCCCAATGGTCTTGAATTTTCTCTTAATTATCTTTCCTTTGCCTAAATTTCTTTCTACTTAGCCTTGTCTTACACCGAATCCTTCTTTCCTGATTCCCAACAACCAACCAAAATCAAACAAAGAAACCCTGATCCTATAACTAGCCTAATATCTTAACTTTGAGCTTTAAATACATAAAACCTTTGCTTATATAGAGAGATGCCTCTCTGGACCCAAGAGGGCTAGATCTTGAGGTCTGAAAGTGGTTTTTATGTTGTCTCATCTTTTGGTAGTGCCAACCTCCCAAAACATGGGAACCCCAATAGCTCGCAGGAGCTAGAGGAGGCGAGTGTGGAAATTGTGTTCAAGAGCTGCCAGATCCTCAGAGCTGTACTATAATTACCAGAATAATCGGCCTTATTATTGACCCCTGCAAGCTTCTAAATTGGTGGAATGTCATTCCTTAAGCAAGGCCACGCATCTTTTGGTTGTTATATATATAGCAACTGTTGTCTCTTTCGTATGTCTGTTCTGAATCTGTGAGCTGGGATGAACCATATGCATCAGGATTACTATGGCCGATTCACAGGGAACAATAAAAGTGGTGACAATATGATCCTTGGATGGAAAAATTACATGCTAATGATTGGCATGAATTTATCACCTTGACTAGTCTCTTTGACCAAGATTCAGTGTACTTGGTGCTAGACTCAGTGGTGTTTTCTGCAGAGGTTCTTATTTTAAAAGAGACCTCTATAATGCAGGAGTGCACAGATCATGAAGTAGATTTTGTCTCTAAAATGAAGCTGGAAAAATTGTAAATCGAGGAATCTTCACATGGAAGGTCGAGAACTCTTTAGCTTTTAAGGATATCACGGAGACAAGGAAAATCTTCAGCAAATTATTTCAGGTTGGTGGTTGTGAGCTACACATAGGTGTCTTCAAGTCATTTGATACTCTATGCATACACTTGGAAAGTGATCAATCTGTTGGAACCGATTCTGATAAGAATTTTTGGGTCTAATATCGGATGGAAGTTGTGAATCATATCACTCTGAGAAAAATGTCTGGAAGCAGTCATCCATATGTACAAAGACTTGGAATAATTCACTACAATTCATGAAAGTCTTGAATATGCTGTGACAGTTGTGTTTCTTTGCGAGACTTTGGATTGTTGTCCCTAGTTTCAGTTTTCTGATCTGGAGTTTAAGCTCCTTGGAGGCTCACACGTGGGAAAGGATGGTCAAAGATCCTACTGGTGGTGAACAGGAACATCGATGTAGATTTCAACTGCAGATCCAAGCAGAAGTTGGTTACAAACACAATGATTCCCAGATCTGTGCATAAGCAAGACCACAATGATATTTAGAAGATGACATACTGTGTCATTTACCACATGTTCAGGAGTTGGGCACTTATATCTGAGCTAGATCTGCTTAATAGAAAACATAAGGTATCGACTGACATGAAGAAGGGTATTTTCTGCATTTGGAACATCTATATGATTAGTTCCTATATCTGGGAAATTTAGGAGACAAATTGCAGAACTTAGATCTGAAGAGTTGAAGCCCTAGATAAATCAACTGTAAATCTGAAATTGAGAAGCAGAGCTAGATGAGATACCAGATGTAGTAGATAAAGCTCTCAAGTGTAGGATAATGAAAGAAGGAATCATGTTTGGATTCCTATAGTAAAGAGGGCTGGTTGAGGAAGCTTCAGCAAATCTCCTCAGAATAACAGGACTTCTAACACAAGCTGGGGCTTGTTGATATATTCTCCCTTTTGGACTGTGACATAGATAGACACCTATGTAGCAGTAAGAATGTGACAGTAGCAGTCTCACATTGGAGTAAAATGTGTTTCTGCAGACTTCAGACATGTTGCAAAAGACTGTTGTCTTGGATGGTTTTGACTGTGGGAGAATAAGACTCCATTTCCAAGTTGGTGTCTAGGATGCCCTCATAGATGTCTTCTCTCAAGAGAAGCTGGCATTAAGAGGGAGAATACATATGTATATGCTTCTGAGTTTATATCATTGCTGAAAGAAAACTCTCATGGCTCAAAGTCATATGGCTTCAGAGGTGGAAATTCCGAAAGAATACCAAGAAGCCATATAAATACCAAAGGTATCTAGCTGCCACATGAGCCTGGATCATTTGAAGAAACTGTAAAGCATCAAAGCCTACATGGATGCAAGGGTGATGTCTAGGATATGGTTCCTAGACCACTGATCAAAGTTGGTGTCACCTCGATTTAAGATCAGGCATGGATCTGATGGGCAAATGTGTTGCCTAAAGGCACCGCTTATTATTGCACCTATAATCGATTATTTCCCTTGCTGCTACAGATGGATGTAAAGAACGTTTTTTTTATGGCATGATAAAGGAATAGGTGTATGCAGAGTAACCTCTGGGGTTCAAAGTCCAATATCGGGACACCCATGTCTGCAAGTTGAATAAAACCCTCTATGGGTTGAAGAAAGCACCTAGAGCTTGATAGATAGCTACTTGATGAAGCTGGGCTTCACTCGTAGTAATGTTGATCCAAACCTTTACTTCAAGGTTGATAGAGAGAAGCCTCTCATCTAGTGTTGTATGTGGATGATCTCTTCCTAACAGGTGATGAACCTCTCATTCATCAGTGCAAGAGGGAGCTCGCTGCTGAATTCAAAAGAAAGGACCTAGGACTGGTGCACTACTTCCTAGACCTGGAGGTCTGGCAAGGACCTAGCGAGATTTTCCTTTCTCAAGGAAAACACATTATGAAGCTTCTGGTATGGTGGACTGGAAGTCTGTGTCGACACTGATGGAGCTCAACTTCAAGAAGTTGAGCGGTAGCACTGCTGGACCCATGCTAGTAAATCCTACTGAGTATCGTCAACTCGTAGGGGCTCTGGTGTTCCTAGTAAACACCCGTTCGGACGTATAATGAACACCTTGATTCAACACATGGTTGATCATAACATTCACTAGGTTGGTGTCAAGAAACTCTTGAGATATCTCTATGACACGATAGACCATGGGCTGAGATACACTGTCGGGAGCATGACACTCCTTGGATATACGGATGCCGATTGGGCTGGCAGTGTGGTGGATCGTAAGAGCACATCTAGATGCTACTTCAAAAGTAGATCTGCTTCGGGCAGGAAAAGGAAGTCAGTAGCCTTGAGCACCGTTGAGGTCGAATACATTGCAGCATGCATGACCCGTTGTGAAGTCACATGGTTTCGAAAGCTCTTCAGTGAGCTGTTCGAGCATGTGCTAGATGCCACCATTATCCTTTGTGATAACCAGAGGGGGATTCATTTGTCATAGAATCCCGGGTTCCACGATCGATCCAAGCATGTTGATGGCTGGTACCAATTTATCTGGGATATGGTACAGCAAGGCGCCGTAAGGCTCGATCATATAGGAACTGATGAGCAGGTTGCAGATATTCTCACTATGCCCTTAGGGAAGGTCGTGTTCTTAACCTTCTGTGAGAATCTTGGAATCATGGAATGATCCTATTCTGAGGATCTTGTTGGACGATGAGTTCTGGGAGCTCCAAGGGGGTTTTGGGGATAGCTTTGGTGCTATAAGAAACCACTGGGATAGGCTTACCAAACCTAGTTGGTGTGTTTCTACCCCACCGTGATGATATTGAGATGGTTTACCTCTCTCTGATCTATGCCCCGTATGCATCCTACCCATGGAGTTTCGGACTCATGGGAAGTACCTCTCATTTTTCCAATGAGGTGGGAAATGTGAATAGAGACCATAGCAAGACCGATGGACGCATTGGAGATTGTCATACTCTCTATGTCTATGATGGCACATGTCCAACCACTTGATCTGGGATCAAGTTTAGTGAGGTTTCGGACCTCCAACTGACTTCGGGTTAGGTAAACTAACTTTGGGTTGGTATGAGACTCTTTATGAGTCCTATAGAGGTTTCAGACCTCTGGGCTGAATTTTTCAGCCGGGTATGATGTCTTTGTGACTGACCCACTTTTGTTTTGAAATAAAGAGGCCAGCAAAGCAAGTTACGGCGGGATGACGCACGATGTTTGGATTTCACTTGTGGATGGATTTCTCCCTAGTTGAGACAGAGTGTTAAAATTGGACAACTAGGTCAAAAATCTAGGTTGTACTGCTCAGATGACGATCCCAATATTTTTATTGGATTCCTCTTTCAAAGAGGTGTAAGATTGATCTAAAGATCATCTCGATCGGATGAGCAGAACATGTACTTTGAATGTATTCAACTTATGTGCTAGGTTAGCCTGGAATAAAATATAGACTTAAATGTCTTAAAGGACATGTCACACACCCCCAAAGATTCCTATATATTGGAGAGACTTAGAGTTCATTTGACACACACTTTGTGTGGAGGAATTCTCTCTCTCTGGATAACATTAGAGCTGTGTATCTATGGACTATTCTTTGTTTGGGTTGTTCTGGGGTGATTTCTGACATGCCTGGCTAAATGACCTATTGGAGACTTTGTTGGTAGAAGCATCCTACTGATCACCATAACGCCACCATTTATCATCTCTGTTTTGGCTTGTCTTCTATCGATCTATTAGTATGTTCTATCTTCTTGAGTATTGTGCCCTAATATGAAATGGCATAGAAGATATGCAGAAATTAACAACATTGGAAGGTGCAAAAATTGAGGAGAATCATTAACTTTGACTACTGTCCGTTGACTGTAGCTTTGACTGCAATGTTGAATTTTTTGTTGACGAGTTTGGTTTGACTTGCGTTGACTTTTTGGAGTTGTCTTTGTGGGGTGTGTGTGACACTTGGAGAAAGGTTGATTTGGTTGTTGGAGAATTTGGTTTGACCAACTCAAGACTTTTCTGGCTAGGGCATCCTGTTGACTGTTGTAACAAACATTTATCTATCCATTTGTTGGAAAAGGAGAATTACAAATTCTGATACATTATTTGGCTTGTTTTCTATTGATCTATTTTTATGTTCTATCAGCATTTTAATTTCAAATTTATGTGATTGCTAAATCTAAATTGGGCCTTAAATAATATTGAAGTAAAATTTCATTTAAGCATAGATCATACCATGGTTATCTAACTTTAACAGCGTGTCACCCTTCCTCTACCTCTCTGGCCTAGGATTGTGTTGTCCCTTAGGACAACTGCTTTCCCACTGCAGAATTTCTTTTTTCCTTTCATCGATGGCTTCAGTCCTTCTTGATTTGAAATTTCTCTGATACCATGTGAAAATTTATGAATCTTAACATACATAAATCCTATTGCAAGTATCTGATTTTTATTACCTACTTTTTTTCTTCATTGAACAAGTTATTTACAGAATTATTCAGTAAATTCTAATACAAATACATTGTAGCCTACACCAATATACAGATCAAGAATTGAAAAAATAAATGAAACAATCACACAAAGAACACACTTATTTTTGGACAATTGTCCCAGGAAAAACCCAATGCAAGAAAACCAGTGCTTTAGATATGAGGGTTTGTATTATTAAGCAGTAGTATTCTAAGTACAACTAGGGTTCCAAAATCTGGCTCATCCAAACGATAAAATCCTCGGAAAATAGGTAAATTAGTGAGTTTTACCTCACACTACAAGTCTTTTTTGATCCAATATATGAACTGGCGAAACCCCAACTCCCTCTGCGTCGCCTCTACAAAGTAGATGCGTAGGCCTGCGTGGGGACTACCGAATTCTACGTCAACTCCTCTTTGCATTGACCTGCCTCTCAGAAAATCATGTTCCAGACCTCCCGGCTCAAAAATCGTGATCTTTAGCTAAATCTCAGACTGTCTCTTGGAGGCTCTGTGTTGCCCTTGCATGAGCCCTAAATGGACCTGTGTCACCCTCTTTGGGGACTGCGTCACCTCTCCTAGTGGTTGCGCTTCTTCCTCCATTGTCTCTATTTCCCTTGCTCTTCTATGTACTCTTGGTTCTCCGACCAATAACTGATTCTTCTCCTCACTACAATTAAATCACTTAAATATTATCTTCGTCCAAGCATTGCTCCGTCATAAGAATTCGATCTCTTGATTCACTATGTGTGTGTTCTCTAAACGATCCTCAAGCATTCCTTTATACTTTTCATATTGATAAATCAAAAGTCGCGATCTAATCCTTAATCAACGACTAAGATTAAATTAGACTTGATCCTCGTCACTTAAAAGCTTAATACCCACATGTTTAAATTAATTCACTTTAATTATTTTAATTCCCTGAGTTTTAACTTATGCTCCATTAAAAATAATTAATTATTTGAATAAATTTCACTCCCGGTGGAATTTCTCCAAACGATTTCTGGGTCTTGGAGATCTCATGTGTTCTAGCCCCTCCAAAAATTTTCATAGCTAGAGCACATCTGATGCTACCTAAAAATAAAAAAAACATTGGGCTTCTATTGTTTAAATATACTACAATATTAATAGGTTCTGCCCAAAATCCATTACATAGGTTCTTACCTTTCAACACGTTGCATGCACACTCCACCAGAGTTCGGTTCTTCCTCTTTGTAACCCCATTCTGCTGTGGAGTGTGGGGTACTGTAAAATATTGAATTATCCCATGATCCCTACAACATTTGATGAATTTTCCTAGCTTGTATTCTCCGCCTTGATTTGAGCAAATAATTTTGATGAGCTTCCATGTCTGCTTTTCAACCATGTTTCTGAATTCTTTAAAATATTCAAAGGTATGACTTTTCTTTCTAAGAAAATATACCCAAGTATATCTTGTGAAATCATAAAAAATAATAAAAAATAATATGCTCCTCCTAATGATCTTGTCTGCATTGGTCCACATATGTCAGTGTGCATAATTTCGAGGATATCTCTCTTTATTCTATTCAACTTGAGGGAAATTCATCCATGTCCATCTTTCCAAGTGCACATCCTTCACAATCAACATGTGCATTTTTTAAAACAGGAAGACCATCAACCATACCTTGTTTCTGTAGTAGCAATAAGTCATGAAGATTGATGTGTCTGAATCTTTGATGCCAAAGACTCTAGGTTGTCATCGTTGTTGAATACAAAGCTTGGTGTGGCATGCTTGTGACATTCAACTTGTACATGCCTCCAACTCATATTCCATATGCAATTGGTTTTTTTTTATCCAACAAATCCTTTATGACACAATAAGTTTAAAAAAACTCCACCTTCAATTTCTGGTTTTCAATCTTGGAGACATAAATCATATTCTTTTTAATTCCTGATACATACATCACATTTTGGATGTGCCTAATATTTCCATCAGGCACTGTCACATGAATGTATCCATAATCTTTGATCTAGTAGGCTCTGTCATCACCAAGGTAGATATTAGCACCACTTATGGTTTATTTGAAACTTTCAAACCAGTGCTTATTACTTGTCATGTGAGTGGATGCTCCAAAATCCACAAACCAAGTTCCAGCCTCATCAATATCAACAGAAAGAGAAGAATTAGACACAAATAATTTGAGTTTTGATTTTGGTATATTTTAGCAAAGTGCCATGTATGTTTCTTATGTATATGTTTGGCTTCGTCAACCCTCTTTTTATAACAATGATTAGCAATGTGACCAGATTTACCACAAACAAAACACTTGGTTCTAGAATCATTTTTGGTCGAAGACAAACCTTGAAGTGGCATTTTCTAAGGTGTCCCACCACCTTTCTGTCCTGCTCTAGGTTTCCCTCTGAAAGGCTTTTTCTTCGCCGTCAAAGCGACATCTACACCCTTAGGCTTCAGATTCATCCACCTCTCTTCTTCCTGCATCAAGATACATGTCAACTCTTCAATGGTGAGAGCATTCTCCCTTTCTGCTAGCCCCATAATAAACATCTGATAATCATAATTCATACCATTCAAGGTAATCATGACAAGATCGATTTTCGACACTTTCTCCCCTACATCACCAAACTTTTCTTTCAAGTCTTTGATTCGAGAGATGGATGCAACAACAAATTAATTCTCCTCCATTCTGATAGAGATAATATTAGTCTTTAGGAACAATACTCGATTTGTGTTCTTTGTCTCATACATATTCTTAAGAGTCACCCAAATATCATTGTCATATTTGCATTCTCTGATATGAGCGATGATATTGTCCTTCATTGAAATCTCCAGCAACATCTTCACTTTGTTCTCCCTCTTCTCCCAATCTTGAGTTGCTGCAATTGTTCCACCTATGGCTATGGTTAGTTTTGATTCATCCCCATTTGTGATTTTCCACACACTCAAACCCTTGAACAGTTTCGCCAATTTGAACTTCCAATTGGTGTAATTCGACCCATCAAGCTTATTGCTCTCATTAAAGTACGTTGTTGCAATGTGGTTATTCATTGTGATAGAATATCTCTATGTATCTACCTCAGAATCCAAAATCTTCACCAATCATTCTGGCCAAAAATTCGGCCTCAACATACTAGGTTAATTTATAAATAAGAGAGAATCGATTTATGAAAAATAAACTCCAACACTACAACTCTTATTCGGAGAACCCTTCGCAAATTCAGATACAATGCGGAACACGAGCGCTTCCAAACACCACGAAAATGCTCATTAATAAAAATGATTTTCTTCGTACTGTCCGCTACCACAGATATTCTCACTAGGGACGCAACACTACGCAACACCACTGTAACACAACCTAGCTACCACAAATATACTCACGCCTACAAGGCTCACCACACCAACGTATCTGTTTCTCATGGCACCACAACAATTGGGCAGCATAATAACACTCATCTTGTTAAGTTGGGCAGTGTATTAACACTTGTCTCTTTAAGTTGGGAATTTTACTAACTGTCATCTCGTTAAATAGAATTGTGTTAGTTCTCTAACGTCGAGAAAATTCAAGGAACCTACATGCTGCAGAATGAAGTTAAGTTTACTGCTTGTAATGTGGTGCTTACTAACACTCGTCTGCATTATAATGCCCTGTCTATAACCTGCAAGGTGCGTTATAGCATCAAACAAGAGAATTTTTTTTTTTCTCCTCTCACAAAATTTTGCGTTGCTCCAATGTGCATGAGAGAAAACAAACATTGCGTCTCTCCAGCCACTAAGGCTCATGACACTTCCAGCCACTAGGGCTCTTGAATTAATCAACCACTAAGGCTCCACTATTGCCACTAAGGCTTTCGATTCTGCCACTAAGGAACTCCAACCACAAAGGCACTCGATTCTATCACTAAGGCACTTGATTCTGCCACTAAGGATTTGCAGCCACTAAGGCACTCACCAGCCACTAACGCTCATCAGACCTAATACCATGTTAAAAATTAAGGAAGACAAAACTTATAATATGAAAATAGCATCTCACAGGTGAGCAAGCTACACCTGAAGACTTCCCAAGTAGAGAACACTCTATTCAATTAATCACCAAATCAGAAATATATAGGCTTACATCAATTTAGGTAGGTTAGAACTGACTCCTAGAATATATGAACTAATCATAATCTAGGACACTCATACAACTAAGAAACAAACTCTCTCCAATAATACAATATTCTCCATTATTTTCAATTGGTTGTTTGTGCACGAATTTTTAAGATTTGTTGTTATCTTTCTATTCAGATTATCCAAATAATTGAAATTATGAGGGAAGGAAGATTTTTTATTGGTTACTTTCATGGTTTGAAATAACTTATGTTTGTCTTATTATATGTAGTTTAACCATGGGTTGGAAGCTTTATGTTTTACTTGACACTTATGTATATGTTGTTCATACCATGGTCATGGCAGGAATGGGAAAAAATTCGATCACATTGGAATGGGAAATGGCAGAGTTGATACGCCACCCGAAAATCATGAGGAGATGCCAGGAATAATTAGACTTAGTGGTGAAAGGGGAACAAAGAAGGATTAAGGAGTCATACCTCCAAAACCTCCCTTACTTGCAAGTCGTGGTAAAAGAGACATTAAGGCTACATCATGTTGTCTAGGATGGTAACAGAGGAGTGCAAGATAGAGGGGTACTACATACCCAATAATACCCACGTTATAGTGAAAGCATGGGGTATGCAACGTGACCTAGATGTGTGGGAGATACCACAAGAGTTTGACCCTGACCAGTTTGTGGGAAGAAGTGTCGACATTAGGGGTTATGATTTCTAGGTAATTCCATTTGGTGTAGGTAGACGAATCTTTGCAGGCTTGAACATGGGGATCTGCATGGTTCAACTCGTAATCGCCACTTTACTTCATTCCTTCAACTTTAATCTCGCCAATGGCCAATGAACTGAGGATATAGATATGGTATAAGCCTTCGGTCTCACAATGCATAAGGTAGTGCTGCTACTCATGGTTCCCACTACTCGTCTTCCTATCAAACTATAATCAACAAACTCAGTGTGTAGGATGGTTTGTTTTGCAATTTAATTAGTTAGTAGGATATTTTGTTTTGGAATTTTACGTCAGCACTTTGTAATGTGAGATGGGTACAAGGGGCATTCAAATTAGACAATCCTTTATCTAGTTCCTAGATAGAGTCGCTAAAATTTTTTTCTGTAAAATTTGATATAACAAGGATTTTATTACTTTTTAAAATATAAAATTTTAATTATATTTATTACAAATTTATTAATTGTTTAAAGTATTTTTTTTATGGATGGAATATGGTAACACATTAATAAATAAATATCTTTACTCAAATAATAAAGAATAATGTGCAATACGCTATAATTAAGGCAATTATATAAATTAAATGACTTGTAAATGTGGATAAACATCAATATATGAATATAGATCAAAACATTTATTCTATAATACATCTCATATTGCTCACATTTTAAAAAATCATAAATTTAACTAAATTATAATTTTATTTTAAATTATTATTTATTATTAGTTATAAAAATCAAAAGAATTGACATTTAAATTAAGTAATGCAAGAGCATCCGAACAATTTCCAACAATGTGATTATGTGTTCACATGTTGTGGCCAAAAAAGAAGTGGGAAAAGTTGATCATTAATAGTTTAGTTAGATTTAAATGTGTGAAGTTAGTTGGTTTTAATGTCCTAGATTAAATAGGAATAAAGTACCATTTGGTTCTCCCTCCGAGGAGTTTTAGAAAATAGATTAGGATTGAGAGGATAAGATAGAGTTGGTTTAAAAGCTAATAAATGACAAACCACTTTCAGTTAGATGGAAGCATAGATAATTGTGTGAAGAGTGATAAGGTATAGAGAGTGAAGTGTGAGAAGTGTACGAGTTGTGTGATAGAGGAGTGACAGAGAGGATAATTTATGAATGTAAAATCCAGCCATTGAAGGGCTCGGATCTATGTAATTACCTTTCTGATAATTCCAAGAGTGTATGTTTAAATTCTCCTGACTGTGTTAAATTTCACTCTTTAATTCGATGTTGAGTCGAATTTCGTGTTATCGCACAAGGGTATGAAAATAAGTTTATTTGCGAGGCGAAAAAGTAAAGACACAGTGAAGTTCTGTGTGAAAATACTTATGCGAAGTGGGTCAGTGAATGCATAGTAGAGACCATTAGATCTGACAGAAGACCAACGGTGGAGATTAAATTGCTTCAAAAGCGATTTTGCAAATCGCAGATTTTAGAGTTTTTCATTAAGACCTTAACTCATAAGTTAAGTGAAGTGTGATGCAAAGCAGAGGAGTAAAGGAGAGTGAGGACCATTAGATTGGGTGTAGATCAATGGTGGACGGAAAATCTCAAGTTCGCACATCAGAAATTTTAGCGGGATAAGAAATAAGGTTATCACTAAACTCTTAAAGTTGCGAAGTGCGATATCAATTTTGCGGCGAACTGCGAAATCGGAAAATAGTGGAAGTGAAAAAGGTGTTAAGTGTTGAAATCTGCGGGAAGGTAAGTTTAAGAAGTTGCAAAGTTGAAAGTTATAAGAATTTTGAAGTTGCGCTTGGTGCTGATTGGTCTATTCTATGTGGGAAATAAAAGTATAAGTTCCACATGCATATACTCTGTTTAACAAGTATTTATTTGGAAAGGAAGAATATATTATAGTTTTTGTGTATTGTGGGTAAAAGCGGCATTCAGACTACATCATTTGGTATCAGAGCTGAGGTTGAGTTCTGTTCTCAAGGAGTATAATAAATATGCCACCCAGGAGAGGAGCTGACAAAGGTTGACGGAGACTTACATCAAATGCATCTTTTCTAGAAGAGATTCGAAACCTTCGTACAAGGATAGCGACAATGGAGGCTTCTAAGAAGAGAGCACCTCAAGAAGAAGATGTCAGCGCAATAGAATAATCTTCTGATGAAGAAGAAGAAAGCGAGGAAGCTAAAGTTTTCAAGATACTTGCAAAGGTTAGTGGAAGACCAATAATGGAGATTCATTTATATGAAGAAAACCTTAATGTGGATGAGATGATAGATTGGATTAGTTCAGTGGATAAGTATTTCGATTTAGAATAGGTCGAAGATAAGAAGAAAGTAAAGTTTGCAGCTACCAAGTTGAAGGGCCATGCATCTATCTGGTGGGATGAACTATAGACATCCAGGATTAGAAAGGGAAAGCCTAAGATCAAACAATATGATAAAATGGTAAGTAAATTGAAGAAAAATTTTATGCCAAAATATTATCAATTGAATATTTTTAAACAATTGCAGAATTTGAGACAAAAATGAATGATTGTCAAGGAGTATACAGAGGAGTTTTACAAGCTGTGCATTAGAGCAGGACATGCTGAAGATGATATGGAAAAATTAGCCAGATATATCAATGGTTTAAGGTATGATATACATAATGAAATCAGTTTGTTGAGTTTGAAGACAATTGAGGATGCCTGTCAAGAAGCTTTGAAGGGAGAGGAGAAAATGTTGAGGAAACAAAGTCAAAAGAATAGAGGTAAAAATCCAGCAAGAGGAAGAGGAGCTTTTAGACCAAGATTTCAACACTCTCAGAATGAAGCAGGAGGTTCGAGTAGTAGACCACCACAAAGAGGAAACTTTGGTAGAGAAATATTTGCACCTAGAGGTAGAGGTCGAGGAAGAGAAATTTGGTGTCACACATGTGGAGAATGGGGACACGGATCATGGGATTGTCCTCATAACAAATCAAAAAATCAGCGGAATGTGAATGTAGCTGAGGCAAAGGAAGAAAATCCTCAGGTCACGGAAAAAGAAGAATCGCCTGAGGCATGAGAGTCTTTATTGCTCAAAATAATATTGCTTAAATAAGAGAAGGAAGAAAATGATCTAGCTCAAAGGAAGAGCTTATTCAGGACTGTATGCAAGTCGAAAGATAAGTGTTGCAAAGTTGTGATTGACAATGGAAGCACTGATAATATTGTTTCCACATATATGGTTGAGAAATTGGGGTTGATTAAGCTGGTACACCCTACTCCCTATAGAGTGTCGTGGCTACAAAAGGGACATCAAATTTTGGTGATAGAATAGTGCAAAGTAGAGATACAGGTCGGTACATATAAAGATGTTATATTGTGTGATCTAATGCCAATGGATGTGTGTCATGTATTGCTAGGAAGACCTTGGAAATTTGACAGAAAATCCATTCATGATGGAAAAAGGAATACTTATACCATAGAGAAGGATGGAAAGAATCACACATTGTTACCTTTGAAGGATGTGGCAAACAAAGGAGCAACTGGGAATAGTGTTATGCTGATTAGTGGAAAATAATTGCTGCAAGAAGTCAAGAAGGAGAAAGAAATTCATTTTTCTATTGTGGGTAATCCCAAGGTAATTCTGACTTCTAAAAATTAAGACAATATGCCTCTGGAGATTAAAAATATGTTAACTGATTATGTTGATATAGTTTTTGATGAATTACCAAGTAAATTGCCGCGATTCAGAAGTATCAGTCATCACATAGATTTAATACCTGGTGCAATTTTACCAAACAAAGAAGAATATAGAATGACCCCTCGGGAGAATGAAGAAGTTGGAAGACAAGTACAGGAGTTTTTAGATAAAGGAATGATCAAATAAAGCCTTAGTCCATGTGCAGTACCAGCTGTGCTTAGTCCAAAGAAAGGAGGAGAGTGGCGCATGTGTACTGATTGCAGAGCTATAAACAAGATCACTATCATGTATATATTTCCATTACTACGCATAGATGATTTGATGGATTGTTTAAGTGGGTCAAAGTATTTTACTAAGATATATTTGAAGAGTGGATACCATCAAATAAGGATTAGAGAAGGAGATGAATGGAAAACTGCATTTAAGACCAACAATGGATTGTATGAGTGGTTATTGATGCCTTTTGGACTCATTAATGCACTAAGAACATTTATGAGACTAATGAATGAGGTCTTGAAAGAGTATGCAGGAAAATTTGTGATAGTCTATCTTGATGACATTCTGTTCAGTCGGTGTAAGGTAGAGAATTTGGAGCATGTCAAGTTGGTGTTAAGTACTTTGCAAAAGGAGAAAATGCTTATAAATTTGAAGAAGTGTAGTTTCATGAAGAAGGAACTCATTTATTTGGGATTTGTAGTCTTAGAAGAAGGCTTGAATATGGACCCGGAAAAGATACAGGTAATACTGGATTTCCCAACTCCAAGAAGTGTATTTGAGTTAAGGAGTTTTCATGGTCTTGCAAGTTTTTACAGAAAGTTTATCAGAGGTTTTAGTCAGATCTGTGCACCAATCATTAAAACAATAAAAGAGAGAAACCAAACATTTAAATGGATAGAAGCAACATAACAAAATTTCAAGTTTTTGACAAAGAAGATCACTGAAAGACCTGTTTTGGCCTTGCCAAATTTTGATAAAATATTCCAAGTTGAGACTGATGCTAGTGGGATCGCAATTGGAGTTGTCTTGAGTCAAGAGTAGAGATCGATAGGTACAAACCTCAGTTTTAGTTCAACCTATCATCCTCGAATAGATGGAAAAGCTGAAGTGATGAATAGGAGCTTGGGAAACATATTAAGGAGTCGGGTTTACAACAATCCAAAGCAATGGGATTTAGCACTTGCTCAAGCTCAATTTTCATATAATGATACTCCTAACCGGAGTACTGGGATGAGTTTGTTTTAGATTTTTTTTGGAATGCATCCAAGAGGTGTGTATGAACTTAGATATTTGAGTAAACTAGAGACAAGGAGCACAAAAGTTGAAGAATTTGCAGAACATATGCAAAATTTACAGGAAGATATCAAGCAGATCTTACAGAAAAACACTCAAAAGTATAAACAAAGAGCTGATATGAAGAGGACTGAAAGAGAATCTCAAGAAGATGATTTAGTCATGGTTTATCTAATGAAGGAAAGGTTTCCAGTAGGGACCTACAACAAGATGAAAATGAAAAAGATACGGCCATGTAGAATTTTGAGGAAGTTCTCCTCAAATGCATATGAGATTGAGTTACCAGAGGGAATTGGCCCTTGGGATATCACCCATATTTAATGTTGCATATTTATACCTATACAAAGGAACAGAGGAATAACTACAAAAAGAATATACAGAAGAGGATGATCAAACTTTAAGTTGGAAGGAACAGATGCCAAAGACAACAAAGAAATAAGTGGAAGCCATTCTGGAGAAAAGAGCAACAAAGAAGACCATGGGACAAACCTATTATTAGTATTTAGTCAAATGGAAAGGACAACCAGTGGAATATGCCAGTTAGATGACAACAACAGAGTTACATAAGTTTAATGTAGATCCTGAAACATTGATGGATCAATATTTTCTTCTCCGGGAGTCTGATGCAGGAGCATCCGGACAATTTCCAACAATGTGATTATGTGTTCACATGTTGTGGCCAAACAAGAAGTGGGAAAAGTTGATCATTAATAGTTTAGTTAGATTTAAATGTGTGAAGTTAGTTGGTTTTAATGTCCCAGATTAAACAGGAATAAAATTAGCATTTGGTTCTCCTTGCGAGGAGATTTAGCAAATAGATTAGGATTGAGAGGATAGGATAGATTTGGTTTAAAAGATAATAAATGACAAACCGTTTTCAGTTAGGAGGAAGCATAGATAAGTGTGTGAAGAATGATAAGGTAGAGAGAGTGAAGTGTGAGAAGTGTGTGAGTTGTGTGATAGAGGAGTGACAGAGAGGAGAAGTCATGAATGTAAAATCCAACCATTAAAGGGCTCGGATCTATGTAATTTCCTTTCTGATAATTCCAAGTGTGTGTGTTTAAATTCTCCTGTCTGTGTTAAATTTCACTCTTTAATTCGTTTTTGAGTCAAATTTCATGTTATCGCACAAATGTATGCAAAGAAGTCGATTTTTGAGGTGAAAAATTAAAGACACATTGGAGTTCTGTGTGAAAATACTTATGCGAAGTGGGCCAGTGAATGCGCAATAGAGACCGTTAGAATTGAAAGAAGACCTACGGTCAAGATTAAATCGCTTCAAAAGTGATTTCTAAAATTGCAGATTTTAGAGTTTTGCATTAAGGCCTTAACTGATAAGTTAAGTGAAGTGCGATGTGAAGCGAAGAGGAGGCGTAAAGGAGAGCGAGGACCGTTACATCAAAAATTTTAGCAAGATAAGAAATAAGGTTATCACTAAACTCTAAAAGTTGTGAAGTGCGATATCCATTTCGCTACGAACTGTGAAATCGGAAAATCGCGGAAGTGCAAAAGGTGTTAAGTGTTGAAATCTGCAAGAAGTTAAGTTTAGGAAGTTGTGAAGTGGAAAGTTATAAGAATTGTGAAGTTGCACTTGGCGCTGATTGGTCCATTTTGTGTGGGCAATAAAATTTTAAGTTCCGCGCGCATATATTTTGTTTAACGAGTATTTATTTGGGAAAGGCAGAATATATTAGAGTTTCTATGTATTGTGGGTAAAAGCAGCCTTCCGGCTGCATCATTAAGCATATGTACATTTTTAAAAAATGTAACAATATCCTTGGATATGAATATTCACCTCCACGTTATCATAGAAATTATTAACTTGTAAATGCCTATTGTTACAATGTTATAACTTATTAATGCCAACTTGCCCAATATTACATGTATTGATATGTCATTTTATTTAATCAATTAATTTGAGATAAATTAATTAAATATCTATTTGTAGAAATTTAATACAAAATATGTATTGTTTGGATTCTCCTGATCTAACAATTATATGCCATTGTTAAATATGTAATCACTTCTACTTATCTTTGTGGAAATTTATGAAGAAAGATCAATCACACATAACACAGATAATTTACTTCGGGAAAGCATATAGCTAAAATCCCCACTATCTTCTATTATGTAATATATCATGGATCATGAAACAATTGCATACAAAGCTTCAATCCAAGAGCTCTCAGTACAATAGCTAACTATCTCACACTGTCATACAAAACTTTGCAAGTTCCTTAGCCAATTTATTGTCTCCAGATAGCTTGCCTCCACCGCGCAATCCCTGAATGAATGGAATATTTCTTTCCTTGACTGTGCAATCTTCATGGGCACATCCAATATGTATGTGGTTGCATGTGTGCAGCCGATAATGTCACAACTGATAGTCAATCTATCCCTTTCAGCTACATCTCATCAATTTGGTCTCCACTGGATCTGACATGCATGTAGTTAATAGTAGTAAATCTTTAGCTCCATGTGATGCCAATGATTGTGAATAAATTAATAATTAATTCACTTGATCTCTCACTAGTGTTTCTCTAGTTACAACTAGCACAACTGAGTTTAACTCACTTAATTGAGTTTGACTACTTTACAACTTTCATAACTACACTTCCAACTTTGTTACAACTTCGAATCACTCAGTTATAATTAAGTCCACTTGCATGTCCCACCAACCAACCACTCAACTCAAAATTACTATAGCTAAATTATTTTCCACTTCAGTTAACTATTTCCAAGTGCTCATTGAGAATAGATTATTGTTTATTCTCCAACTAATATTAAGGGATAATAATAGTCGACGTGCATCTATAAATAGACATTCAATCTATAAATAGAACTTGCACATACATCTATACATAGACCTCATCTATAAATAGAATTTTATCATGCATCTATAAATATACATCCACCTAAAAATAGGATGAGGCTCCATCCTAGTGTAGGTGCATAATTTTCACTACGATCTTCATGTTGAATCTCAACAATCCCTCTCAACAAGAAAGGGATTATCCTTCACCCCAATCCTGTCTTTATGGTTTTTGAATTTTCTCCTGGTGAGCGCCTTCATCATAATATCTGCATCCTGATCTTCCGTAGGAATGTACTGAATCAACATGATCTTCCTTTGCACACAATCTCTAAGATGATGATACCAGATATCTGTATGCTTAGATCGATCATGAAAAACATGATTAATCGAGAGTTTAATGCAACTCTGATTATCACAATGAATCATTGTAGGATCTAAATGAGAACCAAACAAACCAACCAAGATCTATCTCATCCAGATAGCCTCACATGTAGCTTGACTCATTGCCATGTAGTCCGCTTTCGCTGAACTGAGTACCACCAATCCCTGCTTCCTGTTGTACCAAGAAACAATTGTAGATCTAATGCTAAATATCCCCCCTGATGTTCTCTTTATGTCTGATGGGCTACCTTCCCAATCTGCATCCGTGAAGCCATGAAAATTCACCTCATCTGTCTATATTTACTATAAACCATACTCAGATGTGCCTCTCAGGTATCACAGGACATGCTTGCCCGCCTTCGAAAATAACTTGGTAGGCTTAACCATCACTTGACTTAGTTGGTTAACCGCATAGAAAATGTATGGTCTTGTGTTCACTAGATACATTAGTGAACCCACTAATTGTCGATAAACCGTAGCATCCAATACCTCTCCAGAAGTAGCATCCTCTTTCCTCCATTTTCCTGGAAGAGGAGTATCCATGGGTTTGCAGCCCTCCATGTGAAACTTACCCAGTATTTCCCTTGCATACTTGCTTTGAGACATAAAAATTTCACCATCTCACTACCATATTTACAATCCAAGGAAATAATGAAGGAGGCCCATATCCTTCATCTAGAACTCCCTTGCGAGGTCCTCCTTGCATGGGTGTATCAGTTGCTCATCACAGGTCAATATTAAATCATCAACATAAAGGATAATGATTAAAAGCTTACCCCCCACCACAATTTGGTATAGGTTTGCATCCGCTTCACTTTTGGTGAAGTCCAGTCGAGTGAAATAACTGTCAATCTGAGTGTACCAAGCACTGAGTGCTTGCTTCAGCCCATACAATGCTCTTTTGAGTCGGCACACAACGACCCGTTGCCGAAGATCTAAAATCCTTAAGGCTGCTCCATGTACACCTCTTCCTTAATGATACCATTGAAAAACATAATCTTCACATCCATCTGATGAATGCGCCAACCCATATGTGCTGAAAGAGCAAGGATGGTCCTTATTGAAGAATACCTTGCGACAGGTGAAAAGGTTTCTTCATAATCTATCCCCTCAATATGTGAGAAGCCCTGGGCCACAAATCTGGCCTTGTATTTCTCAACACTCCCATTAGCAGCTTGCTTTACCTTGTAGATCCATTTCGAACCTACCACTGATTTATCAAATGACCCTGGAACAATTTCCCAAGCATTGTTTTTGACAATGGAGTCATACTCCTCCACCATTGCATTTACCCATGTGGGCTCCTGCAATGCTTCTTGAAAGGAACATGGATTAGTCACAATAAATTTTCTCATGAGATCCATGTATCTAGTAAATCGGTTAGGAGATTGTCTTTGTATGTGCTGTGAAGTAGGGGCTCCTACATTTTGTGTAGCACCAAGTCTCAGCCTATCAGCTTCTGTGGTATGCCTTTTTCCAGTTATTATGGTTGGCTCTGCATGAGTGGACTCCTCCACTCCACGAACCTCTTCCTGTGGCTGATCCACAGCTAGAGACTCATCTTTGGGAACCAACAATTCCTCCTCTGCATGCAAGTCCAACTCCTTCTCAAGTGACAACTGCATGGCTTTCCCCTCATTGAATTTTATATCCCATCGCACTACAGTCATTCGACTGTTTGGAAAATACACATAATAATTATGGGGTGTTTTTGTGTACGCCACAAATATCCCAACTTCAACAGTCGGCTCCAAATTCTTCCTGGCATCCTTGGTCACATGCACATAAAAATATGAGCCAAAAATCTTAAAGTGTGAAACATCTGGTTTCTTACCAATGAAATCTTCTTCAGGTGTACTCATGCCAAGTACTCTATGAGGACAACGGTTTTGCACATAAACCACAGTGTTCCATGCTTTCGCTTGCAAATTCATTGGTAGGCCCCGATCATACAAAATTGCTCGTGCTGCACCCACGATCATTTTTTTCTTCCTCTCTACGACCCCATTTTGCTGTGGGTTATGAGGAAGTATGAGTATTCTTCGAATTCTTTCTTTGTTGTAGAAGTTCTTGAATTCATTAGAGATGTATTCTCCACCATTATCGCTCCTCAGAGCCTTCACTTGCTTTCCCAACTCTCTCCCCACCAATTCTTTAAACTCACAAAACATTGAGAATGTTTGATCCTTCTTCTGCACGAAGAAGATCTAGCATTTACGAGAAAATTCATCAACAAAAATAACATAGTACTTATGTTTTGTTGTTGAAGAAACCAAGAACGGTCCACACACGTCTGTGTGAACTCTCTCAAGGATACCTGAAACACACTTTTCCTTTTCATGGAAGGTGGACTTTACATACTTCCCCATGGTGAAACCCTTGCAATGATATAACTGAGCAAGTGTTCCCATTGGAATTCCAGTAGATATTTGTTGCATGAATTTCAAGGCTCCATGATGAAGATGGCCCAATTTCCTGTGCCATAATTTTCCCTCATCCCGGCTCACCACTTTTTTCGCCTTGCCCATCATGGCAGCACAACCATCTACCTCCAGATTCTAGAGATTCTTAACTCGAATCCCTATCCTCTTGGCTTGGCCCATTGTTTTATGTCGCAGGAAATATTTTCCATCGCTGAAAAAAATGTCAAAGACTCTGTCCTCCAACATTGTGGCTGAGACCAAATTTTTCTTCAGACCTGGAACACGCATAACATCTTTCAATTGAAATGGTTTACCTGACTCCCTCTAAAAGGTAATGGTACCAATTCGTCGCCCATATCTATATGCATTTGGAGATCTTTCTCCTCCAAGTCACTGAAAAGTTCCTTATCTCCCACGATGTGAAAGGAAGTGCCACTATCCAAATACCACACTAATCCCAATGCACTTGACACCATGCATGCAATCAAGGAGAAGTCAAGTTCAAATTGCGAGGCAAGGGCCTCAACAGCTGCAACTCCAACAACCTTCTTGTTCTTCTTCTTTTGTCGATAGTTAGTAACAAGATGCCCATGTTCGTGACAGTGAAAACACATCTCCATGGAGATTCAAAATGTCGACATATATTCTCTGACACTATGGAAAATCCAGGTTCTTCTTCATCAAACACTTCACCTTGGACATATCCAACTTCTTTCCTTTAGACTCATATTTAGAATGGAATTTCTTCCCCTTCCCCTTCTTCGCCTTGGTAGCCAAAGAAAAATCCTCTTTATCATCATGCTTTGATGAAGAGCCATCTCTGGTGTTCCATCTGAACTCCTCCTACACCAGATCCAACCACAGTCATTCCCAATCCGACAATTTTTCCCATCCGTTGACAGAGTCTTCATAACTATGCAAAATCTTAAGAAGTCCCAAGAGAGCCAAGCTCACCAAATCATCATTAGCAACAGTTATTCTCACACTCCCCAGTTCATCCTGACATTGGACAAACTTCGTGAGATACTTTGGAATGTTGTTGCCCTTTTCCATCTTGATCTTCCTTAGTTTATATTTGAGTGCCAATTTCCTATGGGCGGTGCTGCTTCGGAAAAGATCCGTCAAAGCCTTCCACATAGCATATGGTGTGTATTTCCCATGGAAGCTTGAGACAATGTGGTCTCGTACTCCCTCCAACGGAATCCTCCTAGCCTTTTCCACTTTCTTTTGCCATGCATCAAGATTGGCAACATCTGACAAAGCAGGCTTAGGAACATCATTGCCAATGAATTCCTTCAAGCCATTATCTTTGAGCACTGCCTCCATCCTGTCCTTCCAAGAAATGTAGTTCAAGCTACCCTCGAGTGCATACTCTAGCCGCAAGCCATTGAAAGCCATTTCGACCTTGAATCAACTTTAGCACCAAGAAATTATTTTTGCAATTTCAAATTCTTTCCACCAACAAACTTAGTTGCTGCTTCAAAATTGCAATCTCTTGTGCTCTGACACCATGTAGAAATTTAATACAAAATATGTATTTCCTGGATTCTCCTAATATAGCAATTATATATCACTGTTAAATACATAATCACTTATACTTATCTTTCCATAAATTTAAAACACAATCGCCAATAGAAATATCATGAAGAAAGATGAATCACACATAACACAGATAATTTACTTGGGGAAAACATATAGCTAAAAATACCACTATCTTCTATTATGTATTATATCATGGATCATGAAACAATTACATACAAAGCTCCAATCCAAGAGCTCTCAGTACAATAGTTAACTATCTCACACAATCATACAAAAATTGGCAAGTTCCTTAGCCAATTTAAAGTCTCCAAACAGCCTATCTCCACTGCGCAATCCTAGCTGATAGCAATCCCTGAATGAATGGAATCCTGCTTACCTTGACTACACAATCCTCATGGGCACATCCAATATGTGTGTGGTTTCATGTGTGCAACCGATAATGTCACATCTGATTTTCAATCTGTCCCTTTAACCTACATCTCAACTGGGTCTCCATAGGATCTGACATGCACGTAGTTAATAGTAGTAAAACTTTAGTTGCATGTGAGGCCACTGATTGTAAATTAATTAATAATTAATTCACTTGATCTCTCACTAGTGTATCTTTAGTTACAACTAACACAACTGAGTATAACTCACTTAACTGAGTTAAACTACTTTACAAATTTCATAACTACACTTCCAACTCCGTTGCAACTTCGAATCACTCAGTTACAACTAGTCCACTTGCATGTCCCATCAACTAACCACTGAACTCGAAATTCCTATAGCTAATTGATTTTCCACTTCAGTTAACTATTTCCAAGTGCTCATTGAGAATAGATTATTGTTTATTGTCCAAATAATATTAAGGGATAATAATAGTCGGCATGCATCTATAAATATACATGAAATCTATAAATAGAACTTGCACATACATCTATAAATAGACCTCATCTATAAGTAGAATTTTCTCATCCATCTATAAATAGATATCCACCTAAAAATACGCTGAGGCTCCATCCTAGTGTAGGTGCATAATTTTCACTAGAATTTTCTTGTTGAATCTCAACACTATCCACCTAATAATTATTGATAATTAAATCTCTACTATCCACCTAAAATTGTGAAAGTTTTATTCTAAAATAAGCACAATTAACAAAGTAATAATTAATATGATTTATCTTTAAATTTATTATTTAATTAATTTTCAAAAACTAATTTTCAAAGTAAAATATAATTTTTATTTTTATTAAAATAAATAAAAATGAAACCATAGCTTGTGTGATCCATATTCAGGTACCGTCTATTACAAATAAAGAAGAAAGTAGTAGTTGCGGTTTTATGTTCTTTGAGAAAACATAATTTATTTTTATTGTCTTTTTTTATCAAAGATAAAAATAAAAATTATCATCTTAGTAAGATCGTTTGTATTTTTCAGTAAACTTTAAAAGTAAATTTATAATTAATATTATTTAAATTTTAAAAATAATTAATTTTATGTTTTAATGGTAATGTTATTTTATATTATTTTGTAAATATAAAAATAAAACTAAATAAATAAACCAAAACATTAATTTTTATGATATATTAAATTGTAATGGAAATGAAGTATATATATATCTATTTACATAAACTTAAAATGTTTTTATTTTTGGTTTTTTTAAATTAGGGTGAATAGGTAAACTGTTATTATGGGCCAAACATGTCTCTTATAACTTAATTTAGGTTAATTTGAAAACAATCAGTGTTCCCAACTACTCAAGCAACTAACTTAGCACTTCCTCAACATTAAATGTTATTAATACAATGAACGGTGACTAAATAGAGCTTGTGTGAAATCACATATTTACATGATTAAGTAGATGGACATTGTGCAAAATGACATATTTACATTAATATTAATTCTTGTTTTGTAAATAGGATGAAGGGTGAAAAATTGTTGGATGAAGAAATATTTCTAAATAAAGATTGTGTGAAATTACATATTGACATGATTAAGTAGATGGAGATTGTGAGAAATGACATATTTACATTAATATCGATTCTTATTTTTTAAATAGGATGAAGGGTGCAAAATTGTTTCATGAAGAAATATTTAACAATAGCCTTTTCTTTTAATTTCAACTATTTAACTAGTGTAGATTTTTTTAAAAATAGATCTAACATGAGTCAAGAGTGTAAATTTTGAAAAATAAAATAATTTGTCTCTCTAAATATATAATACTATTGTTTAAATTGTGTTCTTGAATTTTATATAAATTACATAATTTTAATTTGTATGTTCAAAAAATCTTTGTTGATTAAAACCAAAATAAACAAATAAATATATATATATGTGTGTGTGTGTGTGTGTGTGTGTGTCTGTGTGACCTTTTTTTTTATGCACATTAAAATGGTTCTTTTTGTTTTATATATATATATATATATATATATATATTAACCATAGATAATTATAGATCTATCAACTACCTAGAGGGATCAAATCTCTTGAAGTGCAAACTTCTTTTACAATGTAAAATTTGAAAAAAGGTTTGCACATCAAGAATTTGGATCATTCAATGGATTAGTGGTTAAAATAAATCTATACTTTTTCAATTACTTTATATAATATATACATAGCTTTTTTTAACCATATAATATATCCTTAAAAATAGACCAAAATATAAAATAATATAACTACTTGAAATGCTTTTACCATAAGAATTTAGCTATATATATGCACACCCAAGGGGTCAAATGTAGAATAAAAAATTAGTTAAATTTATTTTAACATAAGAATTTAATTTTTCCATTAATTTATTTAATATATTAAAAAAATAATTGACATATATACATATTGACACTCAACTATTTTATTTAAGAACCAAATTTTTATATTAAAATGCTTATATTTGTTACTAATACATTTATGCATTTATGTTAAAATGTTTATATTTGTTACTAATATATTTTTATATACATGTGTGCATATTGAAATATTTTTAATTTTGGATATATTATTAATATTTTCTAAATCTCATAAATCAATTTTATATTAATAATTAAATGATCCTTTTTATGAAGAATTAATTATTATATATAATCTTAGAATAATTTAGTTTTATATATATATATATATATATATATATATATATATATATATATATATATATATATTACTTGTTAGTGTCCAACCTTAACTCTCTTATTCATGAAATAAGCCTCGTCAGAGTCATAGTTAGTTAGTTGTATCAATAAAGCTCGTAAGTTGTTATCTACATTAATAATTATTGTAAGTGGTTGACTCGCATTATAGAAAAGGGACCACAATTAGTTATAAATGGACCATATTTAATAAATAAAGTGGTTAACCTGTGTTATGCAAGGTACCACTAGTAGTTATGGTTTTGGATGTCATAAAACTGTAAATAGTCTTAGATATCAAGGGAAGAAGTATCGAGTCTTATTGTAATTGATCAATGCTCCGTTGAGGTTGCCCCCTCGAAGAGGCAAGTGAACATTGTATCTGCTTCTAAATAATAAAATATCTTTGCAACTTATCTCATTTCATGTGATATTTATGTGTTTCGTGCCATATTATTTTGTATTTCTAGTTTTCTCACAGGTCAAGTGCATAACTAGTGGTATCATAGCACTTTCTAGGCCATATGTACCTTCAATTTTCATAGATTTTTTGTTATGCTAGAGACGTGTTCTAGTGTCTTTAAACCACGATATCTATCGTTGAGTGCATAAACCTGTGTATTTGGAGAGGAATGCATGCATGAACTAGAAGAGGTGGTCACGCTTGTTGGACTCCCTTGTAACCCATGTGGGTACCCCTTCAAGTAGTAGCGCATTAGCCATAATTGCACACAGACTGCATTTACATGTACCCTCGGATATATTGGAAGCCCCCCTAGGGTAACCTAAAACTTAACCTTAGATAAGTCATCGGTCATCTTGCTGCTATAGTACACTGAGAACAACACTCGGGGATATTATTCGCACATACAGTAGGTAGTCGGGTAGTACGACTAAGGGTATGGTCGATCCTCCTTAATTAGCACCCTGAAATATTGGGTCGAGTACTATTGTTGGACCCATGCATATATTGCGATCTGTAGCACCTAACACTCCTTTGAAACCATAGTTCACTCAACTATCTAAAGATCGTCCCCTTCCTTTTTTCCCAAATGAGATCCAGCTGTTGGGGTTCGTCTGTCATTGTCCAGATAAGATCCAATAGTTGGGGTTTTGTCGCTGCTGTACAGATCAGATTCAGTAGTTGAGGTTTTCACAATTTAGATCAAGCTCTTTGGGTTGTGACGGTTTTGGCCGCATAGTCTAGATCATATTGTCGCAACACATTCAACAATATCAAGACCTTGGGGTTTATGTTACTATAGTACATGCCTGATTTTCACAGGATATTTGGAAGTTATGGAATTTATCCACTACAATATTTATCATCTAGGAGTAAAAATCCGTTCAGAGTTTAAAAAAAGAATAAGTTTGGGGCCATATCAGGATGCTTTCCAGAGACCTAGCCAATAAGATTATAGACGATGAGTTGATCACAGTGGTACCATGCACCTGCAAGCCCCCAATTTTCATGCGGTCCCAAATTTTTCCTGACACAACTTCAAGTGCCCCACACCACTAGACTCTTGAGCTTTCCCTCTTGCCAACTATACTAACATTAAGAAAGCTTGAAAAATATTGAATGGGGCTAGTGTATGTATGGTACTAGGTCTCAAGTTATGGATATAGAGAAGGAATTGGAGAGAGTCAAATTCCTCGAGAAAAAATTAGGTGAATTCCACACTTCCCTTCCTAGTAAAATCACAAAAGCATTGGCTACCCTACATATACCTCGTGAACCCATAAGGGAAGAACCTAGTGTTGATGCATACGTTCAAGGAGAATCCAACCATCACATTCACTTCCAATTTTTTAGCCACCAAATACCCAAGATGGACATGTAAAAAATTGATGGTTCTAACCTGGTAGTATGGGTAACACAAATAGAACAATATTTCCTCCTTAATAATGGGAGGATGGAACTAAACTGCATGTGGAACCCTTTACTTGGACCAAGATAGATGGCAGTGGTGGCAGTTTCATCAGAAATGTTATCTAGGGAGGAAAGCTTGGAACATGTTGTCAAAATCCATTTGTGACTACTTTGTTCAGGATTCTCACTTTTTGGGTCATCTTGCTAAGCTCGAAAAACAGATATAGTAAGGGACTACATTGTAGCTTTTGAAAAATTTTCCATCAGAACTGAAGGACTAGGAGATGAAATTTACTTGGAATGTTTCATTAGTGGCCTAAAGGAATCCATCCAAGAATATTTCCAAATGCATCACCCAGTTACTTCGTTGGACACATGTCGCAAGGCCTTAGATGTAGAAGTATCCTTAAATTCCCAGTCCAATCATCCAAATCCCATCGCAAAGGCACGTCCCACCAAAGCTATGGGCCCCACCCAAACACTTAAGGTTCAAAAGGTGTCACCAGAAGAAACGACTGAAAGAAGGAAACAAGGAATCTGCTACTACTGTGATGACAATTACTCCCTAGGACATAAACGCAAAGAACCAAAATGATTTCAAAATGATGATACTGAAAACATCTCAGTCGATGAATCTCCATCCATTGAAGTGCTCGAGGAAGAAGCGGTGAACCCCAAACCGACCTAGAAAATGATCTCACATCTATGCTAGATGAGTCGGTTATATCACTACATACCTCTACTGGAATTTCTTTTGTAGGTTTTAACCCTGAACAGAAATTATCTACACACGAATATTATAACAAAAATAAACAATAGCGAGAGCATAAAACATAAAACAGATAAACACAAATATTTTCCGCTGGATCCCAAATCGGGACGACCAGCTTGATTTTTCATTATATTCCTTTTAGTGTTACAACACATATATACATGCCGAAGCATACATAAACCCCAATCCATTAACCCTAGATTAGAACATAACCATAGTTCCCTTGACCGGATCTACAAAATACCAGGGGCCGAAAGCCATCGTACCCCAAAACTATGTGCAAACTCATGCACAAAACATGGGTGGGTCCTCCTATGAGTGGGTCCACACACCAAAAAAAATTTCGCCGAGGCACTGCCCCGGACCCCAATAGTGGGGGCTGCCTCCCCCCTTGTGACCCCCCTGCTGCGCCCAGCGTAACATACAGCGCGTGGGGATAGTCGTGGAAAGAATATAACACATACCCAACATTCTCCCACTTGTTGTTTTCTTTCCACAGGGGGCCACAGGAGAGCTTAGTCATTGGGCCAATTCTTCAACACCCATTGTTTCTCTACACCAAGAGAACTTCTGAGTGCTCACAGAATTCGTCAATGCATCTGCAACATTCTTCAAAGTGTCCACCTTTACCAGCAACACCCTTTTAGCCTCAACCATATCTCTAACAAAGTGATATTGAACATCAATGCGCTTTGTCTTTGAATGATAAGCAGGGTTCTTAGCCAAGAAAATTGCACTTTGGCTATCACAGTCTATCCTTATAGCTTGCTGTACCAACCCCATACTCGAACACAATCTCTGCAACCAAACTGCTTCCTTGCTTGCATGAGTGGCTGCTATGTATTCTGCCTCTGTAGTTGAAAGAGCCACTACAGACTGTCTTTTACTCATCCAACCGACTGCACCTCCAAATAGGCTAAACACATACCCACTTGTAGATCTTCTTTGGTCCAGATCTCCAGCCCAGTCCGCATCAACAAAACCACGAATGTCCAACATTCTTTCCAATCCTGGTCTTCCCTGGTAGCACAAGCCATAATCACTAGTGCCACGTAAATATCTGAAAACCCGCTTCACTACTGTCCAATGCTCCTTCCTTGGGTTTGACATAAACCTGCTCAATACTCCCACTGCATGTGCAATGTCTGGTCTAGTACAAACCATTGCATACATCAGACTACCCACTGCACTTGCATATGGAACACGGGACATATACTCCTCTTCTTCTTGTGTCTTGGGACACTGTTCAGCAGACAGCTTTACACCTACAGGAATAGGAACATTCACCACTTTACTATCCTGCATATTGAACCTCTGCAATATAGTCTCGACATACTTCCTCTGGTTTAACCAGAGCTTCCTCTTTGCCCGATCTCTCTTAATTTCCATGCCCAAAATATAATTTGCAGCACCAAGATCCTTCATGTCGAATTTGGAGAACAGTTGGGTCTTCAAATCTTGGATAATTTCTTTGTCATTTCCAATCAACAACATATCATCCACATACAAGACAAAATAAATAACATGGTCATCAATTAATTTAAAATAAACACAATGATCCTCCTTGCTTCTGGTGAAGCCAAGTCCCCGTATATAGGTATCAAATTTTTGATACCACATCCTTGGTGACTGTTTTAACCCATACAGAGACTTCTTCAACCTGCACACCAGTTCTTTCTTACCCTTCACCATAAAGCCTTCAAGTTGCTTCATGTATATCTCCTCTTCTAGATCCCCATGAAGAAATGTTGTCTTCACATCCATCTGTTCTATCTCAAAATCAAATGCAGCAGCAACAGATAAAAGTAATCTAATAGAAGTAACTTTGGCAAAAGGAGAAAAAATATCACCAAAATCAATTCCTGGCACCTAGGAATAACCTTTCGCTACCAACCGAGCTTTGTATTTCTCCACCTTGCCTTCTACTTTCATCTTCTTCTTAAACACCCATTTGCTCCCAATGGGCTTCCTTCCAGCCGGCAACTCCACCAGATCCCATGCATCTTTTTTGTGCAAGGATGCCATTTCATCAACCATGGCCTCCTTCCAGAGTTTTCCATCCTCTGAATCTACTGCCTCCCTGACAGTTCTGGGTTCATCATCAGTTATAGTTAAGGCAAAACCTGAACAGAAAGCAGATGGACTATACCTTTCTGGTTGCCTTTTTTCCCGAACTGATCTTCTCAAAGCTGGAGTTTGTGGCTCTTCATCTTCTGAGTCTTCTTCTGTTGTAGAGTCCGATTCATCCTCCTTTAGCTCAAACTCTATCTTTTCAGGTTCCTTTGATAGGACTTCATGTTTAACAACATCTTTCACTTCTCTAAACACCACATCTCGGCTGTACACAACCTTCCTTGTTTCTGGGTTCCAAAGCTTGTAACCCTTTAAACCATCCTTATACCCAATAAAGATGCACCTTTCGGATTTATTATCCAACTTGGTCCTTTTCTCCTTTGGAACATGTACATATGCATCACATCCAAATACCCTCAGATGTGAAAGAGAGGGTTTCTTACCAATCCATACCTCATGTGGAGTCTTATCCTCCAACACCGATGAAGGTGATCTGTTAACCAAGTAACATGCAGTCTCCACTGCCTCTGCCCAGAATTCTTGTCCTAACCCGGTACCACTAAGCATGCTTCTTGCCTTTTCCATCAACGTTCTATTCATTCTTTCTGCAACTCCATTTTGCTGAGGTGTGTATGGAGTAGTCTTCTGCCGTGCTGTACCACACTTCTTACAGAACTCTTCAAATTCCTTCTTGCAGAACTCCCCACCATTATCTGTCCTCAATGCCTTTATCTTCTTCTCTGTCTGGTTTTCCACCAGAGCCTTAAATTCTTTAAATTTGTCAAAGACTTCAGATTTCTTCCTCAAGAAATATATCTATGTATTCCTTGAGAAGTCATCTATGAATGAAACATAGTACACAGACTTTCCCAGTGATGGAACTGACACAGGTCCAAACACATCACTGTGCACAAGTTCTAATATCTTGTTCGCCCTCTTAGCACCAGAAGGAAAACTCACCCGATTCTGCTTCCCATATACACAATGTTCACAGAAATTGAAATCTAGAGAGAAATTAGACATACCTTCTACCATACCATTTCTATGTAGTATCCGAAGGCCCTTCTCTCCAATATGTCCAAGCCTTTGATGCCATAGCATGGTCTTTTCTCCAGAGACAGCTAGGCTTTTCGCTCCACTTTCAGGAACCACATAACTATTACACCCATCAATAATAGTGCTACCTTGTAGCTTGTACAGATTTCCAGTCCGAACTCCCCGCATTAATACCAGTGCTCCCCGAACCATCTTGCAGGCATCTTTCTCGAACACTGTTTTTACACCTGCATCATCCATCTTGCTTACAAAAATCAGATTTCTAGCGAATGTAGGAATATGCAGAACACCAAGAAGTGTTCTAATCCTTCCACCTTGCAGCTTCAGCTTGACCTTTCCACATCTGATGATTTTGGCCTTCCTATCGTCCCTTAGGAAGACATCACGATCATATTTCTCATACTCGCAGAACCATTCCCTATGGGGAGTGAAGTGAAAGGATGCACCTGAGTCAATCAACCATGACTCATGATCTACATGTGTATTTGAAGAAGAAGCCAAATACACATCCCCACCTTCATCCGAGGTAGTTTTTTCCTCTGCAGAAGGACCTTCATCAGATCCCTCTCCTTTCTCAGGAGCTTTAGATCTGCATTCCTTTTTGTAGTGCCCTTCCTTTCCGCATTTCCAGCACACCTTTACAAACTTTCCAGGAGATTTAGATCTCCCTCTAGATTTAGATCTCCCACTCGAAACCTTATTCTTGTTTTTGTTTTGGGACCTTCCTCATACAGATAAGGCATCTCCATTCTGACCCTCCATATTTCTCCATCTCATTTCCTCCGACAGCAAGGCTGAGACAATGTCATCAAAATTCAAGGTAGTTGTATTGCTACCTATTGCAATAACCAGACTATCCCACGAGTCTGGTAGAGAACACAACAAACTAATGCACTTATCTTCATCTGAGATTTTAATGTCAATAGATGACAGTTGACTTACCACAGTATTGAAGGCGTTCAGATGCTCTGACACCGAGTCTCCATCATTCATCCTCGGGTTATACAACTTTTTCTGTAGGAACAACTTATTCACCAGAGACTTAGATTGGTGCAAATTCCCAATTTTTTCCCACAAATTCTTCGCCGTAGCTTCCCCGGATACATTCAAAAATACTGAATCTGAGACACACAACTGTATTGTGCTCTTAGCCTTCCGATCCAGTTTCCTCCAATCTTCATCTGACATTTTCGTTGGTTTAGTACCTGGATCTACCGCGATCCACTGATCTTTATCCACCATCAGATCCTCCATCTTGAGCTTCCACAACTCAAAACTCTAACCATTAAATTTCTCGATCTCTATCTTTCTGCCGCTCGCCATATTCTTTCACCGCAAGAATTGATCCCGCAGATCTCCCATTGAATAGGGTCTACCTCATGCTCGAGCAAAAAACCCTCAACAGTAAAGGCATCCCCTTGAAGCCGAAACAACTCTAATACCAAATGTAGGTGTTAACCCTGAACAGAAATTATCTACACACGAATCTTATAACAGAAAATAAACAATAGCGAGAGCATAAAACATAAAACAGATAAACACAGAGATTTTCCCCTGGATCCAAAATCGGGACGACCAGCTTGATTTTTCATTATATTCCTTTTAGTGTTACAACACATATATATACATGCCGAAGAAAACATAAACCCTAATCCATTAACCCTGGATTAGAACATAACCGTAGTTCCCTTGACCGGATCTACAAAATACCATGGGCCGAAAGCCATTGTACCCCAAAACCATGTGCAAAATCATGCACAAAACATGGGTGGGTCCTCCTATGAGTGGGTCCGCACACCAAAACAATTTTCGCTGGGGCGCTGCCCCGGACCCCAACAGTGGGGGCAACACCCCTTGTGAACCCCCTGCTGCGCTCGGCGCAATGTACAGCACGTGGGGCTAGTCGTGGAAAGAATATAACACATACCCAACATATTTTCCCCAAACTCTCAAAATATTAGGTTTTATTAAACATCAACCGATAGTGGTGTTGATTGATAGTGGAAACACACATAACTTTGTCCATAAGAGAGTAAAATAAGTTGTTCATTATTTTGTATGGGTCGTATCTAATTTCCAAGTCCTTAGTGTTGATGGGGGACCATGAAATGTGAAGGACATTGTTAAAATATTACATTTTAGATGGGTTATTATCATCTCAAAACCCACATGTTTTCCTTTGAAATGGGTGGTTGCGAAATTTTCCTTATTGTTGAATGGCTCTACACATTGCTCCTTATCATAATGGATTTCGAGGAGTTATATATGAGATTTAAGCAAAACGCAAAAACTCATACATTGAGGCGAATCTAGGTAGGTGCTCCTACTATCATTAGATCACATCGAATGGAGAATATTTAAAAAAAAGGTCATCATGGGATAGTAGCCTAATTTAATTCCATCTGGGTCGTTGAATCCACTCATCCTCATATTCACCTGATATGCAACAGGTATTAGATCGCCACCAACAGGTCTTTGAAAAACCTAAGGAGCTCCCACCCTCTAGCGGTGAACATGATCATAACATCCCTTTGATCCTGGGTTTCTCACCACCAAATGTCCACCCATATCGATATCCTTTTATACAAAAGAATGAAATTGAAAAAATTATTAAGAAAATCCTCGAAGCCAGTGTTATTCGTCCTAGCACTAGCCCCTATTCATCTCCAATGATCATGGTTCTAAATAAATATGGATAATGACACATGTGTCCCAAATTTATGGCCCTTTAAAAGCTCACTATCAAGGAAAAATTTCCTATTCCAATAGTTAATGATATGCTTGATGAACTGCATGGTGCTAAATTTTTTAACCAAGCTTGAACTGTGCTCGAAGCTATCACTAAACATGCATGAAGGAAGTTGGAGTTCCCAAGATAACCTTCCATACTCATGAAGGCCATTATGAATTCATGGTCATGTCATTTCATCTTTGTAATGCTCCATCCACTTTTCAGATACTCATGAACCACCTTCTGAAACCATATCTCAGAAAATTTGTGCTGGTTTTTTTCGTTGACATTCTCATATACAACATAACATGGGACAAACACCTTCATTATGTTGACCAGATATTGCAACTGCTGCAAGATCACAAATTATTTTTTAAATTATCTAAGTGCTTCTTTGGCATGGAAGAAGTAGAGTATTTGGGAAACATTATGGGTCGTGACAAAGTAAGGGTTGATCCAAAAGAGATTCAGCAAATGCAATATTGGCCCCAACCAAAAACCTTGAAGACTTTGCGAGAATTATTCGGTCTCACGAGATAGTATCGAAAATTTATCCATAATTATGGATGCATTTCCAAACCCCTCACTATCATTCTTAAGAAAAAATCATTTCTCTAGAAAAATGCATCTCAACTGTCCTTCTTGGCTCTCAAACAAGCCATGTTCTCCACTCTAGTATTGGCCTTACCATACTTCACCAAATATTTTGCGATTGAATGTGATGCTTCAAGTATGGGTAATGCAGGAAGGTAGGCCATTGGCTTTCACTAGTCAAAAAATCAGTGGAAAAAATCTAGGTCTGTTGGCTTGAAGGGGTCTAGACTCAGGTTCGGAGTAGCCATGCTACCAACAAAACCCTCTATTACTGGCCCTTTCAGCAACGATCTGCTATGCAAACTGCAGTCTCACCCAAGGTAATATTGGGGGATGCTAGAACCAAGTTTCTGCATCTAGAGGGATATTAGGACATGGATTTACTATTATACTTCTTCCTTATGCTTTCATGAATTGCGTGGATGCAATTATCTACTCTTAGATTTTATTCCCTATTCATCAATTACTATTGTTGCACACTTCACTTTTATCAGTTGTATGCTTTAATCAACCCAATACAACATGTATAAACAACATAAAAGACTTTTCTATGCATAAACAATGATACCGGACTTCACAATACATAAAAAAAATTCAGAGATAATTCATAGAAAAATTGTGCAAATACACATAAATACTTCAGAATATTCCTTCTATTTATTGATAATGTGTCTTTCCAGTACAATCCTTCTTCGACCCGCGCACACAGCTATGGGTGGTCTGCACACATAGTTGTAGACCAAGGCCTCCATGAACATAGTTGTGGAGCCTTCTCTGAAGACCCAAAACATACTAAACATAGATAATTCTCAGCCTGCGCTCACCCAATCATCATATCATTCCTATCTATGACTCAATATGACTTCACTTTATATAGATTTCTTTCTTACAATAGCATGGTCCGCAAACTATGGGTGGAGCTCAAAATATTCAAAACCAACTCGATCCCTTTACAAAATAGGGGATTTGACTCATCCCAAACCCACTAAAACTCCAAAAAATCCACGCGATTGACTTATTTCTACTGGATCTCACACTCCTATTCCTCAAAATGTGGAGTCTTTAACTCAAAATTGGACTAATTTAGGCCCTACACAATAGGCCCCCAACACTCACATGTGACTCATCCCTTGTCACTCAGCTGATGCGCCATGAATATTTGCTACAATGTTGGTATAGGCATCCTTAAGTGGCTGAATCATCATTGTAAATTATGTCTACTCCTGGTAAATCTCTTCCAGTAGCTTCTATGTAGTCGACCCTGTCATGTTTGCAGTACTTCCTTCTACTTTCAGCGCATATCCTTAAGCTTCTCATCAATTTTCTGAGATATTTGAATGGTCTCTTCTTGTCATGGTTGCGTTCACATTTTGATTATATATTATTATCTTCGCAAATCCTTGATCTTACTCTATAGATTCTTTCCTTCTTGTATGTGGGTGAGTTGCTGTGCAGGTGCTAGGGTCCTCGCCGTGACTTTGACATCATCAAATTGTTTTGTTGTTCCAGTATCTCTGCTTCAATTTTCTGAACATTTGGATCCTCCTACAACGAGGTCTAGATTTCCATGGTGTCTTCAAATAGCTTGCCAAGGTCCTTGACTATGGTAGAAATTCCTTCTAGCCCAACTTTCATATCTACTTCGCACTGCTCACGTACCTCTAGCGGTGTGGTTGGTTGTAACCTGATCTGCAGCTCGTTAATTTGTATCTGTAGCTTAAAATTGACCCTGTCCATTTAATTCTTGGACTCTTTTATTGTTGTGGCGACCTTCGAAATATTTTCCTCTGGGGATACCTCCGCTTGGATCTTGAGGTCGGGCAGCTCGCTGCACGTCTTGGTGATAATTTCTTCTAAATGATTTATGTGTTTTGTTTCCTCATCATGGTCCTTGAGCGCCTTATTCATTTCATTGAAAATATTCTTGTTGTCTTGCTTAACTTCATTAATGATATTTAAATTGCGCTGCTCACACACCTTCAACTCTTCTATGAACCCTTGGTGAAAATCATGTAGCGTCTAGATGGACAACGCAACAAGATTCAAATTAAGGGTGTTCCAATGCTTTGTGCACTCACAATCCTCTGTGTTCTCAAAATGCAATGACCCTCCAGGTACCTACAAAATGTGAAGCTCAAGTGTTACTACTAACTCATGTCCTTGCTTCCCTTTTGGGACCATACTTGCTTTAGTCACACTCACTTGCGCCATGCTCACTTCAGTCACACTCGCCTGAACCATGCTCAATTGTACTTTCAATTCATTGATTCCCTGTTGTACTTCTGTCAATACATCCTTGTATTGATCTTCAATGTTACTCCATAAATTCTCAGTGACATGCAACACCGTGTCACCAATTTAAATGATGTCCCCTTCGTTAAGGACCATCGGCGTCGTTCCTGCTGATCTATCAGACTTGTGCTTCTTATGCGCACCTTTCGTAGTAAGTATTTTTCTTCACTTTACAATAATTTTTGGGTCTATTTTTTCTGTATCTTCAAGGGGATCCTAGCCACCCTATTTTATTTCTGTGTCTTCAGCCTTTTTGTCATATTTTTTGGTCCCTCCTCTATTTCTTTTTTGGTCGCCTTTTCAGTTTCTTTCTTTTTTTATTTTGTAGTTTCTTATTCTATGGCCTTTCCTTTCCCTATGAATTTTCTTATGTTCTTATGTGTACCTTTCTTAGTGGGTTTTCCGGCTGGCTTTCTTGTGGTGTCCTTATTTGTTGTATCTTTCCCACTGGTTCCATACTGTTTTTTTGCCACACCTTCCATGGTCGGATTCAACCAATCACTCATCCATTGTCTTACAACGTGCGCAATATCACGCTTTATGACCAATAGGATAGCATGTACCATTTCTCTTTAGGGTCCTTCTGCACGCTGATATTAACGCGATAAAAATCCACCTTAAAATCTGCAATTGTGCGATAATATTTAAACACTACCAGTGAGAGCCTAGGATGCTGACTCACCACAGTACGTAAATCCATCTCCAACAATACCCAAAATAGCTTGTTTTCCTTCACTCGATCAAGGTCCTAAGTAAACCACAACGAGGTGTACCTCATAGCTTTGCATATGTCTTGATCCACAGTGTTGAAATATGACTCCTCAAGCTCTTTCCATGCTATCAATTCTATCAAGAGAAATAAATACACATTGTGGAATTTCTTTCCATCCTCCTATGCATCCCAACAATCAGTTAAAAATTCTCTTCACAGATATCCAACTCAATTATACTGGACTCCTTTGCTGCACTATGTAGCCAAAGAAACTGTTGGTGTCGACACCTCATTTGCGCGACACTTCTTCATGATATTCCTGGAAAAAATGTGTGTGGAGAAGCACAAAAATTGATATGACCATCCAAATGACCATCCAAATTCACAAGCTGAATTGCGCCTCCCTCTGAAACGTGCTTGATAATATATGGTCCCAACCAATGCACTTGGAACTCTCCTGGGAACTTCATAAACTCTCTATCATACATCAGCATCATGTCTCCTTCCTTGAATATTTTCTGCTTGATATGTCTGTCATGTTAGGATTTTTCCCTTGATTTTTGTACTTGACGATGATATCCTGCAATGAATCTGTCTTCCTCAAGATAAAGAAATTTTTCCAGCCTTTGTTCCATGATATCATTGTCGCCATATTTGTTACTACTGCAATTCTCAGGCTAGGCACAATATATTCCATAGGCATAACTTCTTCCTGTCCATAAACCAGCCTAAAAGGGGTATGCCCTATCAACTTCTTGCAAGTTGTTATATATGCCCATAATACAGTTGGAATTATCAAATCTAAATAATTATTCTTGACATTTCATGCTTTGGTTAGAGAATTCTTTAAAATCTTGTTAAAAGCTTCAATTGTCCCATTTTACTGAGGGTGATAAGGTGTTCTCTTTTGATGATGCACTTGGAATTCTTCAATCAATGATTCCATGGTTCTATGAAATAAATTTGATGCTCTTTCACTCATCAAAATATTCAGACACCCAAACCTGGACATAATGTATTCAAATATGAAATTTGCAGTAGTATTTGTGTTGCAATTCTTCACTGGCTTATCTTCAACCCATCTGGTCAAATAGCTTATGGTAGTGATGATATACCTCACACCACTTGTTGTATCTCAAGAAACAATCCCTTGGCTGTGGTAAGGAATCAATGCTTAAGACATTTTGTAAATGTATGTTACACTTATAATATCAAATGGCCTCTGCTTAACACCTTTGGATTCTAATTATTTAATACACTCAATAATTTGATATAATGAAAGCATTCACAATGCCATAAACTACTGATATCCGAATGAAATGAAAAGAAGAGCTGTAAAGGAAATTTGAAGTGATAATCTAAGAAACAAAATCTATCACTTTTAAGTTTCATAGGAAATTCATGGAGAGAGAGGAAACTCGAAATAATATGTTGCAAACACATAATCTATTAATTTAAATTTTCATCAGGATTTTGTGAAGAAAGAAGAGATGAGGTGAAGGAGCACAAATTAATGTTTTTTAACTCTTACTCACATATGTAATTAAGAGACCGGATGCTAAATTACTTCACTTATTTCAAAGAGGAATAAACACATAGCAAAACTGCAAAGACGTATCAAGATCAACAACTGCAGGAAACTGTTGATCTCAGAAAATTAATGTTTTTTAACTCTTTCTCAGAAAATTTGGTACCCAATTAACAATCCTCCAGAGGTCCAAAACACGGAACCTCTTTTATTTATTTCTATCTACTTAAATACATCACAGTGATTCGTAACTCCTGTACTTCTTGAAACCATTCGACTACCTAAACTGTTAATATTAATTGTGCAATGATAATTGAGAAAACAAATTAAAACTGGAAATATTGTTCGTTTTGCTAAATCTGATGTTGTTGATGTTTCCTCCCGAAGTTCTGAGGTGTCCTTTATGGTTATGATGCAGTAGCTTCACAACTCTGTAATGACACCTCAGTGCCTGACTCTGCCTATGCCCCTATGCTTCAAACGCTATCAATCATATCACCCACTACTCAAATCTGCCTCTTCTCCTTTGATCCATGTCGGGTCACTTACCTGAGCTTTTCTGTCGCATTCTGCCTATTTCTTAAAAAAATGGCGCACAATCGCATAAGCCCGGACTTGAAATCCTTTAGATTTCATCTTGGAACCACATTGCATCTGTGCCAACATCGCACTTCAGATTTCGTCGTCTTTAAATTTTCCTTAGTGTTTATCTTTTAAAACTTGCGATGTGCGCTATGGGATCAGGTCCCACCTGGCATCGCACATCGCACTTCGACGACCTTATCTTTTACCTCTCGCGGTGATCCTTTAAAACTTGCGATTCACGATTTGTGATCGGGCCCCATCACATCATACATCGCACTTCGATGATTATAACACTTACCTTTTACGCTTAACTTTTAAAACTTGCGTTGTGCAGTATGTAGGCCAGGGCCACATCATCTGCCATGTCAGCTTGCCACATCACACTTCACATTTCTCTGAATTTAACCTTTTCCTTAACACTTATCTGTTAAAACCTGCAATGTGCACTATGCGATCAGGTCCTACCTGGCATTGCACATCTCACTTTATCACTTACCTCTTGCACCTATCCTTCGAAACTTGTGATTTGTGGTTTGAGATTTAATCTCCTACATATGAAAAAGATCTATATGCATTAGTACAAAGCGTCAAGAAGTGGAAACACTACCTGATGGGTAAAGAGATTATTATACATACCGATCACCAACCATTACAGTACTTGCAGTTGCAAACAAAATTGCAACAATCATGACATTTTAGGTGGATGTCATTTCTTCAACAGTTTCACTTGGTTATAAGGTACAAGAAAGGTATTTTCAATAAATTTGTTAATATTCTTTCAAGGCCAATTATAAGTGCTTCTACTTTAATTAAAAATGATTCTATTGTACATGAGATTTACATAGAACAGTATGCATCTAATGCTGATTTTCAAAATGTGTATGGTAGTTTGAGTGAAGGGAATCAAGTTGAGGAAAATGATTATCACATGCATAACAATTTTCTATTTCATTGGGGCAAGCTGCATATACCACAAGGAGAGAGGCTTAGTGTCATGAGAGAGGCTCATTCGTCTCTTATTGTTGGAAACTTTGGGGTAAGCTAAACAGTGGCGCATATACAGAGGCATCTATTGGCCTGGCATGATAGATAGTGTGTCATGTTTTCTCAGAGGTTGTTCTATGTGTGCAACGCCACTACTAGAAGCTCGGGTTGTACACGCCACTACCAATACCATGAAGGACATGGGAGAGTGTCTCCATAGAATTTTTTGGAGGCCTACCTATGTTAAGAAAACAACATGATTATCTTTATGTAGTTGTGGATAGATTCAGTAAAATGTGTATAGTTATGCCATGTAATAAAACCATTACTATTGAACAAACTACTAAACTTTATTTTCAACATGTATGGGTTCATTATGGACACAAAGTTGAAAAAGAGTATTGTTTTTCATCCGCAAACTGATGGCCAAACCAAGGTGGTGAACAGAACCGTTGTGCATCTATTGAGAGGATATTTCAGCAAACATCCCAAGTTGTGGGATGAACAACTGAATTACATTCAACATGCTTACAACCAGGAAAAGCACTCTTCTACAAATACATCACCTTTTGAAGTATGCTGTGGGTATTTTCCAAAATCGCCATTAGGCTTCATCTTTGAGAAGGATGTTGCAATTGATGGGCATAGTGATATTGAAAAGGCTCGAAAGTTCATAGAGAAATTTTTGATTATTCATCAACAAGTTCAAGAATGACTTGAGAAGAGTGAAACCAAATACAAGGAGAGGCATGACAAACATAGATTTGATCACAAGTTTCAAGAAGGAGATGAAGTATGGTTGCACATAAGCAAATAAAGGATGCAAGGAGAAGGTAAAAAGATCAAGCCCATTCACTATGGTCCATTCAAGATCATCAAACAGGTTGGTAATAATGAATTTCAACTTGACTTGCCTTCATATATGCAAATGTATTCCGTTGTCAATGTGGAAATTTTACATTTTTATGAGCCTCCTTTGATTGATGATTAAGGCAGTGATATTCAACTGACATCTATAGAATATTTCTCACCAAAATTTCTAGATGAGCTCAAGGAGGATACCATCCTTGACAAGAGGACACACACTTATAAGAGGGGAAGTGTCAATTATCTTGGAATTGGGCTCAAGGGTAGCAAACCAAGTAACGCAAGGTGGATGGAAGTTGTAAAGGTGAGCGAATTGTACCCTCATCTTATAAACAAGTAATTAAAGTCTTTTGGGGTCCAAAAGCTTCCCAATGGGGAGGTGTGAATAGGAGATTATGTTTTTTGCTCAAAATTGAAAGTGCTCGAAACTATACTGAACCTGCACGACCGGAAAGGTATTGTCATTGCGATTCTGACACCGTGAACGGTTCGAAAAACCGATGTCGTATGAGGAAGATATCCCGTTATGTTTGTTTTTCTAAACAACTAATTTTTTTTTATAGGGTGACTGGGATGCCCAGTTAGCATGCAAGTACATTCAACAGGTGGCATATACTAGGAATATTCCCTTTTTCTCATAACCAATCAAATCGTGCCCTGTGGTTATTTCTAGGTCGTTGATTTGGTTGTACGAAGTTGTTGAGAAGGACCAATGGTTAGGTGACACCTGGCCAGCCTAGAGGCTGCCACGTGTCCCCTGTACGGTGGATCAATATTTCTTTTTGGGTCCAGGGGGGTTCGACCCCATGACCTCAAGCACGCCTGCACAAGCCTCCACTGTCTCCGCTACACTTTGGTTCTTACCATATAAGTATTCTGTATTATTTTAAAGTGTAAAGGTTTCAATGTTGAGGGGGGTACTGCCGGCGGCCCCAAGGTTGTTGGTCACATGACATTTAAAAATGTAGAATTAAACCGTCGAAATGGCGACTATCTAAACCACAACTCTAGAGGCGATATTTGCGATCACATGTCACATCGTGTCATTAAATTGTAATATGACGGTTTCCTGTAATGTAATCTCCGACGGTATAAAATGCGTTCACGTGCGAGGTGAAGTAACAACTTATGCGACGGTTGCAGATCCAAGGTTTAGCCAACCGTAGCATTCGGATCGACTTGTCACATGGCAGAAGAAAGTTTGGTCTCATTTTAAATGCCACGGTCACGGAACCTTGTTGACTCCGAGTTTAGCTCCAATATGCAGAGTTTCAAAACCATAAACCACGAGGTTTAAGGCTAGGGGTTGGCTTGTGACCACCCCACCCTAACCACTACAGTTTAAATCAAATGGTCTTTTCCGGCGGGATTTGTGGAGGTGCTCTAAATTTGGGGGTTTTAACCAAAATTAACTCTAGTTATGAACATTTCTCCACTTTTAGTGGAGTTTTTCTAGCTGATATTGGGAAAAACACTTTGGGAGGTCAATTTTTGACCAATTTGGGTAAAACAAGTCTACCTAGACTAATTTTAGCATTTTGGAGCCACTGGTGAAGGAAAAACAACCATTATAGGCTTGTAAACACATGTATTTGCAATTTTGATCATAATGAAAAAGAGGGTCACGCCATTGGGAGCTGGACCAGCAGATGTAGCCCAGGAGGGGTGAACTGCTTCATCATGCATGCTGCGTAAAACTTATGTGTGATGTTATTTCTTTGTTATACATTGTTTTACATTGTTATTTAGGCTTATTTTCATGCTTAAAACTCACAAATTCATCTATTTTTCATGGTTAAAAAATTCATTCCTTAAGCAAACAAATGGAGACAAATTGTACATGTTTTTATTACTGAAATGACACTTAGCACAAAAAACTAATACACTCCTTTAAGATCAACCTGGAAACACATCCATATATTTAAAAAAGATCGATGTACCTTTCTTTGTAGTTTTTGGGAACACCTTTGAACAATTTCACTATTTTTGGTTCCTACTGAGTTCCCAAATTATAATCTTCTTCTTCTTGATGTGTTTTCTTTGAATAAAAAACAACATCATTAGCATCGAGTAATATTTCAAGGGGAACCAACCCTTTGGGGAGCACAGTATCTTTCAATTGGATAATATTATGTTCACCTATTGACTACTTAAGGTTTCTTATTTATGCTTTCTGCTCTGTTTGTTCTTCCTCTTGGTCTATCGCAACATCTTCAAAGTTTCCAATCATGGTCAGGAACTAACTTATCTGTTCATCATCGTCAAACACCTGCCAATGTTTCACATTATCAAGGATAAAAGGTCTATGCCTAAGTTCAATATCATACCTTAACCTTGGATTTATTGGAGGTTTGAAGGTGTTGGCTGCAACTGCTAAAGAATATACCAATCTATTCTCCTCCCTTAGAATATACTGAAGATTGAATGCTTCAATATAGTTTTCTACCAGATCCCACACTTCATTCCTATATGATCTCAATCTCAAATGCTTGGTTTGACAATGATTTTTTATTTTCCTTATTATCAATTCAGAGTCACCAAAAACTGAAATACATTGAACTCCCATATTTTTAGCAACTTGAAGGCTTGATATTAAGACCTCATACTCAGCCACATTGTTTTTTTAATCAAATTCTAGTTTAAAAGAGAGAGGCATGAGGTTACCTTCTGGTGATATCAGCAAGAATCCATCACCTATGCCCTTCTTGGAGTAGGCACCATCAAAGTAGCACTTCCAATTCTTCCTTGAGTGTAGCTCATTATTTACAACTGTCAAAGAGAGATTCTTCACTGTGTCTTCAGCAAATTTTTCATCTTCATGCATCATGAAACAAGAAAGGTCTTTTGTTTCTTGACTATAAATGGGGGAATTTCTTGCATCTTTCTTGGAGGTAGTCTTCACAAACCTTGTTTCCTTGTACAACCTCCTTTATTCCCCATTAAAAACTGGAATGATAGCATAAGTGAAATCTAATTTTAGTACACCTCCTGACTTTTCTCCCCAAGATCTTGACAGGAGCATTCCAAACATGGTTGGGATGTAAGCAACCACTACATCCATGACTATACTCCTTGCTGGGATTTGTGTCGATGAAACTGCTACATCTTTAATTAACCCAACACATTTCACCCTTTTGGAATCAAATGAATATAGATCCCTATAAGGTTTGGTAATATGCAAGTTAAGTTCCTTCATAACATACAATGGCATGGTATTATGGGACGCTCCTGAGTCTAGCATGCAATTATGTAGAGTATAATCCTGAAGCAACAGAGAAATATAGAAGGGTGGAATAGAGGGATCTATTTCTTCTACATGAGGACCAAAGGTGACCACTAGATTTTCTTCTTGTAAGTTCATTGTGTCACTTATGTCTTCCACCTGTGTGAGATTAATAAATGCTGAAATTTATTTCTTGTAAGCTGGTATTTTAGCTAATTCTAGAAGAGGTACCTAAATTTTGACCTTCTCCAACTCGTTTTTCAAATTGAAAGCATGAGTTTGCTTAATGTTCTTTTCATGTTCTTCTTCACTCTTTCTAGAATTTACTACTTGTCCGGGTACATGAACAACTCTCTCTAAGATATTAAATTCAACTGATTTATTCTCGGAAGATTCACCCTGCTGCACATTTGTTCTACCAAGTGAATTTACAGTTTGTTTCTATTACTGACATGTTTCGTAGGGTCCTTTTGTAGTGGAGTCACCATTAGAGGAGGAATGAAACCTTTTTGTTCACCTTCATTATTATGCACTCTAGATCTCTTTCTAGACCTCAAATCATACTTTTTATGTAACTCAACTTGCATGAAATATGTGAATTTCCTATAGTATTCATCCATTTCATCTTGATCAAAAGAGACTTCAACTTTAGCATATTCTCCCTCGCAATCTTCCTCTTCATCCTCTTCTATTGCATACATAGCAGATACCTGATCCTCAGCCTCCCTTAGGTCATATTATGTGGCTCTCAGATGTTTCTTCTATATACAATGGAGCTTGAACCTCATCTTTATCTCTTCCTTCCCTCTGCAAGATTTGCATGGGATGTCTTCTGAATTAAGGGTTGAACCCCCCTCAGTTTTGTTGTACTTGTCTTTGGGAGTTTTTATTTTCCAATTCCATCTTAGCTAGCTTATTTGTCATATTTTTATTACCTTTTCATATCTTCAATTCTTAGATCTTGTGATGATTCTTATTTTTCCTTCCCCTTCTCTTGGACTAGCTGTTTCCCTTTCGCCTTTCCAGCTGCAGTCATATTAGCTTCAATCTCTAAAGCATATGTCTATATATGCTCAAGAGTATGGGCTCTTCTCTCTATCAATGTAAAGCTAAAATCAACTTCAAAAGCCCCATGAAAATCTACCTTTTCTCCTACCCGGGGGGGGGCTTCATCTCTTGTAGGAAAAAGGTCTCCTACGAGCTGCGAAACTGGTCCAATTTGATATATTTTTAATTATATTTAGTCTAGCGCAAAGGTTTTGGGGTGGGTCAAAGCCCTGAAAGCATTGTAATGGGAAAAGGGGTAAACCAGGGGTCTGAAAACCATGGTTTGCAGACCATAGGAAAGTTTAGGCTAGATTATTATAAATAGAGGAACATTTTGAACTGTAAGGTATGCGAACTTTGGTCTAAGATATCTATTTGGGTTTTGGGGAAAGGACTCCTGCTAGCTGTGTACGCGGAGATCCAAAGTCTAGCTGTGTGCTGACCCTATTGCTGTGTGCGCAAGTTGGGATGGGTATTGTATGAAGGAATTGATGAAGTGATGAATAAGAAAGGTTTCTTGAGAACTAAATCTGTGTATACTGTTTGTGTGAATCATTGGTAATTACTGCATTATGCAAATTCAGTATTCAAGCTGCGAAAGATCTGTGTAAGTGTATTTTCTCTATCTGGATATGTTTGGTTCTGTTTTATGCAATATTGTGTTGTTATCATAGAAAGATATAATTATAGATCCAACGCACATGGATGCGAAAAGAGACCTATTGACCCTGTGCAGAAAGAGGTGATCTGGGTATCACAGGGCCGAACGAAGTTCTGCTTGCATTACCTATCCTTTCTCAGGGTGCGGAAACCTGGTTCTAGCACCCACCCATACTACTTCGAGTGAGACTTTGACCTGCGCAAGCAGGTCACTACTGAAAGGGCCAGTAGTATAGGGGTTTTTTGGCAAACCTTGAACTCTGAACCTGGGTCAAGACCCCTCGAGCCAACAAATGATTCCGTTGCCGGGACTTGGAGAAATTTGAGAAAGGAATCGGGTAATGACAAGTGAATACTAGAAACCTGACAAGGAAATGAATGAGCACCACTCTGGATGAAAGTACAACGTGGAGCGGTAAGTACTACCAAACCAATCAAGAAGGGGGTAATTCTTTCTATAGCCTGCTGAAAAGAGCAGCTACGCAAGGCCTACCAGTTACACCAACTTCAGAACCACAGAATAATAAAACCTCAACCGAAACCCCGCTAGAAGAAGACATGGCGGTGCACTTGAAATTACCTACCTTTAAAGGTGCAGCCGATGAGGACATGGATCATTTTCGGTTTGTGGCAGACTCAGTATGGACTGCGCAGGGTGTGGTAAGCGACACCGTGAAGAGAGTGTAGCTGTCCCTAGCCTTCGAAGAGAGAGCTCTAGATTGGTATATGTGGTACATATCTCAAAACGGGAGCTCATCTATTCAAGATATTAAGGATGCCCTAAAAAAGCAATTCTGAAAACCTAAATCCTACTCTCAGATTGTAGCAGATGTGAAAGATTTCAAGCAAGGAGCGACTGAGTCTTTCTGGGAAGCTAATTAGAGACTAAAAAAAGCGATCAGAGAAGGAGGATTTAAGTATGATGATATACAACACACCAAATGGTTCATTGCTATTTTGCTACCTCATTTGTGTATACTGATGGGCCACCAGACCTTCGAGTCGCAGGAAAAATATTTGGAAGCCACCATGAAACTAGAAGCCGCTCCCAAAGACGACACTTTGGGAGGAGTACAAAAAATTCAGGAGTAGCTTGGAGCCATGCATATGGAGATATAGAACCTACGGAAGGAATAGGGAAAAGGAGCTAGTGCAGATCTTTGGTACATACGATGTCGGGTATCTGGCCATACGAAGGATCATTGCCCTCTATTGGTAGATTACATGCAGGCAGGAGGACCTAGTCCGCTACGTCCAGGCTCAAGCAGGTCTGCGTTATGGTGCGATGATTGCTGGGTAGCGAGACTACACGATACGACCCAGTACCCTCGACTAAGTATGGGCAAAATGAAGCAACAGTGGTGCAGAATCTGCTAATCGGTAGGAAACAATGAGAAGAAATATTGCACGTATGACTTGATGATAAATCAGGGGAACTTATATAGGGTACAATCAGACCTTGCATCGCCAAGATATTCTGCAAGCTTTGGTGGCTCCCCGACAAGGGGAAGGGGAGGTCAGGGAGGAAGCACAGGACAAGGACGTGGGCAGCTAATATGTTATAACTGCGGGGAGGTAGGACACTTTGCTAGGGACTAACCAAACCCTACCAAGAAATTCTACAAATATTTTTGGCAGCTGGACCATGAGATTGAAGACTGCCCGATCCTGATAGAAAAAATGCAGGAAAAACAGCCCACCCTTACGCAGAATGTGCAAAGAGTTAAAGCTGAGCTAAGAAACAGACCCGAGTGTAAAAGTTATAACACGCAGCGGGAGGATCTCCCATGGAACAAGGGAGGTGCCTACCAGGGATCGTACGACCTTGCTAGAAGGATCGAACATCAGCAAGGGACAAGAAACAGTAGCAGCTACTGCGCAAATAACGACACACCTCAAGATAGGGGAGGGGGTTGAGCCCTTTCTGCAGGCATGTCTGAAGCTGCTACGTAACCCACAGGATGTAGAGAACCTTCAAGAATTAATGCATAGCAACGCATCTCAGCCCGATCCAATTCTCGGGATCAAGGATGTACGCAAGCTATACAGATATAAAAAATGCACCGGAAGAGAAATGCGGTTGACTACGCAGATTGGTGACTACGAGATGGATCAAGTTATTTTAGATCTTGGATTAGATGCGAACGTATTACCAAAGAAAACATGGCAACGAACGGGAGAGCCTAAATTGGAGTGGTCCACCATCTAGCTACGCATGGAAAATCAATAGAATATCATCCCTCTGGGAAGGGTACCAAAAGTCATGGTAGATATCGCAAGGGTAAAAGTCCTGGCTGACTTTGAAGTAATAGAAATTATGGAAGATACAGATTCTTACCCTGCACTCCTTGGACTGGATTGTGCTATAGATATGGGGGGTGTCATCAATCTAAAAAAATGCAGCATGGTGTTTGAAAATAATGGTGCGCGCGTAATAGTACTGTTGGATCCCACAGAAGGTGCACAGTATACAGAGCCAGCACACGACGAGGAAGAAAATAGATCACATTTACAAATTGACTACGCAGGACGAAAACTGGATTAACCCCACAGCGGAAGGAGTACTCTGCTGGGAGAAGGATAGTGAATTATTTTCCGACTCTGATGGGGAACTAGAGAAATGGAAAAATTGGTTGCACAATTTCTCGGCGTTACAATGGCCTTAGGTCGCGAGGGCCCTCTGCTGCATTTATTCGGAGGTAAGAGATCTACCCAATTTTAATGAGTCTGGTGGTGTCCAAGAATTCTTGTGAACACTAGAAGCTACGGTTCCAAGAGAACGATGGCTTTGGGCCCTGAATCTAGCTATGCATGGGACACCTGCGCTATGGTAGGATACCCACAAGGAAGCGTTTTCAGACTGGGAGACGTATCGGGATATGATGATCCTATGGTTCACACCCCCAGCTGACATACGCACCAAGATATTTCTCAGACCCAGGGATCCTCGTGCGCATCTACTCACCTGGATGGGAAAATGGTCTGACTAGACTATAGAAGAATGGGTTCATCCATTTGTTCATGCCTTGGGCCCTATCCCCACTGCATGTTATTTAGATGCAAAGCTACAACAACGCACCCGCCATTGGGAAATACTGAAAGATGACTTTATAGGAACGTTCTGGCTAATTAGGGGGACGAAAATTCTCGATGAAGCTCTGCAGGACATTGATGCATTTATATTTAATAACTTGCACCATCACACTGCACCAAAGGTCCTGACATGGGAAGCGCAGATGCAAGACATAGTTAACTGCCGGATCTTGGTGATAGACGAAGAAGAAGACAATCCTCAAAATGTCTCTGTTCAAGAATTCGAGGGGGAACGCACCATTATTGAACCCCCGCTACAGAATATTGATGTGACACAACCTCTCAAACTGCACGAAGTTAATATTGGGACGGAAGAACACCCTAAGTTGGCTAAAATTGGGGACTATTGGGACGAAGGAACCGTAGGCAAAATTGCAGAGCTACTTACGGAATATTAGTACTTATTTCCGACAAATTTTTCCGAGCTCAAAGGAATCACGGAGGACCTAGGCATTATGCACATCACTCTGAAACCTGAGGCGCGCCCCGTAAAGTAGCGGCCTTATCGACTAAATCCTAAATATAAGAAAAAGGTAAAATAAGAACTGGACAAAATGCTTGTTGCAGGTATCATTGAACCAGTTGAACAGTCGGATTGGGTAAGTCCGATGGTCATCCAGGAGAAGAAAACAAAGGGTGAAATATGCATCTGTGTAGATCTACGTAAGTTAAACTATGCCTGCATCCATGACCCCTTCCCTATGCCCTTCTCAGACGAAATCCTTGATGGCGTGGGCGGACAGGAAGCCTATTCCTTCACTGATGGGTTCTTAGGGTACCACCAGATCCGAATTGCACCTGAAGACCACAGTAAGACTACATTCACGACAGAATGGGGATCCTTTCAGTATACGGTCATGCCCTTTGGTCTCAAGAACGCACCCGATATTTTCTCAAGAGTCATAGTTGTTGTATTCAAGGAGTTTATTCATAAGTTCCTGGAGATTTATTTTGATGACTGGATGGTCTTCGGCCTAGTAAAGAAGCATGTCTCTAACCTACGATTAATGTTGGATGCATGCCAGAAGCACCATATTTCCTTGAATATCAAGAAGTGCATATTCTGTGTACCTTTCAGAATCTTGCTCTTGCACATATTATGTCGGCAAGGGTTGATGGTTGATCCTGTAAAGGTAGCCTTAATTATAAACCTTGCAGTCCCAACAACAGAAAAACAGTTGCATTCTATTCTTGGACACACGGGCTATTACAGGAAATTCATTCAAGGGTACACACTGATCACAACACCCATGGAAAAGCTACTTAAAAAATATGTTTCCTTTTTTTGGAACGATGAATGTCAGAAGAGTTTTAAACTACTCAAGGAGAAGATTATCTCTGCACCCATACTAATATTTCCTGATTGGTCGAAGGAATTTCATGTACATGTGGATGCATCAGGCATCGCCTTGGGTGTTGTCCTAACTCAACCTGGTGAGGGAGATATTGATCACCCGATTGCCTTTGCGAGTTGGAAACTCTCGGGCACAGAACACAACTACTCTACCACCAAACAAGAGGAACTGGCTATGGTATACGCATTACAGAAATATCGACACTATCTACTGGGCGGGCATTTTAAAATTTTCACCAATCATTCGGCTTTGAAATACCTTGTCAACAAGCCTGTGTTGGGGGGGGGGGGGATATTTTCAGCTGGCTGTTGCTATTTCAGGAATATGATTTTGAGATCATCGTCAAGCCCGAAAGGTTGAATGTGGGTCCGAATCATCTTTCCCGCATTGAGACAGGGGAAGAGCCTACTAACTTGGGGGAAGGATTACCAGATGCACATTTGTTCACCATTAAAGTTGTTGATGCACACTCCAATGATATCATTCAGTTCCTAACTATAGGCGTAGCCCCCGCAGAATATTCGGTGCAGCAGAAGAAGGAGTTGGTTACTCGGGTGACGGACTTTACTATCATCGTCGGCTAGTTATACAAGCTAGGCGCTGATGAAATACTACGCAGATACATCCTGGAACATGAACGACATGCCGTTTTGGCAAAGGCACATGAAGGCGTCGCAGGAGGCCACTATGCAGGGAGAGCAACGACACAAAATATTTTGAGAGTTGGGTTATGGTGGCCTTCCGTGCATCAGGATTCTGACACCTATTGTAAATCATGTGATACGTGCCAGTGAACCAGACGGCCCTCACACTGAGATGAGATGTCATTACAACCTCAAATGGATTTACAGCCTTTTGACAAATGGGCCATTTATTTTGTGGGACCCATCAATCCTCCAGGAAAGAAGACATGTGCGCGCTACATTATTACCGCCATTGACTATGTCACTCGATGGGTTGAAGCACAAGCGGTGAAGGATTGTACTGCAGATACTGATGCACATTTCATCTTTGAACAAATTCTAACAAGGTTTGGCTGTCCAAAGATCCTAATGAGCGACAGAGGTACGCACTTCGTGAACGAAACGATTCAAGCCTTGAATGAGGAATTCCGAATCCATCATGCAAAAAGTACACCATACCATCCGCAGGAAAATGGGGCGGTTGAATCTTTTAACAAAATCTTGGAACAGGCATTGACCAAGGTTTGTAATGTCGATCGTAGTGACTGGGATGTTCGCATCCCCTCTGTTCTATGGGCCTACCAAACAACCTGCAAGAAGCTGTCAGGAAGGACCACCTTTCGGATGGTCTATGGCAAGGAGGCCATTATTCCCATAGAATACATTATTCCTAGCCTACGCATCGCAGCATTTACAAATATGGAAGAACCAGATATCATGGAGGAGCACCTTGCACAACTTTTGGCATTGGAGGAAGATCGATTTATTGCTAACTTTCATCAGTAGGTTCAGAAGGCTCATGATAAAGCCTGCCATGATCGACATATTCGCCAAAATACATTCATAGCAGGCGACCTAGTCCTCTTATACAATAGCCAATTTGTGAAACACCCAGAGAAATTCCAGTAGCACTAGCTTGGTCCCTACATCGTTAAGGAAATCACGAATGGTGGAGGAGTCTGGCTAGCTACCCTATGCGATGACATGTTACCTGGCTTTGTCAATGGTAGTCGACTCAAGCCATATAGGGCTAAATGACTATAAGGCCGGAATAATTGGCTCAAGCATGATCGACCCACTAGGGAAAGGCCGCTAACGTGCCTGTGGGATATGCGTGCTGGTCATCCAATCACTCCAGAGGCACTTGGCAAACCTGCGGCCACAGTGACTCGGGATGAGTCGCAAGATTGTGTTGGGGGACTCTTGGAATAGGGTGTCCTACAAGCTGTGAAACTGGTCTGATTTGATAGATTTTTAATTATATTTAGTCTAGCGTAGGGGTTTTGGGGTGGGTCAAAGCCCTGAAAGCATTGTAATGGGAAAAAGGGTAAACCGAGGATCAGGGGATCGAAAACCACGGTTTGTGGACCATAGGAAAGTTTAAATGAATTTTTTATAAATAGAGGAACACTTTGAATTTTAAGGTAGGAAATGAAGAGCTATTGATGCGGCTGTGTTTTTAAGATATTGTTTCGTTTCAGAAGAATCTGGCACATTTGTGTGCGTGGAATCAGAGTCATTTGTGTGCGTGGTCATATACATATGCCTTGTTTGGGATGGGTATTGTATGAAGGAATTGATGAAGTGATGAATAAGAAAGGTTGCTTGAGAAGTTAATATGTGTATACTGTTTGTGAGAATCATTGGTAATTACTGCATTATGCGCATTCAGTATTCAAGCTGCGAAATATCTGTGTAAGTGTGTTTTCTGTATCTAGATCTTTTTTGTTCTGTTTTATGAAATATTTTGTTGTTATCATAGAAATATATAATTATAGATATAGCGCACGTGGATGCAAAAAGAGACCTATTGATCCTGTGCAGAAAGAGGCGATTTGGGTATCACAGGGCTGAACGTAGTTCTGCTTGCCTTACCTATCCTTTCTCAGGGTGTGGAAACCTGGTTCCAGCACCCACCCATACTACTTCGGGTGAGACTTTGACCTGCGCAAGCAGGTCACTGCCGAAAGGGCCAGTAGTATAGGGGTTTGTTGGCAAACCTTGAACTCTGAACCTGGGTCAGGACCCCTCGAGCCAACATCTCTATAGGTAAACTATTGTGCAATTTGTTGAATCTTTTTACAAACTCATGAATGTTTTCATTAGGCTTTATTTTAATTGCATTAAACTCTGTCAATGAGTAACCATGATCTCTCTTCTCTCCCAATCTCTGAGTGAATTGAGTTTCTAAATATTCCTAGTCATTTATGGAATCATTTGGTAAACCTTTGAACCATTTCCTAGCATCTCCACTTAGAGACTACACAAATAGTCTCATCACAACATCAAGATGTTCTACAATTAAATTCTCAGCAAAATTGAAAAACAAGGGTAAATGTTTTTCTGCAGTTACTTCATTTTCTCCAGTGAAACAAGGAAGTAATTTGAGGTATTCTTGAGGCATGGAATTCATTGGTTGTGGAAGATTTAGTGGTGCATAACTATCCGTTAAGAAATTTGGTGCTTCCATATTAACAACTTGGTTAACTGCTCCTTGGGTGGTTGAGATTGATGAACCAGCTATGAAAGTGAATGAAGGTGGAGGAAAAACTGATATGGGGGTGGGCTAATGGACAATAGTAGAGGGACCAACAACTATATTTGGTTGAGTTTGACTGGAGGTAAAAGAAACAGACTTGAAAGAATGTTCTTCTAACTTAGGTTTTTGAAAATAAATGGGTGTCGAAGGAGTATCTTGTTCCAAGAAAATGAGTTCCTTGTAAATATCTTCAAACAAAGGGTTATGAGAACTGCTGCCAGGAGTAGGCAATGCAAGATCAAGTATTGAAGGAGTTTTGGGTTTCTGAGCCTTCTTAGAAACCAATCTTTCTGGATCTAGAAAAGCAAGGACTATCTACTGTGAGGCATCTGACCTCGTGTGAGGCCTTTTGAAAGCCATAATTTTGAAAATAAAAAACACAACCAAATATTTCCTCCTCACTGAACAACCAGTGGAAATAATGTGAAAACCAAGGGAAAATAAACTTTGTTTCTTCGTCCCCAACAATGCCGCCATAAAATGTTGTATCTCAAGAAATAATCCCTTGGATGTGGTAAAGAATCAGTGCTTAAGATATTTTGTAAATGTATGTCACATTTATAATATCAAATGGCCTCTGTTTAACAGCTTTGGAATCTAATTATTTAATACACTCAATAATCTGATATAATGAAAGCCTTCACAATGCCATAAACTGATGATATCAAAATGAAATGAAAAGAATATTTGTAAAGGAAACTTGAAGTGCTATGCTGAGAAACTGAATCTATCACTTTTAATTTTTAGAGGAAATTCATGGAGAGAGAGGAAACTCGAAATAATATGCTACAAACACAGAATCTATTACTTTAAAGTTTCATCAGGATTTTGTGAAGAAAGAAGAGATGAGGTGAAGGAGCACAAATTAAGGTTGTTTAACTCTTACTCACATATGTAATTAAGAGATAGGATGCAACATTAATTCACTTCATTCAAAGAGGAATAAACACATAGCGAAACTAGAAAGACATATCAACATCAACAACTGCAAGAAATTGATCTTCTTTCATTTATTTCTCAAAAAATTTAGTACCAAACTAACAATCCCCCAGAGGTCCAAAACTTAGAACCTCTTTTCTTTATTTCTATCTACTTAAATACATCACAGTTGTTTGTAACTCCTAAAATTCTTGAAACTATTCAATTACCTAAACTATTAATATTACTTCTGCAATCATACTTGAGAAAACAAATTAAAACTGAAAATATTGTTCGTTTTGCAGAATCTGATGTTGTTGAAGAGTCCTCCTGAAGTGCCAAGGTGTCCTTTATGGTTATGATGCAGCGGCTTCACATCTCTGTATCGACGCCTCAGTGCTCGACGTTGACTATGCCCCTATGCTTCAAATGTTGTCAATCATATCACCTGCTACCCAACTCTGCCTCTTCTCCTTTTATCTGCGTCGGGTCAGTTACCTGAGTTTTTTTGTCGTGTTCTGCCTATTTCTTCATAATATTTCGCATAACTGCATAAGACCGGACTTGAAATCCTTTAGATTTCATCTTGGAACCACATCATGTCCGTGCCAACATTGCACTTCACATTTCGCCTTCCTTAACTTTTCCTTAGCGTTTATATTTTAAAACTTGCGATGTGCGTTATGCGATCGGGTCCCACTTGGCATTGCACATCGCACTTCGACGACCTTATCGCTTACCTCCTACGGTGATCCTTTAAAACTTGTGATTTATGATTTGCGATCGGGCCCCACCGCATCACACATCGCACTTCGGCTATTATAACACTTACCCTTCCCCCTTAAATTTTAAAACTTTTGTTGTGTGGTATGCGGGCCAGGGCCATGTCATCTGCCACATCAGCTTTCCATGTCACACTTCGCATTTCGTTGACTTTAACCTTTTCCTTAACACTTATCTTTTAAAATTTGTGATGTACGCTATGCGATCGGGTACTGCTTGGCATCGCACGTTGCACTTCAATGACTTTGTCACTTACCTCCCGCCCCTATCATTTGAAACTTGTGATTTTCGATTTAATCTCCAACGTCTATCTCTCCGCTCTAGTTCTGCTCTTTGATCCCAACCATCCATTTCTCCCTTTGCACCTCCTCCAAAAATCTTAAGTATTTAATGGAAATGCGCCCTTTCTCCACCTTTGGGAAATTAGTTTTTTTGCTCCACAGTGTAACCCTCTTGAGCTTATATGGTGTTCTATCGCGCTGGTCCCTCCTGATCTTATGAATGAGCCCAACTCAACCCTATTTGGTGTGCAATGTTCTGAACGCGCTCTTTGGTCTGGCTCTTGAACTGTTCTGCACATGAATGATCCCGACTCGACCCACCTTCACATCTCATCACGTAATGTTAATGTACCAATATATAAATCAAAATTGTTCTATGAGACACAAAATTTTACATTTGCTATCATATATGATTTTTTGGTGTTTTGAAAAATATATCAAAGGTAAATGAAAATGAGCCACAACACCACTCTTCTTCCCTGGTGGATTAATTGGTCAAACAAATCCCATTTCCCACTTACCAAATGCTTGCAATGTCGCATGTGGGTTCAAGGGAATTTCATCTCTCCTAGATGGTATTCATTTTCTTTGAAAATCATTGCAGGATCTACAATATTCTTTCACATCCTTGTGCAATGTAGGCCACCACAATCCAACTCTCAAATATTCTACACACTGTCATTTCTTGCATAATGTCCTCCTACAACTTGTTCATGAGAATCAGCTAAAATTATCTGTCTTTCATGTTTAGAGACATATCTTTGTAGTATTTCATCTAGCCCCATTTTGTATAAATTTCCTGCAATCAGAGAAAAATCAGCTACCTTGACTACCCGCTCCTTTTCCTGATGTGCAGTATATTCCACAAGTGCCATCCATGTATTCAAAAATTGAATAATATCTACAAAGTGATCATCTAAAAACCTTATTGCAAATAACTATGCATCTAGCATGTTCTCTTCAATGATCATGGGTTCTTCACCAGTCTCTATCCTTGACAGATGATCAGGTCCCGCATTTAATCTACATGGCTCAACTATAGCTTCAAAGTCATACTCCTGAAACAACAACAACCATGTAAAAATATTCCCTCCCAGAACATGCTTGTTCACCAAATACTTCAGTGCACAGTGATTTGTGAACATCTTAAAATGTGCTCCTAATAAATAATGCCTGAATTTCTATAGTGCATATACCATAGCCAATCCTTCGTGTTTTGTTGTGGAATAATTCTTCTCTGCTTTGGACAATTTCCTTCTTGAAAAAATATATGGGGTGATCAATATCTCCATCGCCTGGTTGTGCCAATACTGAGCCCAATTATCTACAATATGCATCAACATGAATTTGAAACTCCTTGTTCAAGTCTAGAAAAACTAGAATCGATGCAGTTACCATTTTCTCCTTTAGTATGCTAAGCCTTCTTTGGCATTCTTCATCCCAGCAATAAGTAACATCCTTATTCAATAGCTTTTCCATCGGTGCATTTATCTGTAGATATGCCTTGATAAACTTCCTACAGTATCTAGAATGTCCTAGTGTTCTACGTAGTTTCTTCGTTGTCTTAGGTGGTTCCAGGTTCACAATCGCAGCAATATTTGCGGCATCTACCATCAATCCTTTTCTGCAAACCACATGCCCCAATAGTATAACAAAAGGTACACAAAATATGAATTTCTTCAAGTTCAATGACATTTTCTATTGTCTGTAGGTATCCAACATCAATCTTAAGTTTGCAACATGGTTTTTTAGTAGTCCAAAGACTATCCAATCATCAAAATAAACTTCCAAAAATTTGTGTATGTACTCCTTAAAAGTTTTGAATACTACTCTAGAGAATACTGTAGGAGAATTCTTCAATCCAAAAGGCATGACTGTATACTGAAAATACCCCCATTTAGTGACAAAGGTTGTCTTTCTCTTATATTCTGGTGCAATTCTAATATGATGGTAACATAATAACCCATCTATAAAAGATTAGGCCTCCTGCCCTCCAACATTATCCCATACTTCATCTGTAAAAGGTGTAGGGAATGGGTCACGGTACACATGCATAATTCAACTTCCTTAAATCAACAAAAATTATGCTTTCACCCTTTTGCTTCTTCTCCTGAACAACCATAAGACTTACCCATTCAAATTCCTCCACAGGTTCAATTATGTCAACTTTAAGCATCTTTTCCAATTCCTGATTTACCTTCTCTATGTACTTTGGGTTCAATATATAGGGTCTTTGTTTTACAGGCTTCACATCTGATTTCAAATTGATTCTCATAACTCCGAGGTCTCCTACTATTCCCTTCAGCCCAGACAACTTCATGGGAAATAGCTCTTGATATTATGCAACAACTATGAAACCTTGCTAACTATATCTGCATACCAATAATACCCAATTAACATGAATTTTTTCTCCTCTTCTGACCCTATATTTACCTTCTACGTCTTCACCGGTTGTGCTATGTCAAGAATATAAGGTTTTGGTCTAGCAACCTTGCATTTTCCTTATGACTCGTAGGGATATTAATATTTCACGGATTTTCCTCATCCTCTTCCTCTCTCACATTATAGCATTATAATGCATGTTCCAACTACACATCCCAATCAGTCTATGTCTAGGTTATCACAGTGTAGACTTGAAAATATTTGCTCTGAATGCTTGAATATCTTCATCAATGTGCTAACATTCATCTTCAAAACTAAAAGTCATAAAAAATCCTTCAACCAGATCTTCGCAGTATGGTTTCAAGATACCAATTCATAAGTACCACATCTAATGTGTGAACAAATGTATGTACCCATTATGGTGCTATATTTTCGCCCCACATCGTAGTCCAGCGAAAAATATTCCCTCAAGGGTTATCCTTGCCATCATATTTTACTTTGATTCTAGTATTTACCTGACCAAATATGATCATCATCAATCTGTGATATTCTCTCCAACTTCCAATGTTTCCCTTATGAGTACCCCACCATCTAGCAGGTGTAGATCTCAGCGATATATCCAAAGCTTGGAACCTGTGTTATTCGGGTACTTATCATTCAAATTAATCAAGAAACAAATTGATTCTCATATCCCATTATAGTAAGGAAAATTACATACCTATGTAGTGATGTAGCAAAGTGCAGCCTATTCTGCCATTTCTCCAATTCTTCATCAGAATCTGAAATACATGAGTTGTACCTTTCACAGCTTATCCTTCCATCTGCAGTGGGGTTGATCCAATCTTCCTATTTATTCGTGAGCTTGTAGATATTATCAATATCCGCATCGTATTATTCATCGCAAACAATCTATGTATACCGCAATCCTTCTAATGGGTCTTGGAGAAAAATGACTCAAAGATTGCCTTATTCAAACACAATATTTCACTTCTTCAACTTGATTATTGCATCACTATAAAAAGCCCAATCCAATCCAAGTGGCACTGGATATGGATTTTTTTCATCTACAATATCAATTACTTCAAAATCTTTCATATCGGGCACTCCTTCAATGTCTACTACTATACCAAGCAATCCTCCCATAAGAATAATCTTATGCTGATTAGTCATTATTAACTCGACCAGTGACCATTGAAACTGTGGTTTTCCCATGCATTCCCATATCTACTTAGGAAATACATTAGCATCAAATCTAAAATACAGGATTACTCGATCCATGTTGTAGTCCCTAATCTGTGTAGTTAATCTCATTTCTCTGCTCGTCCTCTTCTTATGACGATGTAATTTATTTACTACGTGCAGCGTGCTATGCGGCTCTTCCCTTCTAGTGCAAGTGTCTATTAGTGCTTGGAGACTTTCAGCAGCCTTCTGGTCTCTCAATAAATTCATACAAGTCTGAAAAACTTATTTCAGTATAGCTGGATCAAACTCTTTTTTGGGCCTCCAATTTGTCATAATTTTGTTGATGAAACCATCCATTTTCACATCATTCCATTCACCCATTGTCATCAATTTTAACCATATTTCTTCATAAACACACCAAATTCCCACATACATGTTTACATTGTTTATTATTGTTATTTCCATTATTTTTAATGAATTAAGAAGAATTTTGCATGGTTTTACTAATGACAGTCTAGCAAGTTCAATATTTTGCAGTTTCATCAAGTTTCCTTAGCTATCTCCATCGTTGAGGTAGTAGTACCACTCTAAAAGGAAATCTGACACTTTGAATTGGTTTTTAGAAGCTCCAAAATGGATTTTTATTGGTTAAATTCCACCCATCTCACACGTGTGGACCTCCAACAAAAGACCAAGTGAGAAACACAAAAAATTTAATCAGTCAACTTCAAACGCATTTTCTAAGCAAATGAAAGCAAATTTCAGAAAATGAAAACACGAGTTTTGTTCAGAACGGGCCAAATTACGTTTTCAATGTACAATTTTCTCATATTCGTTACCATTTGATATATTTTTGAAGATATTTAGAGCCTTATTTTGTAGATTACATGGAAAATGGTTTTTCAAACTTTTCATTTAATGCACAATAAAAAAAAGGCCTAAACAAGTTGTTCTTTAGCATATTCATGGAATAGATATAATTTTGATCAGATCTTGGCTGATCTTTGATCCAAAAGTCCATGAAAATTTATTTTATTTGATCCTGTGACCAAAAATTAAGCAAGAAAATTCTAAATTTGTTAACTGTCTCAAAATTCTATAAATTGTAGTTTCTTTGATGGGAGGAGAGATCTGAGATGTCAAGGATGATCTTAATTTGTAATTGTTCCTGGGTATTGAAGGAGAGATCTGAGATGTCAAGGATGATCTTAATTTGTAATTGTTCCTGGGTATTGAAGGAGAAGTTATATTTTTTTCATTGAATGTAATTTTTTTTAATATGGCACAACTCTAAATGAAATTGGTGATTTAGATCTCTTCTCTTTATCTGAGTTTTCAACACCTTGTAGTCCTAAGGAGGCCCCCCTCGAGATTTGTGAGAATGTTATAGATGCTTTCCATTTCTTTCATATTCTCATGAATGGTTTGTTTTACATAGATTAATTGTTTATGCTTATCATAGATTAAAAAATCATGCTTTCCATAGATTAATTTTTTATGCTTTCTTAGATTAAAATGGTCATGATTCCATAAATTAAATTTTTGTAAGTTTTAGAACAAAATATCCATGCTTTCATAGGGTAAAATCTCATGTTTTCTTAGATCAATAATATTTTTTTTTTCTATTTTAAAATTAACTTCCTTTCCAAAAACTTAGTACTTTTATAGTTTATATTAAAGAATCTAATATCCTCTTGAAGTTTCAATTCATTTCAGTTATGCATAAATATTGAAATCTAATCTCTTAACACATACAGTGTAGTGTACTTCACAAGCTCACATACCTGGTTTGACATATAAATGCAAGTAATTTAACAGTAAATCAAAATTACCCAACATTTTGGCGTCATTGTCAGGGAAGTATATATAGGTATTAGCTTTCAATTGCATCTCATTTGTAGTTGCATCCATTTAGTTGCATAAGACTAATTTCATTTTCGTACATCATAGAACTAGATTCATTAAAAAAAAAAAAAAAAAATCAATCTCCTATCACCCCCACTATATCACGTGGTGCAGTAAGAGACACACCATCTTCCACATCATGAATTCTTATTTTCTCAAGTAGAAGAAGAGGTGAAAAAAAGAGGTTGAAGAAATGGATGGATATGACGACAATGAGGAAGATCCTTTTGGATTTCCCATTCAAGAAATTGATTTCAATAGTCATATGAATAACATCCCTCCGTCTGCGCTTCCTAACTTCAAAGGTATGAGATTAGAAGACCCAGAAACCTCTTTTTTTTTTTTTTGAAATAATTTGTAGATCTTATGGCTACTCATTACACATTCAAAAATTGAATTTGTTTTTGTCAAAATTGAAGGATAGATCTCTTAAATGGTTCATGAATTTAGGAAATTTTTCTATAAGGACATGGGTTGATATGAAAAGAGTATTTTTGGAAATATATATATATATATATATATATATATATTATTGCATACACCATGACCGTAGAAATCAAGTCTTTAAGATGAACCAAAAATAGGATGAAATCCCAGAAGATTTAGTGGAGAGATTTTAATTATAATGTCAAAAGATCTAAATTGAATAATTTAGGATCATACACATTAAAAAATCTCCTACTAAATGTTATAAGGGATGAATGGATTGATCTTCTTAACATGGTGGGAAAAGGAGATTTCTCTCAATTTTCATTTCAAGATATTTGTGAATTGTGCAAGAACATATTAAGAAGAAAAACAAAGTATGTAAGATCCCCTCATCATTCATTTATGGAAAGAGTAAGTAATTCAACATCAAAATTCGTAAGTCAAATCGAACTTAACAATTTTCTAGACATTTTGGGCAATTTAAATGAACAAAATGATATGCTAAGAATGAAAAACAAGAAAAAAGTTGAGAATGCTACTTCATTTATATTTTTCCCTAAATGTAGAAAGAGACATGCCTTGCATGAATGTCTACTTGATAACATTAAAATTTGTGAAATATGTGCAAGATCACATAATACTAAATATTTCTCATCATTACCATGGTTAAAGGTAGTTTGTTAGGGAGAAAATCAAACACTGGAGCAATCATGTTATGTAGCTCCAAGAAGACCATGGAGGCCTCATAAACCTAGTATGATGCAAGATATTAATTCTCAATTTCATGATTATGTACAACAATCTCAAATTAATTGGAAAATACCCTTGCCTTGTAAACCTTGGACATGTCAATCCCAGCCTCAAACCAACCTTGGAAATCATGGTCATCTCAATCCCAACCTCAAAAAAAATCTTGGAAACAAGGTTAGCAAGATCATTATAGAGGAAATCCACCATATCCTCAATATTTTCTTCACTATCCTCAATGCCAATCTCAATGTTATCCATACCATTCACCTCCACCACAACATCAGATTCACACTCACTTAACCTGAATTAAACCTTTCCCATTACAATTCACACAAGCACCCCAAATATCCATTCCCATCCACTACATGCACAACCATTTCAGATCCCCAACAATAAAACACCTCAATCCACTTACAACGTTGAGGTATTGCAAAATTATTCTCCATATTCCATTGAAGAACAACAACCAGAAGAATAAGATTTGGATAAGGTCCAAGAATCATATAGGCACATTGAAGAAGAGAAGTTGTTGGAACTTGAGATTGAAAATTTTCATGCATGCTTATCGCGAGATTCTATGAACGGGGATCACATCTCTAAATAATTTCATGGCATGATAGCAATAAGCCAATGAAAACAAGATTACATTGAATCTTGGTTCAAGACAGTCATTGGAACCAAATACTCAATTCTTTAGTATTTTATGGCATCATCTCAATCAAGGTAGTTTGTCTCTCATATACTGGTACATATCAAACAATATATTTCAAACTTGCATATGAGTTTATTTATCATCTTGTTACACACATGGTTCCATTGGAAGTATTCATATACTTGAACGATATTTGCTTATTAAGTAGAGTAGGAGATATATAAAAAATAAAATAAAAAGTAGAGAGAAAAATAAGTCCTATTGTGAAAACCAGCTTATTGGCGTAATTGGACATGAGCTTTGCTTGAAAACCAAGAAATTCACGAGCAAAGTTCACAATAAGTTCTGAAATTTTGTGATGGTTTCAATATTTTATTATGGTTCTTCAAATAATTTTTGGTTCTATGCTCGAGTTGGATGATGTGGGATTCCTTAAGGCCCACCTTCCAACAGATCTTATGCCATCGACCTCAACACCTTATCTGGGATCAATATCAGAGATTATTTGGAGTGCCTTGGAACTTGCTTACATCAATGGCAAGCCTTCTCATTAACAACAATGGGAATACAACAATGTCTCTTGATTATCAGATCTTCCAGGTGACTCGAATTAAACATATTCATTTGGTCCTGTGAAGATGTATTAAGGTACCTTGACACTTGTTTACATTATAGGTGAGTTGTCTCACATTGGTTAATGGTTTTCATCATTGATCGGTAATCGTATGATTTCCTCACATGCTTGACATCGACACATTCATTCCCATGGTAAGAATTGTACCATGAATTTTGGTTTTGATGATGATCTAAAATGGAGGAGTATTATTAAATGCTCTACTAAGTTCCCCTTCAGAATATAAACATGCTTTCTTCTTATGTGCATAATATTTGAACTGAACAATAGGTTATTCCAAGAGTTACTTTTAAGTGCATTTATTATGGTAATTCCATGAACAAATTTTAAAACATTAAATCATCAAATGCTTAATCGAAAAATCCATCAAATAGCACTACACAATCCATTGTTGAAGGAGTTCACCCCTCCTGGGCTACATCTCCTTGAATCAGCTCTGAAGGCATGATTCATTATCATTATGCCCAAGGTTTCAACATGAAGAGTACATCAAAAAGCTGAACTAAAATGGTAAGTTTCTCCTACAAAGAAAAAACTCCTAAAAAGTTTCTTTTACCTTGCACTTGTTGACCTACAGTTAAGCATACAACTATCAGCAACACATGGGCATATTGCATCAATACCCCTTACTCCAATTTGAAAGAGCATCAACATGTAATAAAACACTGTGATCCGGATTTTATGCAGGAACGCAACAGAATACAGAAATAACCATGAACATAGAGATGCAGCGGAAATAATGCTTCATTTCATTAATATCAAATAACATAAATATGCTTACAGGCATAATGGAAATAAAATAGCTAGGGTGCTGGTAGCGAATCTCTGAGAAGAGATGTGATGGCTATAGACCTCTGAACTGTGTTACAATGAGGCTCGAGGGCCTATTTATTGTTGAGAAACAATGTAGAATCTGAAACGTCCAAAAACCTAACCGTAGGAGATGAGGCGCCAAAACTGTGGGCGCCCGTTTGGGTAAATTGGTGGTTCAACTTCCCGGGGGCATAACTTTGGCACCCGATCTCCGTTTCACGCGTTCAATAGCTCGTTAGAAAGATCTATCCAAGGAATTCAATTTTTGAATGAGAAACATCGGTCCATGGACCCATGTTGCTCTCCGTTTTCCCGAAAAATGTCGTTTAGGGCCTCAAAACGGCTCCGGAAGTTCAGGACCCGAAAAACTGCTAAAAATAGTAAGTTTTGTTGCAACTTGAAAATTGAAAGAACTGAAGATGGGGTTCAAATGGAATAGGTGGGTGGCCACCAATATCCACCTGGATCATTAAGCCCCCAAAACGGCGCCGAGAGTGGAGGACCCGAAAACCTGCTAAAAATAGTAAGTTGTGCTGAATGTGAAAATCTGCAAGAATTGATGGTGCTGGTCCAAATGGAATAGGTGGGTGGCCACCGATATCCACCTGGATCATTCCTCCCTCCTTGGGAAGCAATGGTCCCCATTGCGTTGAGATCCTCCATGAGATGAGGAAAATTCTATTGAACTGAGTATTAGATGTGTTGAAGATGTCATGGACCTGCGGGTGGACATGCTGGATGCGTTTAGTAAATTTGGTTTCTTTATCAGCCTCATACAGTACATGTTTGGATTCTGTATGTGTAGTTGCGGGATGTATGGCAACATCAGGTGGTGGTGCATTGGGAGTCAGATCAATGGAGTGCTTGTCCTGACAGTGTAGAGGAGCCTCTATGAGTGAGGAGAAAATGTCCTCGTATTCCTCCATGACTTTGTCCATCTGCTGCAGCCGTGAAAGGGAGCCCTGTTTCGAGGTTGTGGCCACAATATTCTTCTTTCCCTGTGAGTGAGTCATAAGGAAAATGAATTTCCTGGTCTGGGAAACAATCTTACTGCGTTGTTTTGCAGTAGTCAAAGAGATGGCAGGAGGCGGTACTACCTCCGGTATCTTGTACAAGTTATTTCCCAAAGTAATAATAACAGCACGAGGCCTAGACTCATACACAGCATGTCGTCTCCATAAGTATGGTTGGCCCAATAATACATCAGCTACATCAAGAGGAGCAACATCACACGATACCTCATCCGTGAATGGCTTGATACTGTATGGAAGTCGGCACTGCTGGCGGATGCGGAGATCTCTCCCTGGGTGGAGCCACCCGATGGTATACGGCTGTGGGTGTGCTATGGTTGGTAGGCCGAGCCGCTTCACGACGTCTGCTGAAATGAGGTTCTTTTGGCTTCCGCTATCGATGAGAAACTGCAGCGGAGAACCCTTCACCCACATCTGCGACTGGAAGAGGCGCTCCCCCTCCTCTGGATCCTCTGGACCCTCCTTCTAGATCTTGGTGGTGGCAACAATGGCACTGGGATCCGCATCAATGATCTGCTTCCCTTTGTCATTGCCTTTGTCCGGTTCTAACTCAAGATCAGAAAATGCATCTGATTCGGGTGCCTTTAGTTCAGCCACTAAAGACTGTTTGGCCCGACACTCGTTTGTGCTGTGAGTGGGGCTGTTATGAAATCCACACCACTTCCTTGTGTCCTTCTTTGGATTTGTGGTGTTGTTCTGAGTCACATTGCTTTGGCCTTGCCCCTTGTTCTTCGATTCGGGGGCACCTTTCAGATTCGCAGATCCAAAGTCTCGCTTCTTCTGCTTAAATTTCTGCTCGATCTTGGCAGCATAGCGATATGTCGTGCCAAGCGATGTAATGTCGAGGAACTCCATTTCCTCCTGAATGTGTTTGTGCAGACAGCCGCGGTACTTGAGCACCAAATGTCTCTCTGAATCTTTAATACCCAACTTTGTGCGCAGGGTATGGAACAGATTCGTCAGTTCGTGCACATCTTGATCCGTTTGTTGCCGCAGCGTGGTCCATTGGATGTATTTGTCCTCATAGCTCCCCACAGGGTAATATTGCTCCTTGATGCCGTCTCGGAACGAATTCCAAGTGGGTGTGGTTGAGAACAGAGAGGGTTCCCCTTCGCCCTCTTGCTCACGGTAGGTTTCCCACCAGTCTTTGACATGGGGGGCGGCTTTGAGGAGTGCAAAAATAATCTTTTCTCGGTCAGAGAAGTCATGGACCGAGAAATACCCTTCTAACAAATTTAACCATCTATCTACAGCGTCTGCATCTATTTTTCCTTCAAATATAGGAATGTCAAAGTTTACCTGTACCTTGAAGGGAGTGGCGCCTCCAGAGTGGCTGTTGGATGCGGATGCGCCATATGTGGGCAGTCGTTGAAGGATTTGAGCAAAGTTATCCATCATCACGTTCCTTTGTTTCTCGAGAGCCTCCTCGAGCAGTATTTTGATAGGATCTCCTGCTCCCTCGTCTTTCTTTCTTGTCGCAGGAGGTCGTCGGGGTTTGCGAGGCCGGTCTTGCAAGGTTCCACCATATCGAGCCCCTAACTCCTTGTACACGATCGCGTTGGGGACATGCAAAGAAAAACAAAGAAAGAGCGACCCGCTCTGATACACGCCGGTCCGGATTTATGCGAGGAACGAAACGAATACAGAAATAACCATCGGAACATAGAATGCGGCGGAAATAATGCTTCATTTCATTAATATCAAATAACATAAATATGCTTACGAGCATAATGGAAATAAAATAGCTAGGGTGCGGCGCGAATCTGCGAGAGGAAGAGATGTGGTGGCTACAGACCTCTGAAATGTGTTACAATGAGGCTCGAGGGCCTATTTATTGTTGAGAAACAATGTAGAATCTGAAACGTCCCAAAAACCTAACCGTAGGAGATGAGGCGCCAAAACTGTGGGCGCCCGTTTGGGTAAATTGGTGGTTCAACTTCCCGGGGGCATAACTTTGGCACCCGATCTCCGTTTGACGCGCTCAATAGCTCGTTAGAAAGATCTATCCGAGGACTTTAATTTTTGAATGAGCAACATCGGTCCATGGACCCATGTTGCTCTCCGTTTTCCCAAAAAATGTCGTTTAGGGCCTCAAAACGGTTCCGGAAGTTCAGGACCCGAAAAACTGCTAAAAATAGTAAGTTTTGTTGCAACTTGAAAATTGAAAGAAATGAAGATGGGGGTTCAAATGGAATAGGTGGGTGGCCACCAATATCCACCTGGATCATTAAGCCCCCAAAACGGCTCCGAGAGTGGAGGACCCAAAAACCTGCTAAAAATAGTAAGTGGTGCTGAATGTGAAAATCTGCAAGAATTGATGGTGCTGGTCCAAATGGAATAGGTGGGTGGCTACCGATATCCACCTGGATCACACTGCAAGTTCATAAACAATCTTTTGTTTCCATTATGATGTAATATGTTGTCCTTGATGGAAAACTACTCGATGAAGTTGTCCTCGATGGAAACCTACTTAATGAGTTATCCTTGGTAGAAGATGTGAAAATGATGTATCTACAGGTTAGTTCAGATGTGGCAGAGAAAGGCAATCCAATTAGGATTAGAGAAATGATAAATATTATATGTCACAATGTATACGCAGGGTTGATGAAGGCAACCCACGTACATACGCAGGTTGGTATACAGGCAACCCGTGTATACATCCAGAATTAGTATATATGTTTTTTTATGAAGAGAAGTCACGTATACACGCGCGTACGAAGAGGCCAAGTCCTGTATGCCTTTTGTGCTCTAAAATTATGATACCAGGGGGCATTACCATGGTATTATCCCACAGTATTGAGCATTGTGTCATCTATTTGATTCCGTCCAAGAATACCATTCACACTTATGTGGTTTTGGCTCATGGTATTAAGAAAGGCTAAATCTATATAAGGAGAAGAAGATCATAGTGCAATAGTGTGCATGTGTTCTGGTTAACTGAATGAATACTTCACTCTGAAGTATATCTGCATGGAATGGGCTACAATTTATTGATATATCTGAAATAATAATGCACATATGAATACAATGATGGATTAGGATCTCTAGACCTGAAATGACTATGGATTTTCTAGATCTGTTTATGAAATGTTTAGATCTATGATCTAGTGAATGTTTGCTGAAGTGAAGGATAAGATCTGAGCTGATTATTTATTCTAAAGAGTTGCACAGTCCTAAAATACTTGCAGATATATACACATGCTCGTCTCAGTAAAAGTGTGTATATATGCAGGTTAAATGAAGAAAAAATGCATATGGGATCTAGGGTTTTGCTAAGTGTGTGGAAGGAAATTTCTGATCTGTTTTGTTTTATTATTGTTGTCTATCAATGATGTCTTCATACAGATCTGGGTTGTTTGAATATTGTTTATGTTGTTAGTTGATTATGATTAAATATCAGTGGTTGGTTGGTTGATTGATGATTAAGAGAATGATTTGATACGGTTATGAGTTTTAGTTTGACATATGTTCTTTGAGCTTAAATGTGTGGAGTGGTCTAGTCTAAAAATCTGATGAAAAGAGGCCTACAAGTTGTGTTGTGTTGAAGTTGTTGGATCCAATGTGAAAATTGATGAAATGTGGTCTACAGTGGTGCTGAGGATCGAAGCCTCCAGTGAGGGGGTCGTAGCCCCCTTCTAGTGGTTGCTGGTAAATGAGGTGAGGGGATAGTAGCTCCCTTCCAGTAGTGGCTGGTAAATGAGAAGTAGGGGGTTGTAGCTCCCTTCCAATGGTAGCTGGTAAACGATATCGGGGGGTTGGAGCTCCCTTCCAGTAGTAGTTGGAGAACGAGAGAAGGTTGCAGCCATCTGCAAGTGGGTGCTTGCGTGCTGGTATGAGTCTGGCTAGTAAAAGATTGTAAATATTTTTATTTATAGAAAATATTGAAGACAGAGACGACAACAAGGATTGTTTTCTCCCAAATTGGGTTTCCACCTTAAATCTTGGTGTTCATGTGTATTTTTTATGTGTGATGATTTATTCTATTCTTACTACACATGCTTAATGCTTACTAAACATATGATAAATGAATGATGCACTAATCTAAGTAAAGAATTATCTTCATAATAAGATATCTGGACATATGCAAGTTTCTTTAATTATAGCCACGCGTATATGCTATTTGGTTTCATTAAAGTCGCGTATAGAAATTAGTAAAGAAAAATTAAAAGTTTACATTGAGTTATAAATATTGATTCACCCCCCCCCCCCCCCTCGCCCTCCTCTTAGTCTTTTTCCCAACAATTGGTATCAAAGTAGATCCTTCTGAAGAAGCTTGATTGCTTGAAGGAGATCCATCGCAATGGGAAGTCATGAAGGATTATTTTCTTTCAAGCCACCACTATTCAATGGAAGCAATCTATTATTATAGAAGATATGAACAAGATCTTATTTGCAAAGTCTTGGATCAGATGTATGGGGGATCGTGGAAGGAGGTTACCAGTATCCAACAAGTGCTCCTACAGATGTAACAAAAAGAAGATATATGAAATCAATGCAAAAGATGTCAATGCTTTATTAGGAAGCCTTTCATAAACAGAATATGTCAAAGTTATGTAGCTCAATTCAGCAAAGGAAATATGGGACAAGATCTTTCAGAGTTATGAAGGTGATGCAAAGGTAAAAAGTGTCAAACTTCAAACTCTTATAATTCAATATGAAAATTTAAGAATGCATGATGATGAAACTATTGCAATTTTATTCCTAGGACTAGATGAGATTGTGAATTCTATGAGGAATATGGATGAAGATATAAAAGACTCAACTTTAGTAGAAAATATATTGAGATATCTAAATCCAAGTTTGAGTCAAAAGTGTCAGCTATTGAAGAAAATAAGGATTTGCAAACTCTTACTGTTATTCAACTGCATGTTATCCTAACTACTTTTGAAATGAGAAGAGGAGGTCCCTCACAAGTCAGAGAAGTTGATTTTAAGGCCTATGCTAAAGGAAAAGAAAAGTAAGTTCTCAAGGAATCAAGTTATATATCAGAAGAAGAAGCAAATTTTGTCAGAATATTTCAACCAGGTACTGGAAGATTCAGAGGTAAGCTTCCCTTCAAGTGTTTTTCTTGTGGTAGAGTTGGTCATTATGCTGCTAAATGTCCTTATACAGAAAATCATGATAAAGGGAAACAGTTTGAAAAAGGAAGGAGTTATTTTACAAATGAAGAGAATGATGGATTTTCAAATAAAGAAGAATATTTTGATCAAGATCTGCAAGTACTCAGGGCATGTACCATGGATGATGATAATTTCCTAAAAGAAATGGATCCAGTTATTAAAGAATTGCATAGATCAAGGAAGAAAGGATGTTTTCATGGATGTTGTTTATATTGTAACTCATTTGGGCATAAGGCCACTAATTGTAGGTTAAGTATGATGAACAAATGTAAGAAATTGTATAAGTTCTAGCACACAATAAGAAATTACAAGCAAAGCTAGAAAAATAAGAAGCACCAGTCAAAAATGTAGGGAACATTGACCCTAATGCAATCATCCATTTCTAAAGTTTACTTCTCATAATGACTACAGCAGTGATGTGAGATACATTATAGGAATCCTTAATGTATCATCATAGGGGGAGAAATATATGGTGATTCCCATGGTTGGTTTGGTAATTTTGGTTGTGTTTATTTCTAACAGTGCATCTAATGTGACCATAGAAGACAGGTACAAAATGTATAATTCTAGGGGGATATGGAGTTGTGAAATTTTCAGTATTTCACTTTCTATACGTGGGTTTCATGAACTAAAGCTGTGTGTACACATGAGTTCCAATGGTGGCAGTTGTGTATGTTTTTCTCTGATAAGAAAAACAACGGGGTAGACTCAACAACATTTTTTGATATGCTGCCAACAGTAATAATTTTCTTGATCTGATGTTGATGGTTATATATGTTGACATGATATTAAGTCTTGATTATCTGATTGATGAAGATTCTTTGATGAATGAGTTGTTGTGGTGATCAGGAGCATAGTTTCACGGGGAACTAAGAGTAATGTATTTTTGGCATTATGTTGGTTGCTAAATTATGATCTCTCTCTTGAGATATTTTGGTCTTGGCTATAAAAATTCATATTTGTAATTTGATGAAAATTTCATGTCGAGACCTATGATGTAAAATTGTTATATTTAGTCATGTAAGGACTTGTTCAAATTTGTAAACCCACTTGGTTGGGTAGTTGAGTCAAAATTTGTAAACCCACTTGGTTGGGTAGTTGATTCAAATATGTAATTCCACTTGGTTGGATCATTGATGTAAGTATAAGTCCTTGGTGATAGGAAAATTCATACTCAGTTGAGTTATAGAGTCATGTATTTCATTGAAAAATATGTCTGAAAATTCAGCATGAACTCAAGGGGAGCATGGTAAATTCAGTGCACATCATATCTACAGAGCTCTTCTTTCTACAAGGGAAGAGAAACCTTATTTTGGTGTTGATCCGCCCTTTTCACTTGATGTCAAAGGGGGAGAGTAGCTTGGTGTTTGAATAATGTTTATGATTGATGTATCTATTAGTTGTGGTGATCAAACACCAACATGTTTGCTATCAAGTCCAAAAGGGGAGATTGTTGGCATTATGATGTAATATGTTTTCCTTGATGGAAAGCTACTCGATGAAGTTTTCCTTGATGGAAACCTACTTAATAAGTTGTCCTTGATAAGTATAAGATATGAAAATGATGTATCTATAGGTCAGTTCAAATGTGGCAGAGAAAGGCATTCCAGTTAGGACCAAAGAAATGATAAATATAATATGTCATAATGTATACGAAGGTTTGATGAAGGAAACCCGCATATATACACGGGTTGGTACAGGAAACCTATATATACATCCATAATTAGTATATACATAGTTTTTATGAAGAGAAGTCATGTGTACATGTGGGTACGAAGAGGCCAAGTTGTGTATGCCTTTTGTGCTCTAAAATTATGATACCAGGGGGCATTACCATTGTATTAGCCCAAAGTATTGAGTGTTGTGTTGTCTATTTGATTCCGTCCAAGAATACCATCAACACTTGTTTGGTTTTGGCTCACGGTATTAATAAAGGCTAAATATATTTGGGGAGAAGAAGGTCATAGTGAAATAGTGTGCATTTGTTTTGGGTAATTGAATGAATACTTCACTCTGAAGTATATCTGCATGGAATGGGCTACCATTTATTGATAGATCTGAAATAATAATGCACCTATGGATACAATGATGGATCAGGATCTCTAGACCTGAAATGAATATGTATTTTCTAGATCTATTTATGAAATGTTTAGATCTGTGATCTGGCGAATGTTTGTTGAAGTGAAGGGTTAGATCTGAGCTGATTATTTATTCTGAAGAGTTTTGCGGTCCTGAAATAGTTGCATATCTATACGCAGGTTTGTGTATGTAAAAGCGCGTATATATGCAGGTTCAGTTAAGAAAAATGTGTATGGGATCTGGGTTTTGTTGAAGTGTGCGAAAGGAAATTTCCGATATGTTTTGTTGTATTACGATTTTCTATCAATGATGTCTTCATACAGATCTAGGTTGTTTGAATACTGATTATGCTTCTAGTTGATTATGATTAAAGATCAGTGGTTGGTTGGTTGGTTGATGATTTAGAGAATGATTTGATACAGTTATGAGTTTCATTTTGATGTATGTTCGTTGAGCTTAAATGTGTGGAGTGGGTCCAGTCTGAAAATTTGATGAAAAGAGGCCTACAAGTTGTGTTGTGTTGAACTTATTGGATCCAGTGTGAAAATTGATGAAACATGGTCCACGGTGGTGTTGAGGGTCGAAGCCTTCAGCGAGGGGGTCATATCTGCCTTTTAGTGGTTGCTGGTAAACGAGATCAGGGGCTAGTAGCTCCCTTCCAGGAGTGGCTGTTAAATGAGAAGCAGGGGATTGTAGCTCCCTTCCAGTGGTAGCTAGTAAATGAGATCAAGGAGTTGGAGCTCCCTTCCAGTAGTAGCTGGAAAAAGAGAGAAGGTTGTAGCCTTCTGAAAGTGGGTGCCTGCGTGTTGGTATGAGTCTGCGCTAGTACAAGATTGTAAGCAATTTTCTTTATAATAAATATTGAAGATAGAGATGACATCAACGATGGTTTTCTCTTAAATTGGGTTTCCACCTTAAATCTCGGAGTTCATGTGTATTAATTGTGTGTGATTATTTATTATGTTCTTAGTGCACATGCTTACTGCTTACTAAACATCTGATGAATGAATGATGCACTGATCTAAGTAAATAATTATTTGTATAATAAGATATCTGGACATACGCAAGTTTCTTTAAAGATAGCTTCATGTATACATTATTTTGGTTCATTAAATTTTCATATAGAAATCAGTAAGGAAAATTAAAAGTTTACAGTGAGCTATAAATATTGATTCAGCCCCCCCCCCCCTCCCCCTCTCAGTATTTTTCCCAACATATTTTTCTCTAAAACAGATAAAGATAAAATATGAGAAATAGCTACAACATGTTGTAAAGGTTGCTGATGCAAATATATGGAGGCTGGAAGACCCCTACAAGATCATCTCAATCTCAAAATCCTCCAAGAACTGGTTCAACACGTTGGTTTTCCATACTACCCATAGGCTTCAATTTGCTAGAAACCCATCTAGAAGTGCTCAAATGGTTCTTAAACATGTTCCAATGAACTCTAAATGGGCCAAGAATGGCTATCTAGCCTCTTCTTACTCTTCAATTGGTCTCCAGGTGAAGCAGATATGGCCTAACCCTATGGTGGCCCTAAGCATCCTTAAACTTCAAGCTGGAAAAATGGCATCTATAAATGATCCATTGCTTCTAAAACCTGCACCATTGAGTCTAGAATGGCCAATAATGGCAATCTAGCCTCTTCTTGTGCTTCAATTGGCCTCTAGGTGAAGTAGATATGGACTAACTCTCTAGTGGCCCTAGGCATCCTTAAACTTCAAGATGGAAAATCCCCATATAGAAGTGCTCCATTACTTCTAAAACTTGCACCAATGAGTCTAGAATGGCCAAGAATGGCTATCTAGCCTCTTCTTTCTCTTCAATTTGTCCCCAGGTGAAGCAGATATGGCATAACCCTCTGGTGGCCCTGGGCATACTTAAACTTAAAGCTGGAAAAATCACATCTATAAGTGCTCCATTGATTCTCAAACCTACACCATTGAGTCTATATTAGCCAAGAATGGTCGTCTAGCCTCTTTTTGCAGCTAAATTGGTCGAAAGCTGCCTTAGTTATGACTTCTCCCAGTTTCATCTAGAAAAACTCCACAAAATCTGGAAAACTGCACTTAGCTAGAGTTAAACTTGCACTTCCACCTTTTTCATTGGACTCCGCTAACATTAATCTGGTTTAAATAGTAATTAAGTGTATTAGCGCTAATTAACTGTAGTTAGTGCTTAAAACTCATGCTCAATGCTAATCCATATTAAGGCGCATTAAGTACAGGGTTATGGTTTATTAAGCATGATATAATGTTTAAATTCCCGCACTTATCTATTGGCTCCACCATGGTCTTTGTGATGGGTCACATGGATCAGGGGTTGGCCCCCACTTTCTCCTACCATACCATATGGTAAGGTTTAAATATATATGGCAACCTTTGTATGTTAAGATCCATTGTGTGGGCGGAACGGTAAGCTGTGGTGTTGGCTTGTGGGAGGTCGCGGGGTCAAACCCCAACACCTCCACCCGGACTTTGAACAAAAATTTTTTATCCAACCTACAACCATGGGGGTGGGGACATGTGGTGGTCTCAGGCTGCATCATGTGTCCTCACCTATTTGGCTCAACTTCAAACCAATCAAAAATTGCCACGTAACCCATAAATTCAACCAATATCATGTTGCCACTTGGAAATTCACCATTTGTCGGAGGAATATGCCAAAAATGACCCTGCACAGTTAGCATGCCACGTCAGCAGTTAGACTACTAACTAGGCTCCCTGTCGCCATTTTTTTTGCCTGTTTGTGCAAACATACAGAATTCCTTTCTGGGAGCATACAGAGTCCATTTTTTGCGAAACAAATTGCGTCAGATTCAGAACAAAGAGCACTACACGGTCGTTAAGGTTTCACATAATTCTGAGAAATTTTATTTTTGAGCTAAAATTTGAGCTCCTAATCATACCTCCCCACTGAAATATTTTGGTCTCCAAAAGAAAACTTTCAGTTATCAAATTGAAAAATTTGTAACTCATAAATATCCCAAAACTCAATTGCAATGTAAAAATTTCAATTGGTGCCCTTCAAGCCCCAATCAAGGCACTTCACTTATCTTCCTCATGAAGACATGTTGTCCTGTTAAGAATTGAGCCATAATTCTTATCGTTGATGCAGAACAAACATTGATGAGTGGAATCTGAATATTCTCTTAAAACTCATCTTGACATGACTCCAAAAAAACACTTCATCTTGAAGCTTTTCTCTTGACTTGAAGACAAACTTGACCCCATCCTGGAGATCAGAAACAAATCAACTTGCTTTGGTGTCTTCAAATTGAGCTTGTACATATAAGTACTTTGCTAAAAAAAATTTCATGATGTTTGGCTTTGCCTACAAAACAAAACATAGTTATCTTTAAAAAATCTTAACAACAATATTCATTCACACAAGTTTCAACATGAATACTAAAGAAATAATTTACCGTAAAATACAAATAACTACCGAGATGAATAATAAAACTTCACGAGAAACAAAACACATAAAAAAAAATGTTTATCCAGGAAAAACCCCAACTCCAGGGAAAACCCATCCAATTAAATTTTGTTATCCTTGGCCGAAACCCTGGCCAATCCGGTAAAGTGAGCCTTCACCCGTCACCTCCAGACCCTCCTTACAATGAAGTCTTTCGAGCCTTTTACAGACTCCATTACATGCAATACCATGAGCTGAAAACCATGGGGGCACAATACCATGTTCCCCAAAACTACTAGATTATAAGTTGGTAAACCTTGACTCTAACCTTGAGTCAATTTACCTAACATTCCCCCCTTGAACTTGACTTGGGGTTTCTTGACTAAATCCAGCCAAAAATGCTAAGTGAGACAACCGGGCTCACTCTAGCCCTCCCCCCCCCCTCAAATTTTTTACCTAGGGTATCTATTAACCCAACATCCCCCCTATCACCTAGTTATAACCTAGAATTTACCAGTGATTACCAAGGGGTACGCATGCCTTACTAGGTCTTACAGCATTATGCCCATTTACATGTAATAAATTTGACTCCATTACAATAATTTTTTATTTTTTCATTGTTGCTATTTTAACACATCCTCTCTCGTTCTTTTAGCCTGTGAACCTCTTCATGCACATGTATGCTTACACCATGAGCGGTTCCCTAGGTTGTTTCCATCCCATAAACTCATTCAAGGTATTAAAAAAAATTGATCATGCCATCACCCTTAGAAGACTTACGAACCTCATTGACACATCAGCTCCCGCAACGTCGAGCCACTCACCCATGCCCCATGCTCATTGATCGACGTGATCTTCCCATCCATGTTCATGGCATACTTGAGCATTGAGAAAATAAACCCCAATGCGCTCTTGTACAAATGCCTCCAATGCAATTTTTTGTCTTGGAAATAGATCACTGTCTTTAAGGAACCGATGCACTATCACCATCATTGTGCCGATAGCTTAGACCAGAAATGCTAGCTCCTCATGTATGTGTTTTCTCTCCTGCTTCCACTACTAGGCTGCTTGATTTCCATGGGGTCATTTCGACCTTGGGCGTGCATCCGATCTTATTCCAGATCATCTATCGACGTCTCATATTGACATACCGGGCAAGAAGAATATAATCGACGTGATACATATGATTATAGGGCATCCAATTTGCATATTTACCCAGTCCGAACTCATCCTTACACACTGTGCACTTCCCTTCCGCATCCTATTCTCCTTCGCTACTCCACTGTGAAGAACCATCAATCTCCTTGTGCGTCAACTGTGCAGAATCCGCCATCGTCTCCTTCTTCGTAGCCTCAAAAAATGATTCCGTGAAACTGAAGGATTTCGGCACATGCTTGGCTCGAATCCTAGAAATATCCTATCGGAGCTTCTTTGAATTTCATTGATGCTTTCGTTGTATAGGATAGGATCAACACATACAATGCTTGTGGAGAACTGTGGTAGTATCCTTGGCCACTTCATATAAATCTCATATTCTAGATCTGCATTTAGCAGCATATCCACAGTTCAAAACCACATTCAGGGCTCTCAATGATCGCAGGGTCCTCGTGAGCCAGACAAAAATAACTTCTACCTCGACAGCTTCCACGTCAGGCATATCGCTCTCCATCAGGGAAGATATCCTCATGCTTCCTAGTTCCATTGTTTGCTTAACTTCCGTCCATGGATCACTTCTAGGCATCTTGCACCTAGATTGCCTAAACACTCACCAGAGATTCCATTTTACTTATGGTATTTCTGAAGTCATCAGCTCTCTCATGCTATCAAGTCCATGCATGTGGCTCTCCACCCAGCACACACTCGTCTTCCTTAGTGATCTAGCTTCAGATCTATATCACCAAGCAGTAAAAACACAACATGTAAACTTAGTGCTTCCTTTGATGTTTTATATCGAGAATTTCGTGTTGTTGATATATGATCAGATCTATCCATCCACCAGGACATAAAACCCTTGGCCACATAAGCGTCCCTCTAAAGCCAACATTTATCTCTGATACCAAATGAATAAATAATTTACCTTAAAATATAAATAATTACCGACGGGAATAATAAAACTTAACCAGCAACAAAACACATAAACATAAATGTTTATCTGGGAAAAACCCCAACTCCAGGTAAAACCCATCCAATGAAATTTTATTATCCTTGGCCAAAACCCTGGCCAATCCAGCCAAGTGAGCCTTCACCCCTCACCTCCAGGCCCTTACAATGAATTCTTCTGAGCCTTTTATAGGCTCCATTACATGCAATACCATGAGCCCAAAAACTATGTGTGCACAATAGCATGTGCCCCAAAACTACCTGATTCTTTAACCTGGTCAACCTTGAATCTAACCCCGAGTCAATTTACCTAACAAATACTTGTATCGGTGAATATGAGAAAACTAGTAGACAATTTCTGAATGAAAAATTGTACATTCACAAAGTCCATAAACATGCGGACTATCAAGCCAAAAATTTACATCAAAGAAAACAACATCTACTTGTTCAACATAGTGACAATTATGTTCACTTTAAAAAATTACCTTTGAAAGGTAATGACAACAAGTAATTACAAAACTTTCAAAACAAATCTACAAGAATTTTACCCAATATTTCCTCTCCTAGGCTTGTGGGTTCTCTTTTTGCACCATATTGCCTTGAGGAGGTTGCTTAGGTTTGTGAAGAACCATTTTTTCTACCTTTTGTCTCCCTTTAATCATGTGACATAACCCTTTTACATTTCCTCGAACGAAGTTCCGGATGCAGCTTCCAACAACATTCAATATCATGTCCATTCACTTTGCGATGAATACATAAAAACTTATTCTTTTTCATAGACATAGAAGTTATCTCTTGTGAAAGGGAGCTGATATTCTTGATGCCCAAAATTTGGTCCATCCTCTTAACCATTACCATGTGTTACTCACACATAGCCACACAATGGTCAAAATATGCACAAAAAGTACAAGGAATTCTCTCCAACAAATAATCAAAATCACCATGCTTTTCATAAGCCTCTTGAGAGTTATACATTTTTTTAGCGCTACTGCTACAACGATCTTCTCCTGGTGATGAAATATCCTTCTTGGAGGCTTGATGTGGTTCAATATTTTTAGAGAACTCTCCATACTCATGGTGACCAAACCCAACCCCATGTATTTTTTTCCTTTCCTAAACCAAAATAGGATTGGTAATTCCTTGACCATTTATGCCAAGGCCTCCACCTTTGTAGCCCATATTGGAGAGAAACCTCATACCTATGCCCTTGGTATGTTGCTCAAATGATGCAAAGGTATTATTATGTACATGTATATTTTAAAAACATTATCTATATAAAGTTGGAGACTCAAACTTCTCACACCATCCCACCTCATAAGGAGAAAATTTTCCTCCCCGTTCGTTAAGTTTCTAATAATATTTTTTAGAGCGTAATTCAAAAATATAACATTATTAATTAGAAAATAGGAGGTCTCATTACAAGCCAGCCTACCTTGATCAGAGGTCCTAGGAGAGGTGACATTACCATTTTTAGTCACCAAGCTAGGGTAATGGATTTTAGTCACATGGATGAAAGATAAAAGGTCTCATCATGAGCTGACTTTCTAGCCCTATTGGTTACTTTGAATGGAATTGTCACTATCTCGTTACCAAGCTAGGGAATTGGCTTTCGATTAATCACAATAATAATAATAACAATAATCTTATTTACTACTTTTAAATTTGAATTTGTTTCTAATGGATGGGATATTGACACATATTGGGGTAAAAGGTAACCCTGCCAAGACTATGAACATCTTCTGGTAGCAGTGGATCTACCTGTAGCATTGAAGTATTATTATTACGCCAAATTTCTTAATTGTTTTTCATCGTTTCAATCTCTTATATTTCTAGAGCCTTCTAAATACCAAGAGAATTATTTTAAAAACTGTAAAAAAAAAAATTATGAAAGTATTTATGGACATTTATGTTGACTTGAAGACAAAACTGAGAGAAATTAAAGCTTCAGTACATAATATGTGACTTTGATTTTATCTTTTCTACTATAAATATTTCATGTGAAGATAATTGGTTCTACCTAGTAAGCCACAAATTGTTTGCAAGCCAACCACCTCCCCTCTAAATTTCCACCAAATGATATGGGCCCCTCTTGATTTTCACTTCTTGGTTTTCAATTTGATTTGGTTCGGCTACAAAATGTCCAACTTATTTTTTTTTTCTAAAGAGTTTTATGATATCCCTTTGATTACTTCTTGAAGTTCTACATTTTTCTATTCTTGGTGATTGATGCATTCACTTTCACTGAACTCTCACAAAGAGAAAAGAACCTTGGTTTCGTTCTAATAAAAAGACTAGTTACCAAAGGTCTATGACTTTATTTTGCATTTGAATATTTGAAAACTAAGGCCACTACAAAATTTTCATTTTGTAGCAGCCTCAACCTATATTAGGGATTTTATATTTTAAAGTCAATTTAAATGTTATTCCCTTGACATCAAATGCATGTAATTATATTTATGGTTAGTATTTGGTACCTTGGTTAAACAATGTATGCATGGTTTATAAACTTGCCTATCGAATGCTAAAAACCCCGCGCTTGATGCATACATCAACCTTGGTTTATATATCTTTAATATTATGTTGTATTAAAAATGATTTAATATAAAATGAAAAACCTATGCTTATGACTATGGTCTTGAGATATTTATTTCTCTTGGTTTCTCGATATGCTTCGTTAATGATTTCGAGGTTATGGTGATTTTGGGTTATCGTTTGTGGTAATATGTGTTAAGGATTGAACATCTCAATTCATTCCACCTATGTTAATCCAACGATTATACACACCCCATACCTATCATCATCATATTCTTCCGTACTATGTATTTGATTATACACTTGTGAATTTAGTGTTATGGTTTTGGGATCGAATGGACCTTTGACAATATCATTCTCTTCTAGTTCCACTCTGTCAATATCACGAGGTAGGGTTTCGAGGGTTTCTTCCTGTTACATGACCATATTCTATTTTTGGCTTTCTAGCTCGATTATAAACCTTTTGAGAGTTTAGCAAGGGCTCGAGTTATCTGAACCAAGGCCATAGGTACTGAGATTCTTGAAGTATACGAAGAATGCACAAATATTTTTCGTAATGTTCAATGGTGCAGGTTTTTGCAACTCTTCTAAGAGTATAATATAGGTGTGGCTGAAGCATTCACCTCTTCATTCAATGGAAAGAAGGCCAAAGTGGGTGACACAAAAATTTTCGTAAATGTTGATTTTATAGCGGAAGAAAATAACCTCCGCATAATTAAGTGATATTCCCTGGAGGAGGTTGTTGGTAAAGATTGATTACACTTATGACATAAAATGTATGCCCATTACCTATCTCAAACGAAAGTGCTAGAATATGGTTTTGTTTTCACACCATTATATAAACTACGAGGGGCATTATAGTGTGGTCTTCCTTTATCACATAAGACTATTGATGGTCTTTTTAGGTGATCCGATGGATCAATTTTATGCTCAAAATTCAAAGTTGTCGGAATGGCTCGAAACTAGAACAACCGCGTAGATCTCGTTGTTCTGAATCTGGCACAACTAGTTTCGCAAAAAACTAACACTATATGCTCTTGTAATCGAAGTCTGTTTGTTTTTGGAAACAAAAAAAAAAAAAAAAATGTTTTTGGTTTTGCAGGGCTACACAGTCAGCAATCCATACTGCTGGCTGGACATTGATTGAGTTAGCCAATTTTCATTTTCTATTAGCTCGAAAATGGGTGGTTTAGATTGGTTTGAGGTGTTCCAACTAGGAGGGACCATGTGGGCTAACCAGAGGTTTCCATATGGCCTCCTAGTGGCCATGTAAAATTTTGTTAATGGCTGAGATGCAGTCCCAGGAGTCGAACACAAACCTCCACTATGCCAACCATGCCGTTGACCGTCTCAGCTATACATTGTCACTTAACCCTCTATTTATCCACTATTATTTAAAATTTATGGTATGTGGCATTGGGGGTGGGGACCAGGGTTAACCCTCGACCCTGGTCCGCAGACCAGTGTTAGGGGCTAACCTTGACCCTAAAAACATTATATAATTTTTATAACCCAAAGTATTGGTGGCATTGTATTTGAATCGGTAGCATATAACCACAAACCCAATACATAAACCATTAACCCAAAGTTCAAAGTTCAAAGGTTATATTGCATAAACCGAAAGCTAAGCCACAAACAGGGGGTTCATATGACAACGATTAATGGTTCCAAAACCCATAGTCTTCAACTAACCCATAGGTCCAATGCATTGTTCACATGCAAAGCAGATGTTAATGGTGGTTTCCATAGCTAAGCCTGGAGTGGAGGTAGATAACCACAACACTGGTGGTTTGAGGCAACACTCACATGTCGTGGGGTTTCAAGCTTTATGTCACAGTTAGGTTAACCTGGAACCCAACCATATCTCACCATCTGAAACCCAAGTCAGGTTAGCCACCAGCAGGAATTTACGGAATCAACGACGAATTTTTGGCGACGTGGCGAGTTTTAGCTGGGTACAGGGCCTCACCGGTGCAATTAAGAAGACGACATTTTTCCTCCTTGCAGGCGGGAATCCCATTGGCATAAGGCCAAAATGTCACCCCACTTTTCCGAAAAGGGCGTTTTTGTTTCCTAGGGCCGAAAAAAGGGCAATTTACAGAACGAATAACATGGAAACTTTGGAGGAGCATAAATTTTTCAGTTTTTGACCTTTTTGGGAGAAGAAAGAAGCTACACAGGGGGTTTTGACAGCTATGAAGCCATTGGATCTATGTTTGAATCCATTTGAGCACTACAACTTGATGTAAACACTAGCTTTTGAGCATAATGAAAGATTTCCAACCATTGGAGGCTGGACCAGGAGATGTAGCCTAGGAGGGGTGAACTCCTTCATCACTTCTTGTTGTGTGTTTTTTGCTATGGTGTTTTTGTCTCATATTTTCTGCAAAAAATAAGCATTAAATTCATGTTGATGTGTTTAATAATTTGACATAAGTGGCTTAAAAACCTAATTTATTCACTTTCAAACTTTAGATAATCCTCAAGCAGTTTCATATACAAATCAGTTTGATATCATATTTTAGGTTTCTTTGTTTTTGTGAGGATTTAATTTGTTTTCAAGTGTTTCTGATGCTTACAAGGTTGAAGCTCAAGATAGGAGAAGGAAATATTTTGTTTGCAAGTCCTCAAGTTATGTCAAGGACAAGGAGATCAATTTTGCCACAATCTCCACCACAAATTTCACCTCAAATTGTAGTTGAAGCTTTAGTAAGCATGGCACATGAAGGAGAGCCTAACAATATGTTAGAGGATGAAAATGTTTTCAAAAAATAATTCTTTTACATGACACAAATGGTGAAAGTTCTATATGAGAAGAGAAACACATGGTTGCAAGGTGAGAGCTCTAACCCTCCAAAGGAAGATAAGTATTCAAACAGAGAAGGAGGAGATGGAGACAAGGATACAAAATGTAATGGAGAGAATGGTGACAAACCACCTTTGACACAACCATTCTCTATACCTCCATCCTCACCATGATCTTCACCATCATCATCTTACACAACAAGCCCTTCACAAACACCTCCACATTCTCCACAAGGTCATGGTAAAACTCCATTCCTAAAACTTGACATAAAGTTTGATTTCCCTATGTATGATGGAGAGGTAAATGCTGAAATATTAGATAATTGGGTTCGTTAGCTTGAAGTTTATTATAGGATAAAAAGGATCAAGAATGATGACAACAAGATTCAACTTGCTTCATTAAGATTATAAATTTCAACTCTTATTTGGTGGGAAGCCAAAACTCAAGAGGACATGAAGAAACATGGTAAGGTCTTAACCTCTTGGAATGATTTTGTTGCTACCTTGATAAGACAATTTTATCCATTAGCATACATGCAGAAAGCTATAATGGATTGGAAAAACTTTAGGAAAGGAAAGGGACAAACTGTGCAAAGCTACACTCAAGAATTTAGGAAAAGAGCACTAATATTGGTTGTGGATTTGACATCTCGGGAAACTCTGTTAAAATACATTAGAGGTTTGCATAGTTACCCAAGACAGACAATTCTCATGTTTAACCCTACAAGTTTAGATGAATTTTGTGTACATGACATGCATCTAGAGACAAGAGTGAAACATGTTTCAGATGAGACAAGTGAGAATACCTTTGAGTCTGGAGAGAAAGGAAAGAGCAAGTACAAGGGAAAAGGAAACAAGAATGCATCCATAAAGTTGGAGAAAGAAAAACTCACATGTAAACATTTTTCCAAAGATGGACATGATGAAGATCATTGTTGGAAATTTCATCCAAAAATGAGACCCAAGAAATTGAAAAACAAGGATAAGGAGAAGATAACTGCAACAATACAACATGATTTAGGTTCAAATTCCAGAGATGAAAAAAATATCAAAACGATGGGTTTGAAAGATAAGAACATTGCAAGTACTATTTCTTCAAGTTGTCTTAATGATACTCAAGATGATGAAACAAGAATTGTTCTTTTCCATATTAGAGTTGTTTCAAAACATACCAAGATTGAAACATTGTTTGATAATGGTTCACAAGAAAATCTTATTTCGGAGGACATTGTAAAGAAGTTAAATTTATATACCATTCCACGTCCTAGACCCTATCCTTTAGGTTGGGTATGTGAGAATTCAAAATTACAGGTTACAAGAAGGTGTATCCTTAGATTTTCAATCACTGAAAACTCTCTTGATGAAGTTGAACTTGATGTAATTCCGCTTGATATTTATGGTATAGTTTTGGGTGACCCATATCTTTATGATACGAGATAAATATTTCATCGCCATGAGAATAAGTATCACTTGTTCAAGGATGGGAATGAGTAAATTGTTAGAGTGCATAGTAAGAAGATGAGCTTGTCTCTTATGAATGTTGGACGAATGAAGAGAATTGTCAATGCTAGTCGGAATTTTTCTTTGTTAATGTTCAAGCATATGGATGTTGTGAATGAGGCCTATCAAGGAAATGCATTAAATGAAAAATATGATTTCATTGAGGTCGGTAAAATTTATGATAAGATGTTTCTAGAGTATGACATGTTGCCTCCAAAAAGAGGTAAACAAGATGAGGTAAATTTGCAGCAGCATGCATCATTGTTGAACAGTGATGTGAAAAAGATGCCAGTGATAGAGAGTGCAAATGTCAAAGAGAAAGTGCCAAAGCAATTTCAAAAAGAGGGAATTGGGTCCAAAAAAATTTCTTGTGGGTTTCAAAAAGTTTTGTCTTTGAAATGGGATGTTTCATGGTGATGGTGATTACATTTGGTCAAGGGTCAAGACAAGTGCAAGACTAGACATGTCAAGCATCGTCATTTTGACAGTGTTCAAGGTGAGAAGAATTTGGAGTTTTTTAAGTTTCCTTTGATTGACGATCGAGGAGGGAATGTGTTTGTTCCTTCAAGGACAATTTTTTGTTCTACATATTCTGGAAAATTGCAGCAAGATGGTATCTATAACAACAAATCAAAATCTCCAAATTCAGGGAAAATGATCATTTTTCATGAAAAGGTCAAAATGTCGCATTCAAGTAAAGTTAAGTGGATTGAGACTAAAAGGGTGAGGGAGTTTTACCCTCATCTATTTATTGACTGATAAAGAGCTTTTGGAGGTCCAAAATCATCCATTGGGGAGGAAAGATATGGTGGATCAATATTATGTTCAAAATTCAAATTTGTCATAAGGGCTCGAAACCAGAATGACCACGTAGGTCTCATTATTCTGAATCTGTCACAACTCGTTTCACGAAAAAACAAAACTATATGCTCTTGTAATTGTAATATTCCTAATTAGCGACAGCTAATTGGAATATTCTATTTTGTTTAGTTTTCCATCTATAGTTTGTAAATAAATAAAAAGTGAGTGAAGAGGGTCTAACTCACTTAAGTGAAATAATACATCCACCTAGTAGCACAACGTTGTGACTTAAGTGGGAGTCAAGGGGGGGCCCAACACCACGTGGAGGAGGGGGCCTATGTACACTCTAGAAGCTTCTGCAAGCTTCTACGCAGATAAGGATGAGGATGTGGAGGAGAGAGAGAGGCTACATTGGGTTTTGGAGGGAAACCAACGTTATAAAATATGGAGGAGCCTCCTCATTTCATTCATGCTTGGGTTATTGATTGTTGAGTGAGACATTTGTCTTCTTTAGCACGTTGGTTGTTTAGCATGTCTGCAGCACTGTTTAGTGCAACCGAGTGTCTCCGTGCGGAGATTTCACCCTTAGCCCCGGGGGAATTTGAGTGCCTACTCGGGCAAGGTTATTTTTTCAGCATCATCCTCCAAGACAGCGTTATTGCTGCAGCAACATAATACTGTGTTGTAGAGTGTTGTTGTGGAGATTCCACAACACCACTTCCTTCTCTTGTTTTTTAGAGGGAGAGTCTTTCTTCCCTTTGGAGGATCAGATTGGAAGACATTGGAGCTGATTTTCAGATCTGGTACTTGGCCAAAGTATTCTATTCCACTCACTGCGCAGTCCCTCTGAGTTACTACGTTATTTTCATGGTGTATCTGTAGTGAGGGTTTTCAGATTGATTTGAGGGTGAAATCTCAAGTGTAAGGATCAGCCTTTCACTTTGGAGATCCATTGGAGGAGGTCTACTTCAGTTTTTTCATCATCTTCAGCCTTCTCTATTGAGTTCCAAATTTGAGTTGCAGCAGCTGCCCAGAAACTCTGGCATTTTGACTATTTTGTGTATTTCAACCAATCCCTTGGAGGATTGATGTATTTCTGCTTATAAGGGTTAGAGCTTTGCTCCCCTCATTTATCTAAGATGATATTGTCATATTCATTCATTTATAATGTAGATTTGCAGTATACTGCGTTATTTTTTGCAGTCCTACTTTGGTTCATTCTCTTGTCTTGCAACACCTCAATCTTGAGGGATTTTCTATGAAAAACGATTGTTTAACCTTGCTTAATGCCTAGGCCACGTTCCTAAAATTATTCTCTGATTTTTCATATTTTTTTAAATCTTATTCCTTCAGAAAATACGCTGCCCTTGCTTCAGTAAATTTCTACAGACTCAAAGTCATGGGAAATCAGGGTTTTTCTTGACTAGTCGGGAAGGAGGAAATGTTTAACATAGAAAAACGCCTTTTTTTGAGCTTAAATTCTACATGGAAGTCCTTCTTGACCTAATATAACATATTCCATAACCTTGACCCGTAATGTTACGCATATTTTCTTATACACTCATTTTAGGGCCAAAACCTCACTTTTCCCCACCTTTTTACCCTTAAAAGCTGAGTCAAGAGTGATGTTGTTCTTTCTTTGGTTTGCTAAGAATTATCAGACATATTATAAGGTAGATAAAGCCATTATACCTGAATAATGCATTTTTCAGGCATGATCTGCTGAGAAATCCATTTCTATGGTATTACAGCTCATTGTAAAATGTTGTCTCTTCATGGTATGCTCATATATGTGTTTGCATATTGCTGCAAGTCACTTTTGAGTGGGATTCTTCAAGAAGATCTATAGACAGATTCTGGAAAGGGCCAGGTAGCCTCCAGATCTCGTCCTCTTTCAGAGGCGAAATATCCGATAAATGCCCTCCTAGTATATCTCTGGTTGGAGTTTTCCATGTCTTAGAGATATCCCCGAAACGGTATATTACAGTGGTATCAGAGCATAGTTCTGTCTCATCCTGTGGAGCTAGTTATCTATGAAAAATATTAGGATCTCACATCAGCATGATCATATACCCTTTGGAGATTATTTCTGAGAATGACAGTCCAAGGGGGAAGACTTCAAAGTAGCTTTGCCCTTCAGAGATTACTGTCAGCTCAGGTAGGATGAAGGAGGAAGGAATAGTAGGGTTTCTAGCATGCAAAGCTTGAAGTTGCAACATACCAATGGGAGGTCACCTTTTTCCATGTATGAGGGATCCACTGATCCCTATGAGTCTAAGCCCAAGAAGAAGATGAGTTTATTCTCATCAATTTTCAGATCCAGAGGAAATGCATCCACCGTAGAGGAAGTCAAGAATATTGAAAAAAAAGAAGAGGAAGTACCATGCGCTTCCTATTCTCATCAAGAAGAGATCACATCACCTCTTGAAGAGGCTTGTGATAATGTTGTCCCACTCATGGAGGAGCAGCTACATGCATCAACAGTTGGGGCAGCCAACACTTTTGAGGAAGGGACTCTTGAAGCCCTACAAGAAGTTCCAAATGCACATTAAGGCATGAAAATATTTCCACATTCCATTGTTGCAGCAAACTCTTCTGATCAATGTGGAGATCTACTTTTGCATGACCAAGGGTCAAATCTCATTGCCACTATATAGTAGCTTGGTTGCACTGCGTTGTGCAACATGGAAACACTCAAGAAGGAATCAAACCATCATTCTCATGAGCCATTGTTGGATTGTACATCACATTGGAGGTTGGGGTTTGAACCTTGAAGATTGATGGTAGACATCTTGGAGTAAGAAACCTTTTCTCCCTTCAAGATGACACTTTCTCAATGAGCTCCTCTCAGCTCAAAGAGGAACTTCTGCTTTCAGATCCAAGACCTCATTGGTTTTGGAAACCTATGGATGAAAGGGAGGTCTCAAGGAGAGATCTCATTGGAGATGCACTTCGACACACCATGGAATGCAATGCTTTTCTTCCCTTCTCACAAGAGCATATAGAATATGGAGGACATCTTAGTATGGATAACATCTCTCATGCTTGTGTTGGACATCCCTTGAGCCATACACATCATGATGGGAGGTTTTTTCCTACCACCTATTTGATTCTTGATAGGGTCTCATTGATCCTTGGGAAGTTTACATTTCAAAATCCCATGAAGTGCAAAGACAGGAATTTGATTTGGGAGGATGGTAGCCCTCATGGGAGGAGTACCGGGATAAGGAGAAGAAGGAGGCATCCACAAGTGATTGAGTGGATGTGGTTGATGAGCAAGGAGCTGGGAGGCTACTTACATATCTATTATACCGGGCAGCAGGAGGCTTGGCTGCGCTGGTTACTCTTGAAAGAGTTTGGCCATCACTTGGCAAACACTCTTCCTAAGAGTAGGAGGATGGAGGAAGGATAGCAAGATACTTGCATCATTGAGCAGCATAGAGAATGGATGCATGATGTTGATGTGTCTTCATCACATGAGTTGTATGATGGAAGTATGGGGAGGCAGCAAAATGTCTTGTTGCTTTTCTCGGGAGAGCAAGGACAGATTTTCTCTCACACTTTGTATGATGTTGCAGGAAGAGGGGATGGCACTATCTCCTTGGTCTTTGATGATGATTGGGAAGCACTTCCATCTTGGGAAGTAGTCCATATTTTTTGCAACATTATTAGAGGATTCTTTGACAAGGAGCATGTCAAAGAACATATCTTTGTATTGACAGGAGCTTATTTGCATGAGCTCACAGCGCTGTCACTTTGGAGCAAAGACTTATGGATGAAGTGTGCCCAACATAAATATGGTGGATCTATAACCCATAGGTCCTAGGATCACTTCATATTTGTTGCACTTGATGAAAAAAGAGGAGGTAATGATGATAGAGACATCTATGGCATATTCTTCTTAACTTGGATTTCCAAGCATAAGGAGGATTATCTTCTTGCAGCACATGGTTCATTCTTCTTCATAGCAGGCCAAAACACTATGAAGGACTCATGTATGGACCCATGTACCATCTTACTTTTGGAATATGGGGAGAAGCTTGTTTATACATTCATTGATTTGCACACTCTTACCATTCTTATGCAGTGCATTGCTTCACACGAGGGCAAGCTTGTCAAATTTCTCCATGAATTGTATTGGGCCAATCTACATGATGGAGGCAGCCACCTCTTTTGTGGCCTTGGGAAAATGTTTTATCGTCACTTGTATTTTCACTTTATACACTCTAACATGTATCATATGAATACATGCATGATTAACCATGTAAGAAGAAACATTTTTCCTTGTACGTTCAACAAGTAGCAACTTGTAAAATTGTGATGTACTTGTTTGGGAAGCTGTTGGTACCTTCTTGCACCACATGAGACCTTCAACATTCTCTTCATATTATTGCTGATCATGTCTTCATTTGCTGATATAGATCAGATTTGTATGGGAAGCTTGATTATGAGGGAGACACATGAGCTAGATGTGTCTGTGAGTGGGAAGAATTCTCACAATTTCTACACTACATGTTCTAATGGGAGCATGAGAGGGGATATGGCCACCATAGTCAAATGTTTGTTCTCTTTTGAGGAGGGCCATAAGATTGATATTCATCCATTGTAAAACCATGGGAAAATACTTGATCATGTATTATTGTTGTTACATTCAGCCATTTACTATCCTTTAGTAGATGTGATGAATCACGGACATTGCTTGCCATGTAATTTTCTGAAGTTGCAGTGGATGAGACTGCACTGTATCCTTGTTAGAAATTGTTTGCATCATGTATCATCATGTAAAACCTTCAGAAAACCTCTCATTAGGATGTTCCATGATGACCATGTCCTATTCTTCATGGATGGATTGTTTCGGGCCAGCTTGTTCTTCATTGTTGGGGGAGCCTTCTTTGGAGGATTGTTCCTCACTTTTCCATTGGAGGTCAATGATTTTGCAGCCCAGGATCAACATACACTCTACAATTTTCATGAGTGGAGAGAAGCACAACATGGGGGAAGCTATGATGCTTGCCAAGTTCAGATTTTCAACCCACCTTCATTACCGGAGCTTGAGGTGGAAGGAGATTTTCAAGAGTTACCTTGTTGGGAGGTGGCTCATTTTGTTTGGATGATTTCTTGGAGATGGAGGATCCACATGAGGGAGATGTTCCTCATTATATTCTAGACTCCATGCCTTGAGTGGAGAGAGGTGATGAGTTGGTACATAGTCGATGGGACAGCTTACACCATGACAGATACAGCACAGCAGGAGTCATGGTCTTCGCCTCTTAGAGCAACAGTCATAGCCAGAGGCAGTGCGCAGTCCGAGCCGTTGGAATTGGGCTACTATTGGCCATGCTGGCCATGGGATCCTGAAGGATTTTTGGTTGGCTGGTACCATGAGAGATCAGTTTGGGATCTTGGCATTGAGATATCCCTTCATATCAGGGTGATGCAGAGGACAGGGAAGATTCCGTGGCGCATCTGGGACCCAGGCACATTTTGCAGAAAGGAGACTTGTTCAGGAAGTTGCTTGAGGGCAAGCAAAATTTTTCCGAGGGGGACTGTAATATTCCTAATTAGTGACAGCTAACTGGAATATTCTATTTTGTTTAGTTTGCCGTTTATAGTTTGTAAATAAATAATAAGTGAGTGAAGAGGGTCTAACTCACTTAAGTGAAATAAGACATCCACCTAATAGCACAACGTTGTGATGTAAGTGGGAGTCAAGGGGGGGCCCAACACCACGTGGAGGAGGGGGCCTATGTACAGTCTAGAATCTTCTGCAAGCTTCTACGCAGATAAGGATGAGGATGTGGATAAGGATGAGGATGTGGAGGAGAGAGAGAGGCTACATTGGGTTTTGGAGGGAAACCAATGTTATAAAAGATGGAGGAGCCTCCTCATTTCATTCATGCTTGGGTTATTGATTGTTGAGTGAGACATTTGTCTTCTTTAGCACACTGGTTGTTTAGCCTGTCTGCATCACTGTTTAGTGCAACCGAGTCTCTCCGTTGGGAGATCTCACCCTTAGCCCCGGGGGACTTCGAGCGCCTGCTCGGGCAAGGCTAGTTTTTCAGCATCATCCTCCAGGACAGCGTTATTGTTGCAGCAGCATAATACTGTGTTGTAGGGTGTTGCCGTGGAGATTCCACAACACCACTTCCTTCTCTTGTTTTTCAGAGGGAGAGTCTTTCTTCCCTTTGGAGGATCAGATTGGAAGACATTGGAGCTGATTTGCAGATTTGGCACTTGGCCAAAGTATTCTATTCCACTCATTGCACAGTCCCTCTTAGTTACTACGTTATTTTCATGGTGTATCTGCAATGAGGGTTTTCAGATTGATTTGAGGGTGAAATATCAAGTGTAAGGATCAGCCTTCCACTTTGGAGATCCATTGGAGGAGGTCTACTTTAGTTTTTTCATCATCTTCAGCCTTCTCTATTGAGTTCGAGATTTGAGTTGCAGCAGCTGCCTAGCAACTCCGGCATTTTGACTATTTTGTGTATTTAAACCAATCCCTTGGAGGATTGATGTTTTTCTGCTTATAAGGGTTAGAGCTTTTCTCCCCTCATTTATCTGAGCTGATATTGTCATATTCAGTCATTTCTAATGCAGAGTTGTAGTATACTGCGTTATTTTCTGCAGTCCTACTTTGGGTCATTCTCTTGTCTTGCAGCACCTCAATCTTGAGGGATTTTCTATGAAAAACGGTTGTTTAACCTTGCTTAATGCCTAGGCCATGTTCCTAAAATTATTCTCTGATTTTTCATTGTGTTTTAAATCTTATTCCTTCATAAAATATTCTTCCCTTTCTTCAGTAAATTTCTGCATACTCAAAGTCATGGGAAATCAGGGTTTTTCTTGACTAGTCGGGAAGGAGGAACTGTTTAACATTTCAAAACGCCTTTTTTTGAGCTTAAATTGGACATGGAAGTCCCTATTGACCTAATCTAACATATTCCAGAACCTTGACCCGTCATTTTACGCATGTTTTCTTATACACTCATTTTAGGGCCAAAATCCTCACTTTTCCCCACCTTTTTGCCCTTAAAAGCCGAGTCAAGAGTTTTTCTGTTATTTCTTTGGGTTTATAAGCATTCTCAGACATATTATAAGGTATCTGAAGCCATTATACCTAAAGAATTCGTTTTTCAGGCATGATCTGCTGAGAAATCCATTTCTAGGGTATTAAAGCTCATTGTAAAATGTTGTCTCTTCATGGTATGCTCATATATGTGTTTGAGTATTGCTGAAAGTAATTTTTGAGTGGTATTCTTCAAGCAGCTATATAGACAGAGTCTGGAAAGGGCCAAGTAGCCTCCATATCTCGTCCTCTTTCAGAGGCGGAATATCCGGTAAATGCCCTCCTAGTCTATCTTTGGTTGAAGTTTGCCGTGTCTTAGAGATATCCCTGAAATGGGATATTACAGTAATTTAGTTGTGTTCATTTGTGGAAACAACGAAAATTTCTGGCTTTTGGGTCTGCACGGCTGCACAGTCAGAAATCTGTACTACTGATTGGACTCTGACTGTACAGGTTGAATATTCACCATCATCCTATAAGAGTTAACCATTTTTCAGTTTTCTATTAGCTTAGAAATGGGTGGTTGAGATTGGTTTGAGGTGGTCCAACAAGGAGTTGGGACCATGTGGGCCAACCAGAGTTTGCCACGTGTCCTCTTGGTCACCATGTAAAAATTTGTTAAGGGGTCAAGAAGTAGCCCTGAGAGTCGAACTCGAGACCTTTGCTATGCCAGCCATGCCTCCGACAATCTCCGCTATACATTGTCACTTAACCCTATAGATATCCACTACTATTTAAACTTTATGGTTGTGGCATCGGGGGTGGGGACCAGGGTTAACCCCCAACCCCAGTCTGCAGACCAGGGTTAGGGGCTAACCCTAGCCCCAAAAACATTGTATAAGTTTTATAACCCAAAGTGTTGTTGGCATTTTATTTGAATCGACAACATATAACCACAAACACAACACATAAACCATTAACCCAAAGTTCAAATTTCAAACTTTATATTGCATAAACCAGCAAGTAAGTCACGGAGTGGGGGTTCACATATCAAAGGTTAACGGTTCCAATACCCATATTCATTAGCTAACCTGACAATCTAATGCATTTTTCACATGCAAAGCGGGTGTTAACGGTTGTTTCCACAGCTAAGCCTGGAGCAGAGGAAGATAACCATAGCACTGACGGTTTGAGGCAGCACTCACTTGTTGTGGGGTTTCAAGTTTTATGTTTCAGTTAGGCTAACCCATAACCCAACCAAAGGTCACTGCTAGGAACCCAGGTCAGGTCAGCCACCAAGAAGGAATTTACGAAATTAACGATGGATTTTCGGTGACGTGACGAGCTTTTAGCCGAATATGGGGCCTCACTGATGCAGTTAAGGAGGCATAAATTTTCGTCCTTCCTGGTAGGTATCCCGATGGTGCGGGGCCAACATGTTGCCCCAAGTTGCCGAAAAGAGAAATTTTTTGCCTAGGGCCAGAAAAAGGGAAACTTGTAGAACGAATAGGAGGGAAACTTTGGAGGAGCATAACTTTTTCAGTTTTTGGCATTTTTTGGAGCAGAAAAAGGCAGGACAGGGGTTTTTGATAGTTATGAAGCCATTGGAGCTATGGTTGAAGCCATTTGAGCAATGTAAATTGGTGTAAAAACCATTATTTTAGCATAATGAAAGAGGCCCAACCATTGGAAGCTAGACCAGAAGATGTAGCCCAGGAGGGGTGAACTCCTTCATCACGTGTTGTTGCGTGTTTGTTGTTATGGTGATGGTGTCTCATATTTTCTGCAAAAACTGAGCTTTTAATTCATGTTTATGTGTTTAATAATTTGACATAAGAGGCTTAAAAACCTAATTTATTCACTTGAAAAACTTTACATAATCCTCAAGCAATTTCATATATAGATCATTAGGTTATAAGTTAAATTTTCCTTTCTGTCTGCATACGAGTCTAGCCAAAATGTCCTTTAGTTACTAGAAGCAATGCCAAAATGCTAATCTCTCTCTCATTCACCATATTTTTATCGCTATCCTGGTTAAACATCAACTAGAAAAACTCATAGATGATTGGGGATTTTTTCTTACCCAAAACCATTTTGATAGAACCATGCCTTCTGGGGGGGTTGACTCTCAAATGTTCTCAGAGCCTAAATCTATCCCTGGAAACACTCCACACTCACCTTTGTGTGATTTCATGCATTATGATGACCAAGATACTTGTCAAGAGACTATTCCTTTTCTCTCAGAAGAAGAAAGGGCCTTGAAGCTATAAAAAGTTTGTATTCGCTGAAGCAAAAGAACTGCAAAAAATATTCCTGTTGGTTAGGACGGGGTAAACCAAAAATTCAAATGCAAGGGTAAATCCAATTCATTTTAAATTAACCTCCAGTGTGAAATTTTCTTCCTTGGAACCTGCATGTCAAGATACTGAGGGTTAGCAAAAATAAAATTTTGATTGTCATATTAAAGTCAAACTAACAAACAGAAATATTTCTAGGCTATGACAGAACAAATAAAGGGTTTCTCCTGATGAGAACTGTCTCGATATTGAGACCAATATAGAGCAAGAGTCTAAAAAGACTAGGCCAAAATCTCTAAGGAATTGTAGCATTCCTGATAATGTGAATTTCATACCATAATTGGAATCATGATGATGTTGATAAAATTGCTTCAAAAGCCTTGTTATATCTCTACTGGCGCAAACAATTGTTATCCATACAAGGAAAAGACCCTCTAGCAGAGGTTATAAAGGAGGTTTTTAGTGTTATAAAAATGGCCAAAATTGTCAAAAAAACATTTTCTACAACATCTGTTTATGGTTACGGAGGTTTTGGTGGATCTTTTAATGGAAATTCAACACAACTAAAAAAATGGGTGACTGGAGGTTATTACGGATGTTTTTTTTCATCAGTGCACTACTCTAGCTTTAACACACCGGTGTGTACATGTAGAAGGCGCCCCGGGGTGGTCGAAGGAGAATGCACCGGGTCGTTAAGGTATAAAACTACATCGGGCGTAATGTTGGTGATACAACGCATGGGGCCATTCTAATTGGTCTTCGGATTTGTGCGGTGCCCATAGGTTGTATCAACGCACTAGTGCGTAGACGTATAGAAACGCACCGGCGCACAGTATCACAGAAAGGCACCGAGATTTTATAATTGGTATTGGTATTCGTGTGGTGCCCATAGGTCGTACAAATGCATCGGTGCTTATAGACACATAAACGCCCCGGTGCGCAGTATCATGCAAATGCATCGAGATTTATAATTGGTATCTGTATTCGTGTGGTGCCCATAGATCGTACAATGCCACCGGTGCCTATAGACACATAAACGCACCAGTGCATCGTACCGCACAAATGCATCGATATTTTTAATTGGTTTTAGTGCTTATTCAGTGCTCATAGGTCATAGAAACACACCGGCGCTCTTCTTAATACAAATGCATCGGTGTATAGTTACTGACACGCACCAATTTTCATTTTGTATTTTTAAGAAACATCTACCTGTGACAATGCAATTATTGTGATTGTTTTAAATTCATTATTCATCAAAAATCGACACATCTTATAACAATATTAATATTAATTAAATTTTTATTAATGCATTTGAATGTGATGTTTGGATTAATTTGTTATATCATATCATAATTATTGTAGTTTTTTAAAATTCATTATTCATCAAAAGTAGACACATATATATCTTATAACAATATTCATATGAATTAAATTTTTATTAGTGCATTTGAGAACGACAATGGAGAATGAAATAGCGACAATGGAGAATGCAATAGAATAAACTAAAAAATATTTTATGTGCTGAATGGGTTCCATTTTCTTTTCTTTTCTGCAAGAAATTTTTTGAGAATTAATATTTAATGCTAAATTGTTTATTTATTGTACCTAATGATCGAAAAATTCAATGATTACATATTACATTTGAATCACGTTGTTGTTGAGAAGGCTCCTCCTGCGATGCAATTTTGTCCCTTTCTTTGACCATCTCCTTGTACACCTTTTTGGACATTCCTACAGGCATATTTCTGATATCAGCTCTTTCATCTTTTGAGATTTTCATAATCTTCCTGAAAATGTAACATAATAATAAAATATTTAATTTTTATATTGATATTTGAAAATTAAATTTAACAAAAGTGATATTTAAAAATAATTCTAGACAAACATTTAAAGGAATATTAATTTTTCATTCCTTCTTTTTTGTTGTTACACGTTTTTGTTATTAAAAGTCTGAAATGTCTCATTGACCAATTCTATGGAAACCCGTCCTATAGTTTAGATAAAATTTGGTTCTTGGAATCATTGGATTGATTTTTGTATTATAAGTGGAAATAACGTCTATACATTCGTTCCACTAGATCCCTCAAAATTTTGTAAAAGTTTTTGCCTCTTTCGTTAACTTCTAGCACCACTCCAGATGAGCTAAGGAGCAATTCATTTTCATATGCATGTTCTATTTTTTTTCTTTTCTTAGAACAACATTCCTTTTTTGAGTTTTCGGTCCCTGTAGAACATTAAATAGATGTGAATTAATAGATTGTTTGACACATGTTATCTAAAACTTTTAAGTATATTATTAATGATAATTTAAAAAAAAAACTCATATTGGATCGATAGTATATTTTCATTCACCTTATTCATCCTTTTGCAATTTTTCCATCAAGCTTTTACGCTCTTCTGATCCTAGATCAGAAATAATCTTATCGAGCTTTGTCATTTTGTAGCTCTGCATGATACACAATAAAAAATATGTATTATTTAAACTTACATATAGTTCAAAAATAATATTTTTTATAAAGAATTTACAAAGAATAAATCTCAAGACACTGGTGCACCTTTCTTGATGTACGCATTGCCATCAGTGCGTGGGGGTATTACCAACGCACCGAAAAATAGTATAATAGACTGTACAATGTGTGGAGTATTATAAACACATCGCAGAAATAGTGTAATAGACTGTATAGTGCTTTCCTCGTAACATGGAGAACCAGTGCCCTATTTCAGATATGGCACACTGATTTAAAAAAAAAAAATCAATTTTTTTATTACACATTACTTGCGCAGTGCACTTTATAATACAATGCACCAGTGTGCTAGGTTACGCAGGGCACACCGATAAAAAAAAATCCATTTTTTCCAAAAATTCACGCAATGGCCGAATGGATTGGGATCCGACTATACAAATCGTCTCGTGGGTTGGATGTCAATATAAAATGAAATGCTCTAATTCTGAAATCATAGAAACAAGGAGAAGAAAGGGAAAAAACAAAAAAATGAAGGGTTTAGGGTACAAATGGACAAAACTGCAGAAAAAGTAAAAAAAAATAATCAAATTTAATCACGAGATGGTTTGAAATTTTATGATACAGGGTTTGAATCACCAGAGGTTTGGTTTCTGATTATCTAAATACTTCTATTTGAACGTATTTCGCTGCTCCACAGTGCCCTCGTGCTCTCTTGCTCCAGGTATGTCTCCTGCAAATATTTGGCTGAAAATTTTAGCAAAAATAGTGAAATAATGAAAAGTGCTTAGTATTTAAAGAATTATTTTATGAAATTAGATTTTCGAAAATATTTTTCCGCCCATTTTTCAATTTGCCGTTTTTTTTCACTTAAAGAAAATAGAGTTGCGCTTTTTTTTATTTGTGTTTATTCGTCACCGGTGCGTCTTTTTGTAACATTGGCACCAGTGCAGTTATATGTACAGTATCACCGATTTGCGGTTAAGGCACCGAAATTAATTTTAGGTGTGTACACCAAAATTTAGTGAACCACAATCATAGAAATTGAGAATTATAATTTTGTTTATTCTTGAGAATAGAATTAGAATTAAAATTGAGAATTGGAATTAGATAAATTCTTGATGAAAATAACTATTCTTCCAATGCATTTTGCTTATTGCAGGAGGTCCCCACTAATTATGTGGAGAGAATGCGATGTGGGGCATGTGAAGTTGCAATACTACAGGGCCCAAGTGGGCAATTGTGGCATGTGAACTTGTTATAATTGGCACTTAACTATTTGCAACCAATATGTTTTAGAATATAATCTGTAGATAGACGGATGGCCTGCCAGCAATTAGTACATATAATCTGCAGAAGGGTAATGTTCTGGGAGCAATGACAACAAGTCCTTCATTCTGCATTTGTTAGCAGAATAAGACCGATTTTCGACTAAACGATGCAGCTATTACATGTGGAGGCAATGGTTTCCCATAGAAAATGATTATAGGGTTGAGTAGAGGAAAGACATTGAAAAATAGGGTATTACATTATTTTTTCCAATGGGAAACCGATTTGCAGGTGGAAATATGGTAGCTGCAAGTATCTATTCTTTTCTTCCCACAGAAATGGTCACTGGATTTCCATTTATAATACAAGCAGAATTTTTACTGGTTTCATCCACAGGACCATAGCTCAGACAAGTTAGAGATGCCATTTAGGTTCAATTGAAAGTCGAAGATGTGATTTTATGCAACGTTAACTTTGCTGGTAAAAGTTTATGTAAGCCAACCGAAGCTCAGAAAATACTCCCAGCTGCTTTTAAATGCATTCTGGAGAATCTTTCTCTTCATGGGACCTACCAACCCAATCAACAACGTTAATTGATCTTTCTTTGATGTCCTTAAGGGAATGAGAATCCTTCCCTTCATGGTGCCTCTTGGCTTTATCAACTGCCTCGATTGATCTTTCTTTGCCATCAACTCTTCTCTCCATTTCTCCATCATGGGACCTCTTAACCCTATCGCCAGCCTCAACCGAATTCTCTCTACTGGTCTCAACATGTACTCCTTTTGTACTCTATCGAGATTTGTAGTCGTCTACATCCCTATAAGCGTCTTTGTCCATATTTCTGTTTGAATCACTCATTTTCTGTGATATAAAATTCTCAGCCGAAATTCCAACTATCATCTTTTCAAACCCTCATCTCCTGAGAAAAATCCTTGCCCGCGATTCGAACCCTCCGCTACTCCAATACTGCACTATATAGAATGACCCTGTTCCGATGCGCATTGTTTTATAGGCTCACCAAGGCGGTTTGTAAGATTGAGGTTTTTGTTTTAGCGCAGTGTTTTATGACGCACCAGTGTGGAAGAGCTCTGAAGCACCGGTGTGTGTTATGATGATAAGCATACTGGACTATATAAAGTTTTTTTTTTGTATGTAAGATCATAATAAAATAATGATAATTCTAAAGTACATGAATTTATTTGCATTATTTTCTAAACTTTATTATGTTACAAAAATTCATATTATTCTAGATTTATTATTTTACAATTATTCACAAATTTAAATATTTCAATAAAATGATTTCACATTAATACAATTAAAATTTTACAAGTATTTTATATACAATTACAATTACAATTACAATTTTACAATTTCACATACAATTACGATTAGAATTACAATTACAATTTTAATTTTACATACAATTACATTTACAATTAGAATCATTTCACAATAATACAATTAAAATTTTACAAATATTTTACATACAATTAGAATTACATTTACAATTACAATTACAATTTTACAAATATTTTACACACAATTACAATTAAAATTACAATTACAAATACAACTAAAATTTTAGAATTTTACATACAATTAGAATTACGATTACAATTTTACAATTTGTCATATATACAATTACAATTACAATCATTTCACAATAAGTTAAATATTACAATTACAATTAAAATTTTACGTTAAATATTTTACATATAATTACAGTTAAAATTGCAATTACATATACAAATACAATTTTACATACAATTACAGTTAAAATTACAATTACATATACAAATACAATTTTACAATTTTACATGCAATTAAAATTTAAGTTTCAATTACAACCACGACATAATATTTAATAAATATCATGGTTATTTAATTTTAAATTAATTAATAAACATCACGATCATGATAACCATAGTACAAACATCATATTCAACTAAAAAACACATTCAAACATCAAATTAACATTATATATTAACATCATCACAACACAAACATCAAATATACATCTCATGTCAAATAACTCATGCTATCACATACACATCTATCTGCAAGCTAAACATTAAATGAAAATATCTAACATGACCTAACGATATACATATCATGATGATCACCAACATGTAAATTAAGTACAACTACAACATGAACATAAAATAGATGGAATATATATATATATATATATATATATATATATATATATATATATATATATATATATATATATATATATAATGTTAAAAATATACAACTATAATATAAATGTCATGGATCAGCTGGTGGTAGTACAGCATCAATAGCAGTACTAGTGGAGGCGATGCCCCAGATGACATAAAATGCACTATATGTGGTGCACCTGAAATTTTTTCAAGCCCCGTTGACTATATATGGTGTTAGAAGAGCGGTGCGTTAACTAAAATATATGCCCCGACGCGTATAGTTATGTCAGTGCACCGACTTCCTAACAAATAACATAGTCAATGGTGTGGTCTTTTACCCGGTCACACCGTTGACCCTGTCGGAATGTCGAATGCGGTGCGCTGACAGACACCGGGGCGGATATATTTGTCAACGCACCACGTTGCTATTCCCATGGTCAACGTTTCACCCCGCTAAATGACTGCACTGCTAATTTTTTAAAATTTTAAAATAATGTGAGGCACCTTTCGGTATCGCCCCGGACATGGTGCAGATACCGTTAGCACTAGTTGCGGTGCGGCTTGTAAATTTTACAGGCAACACCGCTTACCGGTGCGAGCCGAACGTCTCGTGTGCATCGCACGACAATTTTTTTTTCATTTTTAATGGTTAATATAAGGTTATTTCAAATTCTAATGCGCTAGAAAGCTTAATTATGGAAAAACTAGAAAAATACATGTACATTTCGCCGTCGAGGAGGCACATTGGCTGTAGAATTTGCAAAAGAAAATTTGCCCACCGTTTTGAAAAATGCAAGCTGGAGATTGGTGGCCAATGCATAACAACAGTGCGTGCAATGGGTGCAATGGGAGCACCGATGTCAGGGTGGCTCAGAGAAGGATAAATTGCACTGGTGCTTGAGAGATCTGGAGTACTGAGAAAAGTGAAAAATGTGGTTTTTTGGCCATAATTTTTTTTATTTAACCATGTTTCAGTGCGCAGGGTTTTATAGGCGCACTGGTGCAGTTTCTTAAGAACGCACTGAGTAGTCTCATATTTGGCGCATTGTTTTATGATGCACCGGGGCGATTACTTAACACCGCACCAGGCTGTTTCAATTTTGGCGCGGTGTTTTATGATGCAACAGGGCAGAATAGTTGTGAAGCACCCATGCTTTACAGTAATAAGATGCATTGAGCATGTGTGTACAGAGCGCACGGTATCCGGTGTGCCAATTTTTTGTGTGACCAGTGCTTTCTCTTGTAGAGCGCACCAGTGATTGAGAGCAGAAAAGTGAAAAAAGAGGTTTTTTGGCCGTAATTTTTTTTTTATTTAACCCTTTTTCGGTGCGTGTGTTTTATAGGCACACCGGTGCCATTTCATATGAACGCATCGGTCCGCTTCTGTTTTGGCGCGGTCTTTTATGATGCACCAATGCTGTTTCGTAACACTGCATCGGACGGTTTCTTTTTTGGCGCGGTGTTTTATGTTGCACCGGTGCGGAAGAGTTATGAAGAACCAGTGCGTTACAGTAATAAGACGCATCAGGCGGGTGAGTATGGAGTGCACAGTGTCTGGTGTGCCAATGTTTTGGGCGCACCGATGCCTTCTCTTGTAGAGCACACCAATAATTGAGAGCTCTAAAGCACTGAAAAAAAGTGAAAAATCCGGTTTTTTGCCGTCATTTTGTTTTTAACCCTTTTCTGGTGCGCGTGCTTTATAGGTGCACCGGTGTTGTTTCTTATGAACGCACCAGTCGGGTTGTGTTTTGGCATGTTTTTTATGATGCACCGGTGTGATTTCTTTATACCGCACTGGGTGGTTTCGGTTTTGGCATGGTGTTTTATGATGCACCGATGCAGAAGAGTTGTGAAGCACCGGTGCTCTACAGTATTACGACGTGCCAAGCTGGTTTGTATGGAGCGCACAGTGTCTGGTGTGCTAGTGTTTTGTGCGCACCAGTGCTTTCTCTTGTAAGGAGCACCGGTGCGACATTGAATGATAAGCACACTGAGTGGAAAACATCCGCAAAACCCTCCTCCTGCCAACCTCCTCTAGTAACCTTCGCTAGAAACAAATGTATGGGGTATTTTTATAAGGGATTCCTCAAAAACATCTTCTAGAGGGTCTTTTCCTTGTAGTGTATTCACTATGCCATGACTCAACTACCAGATTGATCAACTTACGAAGAAAAAGGAGCAATTCAGATCCTCCTTTAGAATTAATGAAACACTCAGGAAACAAAATTCTACTAGTTCGTTCAATAAGTGACAAGTCTTTGATACTCATATCATAGTCAAATATTCAAAGGTTGAAGTCATAATCTCTCTAGATCCAAATCATGCTAAATAAAGGTCTTATTGCTAATATCTTTTAGTCGTTGGAAAAGTATGGTATGCTTATATTTTGGTTTTCATTTTTTAAAACTGTAAGGGAATTATAGAATCTTAGATTCTATAACAACCCTCTTTGCATTGCTTATATCGTTAATAATTGATTTTTATTTATTTTTTCACAGGTAATTGCGTTGGCTAGATTTTTGGTCTCGTCCTTCATGGAGAGAGTACCTGTGAATTACCTCCAACCCTTGAGTTTGTTAGCGAAGGATTTCCTGTTAGTTATTATGCTAATTCTATGTTTTCTGTTGAGAGGCCTAAACAAATAATTATAATTATTTTTGTAAAAAAATGGTTTTAATATTCTCGGTATGTTATGGACACAGTAGATAGGACAATAATTATATAAACCCCTCATTTTGTGTCTATTGGGAGAGAGATCTCTAGTACAAGAGAGGAGTTTTTGGAACAAAGGAACATTGTTCAATTGTGACAGTGGGATGAAAATTAATGCAATGACATAGGCTTGGTTTGATTCAATCTGCTTATTGAATTATTATCTTCCATTGTCATGTTATTATGAGTTGTTAAATAATTTTATTTACTAAGTTTAAGTGTTGTTTGTTGGATGATTTGATTCTCTAATGAACAATTGGTTTAATTGCATTTCTTTATTAGCTACAACAATAGTTTAAATTTGTGATTACTTTGAACTGATCGATTCTTCTTCTTCTGTAACTTGTGTTCTGGGAAGGAACAATCAATTTATGATGGTTTCCTTGAATTATTTTTGGATTATCAAGTTAATTGAAATGTCAGTCTTTATCGCAATGTTTTTATAATAGATGGTAATCTTAACTCTTATCGTTTTGATGATTGAATTATTGTATTCATCGATCAATAATGACAGTATAAGAAATTTAAAATATATTGTTTATTGTTGCTCCTATTTTGCTTAGTCTTGGCTAAGAAAAAATTATATAAGTATTAGATTAGGTAATATTTTCATTCTTTCTTAATGTAAAAAAAAAATGAAAAGTGAACAAAGTTGAATATGTGTTTATCTTGCACGATAAGTTACTTGTATTTTTATAGTCTATTGTTTTGTTGTCATTTACATTAAGGAATAATTATGAGCCATTTAGTTAATAGAATTTAACTTCCATTCTTGAATACATTTTGCATTTTGTTCAAGTTATTGTCATTCTTCCCTTGAGCTAGTTTCATTAAGTTCTAGCCCGATTGATCTATTGTACCATAATATTGTACATGTTGTATCATACTACATGTAACAATAGTGACTTAATCGTTTTCTTTAATTCTAATTTATAAATAGAATATATAAATTAGGATTCTATAATACCCTCTAGTCTATTAACAATGAAGTGTTAAGCCTCTCATTATCACACTGATATCATACTAGGTTGTTTCATTTCATTTGTTTAAATCTAACTTAAATGTAGCTTAGTTGAAATATAACTTAGAATAGAAATAATTTAGATTATTGTAGTATAATTATAGTTTAGATTAGGATTAGGATTAGTTTTTCGGATTCAATCCTTCTTAGGAAAAAAAGATCATGAGCTAATGGAGTTGTTGAAACTGTCGATTACAGTTATACCAAATGGCTTGGGCTATTAAAGAGCCTCAATCTGGACTACCCCTCCCTTGTTGACTTAGATGTGCCCCATGTCAACATGTCCTTAATGAAAAGCACGAGGATTATAATGATATTATAACTTGTCTTAATGAGTCTCAATAAGACAAACACCACCAATGCTCTTGTCTTGTTAGCCCAGATGCTCGCTTGACCCACATAGAGGGTCAACTTTAATATGACATCAAACTCGTAGCTCCAACAGGCATAACGCCCAAGATTCGACCCTAGTCACTTCCTTAGATAATTGATGCTTCTCTCAGCCTCTTAGGCTAATGTTTTTTACTTTTAGTAGATTGGTTTCTTTATGCATTTGCATAGGTAGCAATAATTTGTAGAAATTTTGTATATCTAACCCAGACCATGTCAGAAACTTGAAATGCAATCCAATTTCTTTTAGGATGATTTTGACTAATAAAAATTAGACCATTAACAGTACTAAGGGCATGGATGTTATTTTGAAACAATATAAAATTTAATTAAAAAAAAAAAAACAAACAAACTATATTATTAATTCATATTTATTGCTTTTTAAATTGCAAAATATTTTTTTATAAAAAAATAATTATAAGTTTCTCTCTCATATCAAATTATAAATAATGTTAACACAATCTATTTATATAATAAACTAAACTAAATTGAAATTTCTCCAAAATAAATTTAACCTAATATATAATATATTTAGTATCATAAAACAATATTATATTTCTCTAAAACAAATTTAACCTAATATATATAATATATTTAGTATCATAAAATAATATTATATGTTAGATTTAAAACTTCTGTAATCCATAAAATAGATAAATGTCTTTTTGATAAAATAAACTAAATTAAATATTTATATAAAACAAATTTAATTTGTAATAAATTTGTTTATTTTTTTATAAAATAAACTAAATTAAATATTTATATAAAACAAATTTAACTTGTAATAAGATTTGTTATTTTTTTATAAAATAAACTAAATTAAATATTTATATAAAACAAATTTAACTTGTAATAAGATTTGTTACTTTTTAAATATATGTAAAGTCATGAAAATTTTCAATATTAAAAGTAAAATCTTTAAATTAATAAAAGTACGGAAACTTCACATTTATTTTGTTTGCAAATTTCTTTTGTTTGATGATCATCGTTGTTTTTAATGTATATCAAGTTTTATATAAATTTGTATGTGTTGTTATAAAGTTTTTTATAACAATACTAACAATAAAGAGGTAGGATTAAACAGTAGAGAGATAGGTTTTAAGATAATTATAATAACTCATTAATTTATGAGATGTATGCTAACGATGTTTAATTAGAGAATGTCACTGATTCAAATTATTTTAGTAATTTTATTTTTTTATGTCTCAGAATCTCATTTGCAAGGTCTGCTAAAGAATAGTGAAAAAATAAAAAATCAGTGCTGCAACCAAGCAGATTGACAAACTTTGCACATGTCTAGATATTTCATCAAAATTTATGACTAGAAAATTCAATATTTAAATGTTAAATTTTCCTTTTAGAAATAGAACGTTCCAGGCCGGAGAGAGCAAACACCTCTACCCATTAATAACTTTTAATTATAACTGTCATTGGATTACATATGGAACGTTCCAGGCCGGAGAGAGCAAACGCCTCTACCCATTAATAACTTTTAATTATAACTGTCCTTGGATTATAATAAAGTTGAATCAACTACAGTCTACATTACCTCTAGCCATTAATAACCTTTAAATGATGATCAGTGAAACAACTTTCACATCAGAAACACTGCACAATAAACGCTATTATGAGAAATGGCATTCTGCATGTCTTACAGGAAAAAGCTTATACATACAAAATCTCTCCCATCGCAATGTGGGACTAAAATACTCGGGCTTATTGATTTATTTACCGAAATTAGGGGCTCAGTATCAGGATAACATTCCCGCGCACCAGATCCAGAGCTTCACACAAACAACAGAGCAGGCGAGTGGGGCAAACGAATTGCTAACTTATTGAAATAAAACCAGAAGCAGACTGACTGACTACCAGGGAATTAAATGACCATGGAACTCTGATAAATTTCAACCTCCTAGACCTCCACATCGCATCTGGTGCCGGGCTGCAAAGGAACTTGGCCTCCGATGCCATCATTGTTCAGCCACAGGATGGCTTCGCAATTGACATTCAAATGATAATGCCCAGATCTCCAGCTGCCCACCTTCCAGCGGATCCTTCCCTCCATTCTCAGGCTCAAGCTCAGCGGCCCTTTCAGCTTCTCGTAATTCAGGTTCTCACAGACGACGGGAGCCAGGGGAACGGAATTCCCGGATAAAATGGGAACCAAGACACTAATATCTTTGTGGTCCTGGTAGAAAGGGGGAAACGAGAACTCGGCCGTGATTTGCTGATTCAGATACGAGACGTAGGTGCTCAGACTGTCGTAGATGACACCGATCCTGTCATTGGGGTTGCGCGACACCACGGTGAACTGCAGGATGGAAGTGAGCAATCCCTCGCTCACATTCAGCTCGCTGACCGTAGCGTTCTGCAGGTAGAACCGTGGCTTGTGCGGATGCAGCGCCAAGAAAATGACGAGGATCACGAACAGCACGATCAAGAGAAACGCCAACAGAACCTGCAGGAATCTCCTGAAGGGCAACTCTTCCCACCAGTGGCCATGGCGGCCGCAATCATTGCGAGTCACGCATCCCTTGGCGGACATGGCTGGATTTCGCTGCTCGGTCCCCAATCCAAAATTCTGACCACAAATCACCGGAAACACCCCAAATTAGCACCGTAATGCTCAGAGCTCTACCGCTTCTGACGCTTGGCGTCAATCTGGAAATAAGGAAATTGAGTTTGATGAAACCCAGGAAAGAGAGAGTCTTATTAAGGACGGATTGCAGACAGGGTACGAGAAGTTTCAGTGCGCTTACAAAGAAAAAACGAGGCAGCGACGAGGAACGTGCATTCCTGCCACAAAAGTACGCAGCAGAATTATTACTCTGCCTTGTATTGTCAAGACTGTATGTACAGAAGGGGAAAGCTGTGGAGCTATATATACGAACGGTACTGTGTTTGGTTGCTACAGGAACAAAAAACTGCCCGTTTCTCTCTTTCGTTTTGAATGGGATTCGGGAATACGGAAGGAAATTGTGGAATTCTTTTATCTGGAAATGTCGGAGAAATTTTGATTGTTTGACCCTTTAAATTTCAGTTCATATGCATTCATACTCACAAATTTTGATTGAGAATTCGGACAAATATGAAGGAATCCTTTTATTCGGAAAAACTAGAAATTTTGATATTTTAACCCTTCAAATTCCAGTTCATACGTATTCCAGCTTCTCAATTTTTAATGGCGGAGTGTGAGAAAATTGTTCGCAAATTCCATTCTAAACAGCACAAACCAACAACTACAAGTTTGAATTTTGACAGAGTAAATTTTAGAGGTGCAGGTAAAAAGATTAGTCAAGCCGTGAGTAAGTCAATTTTACGAATACTTCGTCCTTTAACATCGTCCAATCACGATACTTGCGGATGGATGTACAAATAAAACTGTGTCAAGCATTAAGACTGAAACTCTAAAGAAATTTCCTTGTACAAATAAAACTGTGTCAAGGATTAAGACTGAAACTCTAAAGAATTTTCCTATCACTAATACTAGCAAATTTGGGTGGAAAGGAAAGTCGATAAAAGTGGGAATGTTGAACCCAATAAACAAGTGAAATATATGGACAATAAAATTTAAACAGAAATTGTGTAAAGATATTACACAAATTCAGAGGAACAGTATGTTTTCTAATGTTAAGGATGTCCAATCCCCCTTTGATCACTTGGTAATTTGCAATTACAAAAAACTCAAAGACACCATATAAATTCTTTTTACCCCACCTTGCTTGCCGAATAAAAGTTTTGGAATACATGTTCCAGCGTTTTATAGGCTATTTGAGAAGGGGAAAAAGGCAGAGAAACCAATGTGACCTGCTGCTAGAAATTTATCAACAATTGTAATCTTCTTGGAAGGGAGTAGGTCAATATCACTCCAAGCTTGAATTTTTCTTTTTTAAGACTTGCTATTATCTATCTCCAATAATCAACAGCTGAAAAAATTATTTCCAGAAAGAAAGACCTGCCCAAATAAGAAATAGTCTCCCCAAAATTCAATGTAAGCTTTCATTTATGATTCAACCAAGTAGGGGATTCATCTTGGCCAAAACGAAACCCTATTTTTTCCTCTCTAACTACTACTGTTGCACCTTTTTCAAAATTAGTACCCTTCATAAACTGTTAAAACAACCAATGTGTTAAATTCGAGCCATCTGCAAAGTGGAAATTTGGGCATATTGCAATACATATCCTAAAAATTGATATTATATGAATAATTTACATAAGAGAAATAATGAAGATCTTTTACAAGTCAAGTTTATGTGGCTGAATGTTGATTCTCCAGCACTTTTATTAGAGGTAATAATACTTTCATCAAATACTCAAATAATTAGGTGGAGATTGTAAGTTACCTTTAAACTAGTGTTTATCACTCATTCCAGCCACTAAAACAGTTTACATATCAATGTGTTAAATTTAGATAGACATGGAATGTTCTATGCTTAATGTAAATTTACTTCAATCTTTCTTAGGCCCGATTCAATTTAGCAATCATATAAACATGAAAGTAAAATGCTCATAGAACACAATAATAGATCAACAGAAGACAAGCCAATAATATAGATTATATTTTACAATTCTTCTTGTCCAGCAAAGATATAAGATAGTGTGCATTATGGCAATCAACAGGATGCATCAGCCAGCAAAATCTTTCTCAACATCAGATTAGCCAACCCTCCAAGTGTCACACACGGCCCTCAAAGACACCTCATCAAAATTCAACGCTGGTTGAAAGAAAGTCAACGCAAAAGTCAACATTGCAGATTTAGGGCTTCGATCAAAGTCAACATTCAGCCTTGATTTTTGTGCCCAGCAATACGGCCTTCAAAAATCAGATTGTCTGCAAAGTTTTGACATCAAAACATCAATGGTTGACCACGGTCAATGTAGGTCAACACACAGCAAACAACCCTAAAATCAGTTTGTAGATTTACCCAGCTTCACCTCCGCACGTGTGAAGGAAAGAGGCCTCCAAAGGCTGATCGAACCAATCAGATCACAAGAGAGAATATGTAATGAGTTGATGAGCAAATGATCTCCAACTCTCCAATTTATATCCATCAATGAGGGCGTGTTACACATCTATTAGGCTTGTGAGCCTACATTACAAATCTCACTGACCTTGCACATGTGTGGAAAATAAAATCAAAATATATGTTCTGCTCATCCAAACAAGATGATCTTTAGATCAATCTTGCACCTCTCCGAAAGAGGAATCCAGCAAAAATATAATCATCATCATATGAGTAGTGCAACATGGAGTTTGGACCTAGTTTCCCAAAATTAACACTCCCTCTCAACTAGGGATAACTCCATATATTGTCCACCTATGCCATCCAGAGATCAGTACCATCGTGTACCATCATATAGCATCGTGTTTCATCCTGCTGTAACTTGCTTTGCTGACTCTTCTTCGCAAATAGAACAAAAGGTGAGTCACAAAGACATCACGCTCAGCTAACCCGAAGTCAACTTAGAGGTTAAAACCTCTCTTGGACTCAAAAAGAGTCTCATACTAATCCAAAGTTAGTTTACTGACCCGAATTCAGTTTAGAGGTAAAAACCTCATCAGACTTGATCCTAGATCAAGGTGTTGGACACGTGCCATCCTAGACATAGAGAGTATGGCAATCTCCAATGCATCCATCAGTCTTGCTATTGGTCTCTATCCACATTTCCCACCTCATTGGCTGAATGAGAGGTACTTCCCATGAGTCTGAAACTCCATGGGTAGGATGCGTGCGGTACATAGATCAAAGAGAGGTGAACCAACTCAGTATCATAAACGTGGGGTAGAAGCACAACAAGGTTTGGAAAATCTAGCCCCGTGTGTGCTTATAGCTCCAAGAAGCTATCCCCAAGCCCCTGAGAGCTCCCATAGCTCATTTTCCAACTCAAGCAGGACCCTCAAAATAGGGTCTTTCCACGATTCCAAGCTTCTCACGGAAGGTTTGGAACTTGAACTTCCCTAGGGGCTTCGTGAGAATATCTGGGACCTGCTCATCAGTTCCTATATGATCGAGCCTTACGGCGGCTTGTTGTACCATATCCCGGATAAAGTGGTTCCTGATATCAATATGCTTGGATCGATTGTGGAACACGAGATTCTCCGAAATATGAGTCCGACTCTTATCACAAAGGATAACAGTGGTATCTAGCGCATGCCTAAAGCTCACTAAAGGGCTTTCTCAACCAAACAGCTTCAGAACAAGACATACTCACTGCAATGTATTCGGCCTCAACAGTACTCAAAGCCACTGACTTATGCTTCCTTCTCATCCAAGATATTGAAGTAGAACCCAGGGTGAAGCAACATCCAATTGTGCTCTTCTGATCCACCACACTGCCAGCCCAATCGACATCAGTATATCCATGGAGTCTCAAACTCTCGACAGTGTAGCTCAGCCCATGGTTGATTATACCCCAAAGATATCTCAATAGATTCTTGGCACCAATCTAGTGAATGTGATGAGGCTAACCACATGCTGACTCAAACTGTTCACTGCAAAACATACGTCCGAATGGGATTTCACTACGATCATCAAGGCCCCCATGAGTTGTCGATACTCGGTGGGATTTCCCAACTCGGGCCCAACAACGTTTCCACACAACTTCTTAAAGTTAAGTTCCATCGGTGTCGACATAGACTTACAGTCCACCATACCAAATCTCTTCAGCAGCTTCATGACATATTTTCCTTGAGAAAGGAAAATCTCGCCTGGCCTTTGCCATACCTCCAAGCCTAGGAAGTGATGCATCAGTCCTAGGTATTTCATCTCAAATTCGGAAGCTGGCTCCCTCTTACAGTGATGAATGAGAGGGTCAGCACCTGTCAGGAAGAGATTGTCCACATAGAGAACTAGAATGAGAGGCCTTTCTCTATCAACCTTAAAATAAATTTTTGGATCAACATTACTTCGAGTGAAGCCTAGCTTCATCAAGTAGTTATCTATCCTCTCATACCAAGCCCTGGCGGCTTGCTTCAACCCATGGAGGGTTTCCTTCAACCTGCATACATAGGTGTCTCTATCTTGGACTTCGAACCCCAGAGGTTGCTCCACATACACTTCTTCCTTTATTGAACCATGCAAAAAATCAGTCTTCAAATCCATCTGATGGAGACTCCATCCTTTCGTTGTAGCAAGGGAAATGATAGATTGGATGGTGGTATAGTGGGCCACAGGTGCAAATATGTCATCATAACCTATGCCTTCTTTTTGAGAGAATCCTCGGGCAACAAATATTGCCTTGTACTTTTCATCACTCCCATCAGATCCATGCTTGATCTTATAGAGCCATTTCGAGGTGACAATAGATTTGTCCTCCGGTCTCTAGACCACTTCCTAGACATCATTTTTTTATAATGGACTCATATTTTGCGTGCATAACATCCTTACAAACTCGATGCTTTACGAATTCTTCAAATGATCTAGGCTTAGATTGTACAGTTGTACTCATGGCTGCTAGATACCCTTGGTATCTATTCAGCGTCTTGCTTTCACGGAATGTCCTTGATCCAAAATATTTAGCTTCGAGATGGAATACATAATTACATGTAAAATTGCATCTTAACCATGAAACTTAAAAGGCATAAACATAAGAATAGAGAAGCACATTAGGTCATGTAAAGAAGACAAGAACTTGATAACGGAGTTCGTCCAGGAAGGACTACGTCTCTAGGCCTTGCTCAATCAGTGGGGAGGCCCTCTTCAATTAAGTGGCTATTAAAATTAAAGTACAAGCATCAATGTAAAATTACACCCTTATACCTCCAAGTCGAAAAGTGGTAAAAAATGGAGACTTCTGTTGCAGAAACGAATAGCACCATCAGAATCCTATCGCCGAGAGGTGTAGAATCCATATAAAATCTGTCCAATTTGGACAATGAGAGAATTTGGCCCCTCTGAAATTTGAGCTCAAATCATGGTTCTACCTGCCCTTGAAAAGGCTCAAGATTTTGTTTCCTGTCTCGATTTTCGTGCTACTCCTGGTCTACCTGGGCACATCTGAGGAATTGGGGGGGGGGGGTAGACCTGCATCGGCTAGCTCGCCCACCAAACCTCCGCCATGTTTTATGGGTAATGGGTAGATGTGGCGTGGTTGACAGCCCGCGCCCCTCCCTTTTTAATACATGTCTGTTCTAATGGTTGGGGCGACAGGGTCATGGCCGCCGACCCAATTATTTTAATATTATTTCTGTTACATGGTACGAGTAGGGGCGAGGGTCATGGCTTGCCCCTATTTTTAGAATATTTTTTGTTTTTAATAAAACAATATGCCATTTTTGAAATTTTTGGAAACTGACTGAAGGATCCAAACTAACTATCCCAAAAATTTTCCCAGAATATGGCCGAAGCTAATCAGAATCCAGTGGCCAGGTTTCTGCGGATTTGTTGCCTCTTTAAGCTGCAAAGTCATCTAGTCAACCCTCCAACTTTGACCAGCTCTAACTTTCACATACGAACTCGGTTTGATGAACCGTTTGCACCATCGTGATCAGGACGACGAGATAATATTCAAATTGAAACTGAGTTTACCACATTTTCGCCACTTTGAATTTTGAGCCTTTGTACTTAAGCCACTTGTACTTGGACTTATACGATCCTCCTAGATCATTCCTCCCATTGAGGAGCTTTTGGACCACCAAAAGCATTAACGCACCTAGCACACTGCTTGTGTCCAAGCCACACTTCCAATAACCTCCGCGCAAATCTAGTACATCATTAGCAACCATGTACAAATCACACATGACTCAACAACCCATCACTTTCCAAGAGTTTATAACATACACTCATTGGTCAAGGATTACATAATGAAAACCAATACCTCAACTATTCAAAAGAAAGGGCCAAAACATCATCATTGCATTTTGAAGCGATGGAAAACACATCATCACTTTCACATATATTCGCAACGCATGATTTAAAAACTGTGGGCATAACAACTAATACCTCTAAAGAAACCATGTTTTAATTAATAAAGTAAATGGTTCATCTCCCTGTGGTGGATTTGTTTGTGGAATAGCTTTGAGGACTGGATTCTTCATGGGTGCTTTTTGATCCTGACGTTTTTGACATGCAGATTTCTGGTGTTCATCCTCGTTGCAGTGATTCTATTAGAATCCTGTAATTTACAATCTCACAAGGTGACTGTGTAATTTCTCTTTGAAAATTTTTCATACCGTACATATATGTCAATATTCAAAAAAATTTCCAAAGCAAGAATCAAAGGAAACAAAGGCAGCAGAGAGGTAAGGAGCAGCATTACACCATTAGGAAAGACAAAGGCAGCAGAGAGGCAAGGAGCAGCATCACACCATTAGCAAAGACAAAGGCAGTAGAGAAGCAGTTAAGGCAGAAAAACAACAAAGGCAGAGTCGTGAACGTGTTGGGCAGAGTCGTGAACTGTAGAGCCGATCAAGTAGTGAACGAGTCAAAGTATTACATGTTGGAACATGGTCTCCTACAAAGCTGCGAATCTGGTCCATTTTGTATATTTTTTATTATATTTAGTCTAACACAGGGGTTTTGTGGTGGGTCAAAGTCCCTAATGCATTGTAAATGGGTCAAGGGTAGACCAAGAGTTCGCAAACCATGGTTTGCGTACCATTGGATGCGTAGGCTAAAGTAGTATAAATAGTTGAACCTTTTTGAGTCGATAGGTAGGAAAGGAATAGAAATTGAATCGAAGTATATGATTGCTAGATCTGGGTGGGTTGTTTGGGTTAGGACTCGTGTTGGCTATGTGCGCAGAGATCCTCTGTCCTACTGTGTGCGGAGCCTGCTAGCTGTGTGCGCAAGAGGTATTTAGGGAATGTAAGAATATTTTGATAAGTAATATATGCGAAGTATTGCTGAACCATATGATGTTATCTGGAACTGTCCTGTTATGATTGCTGCAAAATAAGATTGTCTGATTGAGCTGTGAACTTGTCTTTTATCTCTGTGGTATGAACGTAGTTGCATTTAATATATTATTGTGCTTATATCTCTGTTAATGAATGAAAACCATCTGTGTTGACAACACTGGCTGCGATTATGCTATTTTATGGTTGTAATTAATGATACGCACATGGATGCGGACTTGCTAGGAAAGATCTGATAAAACTATAGTCTGGTTACGTTCTAGAACCTTGCGAATCACCCTTCTGTGTAGATCTAATAATTACAGGCCTACGTTTACCTCCTCTCTCTCAGGGTGCGGAAACATGGTTCCAGCACCCTCCCATACTGTTTCGGGTGAGACTTTGACCTGCACAAGCAGGTCACTGCCGAAAGGGCCAGTAGTATAGGGGTTTGTTGGCAAACCTTCACCTCTGAACCTGGGTCAGTACCCCTCGAGCCAAAAAATGGTTCTGTTGCTGGGACCGGGAGCATTTTGAGGGAGAGATCTAGTAATGCCAAGGCTGTATTGGAAGCCTGAAAAGAAAGAAATCGACGAGTGGTTTGAAAAGCAAGTTTAGGAAATCGCTGTAAAATAAATTGCAATGCAAACTTAACCACAGAGGAGTGGAAAAATAAGTATATTTTCTTGGAATTCTACGAGATTTTCTTCGTAACTTTCACAATCGAGTTGCAGGAGTGCCTCGCAAGACTGGTCGATTTTCAGAAGTGTTGGAAACAGGGAAAATTTTAAGAACCCCCTTAAATTTATATATATAATAAATGGGCGAATCCCCATGATACATAGGAAAAATGGAAGGCGATTTTATTAATAATATAATATGTATATATATTTTTTTGGCGAATATCTCACGAGATTATATTATCTTGTAAAATCATGGCGAATCACCAATACAAATGGCGAATCACTACTACAAAATGATGAATCATTGTCTAGTGGAGTTTGGGGTGTTGGTTCCAATGAATATATGGTAGTTGAACCAGGAGTAGAAGGAAGAGAACCACCGATACCAAGCATGGCACATGGTGACTCATGAGGGAAGTAGTTCTCGTGTAGTTTGGAAAACATGTTCTTCTAGTTCTGCTAAGCGTAGTGTTGTTGCTCATGCTACTACTAGCACTGATATTGAGGTTGGAGAGGAGTTTGAGGAAGCATGGAAGGTAGCAGTGGTGGAGAATTACAAAGAGTACCCCATGATGGGCTCCATTTTTCCCTTTGGTATTTGTGCCTACAAGATCTTATGTCCATTGAACCAACAATTAACCGTTCAACCAACAATCAACTTGACTGAGTTGATTAGGTATGAGTCAAATTAGACTAATCTTCAAAAATATGCTTTGCACTATCCCATATTTATCACACTAATGCTACACAACATTGTGCATTTGCACCCAACTCTCATGCATGCACACAAAATTTTCATTAAAATCTATAACCCTAACCAAGTGAGAATTGATCAACAATTTGCACCAAAGTTTGTTAGTGTTGAAAGTTCATAAGAAATTTAGATCCATGGTACCTTAAATAAATTTTGAGATAACCTCCACAAATTCGACCACAATAGAGAAAACTTGTGATAAATTTTAAACCTACAAAAATTACGATTCATATTCCTAGGAACAATCACAAGAAGTAGTTGGCATATAGGTCGATTTTTGAGCCTTCTTCTTGTTTGAAGAGGAGTTGTCTATTATCAAAACTACCTTCCTTGCCTCTGATGCCTTGAAGGAATTGCAAATTGACTCATCAGATGAAGACAACTTTATGTTCTTGTCAATTAGAGTTGAATATCTTCCCTGTGCACTCAACACAAACTCTGAATGACAGGAAATATCCCACCCACCAACTATGAGGTCCCACAGAATTGTTGCTCCCGCCTGAACAACAGACAACTGGAATGTGAGAATTCAAAAACAAAGAAAAATCCCAATCGTATATATCTTGAGGATGAACTCGATCTCAAATCCAACACCCATAAAATTTATATCCAAAACTAAAACTCATCAAATTTGGAAGTATATTGGAAACAAAACAGAGGCAAAAGAGATAAATTTGAATGCAGGAACTGACACAAAATCTGCAAACTTGAGCAATTTTTGATGTACATTATTTTGTTTGACAAAATAGATCAGGAAGAAAGGCCTCAGGGAAGATCACACTAGACTAGGGGTAAGTAAAAACCACCAAGGTGAAGCATGGGAACAAGAATACAACCAAAAATGATCTATAATTTGTTCAAGCAGTGATCCATCCATAGGACAAAATTTTTCTCCTAGGGGTTACCCACTTGGGTGTGTAACAAAGCCCATCAAACAGTTTATGAAGATGTTGACCCTTCTCCTCTAAGAGTGAAAATAAAATGACATAGGAGTGATAGAGGAAAGAGAGATATTTGGTGTAGAGGATTTTAGACTCCCTTAATCTTCTCATTAACCTGAAGAATACCATAAGTTAGAGATATGTTTTCAAAGCAGCAGCAAATTTAAAGTGGCCAGTCGAGGATATGATAGCTGCTCAAGTGAAAGAATTTGGAAAGGATCGAGAAGATAGTAAAGATATGCATTTTTAGCACAGATTCTGCCACAAAATCTCAACAAGAATAATGGACACTAGCACTTGGTTCTCAAAATGATGACCGGCCTCAGATCCTTCATGCAACATAGCTCAGGTCCATCACCCCAAGCGAGAGAGGGATCCCAGCATGGACGATAGGTATAAAACATATCCCTTTTGCATTCAATAGTAGCAATTTCTGCATACTTCCAGATCATGACCCATTATATTTGGCAAAAGTTGGAGTCAATATGCTGACTGTCAATAGGAACTCTGTGATCCATCCTACAACAACGGAGAACCAAACACAAGGAGAGCCTGCAGCTCAAGAGTAACTCTGTCTCATGGAAAGATATTCTCTTTTTGAGATTTCATTTTCATCTAGCAGCAAAAGTAATAACATGGGATAATACAGTAGTAATCTGGTTTACCGATTTATAGTTTAACAGAAAACAAGCAATTGTCCTTATCAAACCTGTAATGCGTTTTAGGTTGTTTAGATGAAAAAGATAGAATCAGAAGCATAGATCTTGCTAGAACTGATCCACTTGGGTTTATTTTCAGAAACTTTCAAAATCTCAGTACTTTTTGTTAAAATGGAAAGGTTGATTTATCCTCAAAAGTTATATCATGTCTAGTGCTACATCACACATAATAGTGAATCATGTCCTGAATACTAAGTCTCGAGTCTCAACTCAACCTCAAAATATCAACAAAAAATATAATAATTTATCTCATATCATGCGTCATAATGTTATATACAAAGGAATGCACCAAATAACCTATACTACTGATTTCCTCTGCCCCTCTTGCGAGAAAATGTAACAACTTTCCCTCTAGACGAAGAAGCTGGCGGGGCTGGCAATGGAATCTATTGTGCTCTAGAACCTGAAGCACCAGAACCTAAAGCAACAGGAGCTAAAGGAGGCAGACCACGTCCTCTACCGATAGCAGGGGTAGGTGGTGTCACCTCCTCCTCCTGTTGTTGCTCCTCCTCCTCCTCTTCCTCCCCCTCCACTACCTCATGCTCTAGCCAATCAGGGGTTGACTCCATGATAGGCCTCTCTATTGGGTGTGGAGCCTGATTATCTTGTTTATTTTGTATCACAACGTTGGACCCCTGTACCTTAATGGGGCAGCAACGCCGTCCATAATTAAACGCTGCCTGGGGGGTCCAGAGGGGGGCAGCTGCGACTTTATGGAGCCCCCCCTTGGCAAGGGGGTTTTGGGGGCAGCGCCCTTGAAGCTAAAAACAGAGGTAAAATTTCCTTGTAAAAGTATAGTAATTTCTAGTCAATCTGGGCCATTCATTAGGTGGATTGTGTCCTCTCAAGATGACTTCTCCTCCTCCTTAGCTCTCTTTCTTTCCCTTTGTCTGCAAAAATGACAACAACAAAAAATCGATTTTTGAACTTATTGGGTTGCTGTTTGATGGGCCCACATTTTTTACCAAAAAAAACGGATTTTTTCAAATCCAAAAAATCGCCGATTAAATCGACCTTCTGAAAAAATCGCGATTTTCAAAACACTGCTAAAAATACATATTTAAATTTCAAGAAACCCATCATACGAAACCCATGTTTTGAGTTGCAACTTCTATACTAGATTTAGATTCAGTGTAATATAAAAATAATGGATTGGAAAAATTGATCATATTGTCCTATAATCAATGTCCAAGATTGTCAAAATTAAATATATATGCTTGTATTATCCTTGAAATTTTCCCATAAAATATCTGAAATCTTCCCAGAACATCCCTGAAATCTACCTGGAACTTTTTGGGGACAGCCACTTGGTCCCCTAATCCCCGATGAAGTTCCCAATAGGGTCCACAAATCCCCATAATGTGAGGATGCAGGGTACACAGGTTTTTTTTGGGAGGATAGGTAAAATTATATCATGATGAATGCAAAAATTTATATAATGGTTTGATCTTCGGGCAATTTTACCTCAAAGTACATTATTTAAAAAAAAACACTGCTATTTAAGTTTATTGAAATCACTCAGTGTAAAGTTTATATAATGAATGTGGAAGGTTAAGTTTGCAATTTAACTTTTTTATAAAATATTGATTTGAAATACTTACATAAGTAATGCGTTAATTATAAGTTTGTTGAATCTTGATTGAATAGATTAATCATTTTATTTAAGTATTACATATTACACATATATGCAAGTTGTATATTTTGAAGTTTATAATTTTTAAATATTTTTTGTACTTTCTGTTTCTCTGCCATTTTTTGATCTTGACTTTTCAAAAAACTGGTGGATCTGGATCAGAATTCTGGTAATGGTAACATAGGAATAATTTGGATCCAAATGTTGGTAACTTAGGAATAGGCTTCTCAATGGTGCCATCTAATTGAAACCTATATGTGGCCATTGGTGGATGTGCCAATTGATTTAAAACATCAACTGGAAGTATTTGTTGAAGTCATTCAATGACAAAGCAAACTTCAGAATCTTGGACTGGGCTGAGATCATAAGCCAGACTTTATATGAACTAAGTACTCATTTGGTTACAGTATGATTATTTGTAGACTCTAATCTAGAGGCCATTTAAAGCCTAAGGTTTTTGTATTTCCAGTAAGAAATTCAATTGCATGTATCACATAACTTATTTCTTGATGACATTTTGCTATAGCCTCCTTGACATGTTTTTTAGATATGCAAAATTTGCATATTTGATGTCTAATTGTTTGAATTTACATTGATTTACATTAATAATGTGCTATTTAGAATTTTAAACTATTTTTTTTAAATGCCAATATTTTTTGTTATATTGCAATACCATGTTGTAGCAAACTTTGCATATTTGATGTGTAATTGTTTAAATTTACATTGATGTACATAAAGAATTGGCTAATCAAGAAAAAATCTATTTTTTGAAAGTCAATATTTTTTTGTCATTTTGTAATACTTTGCTTTACCCATTTCGGAAATTTGTACCCGTGACACGTTTTGTGAAACCTATAAAATATGGTTTATATGCAATCATTAGAATTTATGTTATAAAAGGTAAAATCAATTTTCATGGATAAAGAGCAAGGTTTATGGGTACTCTCTTGAAGCAATTGTAATATCTGAAAATTTATAAATTTATTGGTCATTTTCCCCTAGGAAAACATCTGAAAGTAATTGGTATCTATAAGTTGGGAGGGATCCATTCCCATAGGAGTTTCACTTATGATGCAGATTTCTAGACTCTAAATACCTTCATCTTGCTTATTTATTGAGAAACACATTTTCTGGTCCCTTTATAAAGTTCTCATGCAGGGAGATTCCTCCAGCTTACTTGCGGGTTATTTTGTGCTATCATGTCAAAAGCTGCTTGTTCTATCCACTTGAGCATTATCTATGATCTTGAGATTGTTTTCTGTGATTTACGTTATCTGCTATTCTGGAAGCTGCACGACCATTTGTATTAATGTGTTTGGTAACTCTATAATAGCAAAAATAAATTTAAGGATAAAATCCAATGCCTATTATCTTTATTTATCCAAGCTTTATGTAGCTGCAATTCAATTTTCCCTTCTTAATGATAAACTTTTGAATTAAACGTCAGCTTACATTCCTTGGATTCCAATAGAAGTGATTCTGAGAGACCTGGGCACATAGAACTTCGGAGAAATCCATTTCAAAAGTTCGTTGCTTGTTCCATATATTTACAAAGCTCTCAGCAAGGATATTTTCGAGGAAACCTTCATTATGTCTCTATAAATTTCTGTTGCAGAAGAATCATGCAGTTTAATTTCTGAGACTTACAAAATTTATTTCTTCTAAGCATTCTCAATCCCTTGAGTCTTCAATTTTTGTATTTTATAACCGTGGGTCACGTGGCATAATCGTGAACCTGTTTATATGAGGACATGGATTGTTGGACATTTTTTTTTCTTCCTTTCTAGCAGATGAGTGAAGTTTAGGTTCTTGAGTTTTTGATGGAAAGCTAGCCAACTAATTGAGCTGATGGTGTCTTCCACTTTTCAGCCTGATCGAGTGATGGATTTTTGCAACCATAATGATCTATAGGTCATTGTACGAGCACATGAATGCATCATGGATGGCTTTGAGAATTTTTCCCAAGGCCATTTGATAACTCTTTTCTCTGCCGCCAATTATTGCGGTAATTATATATTTGTTGTATGGACTTCAGTGTGGAGATTAATTTAACTAGCTCTCTGACGAAAATTATTTTCTTTTTTTTATAGGTACTGAAAATAATGTAGGTGCAATCTTAGTTCTTGGTAGGGATCTTGTAGTAGTCCTGAAACTGATTCATCCACTTCCTCCTGCGATCACATCACTAGAAACATCACCTGAACGTCACCTTGAAGACACATGGAGGCAGGTATTTCTTTGTCATTTTGGTTATATATATAATCTATCCATATATTGGTGTTGTTTTCACATTTGGTGTTTTTTTCATTTTGACTATAGTTAATTTGATCATTGTTTACCATTTTTGCATGTTTACAGGAGCTAAATGTGCAACGGCCCCCAACACCCAAAAGAGGGTGTCCTCAAACTGCAAATGATCGTGGTTCTCTTGCCTGGATCTAACAGAATGTCTTGTTTCCTCCAATTACACCATTCGTACAGTTCAGGGTCCCTGCTTCTTGGTGGTGGTCTTGTACCTGCTCTTAGGATTTGTAAAGTAATATTGAAGATTTTATTGCAGAAAAGGTCAGAAATTTCCTTCGGACTCTGCACACCTGCATCAAGGCAACATGGACTGTGATAACTTTTACTGTCTAAGACGTTATGTTCAAAAGCCTATGGATGGTACTCATGGAGGTCTTTGATGGTGTGTACAGTGTTCTTCATCTATAATTCATGGCTGGAAGAGAGCCTTAATAATGGGTAGGCTGCTAGATCAATACAAGTCATGGGAATAATCTATCTCCAGTTTGCAGTTGTGCATGCATCTGTGAAGTTTCGGTGGTAGATGCAGTTGTAAGAGCCATGTAGTGTGTTTTGTAGCACCTCAATGTTGGCAGAGAGTTTGGACTTAAGATAATCAAGAAAGATAACTTCGAAAATCCCTTGAAAAGTGAACATATATGGGGTCCTCAGGCTATTAATGGTAGTCATTATTTTTAGTGTCTAATGTGTATTGAACTAGGGTCAGTTGGTAGGCAGAATCTTATCTTTTGACAAGGTGGATGTGAGTATTATATGTTATTTCTTGGGTGGATAGGCAGGGCCTGGACACAGTTCAAATGTTAGCATGAATATGGGTATCCAGAAATGTTGATTCCTATTATTCATCACAAAGTAATGATTAAAGAATCCACAAAGTAGTTCATATTTTCCATTACATAGACTATGGTGTATTGAGCCAGGCATATTAAAATCTACTCTTTCCCTTGGGTGGATTTAGAACCATATATAATTTCTTCCTCAAGTGTAACCTGGCTCGATCTTATGAATGTAACAACAATGTAACATAAGTGTGCAACACATGCATGTGCATTTTTATAGTTTTTTGCTGTTGTGCGTGTTTTTTTTGTATGAGAAACATGTTCAAGGTCTCATGCTCAGAGGGTGCCTTTTTTGGCAGCAAAACTATTGCTACCTTTTGAAAAATAAATGATTGTTTTTAATTTATGTGATATTCGAAAAGATTAATTCCCACAAGTGGTTGCTTATACTTATCTGATGCCTAGTTATTTCACAACAAACATGATTGCCAGTATGCGATGTGTTTTTCTCTCTCAACAACTTATTAATCTGGATTTTAAATGGAAGAAGTGGCTCTGTGTCGTTCATTTTCCTGCTCCATGATAAGCAGCAGTCAAATCTAACAAAAAACCTACTGCAAAAACATGAGGTTCAATTGCAATATAGCCTTGTTTTGGGGATAGAATTTTTTTATATATTTTAACAGGCCTTTGCCCCAAGATTCTACTGATTTAAAATTCTTCAAAAGAAGCTGCCCATATTCTTTCATATACGGAAAGGATACTTTTGTACCTCCTGGAAAGCTGAGATATCCATTGATATGCCTTACCAAAAACCGGTTTTCCCTAATCTACACATTCAGAAAATATGTACAGTTCCAGTAATTATTTTTCTAGTTCTAATACCATTTTTAAATAGAATGATTGATCCCAGTCATATTTCCTTCCAGTGAATTGAGCCTAGAGTGATTGGTTGATACTAAACTAACTCCATCAAATATCAAAATTTCCAAGACAGAGTGATTGATGACATGCCTGAGGTGACATGCAGGATAGATCATGCTGTGGCAGTGTGTTTTATGCTTCAAGGCTTTGCTATTTGGCTGTTGATGTTCCTCTTTACTTGTCCCTTGTCACCACATGGGATGATCATTTTGTATGTTTCAGTTCCATTTTCAGGTACATAATGTTTGGCCATCAAGGAAGCCAAGGTTTGTAAATTCATCTCAACAATCGTTAGCTGCGTAAAAATATCAGTGCATTATTTTTATTGTTTGTGGCCTTTGCTCACCTTTCTACTTTGATATCTGAACCTCTCGAGTGTTTTGAGCATTTTCAGAACCTGCACTAGAGATTCCAGATTTATCCCGGGAGTGTTTATTGGAGAAATGGTTCCCTGGAATCCATTCTAAAAAAAGTGAATCCAAAAGATCCTTTGGTTTTCTAACTTCAGGATGATTTCTCCACAAATGAATCATCTATTTGTATGGACAATAGTACAACATCACAGTGTAGAGAATTTGAGAAAGTTTTTGGCGCAATACTTGAATTGGATTTTCTTACTAGGTCTTGTGCACATGAAAGATACACAGGACCTCAGATATGGAAATTATATCAGAAAAACAAGGATATCTATGATAACACTGAAATAATTTCTCTTGTAATTTCTTTCATGACATCCCTTTTTATTGGTGGCTATGCCAATATTGATGAAACCGTTGGAGCAGGGATGAATTTGATGGATATAAGAGAAAGAAATTGGTCTAAGGAAGCCTTAGAGGCCACTGCTCCAAACTTGGAAAAGAAAATTGGACCATTGGCTCCATCATATGCTATTGCTGGTAATTTAAGGTCATATTTTGTAGACAAATTCATGTTTGACAAAAATTGTTTGGTTATCCAGTGGTTTGGAGACAATCTAAATAGATTGGCAGGTTTAGCTTTGAATCATCCTAGAGACCTTGCAATCAATTTGGGTACAAGTGATGTGGTTTTTTGAATTAGACCTGAACCAAACCTTGGCCTAAAAGGACATGTTTTACCCAATCTTGTTGATCCAAATTTCTATATGGTGATGATGGTTGAAAAAAATGGGTCATTAACATGAGAAGAGGTTCGAAACCGATGTGACAATGGATCATGGGACATGTTCAAGAAATTTTTATATCAAAATCCTCCTCTGAATGGACACTCCACCTCCAGACATGATGACCATTATAACTAGTCCTTTGGAAGCACTAGCCACTAAAGTTACAAGTTCCATTTGATACCCAGGTAAGAATAGAATCTGTCTAGCATGTGATTCTACCTCTTGATTTAGATCTAACCCCACAACCAGAATAGTTGCATCAGCTTCTTTGGCTACCTTTACTGCTGCAGGTATCAAACCTAAATCGTTACATGCCACGTCCAATCATCCAGGTCGATATATAGCTTTAGCGTATTTTCCCAACCCATGTACAGGTGAGATGTATTTACAAGGAATCCCTACAATGCAACAACATACCATTACCCTACCCTTAATAATTTCATTTTCAAAACTTCATAAATCTATAGAGTTATCAACTATAATTCAAATGAAAGACAAATAGAAAATGTACTTGCATAGTTGCCTATCATAGGTTTTGTGGCATCAGCATGAGGTCCAATCATAGTCAAATGTTTAATCTCATTTGTTGATAGGGGTTGTTGGTGTCCTGTGTATTGATAGTTTGTAAAATCAAAAGACAAGGCAACATCAGAAACAATCTTTAGAGTTACAGGATCTAGTCCTCCTGTTCTCAGAGAGGGATCTCTCAAAAGTTTGTTTGCAAAGGTTTATCTTGTGTGCTTTGAGTATTGATTTTAGACTAGTTATTAAGTGCAGGTATTTGTTTGTTTGGTTGGGTTGAATTGATATAGTAGAACATAAAAGGTCTAGGAAAGATATATAGGACAGTAAAATATCTGTTTCATTGAGCAATGGAGTCAAAAAGAGCTCATAACATAATTATCAAAGGATATGGGATATCAAAGGGAAAATCTAACTTGGCCACAGGATCTTTTTGTTTTTGGAATGGAATGAACATTAATGATTTGGAAAGAGTGTTTTAATTCTCAACAAAAGGAATTTGAAAGCATAATTTGAAACAATAAAGAGTTCTTTGATAGACAGGGCTAACCATAAATTCTACAAATCACACCTTTAAGAAAATAATGATTTCAAAACAACTTTCAAAGTAAAATCTAAGATTCGGGGAACTCCCTATTTCCTCAAAGATTTTATTCTAAAGGACTTTAGAAAACATATAATATTTACTGATAATCACAGTCATAGAAGAGGGAACACCTAATACATCTATGATCATAACTATAATGACCTTTAAGCCAACTGTTTAAGTGAGGACAAAGGGCAATATCAAAACAGACCTCTCTAATTCACTATAAGCAAAGAACTTCAAAGGGAGACTTTAATAACAGTTTTTTAAGTGGCAACAGACAAGCAGGGAGAACCATAAATCATGCTGAAACCAACTGTCCAAACTATTAAGGAAATAAACAAGCATGAAGACTAAAGAGAAAGAGTAAAGCCTCTAAAATACTTCAGCAGAAGAAAACATGGAACAGTGAAGGATGAACAGGTCTAAGGTGCTTCCAGGAGTCATTTCTTAGCCTATTATTTTCTATCCTATTGTAGTGAGAAATTATGGAACATAATGAAAACAGGGAAAAACATGAAACAATTCAGAATACTTCACCAATAGCCAAGCTCATGAATCCAATGATAGAGCCTTCTCAGGAACAAACATGAAACAACATCATCAAGATCTCCAAGACTTCAATTTGTTCTTCAACTTCAAAGGACTATGTATTTGTTTCAGAGAGCTTCAATATTACAGCTTGTAGTCAAACGATAACCAACCAACCAACAACTTCTCATCTTCTACAGAAGTATTTATAGAAGGATGAGGAGGTGAGATCTGAATAAAGATCTCCTAAGGTAATTAATACATATTCAGGACTTCTTGGCCTTTTGAGGGGCTCGAAGAAGAAGTTTACAGGTGTTTCTCTGTATTAACTATTTTATAATTAATATCAAAGTTCGATGGGAGCTTTGTTGACTTTGAGGCTCTGCATAATGTGGAGTAATTCTGCAGATATTTGTTGCATTATTTTCCTGTGGCAGAATTAACTTCTTGGCAGCGCTGGAGGCAGATATTTCTTTAAGCAATAACTTCGGCCTCTGTTTGAAAAGTTTGAGGCAACAGGTGGCTCTGTGGTAGCTGAGGAATCAATTTCACCTCAGAATGCAGTGGTGGCGGTCTTTTCTGCCTATCAAACACTTATAATTTCTCCTAACTGTGTTTTAACTCTGGGAATTAGGCTTTTGATAATCATTCTTAGCCGTAATTCCCATATCTATTTTCAATCTTCTATTCTTCTGTGCTGTGTCTTCAAAACTGATACTCTTTTAAATTGCGTTTAAAGTGCAGTGTCTTTTCAATGTGCAGAGCTGCGCAGGGCTTTTAAAGGCATCAATGCCCCATAGAGCATCGACGAATAATGAAAATAGAGCTCGGCGGAATGGTCCCTTTTAATAGTTCAAAGGTGTGGAAAACGTCTTTCCTGACCTTCGGCCCTTCTTCGTTAAACAATGGGAAATCATAAAAACATCTGCAAAACACAAAAATAGTTAAGAAATCCTACGAAAATAGGTTAAACTGCTTCAGAAGGCGGGAGAGGAGCATAGCCGTTGGATCGGGACACGTGGACGGTCCGGATCTAACCGGGGAATCACAATCGGTGGGAGGTGGAAAAGGGTGCGATGAGAAATCTCCAATGCGATTGCGCGATCGGGAGGGCAGAAATGATTAGACGATGACCGTTGGTTTTGAGGATCAGATCAACAATGGAGAATGCATCGGGGAGTCACAATCAGAGGGGCAAACAAAAAACGAATGTGATTAAACTTTGTGATGCCATGGAGCACTGGCCGTTTGATCGGCTGTCGATCAACAGCAGAGATGAACCAGGAGCAAACCTTTGTAATATATGAAAAAACAAAGGTTTGAAACAAAACAAAGGTTTTTTCGGCTTCGGGGGCGGAAAAAGTGCATAGAATGAATAGGCGCCCGACTACGGGGTATTTAATTATATGGAGGATGATATGCCCAGGGCATATTTGAAACAAGGGCCAATCACAATCGGAGTTCGGACCGGGTCTTTCAATCAATCCATTTGAAATATTTGCGATGCGATTAGCACCCGAGATCCTTAACACTTGGTCCCGAGGAAAAGTTATATGGAAAGAAAACAAAAGGGGCGGGGTTTATAATACATAAGACCCAATCGCATCGGAACTTTGGATGTGGGTCTCTCCGATCAACCCATTGAAATATTTCAACATGTGATTTAGAGTTTTTAAGTTAAAACTTTGGAAAAGTGGGTTTTCCGACTTTACAAAGAAAAAAAGGGGAATCGGGGAAGAAATATTATAAGGTTTTTTAAGCGCCAAGGCGGACCCATAGGATATGTATAAAATAATTATGTGATCGGAGGATAGGGTTTAATCGCAATCGGAACTTCGGAGGTTAATAATACAAACAGTGCGCTGAGTTTTTGCGATGTGATTTGGGATTTTAAACACAAAGAGGCTATCACATCGAAACTTTTTAATGATGGCAAAAGACTTGCGCACTTTGAATCTGTGCGATGTGATTAGCGCCGAAAGGCTTTGGCGTTTGGTTTTGACGCATGGGCATGTGGGGGGAAGTGGTTTAGGACTTAGCCCAAGGGGCTTAGGTCCATAGTAATAAAACTTGTTTTTTATGAAAAATTTCAAGGTTTTAAATGGATTTGGCGGTTTCAGCACAGTTTAAAGAGAAGTTTTAAACCATGTAAGGAGGTTTTTCATGAATGGAAGGAGAAACTTATGAAAAGTAGAGGAAATAATATGGAGAAAAGGGGAAGCAAATGAAGGTTAGTTATGAGTGGGAGAAGGGGGAAAAATGATGGTTTTTTCAGCGGTTTCTTACATGAAATCAGCAGAATTAATGGGAACAACAATGAGGATTTTGGACAGAGGCATGAGGCCTATAAGGAGTCTCTAAGAGCCAAAAAAATTTAGTGATAAAATTTGTTCCTTGGAGGCTCAAAAAATTCTTAGCCACCTTTTGGTATAACAATTATTATAGGTGGCCCAACAGTGGCTCCACTTGGGGATGGTACCTTCTCGAAGGCATCAAGAATTTCAAACCTTGCATTTTCTGGGAGGTTGATCAGTTGCCTCATCCATTGGGCTGCCTTTATTTGATTGAATGGTCTTCTTTTTCTCTGGAAATGCTAACAGCCATGGAAAACAATGGATTTTTCATCAACAAGCTTTCTACCTACCCAATCCTACTGATCTAACATTTTTTCTTTCTAGAGTGCATTTGGATTGGCAAACTCTCTTTCAACATTTTATTCTTTTTGAAAGCAAAAAATCTAATCTAGTTCTACTTCTTATTTCTCCATGGATTCAGATTAAACAGTTGAATTCATATAATTCTCTACCTAATCTAGTATCTGTTTGGGATTAAACTGTCCAATCAGATTTTATTCTCTACTTTATACAACAGAAATTTAAAAACATCCAAGTCAAGATTAAGCTGTTTGACTTGTTGTGATCTATGGCATAAGAACAAGTTGCACATAGACATTATTTTGCAAAAAAATAAATCAAAATGTAAGGCTTAAGATCTAGAAGTTTTATAGCACTTCCTTCATCTTTTACAGCTCTGTTTGTACTACTGTGTGAGCTATTTTCTTCATCATCTGGTTCAGATCTTGAGCTGATTAGGACCAGTTTTGCATCTGTTTTTACTCAAAAAATAAAACAGATTTGAGTCATCTTTATTTTGGAAAGTTAGGTTCAGTTTTTAGCTTGTTTGAACTTTTGATTTCTATCCTGAACTATCTACTAATAAGCCAAGATTACACAGTTTGGCAAATTGAATTCACTATCCTATCAGCAGAAAAATTTAAAGCTAATTAGTCAAGATTGAACAGTTTGACGAACTAGAAGTGTGTTTTGAGGAGTGGCTTTTAAGCTTGCACACTTTCAGAATTTATTTTCCTTTTGGCATGGGGTTGTGCCTTTCTTGTTTTCACAATCTGCCCTCTTTCCCTTATGTATTTTTTATTTTTCTAACTTTGAATGCAATGGTTAGACTATGATATTTACAATGAAAAAATAAAAATGCTTTGAAACCTAGGATTCTTGGCAGAAGTAATTCTTGAGCATCCTGCCATTAACAGGACCTCCATATAGATCTTCTCCATTCAATTCTTTCAAGAAAAATGTATTGTGACCTCTCTCAGCATGAATAATATAGGGCCCTTTCCACAAGTTCTCAAACTTGCCATGTTTTCCCTTCTCTTCTCTTCTTGAATCCCACTTGAGAACAACATTTCCAGATTGGAAATTGTTCGCCTTGGTTCTCTTATCGAATAGTTTCTTCATATTCTCTTGAACCAACTGTGTTCTCTCATAAACTTCTTCTCTGGTTTGCTGTAAATGGATTGTTTGGTTGATTCTTCTCTGCATATCATTTTCTTCAATCTGCACTTCTTGAAGGAGTTTCATGACTGGAACTCCCAATGAGGTAGGAAAAACTGCATCCATGCCATAAACTAACTGATAGGGGGACATATTGATTGATTTCTTTGTAGCTAATCTATCAGCCCATAAGGCATGAACCAGCTTACTGTGCCATGATTTTTGATTCTGTTCCAACAATTTTTTGATTATATTGATGAGACTCTTGTTGGAAGATTCAGCTAATCCATTTCCTTGGGGATAGTAAGCAGTGGAATGGCCCAAGGTTATGTGGTATTTGTAACAGAAATCAACCATCTTCTTAGATTTAAAAACAACAGCATTGTCTGTTATGATTTTTCTGGGACAACCAAATCTGGATAGGATATTTGTTTCAAGGAACTTGATAATGACAGAGTCATTAGCATTTCTGGAAGGTATAGCTTCTATCCATTTGGTAAAGAATTCAGTGGCTGTGAGGATCCATTTATGTTGAGCTGAGGAGGATGGGTGAATTTCCCCAATGAAGTCTAAACCCCATTGTTGAAAAGGTGCCTCAACTCTGATAGGATGTAAAGGTAAGGGAAGGAGTTTTCTCTTGCCATCAAAGATTTGACATTTATGGCAAGACATGACTAATTTCTGAGTGTCTGGGAAAAGGGTAGGCCAATAATAACCAGATCTAAGAATTTTGTTTGCTGTGGCCTTCCAGTAGAGGTGTCCTCCACATTCTCCGTCATGCATTTCATGCATGATTTTTCCTGCATCATCTTCAAGTAAACATTTAAGAAAAATTCCAACAACATTTTTCCAATATAATACTCCATCTAATATGCAAAAACTCAAAGCTTTTTTTTTTAGAAATCTAGCTTTAGTTTTAGACAAAGGAGGGGCATTTAGATATAAAAGCACATAAATAATGTTAGCATACCAAGGAGAATTTAGAAATGTTTCTTCAATGAAAGGAGCATCAGATTCTTCTATTTATTCCAACACATCTACCATATTCATGTCTAGTGCTTGGAAGTTAGACTCAGCCATAAGTTTTGCTAATCCTTGTCCTTTAAATAACTTGGTGGGCCTGATCTCTAAGTCATACTCGAGAATAGTTGCAATCCATTTTCCCCTTTTACCATCAGGGTCTTGACTTAGAATATCCTTGACAATAGTATGTGGAACAAAAGAAATTATGTGAGAGTGTAAAATGTAGACCCTAAAGTCCTTTAAAGCTTTCACTAATGCTAAGGCTTGCTTTTCCATGATGTTATATTTAAGAGGGGCATCTCTTAAATCCCTGCTAAAGAAAGATATTGGTTGTTTTTTCCCCAAGTCATTCTTTTGAAGCAAAACTGCAGCTATTGTATGTTCAGACGCAAAAGAAAAAATTTAAAAGTCTTTGGTAAAATCCAGACTAATCAGGACTGGTGTTTGGGTAAGAGCTTGTTTGACCAGCTCGAACGATTCTTTAGCGAGTAAAGTCCATTTTACACCCACATCTTTTTTAAGCATGTTTGTAATGTTTTTTAATAGCTCGGCAAGGTTGGGGATGAATCTCCTTAGAAAATTTATCTTTCCAATGAAATATTGTAATTATTTGAGGCTTCTTGGATGACTAATCTGCAATATGCCATCTATCCTTGTAGGGTCTATTTTGATTCCCTCTTCTGAAATTATGTGGCCAAGAAGTTTACCTTCTTGGAGACCAAAGAGTGTCTTCTTGGGATTCAGTGACAAGCCAAATTTTCTACATTTCTCAAAAAAAATTCTTAAGTGAATCAAATGTTCTTCATCAGTTTTTGAAAAGACAGTTATGTCATCAAGGTAAATAATTATGAAATAGCCAATATCTTCAGAAAAGGCTATTTCCATGGCCCTTTGGAAGGTGGCCCCTGCATTCATTACTCCGAAAGGCATTTTGACATACATAAATGTGCCCCAAGGAGTGGTAAAAGTAGTTTTGATTTGATCACTTGGGACCACTAACACCTGGTTGTAACCTGAGAACCCATCTAAGAGCGATATCCTTTTAGACCCAACTACCTTCTGAAGTATATGGTCCATCTTAGGAAAAGGGTAGTTGTCTTTTAGGGATGCTTTGTTTAAGTTTCTGAAGTCAATACAGAGCCTGATCTCCCCTGTCTTTTTCCTAACAGAAACTAAGTTTGATACCCATTCTGAAAACCTAATAGGTACTATAATGCCAGCATCATGCATCTTTTCAATTTCAGCTTTAACTAATGGTAATAAAAGTGGGTTTATTCTCCCTAGTTTTTGTTTGTAGGGCTTTTGATTTTCCTTCAGGGGAATCTTGTGCTGAATGATGCTGGTATCATAAGATCTCAGATCTATGTATGCCCAGGAAAAAACATCTTTAAACTCTTTAAACAGGTCAATGTATCGAGGTTTCATATGAGTTGAAAGAGTGTTGGATAATTTAATGATTTTGGGTTATGTTAGGGAACTTATGTTGTGTTCTTCTACGTTTGTTTCTACAGGCTCCATTTTTGGTTCTTTGGCTACATCATTAAAGTCGAAAAGGTGTTCTAAAGGTGAGAGACCTCTTGGAATTGAACCGTTCTTACATTCTAAAACTTCCAGGTCTTTTTGGTCCACGTGGTCAATTAACTCTGCTTCAAACGGACTCTCATAATGATTTATATCAGCAGGATGTTTTATTTCAGCTTCTGGGATTTCTTTGATATATAAACAGTTTTCCTTATGGCTAGTTTCTGATATTGGTATACTAAAATCATTTTCTGATTTCAAGAAATCATCTAAGTGTTTGTCAGAGTCAAACACCTGCCAGTGATCTTCGTTATCAGGTAGAGCAGGCCTGTGTTTTACTTTTACGGTAAGTTGTTCATTTATTTCAGGTGTTTGACAGTTACTGGCATTAAAAGCGAGTTCATTTTCCAAATGATTAAACGCTCTAGGAATGAAAATAAGTTCGTATTTTTCAAAGGTTTTTAATAAATCAAGGGCAGCGCTCTGATATTCCCTAAGCCTCGGATTTCTAGCTGAATATTATCCTTTGATTTGTTTTATGATAAGTTCAGAATCTCCTATTATTGATATCTTCTGGGCTTGTAGTTGTTTAAGTAATTTTAAGCCTAGGAGAAGTGCTTCATATTCAACGATATTATTAGTGCATGGGAAATCCAATTTATATGAAAAGCTCTGATCTGTATTTTGAATCCACACACCTACTCCTGCACTTGTTTTATTACAAGATCCATCAAAATTTATTTTCCAAAGTATGTCATCCTTATTTTCATTTTCTTGTTGCTGTTGATTCTCAATGTTTTGAATTTGATCCAAGGGGAGATTAAATTGTTGTGGTGAACTAATTGGGTCTATGTTCTCTTTATCTTGTTAAGTAATGTTATCTTCATTATATAAGATAAAGGAATCTAAACTCGATTGAATAGAATAGATGGGAGAATTGTTTGGTCTATCCATGTTGCTCACCATGTACTTCATATGAGATTCCCTGTATAGTCTTCTGTTTTGGTTAAAAATGGGAATGGTGGCATAAGACATGTCCATTTGAAGGCTTCCCTGAAGTTTGGCTCCCCAAGATCTTGATAAGAGCATGCCATACTTAGGGGGAATGTCAGCTACAACTATATCCATAACCAGACTCTTAGCAGGAATTTGAGCTAAAGTAACACACAAATATTTGATTAAACCCAAACATTTGACTTGGCTTGAGTCGAAAGAATACAAATCTTTGTATGGTTTAGTAATCTCTAAGCCTAAGCTCTCCATTACCACCTTGGGCATCAGATTGTGCGAAGCTCCTGAATCTAACATGGCATTGTGTAAGATTTTCTCATGTATGTTCAAGCTAACATAGAAGGGAGGGACAACCCCTTCTTGATATTTTCCTTCAACTTCTGGACCAAACAACAACTCAGGTTTGTCATCTGTCAAGTTTAAAGTGTCTGTATCCCTTCCTAAGTTCAAATCTCTTAAAACTTGGTTTTTGTACACTTCTTGGGTTACTAGTTCAACTAGGGGGATGGTGAATTTTATCTTGGAAATCTCTCCCTCAAGGTCTCCCTCAAGGTTGAAAGGGATAATTGACTTATTCGTATTTACATCTGTCTTTTCAATTGAACTCTTTTCAGCAACTTTGATTTGTTGAACCTCATTTGGACTGGTGATGGGGATATTTTATTAGGACCATTAGCTGAAGTGCTAGGGGTACTCTGTTCAACATTTGGTTGGACACCTTTGCCTTTGTTTAAGTCTGGTTTTTTGGCTGAAATGTTGGTTTTTTCTGCTGTCCTTTTGGGTTGGTCTTCTGCATTTTTCTTGACAGCAGTGCTAGTATTCTTATCTTTTTAATTATTTATGCTTCCCTTGCTCCTAAGATCATACTGTTTATGCACTTCCATGATTGCATTTTCAAACCCCAATCTATAGTCATCAGAATCTTCATGGGTGTTTGTACTTTGATCAGAGAAGAAACCTTGTTCTTCCTCTGTGAGGAAAACATCATCCCCACTGTCTGATCCAATCAAGTTTACATGGGATTCTTCCAACCTTTCCAACTCTCTATCTTCCTCATATTGATCTACATAGTTTTGTTGGAAGGGAGGTCTAATCTGTTGGTCATTTTCGTTCTGTTTGTCTTGATTGTTTTCTCTTCGATAATTCTGATTTCTATTTCTAGGAGCAGCTTGGTTTTGATTTGCTTGTGCTTTCTTAATTATACTCATCTATTTCATCATTTCTTCCAACATCCTCTCCATTTTTGAGCTTGAAGTAGGGGGAGTGGACTCTTATTTAAAAGACACTCTCTTCTCGATTTTCATTCTTGCTCTCTTCTCTATTAGGTTGACTTCCACAGAAAGAGCACCTCTTTGCATATCTTCAAGAGTTGCAAAATCTCTCTCTCTTAGCGAATAGGTCATGTCAGATTCAAACCCTTCAGGAAACTTGTTTAAAGCTAAGCCTTGTGGAGGTTTTAGTTCAGGGGAAAGTGCATTATACACACTATTAAATCTAGTGCAATAGCCTTGCACACTTTCCCCAGGATTTCTATAGAGATTTTTGTAATCAGAAAGGACTTGGAGAGGATTCTTCTTTACTTCCCATTTGTTTAAGAATGTTTGATGGAAGCCTTGGAGATCATTAATACTATGGGGGCTAGACCTTTGAACCATTTTCTTACTTCTCCCCCTAAACTCATTAGCAAATAACCTAAGCTTGACTGAATCTTCATCGATTTCATTTCTTTCAAAGTAGTCATTCATTTTATCTACATGTTGTGATGTGGTTATAGCATTGTTAGCATCATACAATGGAATTTTGGATTGATAGTCCTGTGGAAGGTTAACTAATGGTACAGGAAGGACTAGAGGAGCATACCATGCTGCCATGATAGGTGGTGGGCATGGATTCACAAGAGGGGGAGTGGGTTGAAGTGGAGTGGTTTGGACAGTGGATGTTGGATGGACAAATGTGGATGTACCGGGGATAGAGTGTTGAGCTGACCTTGGATGAGAGACACCTAAATTTAGAAGGAAATGTAAATCAAGTGGTGTGGTTTCTCTACTGCCAGGTTGTTCACTTTGTTCTGGGGATGAAAGTGAAGACTCAGAGTCTATCTGGATTATATCATCAAGCGACCTAGTTGTAAAAGGATTCCTTAAGTCGACTTGTGATTGGTGTAGAGCTGCAAGATTTTCAGGGACTGAATTTTCTCTCAAGGGTGGTCTGAAAACAGTCGAAAATTTTATCTTGGAAGATTTCCTAAGTATAATTTCAGGGTTGTCAACTTCTTCCAGTGGGTTTGGGTCAGGGTAGGCTCTAGTATGAATCTTTCTAGGAGCCACTATGCTATTTTTTGCAGACCTAGTTGAAAAAGAAAAGTTTTAACCAAATATGACAATCTTTAAGAGGCTAACTAATCTTTTCAGAAGGAGGAAAATTCTAATCTTAAAGCCTTCTAGCTGAGTTTGTATGATGCTATTCAAGACTTGGGGTCTTCCCAGTGGAGTCTTAAGGTTTGTTTTTAGGATTGTGGAGTCGCCAAGTGGAAAATTTTTAGCTCTTTTGGAGGTAAAAGGTTTTATGGTCCACCACCAGGTTTATTATGAAGCCAAACTGAAATTTTTTGGGTTTTTCTGAGTTATTTTGGTCTTATAGGTTAAGAAAGTGTTCTAAGTCTGATTTCTCACTTAGCTAAGGTGTTCAAACAAACATAGTTGCTCTTATGGCTTGGTAACTGGTTCCTTCAAGGTTTGATAAGGTTTAACGGGAATCCTAAGGGTTACTTATTTTGTCACTGATTCAATTAAGCCTTATCATGATTACCATTTGTTAAGTAGTGCCTGAAGAAGGTTACTTATGTTATATTGGGCCTAAAAAATTTGAAGGTTTTTTAAACCACTATATTCTCAGTAGGTCCCACCGTGATCGCCATTATGTTGGTGTCCCGTGTTTTGATAGTTTGGAAAATCAAAAGACAAGGCAACATCAGAACCAATATTTAGAGTTACAGGATCTAGTCCTCCTGTTCTCAGAGAGGGATCTCTCAAAATTTTGTTTGCAAAGGTTTATCTTGTGTGCTTTGAGTATTGATTTTAGACTAGTTATTAAGTGCAGGTATTTGTTTGTTTGTTTGGTTGGGTTGAATTGATATAGTAGAACATAAAAGGTCTAGGAAAGATATATAGGACAGTAAAATATCTATTTCATTGAGCAATGGAGTCAAAAAGAGGTCGTAACATACTTATCAAAGGATATGGGATATCAAAGGGAAAATCTAACTTGGCCACAAGATCTTTTTGTTTTTGGAATGGAATGAACATTAATGATTTGGAAAGATAGTTTTAATTCTCAACAAAAGGAATTTGAAAGCATAATTTGAAACAATAAAGAGTTCTTTGATAGACAGGGCTAACCATAAATTATACAAATCACACCTTTAAGCAAATAATGATTTCAAAACAACTTTCAAAGTAAAATCTAAGATTCGGGGAACTCCCTATTTCCTCAAAGATTTTATTCTAAAGGACTTTAAAAAACATATAAGATTTACTGATAATCATAGTCATAGAAGAGGGAACACCTAATACATCTATGATCATAACTATAACGACCTTTAAGCCAACTGTTTAAGTGAGGACAAAGGGAAAGATCAAAACAGACCTCTCTGATTCACTATAAGCAAAGAACTTCAAAGGGAGACTTCAATAACAGTTTTTTAAGTGGCAAAAAACAAGCAGGGAGAACCATAAATCATGCTGAAACCAACTATCCAAACTATTAAGGAAATAAACAAGCATGAAGACTAAAGAGAAAGAGTAAAGCCTCTAAAATACTTCAGCAGAAGAAAACATGGAACAGTGAAGGATGAACAGGTCTAAGGTGCTTCCAGGAGTCATTTCTTATCCTATTATTTTCTATCCTACTATAGTGAGAAATTATGGAACATAATGAAAACAGGGAAAAACATGAAACTGTTCAGAATACTTCACCAACAGCCAAGCTCATGAATCCAATGATAGAGCCTTCTCAGGAACAAACATGCAACAACATCATCAAGATCTCCAAGACTTCAATTTGTTCTTCAACTTCAAAGGACTATGTATTTGTTTCAGAGAGCTTCAATATTACAGCTTGTAGTCAAACAATAACCAACCAACCAACAACTTCTCATCTTCTACAAAAGTATTTATAGAAGGATGAGGAGGTGAGATTTGAATAAAGATCTCCTAAGGTAATTAATACATATTCAGGACTTCTTGGACTTTTGAGGGGCTCGATGAAGAAGTTTACAGGTGTTTCTCTGTATTAACTATTTTATAATTAATATCAAAGTTCGATGGGAGCTTTGTTGACTTTGAGGCTTTGCATAATGTGGAGTAATTCTGCAAATATTTGTTGCATTAGTTTCCTGTGGCAGAATTAACTTCTTGGCAGCGCTGGAGGCAGATATTTCTTTAAGCAATAACTTCGGCCTCTGTTTGAAAATTTTGAGGCAACAGGTGGCTCTGTGGTAGCTGAGGAATCAATTTCCCTTCAGAATGCAGCAGTGGCGGTCTTTTCTGCCTGTCAAACACTTATAATTTCTCCAAATTGTGTTTTAACTCTGGGAATTAGGCTTTTGATAAGCATTCTTAGCCATAATTCCCATATCTGTTTTCAATCTTCTATTCTTCTGTGCTGTGTCTTCAAAATTGATACTCTTTTAAATTGCGTTTAAAGTGCAGTGTCTTGTCAATGTGTAGAGCCGCGCAGGGCTTTTAAAGGCATATATTCCCCATAGAGTATCGAAGAACAATGAAAATAGAGCTCGGCGGAATGGTCCCTTTTAATAGTTCAAAGGTGTGGAAAACGTCTTTCCCGACCTTCGGCCCTTCTTCGTTAAACAGTGGGAAATCATAAAAACATCTGCAAAACACAAAAATAGTTAAGAAATCTTGCGAAAATAGGTTAAACTGCTTCAGAAGGTGGAAGAGGAACGTAGCCGTTGGATCGAGACACGTGGACGGTCTGGATCTAACTGGGGAATCGCAATCGGTGGGAGATGGAAAAGGGTGCGATGAGAAATATCCAATGCGATTGCGTGATCGAGAGGGCAGAAACGATTAGACGATGATCTTTGGATCTGAGGATCAGATCAACGGTGGAGAATGCATCGGGGAGTCACAATCGGAGGGGCAAACAAAAAACGCATGCGATTAAAATTTGCGATGCGATTGAAATCGCTGATGCGATGGAGCGCTGGCCGTTTGATCGGCTGTCGATCAACGACAGAGATGAACCGGGAGCAAAACTTTGTAATATATGAAAAAACAAAGGTTTGAAACAAAACAAAGGTTTTTTCGGCTTCGGGGGCGGAAAAAGTGCATAGAATGAATAGGCGCCCGACTGAGGGGTCTTTAATTATATGGAGGATGATATGCCCGAGGCGTATTTGAAACAAGGGCCAATCACAATTGGAGTTCGGACCGGGTCTTTCAATCAATCCATTTGAAATATTTGCGATGCGATTAGCACCTGGGATCCTTAACACTTGGTCCCGGGGAAAAGTTATATGGAAATAAAACAAAAGGGGCGGGGTTTATAATACATAAGATCCAATCGCATCAGAACTTTGGATGCGGGTCTCTCCGATCAACCCATTGAAATATTTCAACATGTGATTTAGAGTTTTTAAGTTAAAACTTTGGAAAAGTGGGTTTTCCGACTTTACAAAGAAAAAAAGGGGAATCGGGGAAGAAATATTATAAGGTTTTTTAAACGCCAAGGCGAGCCCACAAGATATGTATAAAATAATGATGTGATCGGAGGATAGGGTTTAATCGCAATCGGAACTTCGGAGGTCAATAAGACAAACGGTGCTCTGAGTTTTTGCGATGCGATTTGGGATTTTAAACACAAAAAGGCTATCGCATCGGAACTTTTTAATGATGGCAAAAGACTTGCGCACTTTGAATCTGTGTGATGCGATTAGCGCCGAAAGGCTTTGGCGTTTGGTTTTGACGCATGGGCATGTGGGGGGAAGTGGTTTAGGACTTAGCCCAAGGGGCTTAGGTCCATAGTAATAAAACTTGTTTTTTATGAAAATTTTCAAGGTTTTAAATGGATTTGGGGGTTTCGGCACAGTTCAAAGAGAAGTTTTAAACCATGTAAGGAGGTTTTTCATGAATGGAAGGAGAAACTTATGAAAAGTAGAGGAAATAATATGGAGAAAAGGGGAAGCAAATGAAGGTTAGTTATGAGTGGGAGAAGGGGGACAAATGATGGTTTTTTCAGTGGTTTCTTACATGAAATCAGCAGAATTAATGGGAACAGCAATGAGGATTTTGGACAGAGGCATGCGGCCTATAAGGAGTCTCTAAGAGCCAACAATTTTTAGTGATAAAATTTGTTCTTTGGAGGCTCAAAAGAGTCTTAGCCACCTTTTGGTATAACAATTATTATAGGTGGCTAACAGGGGCAATGCTCCATCATTTTTCAGAAGAACTATACCTTCCCTGGCTACTTCAACAGCTAACTCTTGATTTTGAGCACTGCAGACGTCCTTGGGCCCTAGATTGGCATAATACTCATCTACCTCAAAGAAAGCTAATCTCATCAAAGCGATGTATTTTTTTATCAAAGCTTTATCCATATTCGATGCCTTGGCCTTCCCCTACAGAACTGTGGATTCTAGATAATCCAGATAGATCAATCCACAGTCCAAGTCCAATCCTAAATCAAAGGAAAAAACCATGAAATGGAGTGAATTATTCATTGCTATGAGACACTAGACTGAGAAGAATATAAACCATTGCAACATTGTCTATATTTCAAACCTGCTCTCAAAACAAATGCCACTACATCTTTTGGAGTTGCTCTGTAGTTCTGGTCATCATATAATACTTCAATAGAGTCACAGTCAGACACAATGTACCTAAACAACATAAGTTAGAATCATGGCAACCAGTTGAAGTGTACCATAATTATAGCTTTGAATTTCTAAAGTACTCAATACTAATATCATTGTTTTCTTACCCATTGATATTCCATTCCCCTCTGATGGTTTCACCCAAAAGCTTCGGATCTGCGCAGCTGGGAATTCCATCAAACTGATTGTAAGAACACATTGCACTACTAACATCCCCATCTTTAATGCATGCCTCAAAAGGAGGCTGGAAAGTATCCATCATGTCTTGTTGAGTGACCTGCATCCATTCCAATCAGAATCAAAATCAATTCAAATTTAATGTTATTTTCACACTCAAAATTAAATCAGTATATTTTATTTCTTTCATACAGGCTTATAACTGTCATCAATTACCCACCTGTGAATTAAAGTCATAAAGAGTGTAGTTGTTCCACTGGTCGAGATCATAAGCAGTGTAATGTTTGCAACAGGCAGCAACTTTCAATTTCCCAGATGAAGGATCTGGGTGATCTTGCAAACCTCTGACATAGTTCACAACATATCTGCCAACAACAAAAGGGTCCTCTCCCGGAGTTTCTAGGGCACGGCCCCATCTTGGATCTCTTAAAACGTTAATGTTAGGACTCCAATATGTCAAGCCTACCAAGCCAACGTTGTGCATGGCTCGTGCTTCAGTGGACGCCACTTGCATTCAATGCTATTCTATTCAATTCAAAGTCTTAATTGTCATCCCATAGATCCTTTCAAAAATAGTCTAGAATTGAAATTTTTGATTGGGCACTGGGTGCTGAAATGTATACTAATTAATAAACAATTAGTACTTACCTCTCCAATGGTTCTCCATAGAGCTTCATTAAAAGAAACAGATGTTAAAATGACAAGAGGGAAGCTCATTGCAGCAGACACGGGGCCTTCGAATTTGACACCAGGACCAACGTTAGACACTCCATGCAATGCCTCAGACCACCATTCATAATTGGGAACTCCAAGTCTCTGTATTCCAGTAGCAGTGTTTCCCATCTGGTTATATTTCTCAGCCAAAGTCAACCTACTTGCCAAGTCTTTTGCCCGCTCTACAAATGGCAATGATTTATCACAATGTGCCAGATCCTTCATATTCAATCCCAAAGCTTGAAATCTTAAAGGATCACACAGATATTCGGGAGACGCTACTGTAGCATATACAACCCATCCGAGTACAACAATAATTGCTAAGAACGCAGCCATATAACTCTAAGACATTATCAAACTGAATGACTAGCTTTTTCAAAGATCAAGCAATAGATTCAAACACACACCCAATAAACATATGGATGCTTTCCAATTTTTATGGTTTATGGTGGGCTCGCAATTCCAGTATCTTTCAGGATAAGGAAGTCCCTACAGTGGTAAAAACAGGTCTCACTGAAAAGCTTTCCAAAGAGTATAGTATGGAGCCAAAACAGAGGAAACAAAGAGTGTTTCTAATCATGCCACGGACTTGGACATTCCATGGGGATTCTTCAATGGCACAAGTGAGGGAGACCCACCTAAATGCAGGGTTGGGGTAGTCTTACACTTGAACCATAATCGTTATTTCCATATTCCGTATGCCCCTAGAAGGGGCACAAACACAAAAGCGGAGTTCACTGCACTTTGGAATCTTCTATACCTTGCTAACAGGAAGGGTATAAACAAAAATCAGGTTAAGGGAGATTCTAAAATAGTGATTGATTCGGCATGCAAAAAAACTGTGATGGAGAATGCATTCCTTTGTCCTTTGTTGCAAGAGATTTAAAACACTTTACAATTTTTTCAATGGACCTCCTTCAGACATGCCTACAGAAAGTTGAATCAAAAAGCAGATGAGATGTCAAAGGAAGCATAGACAATGCATTCTGCTTCTTTTGGCTTTATGAATTCAGGGATAGCCAAGATCCTGAGGCCATGGAGTTTCACCTTTAGTTTTTGATATTTTTAGCTAACAATTTTTCAATGGAGACTGTATTTCTTTTTAAGCCTATGTACCAAAAAATCTAAGTCAGTCCTATTTTGGGTAGCTTGTACTAGTTTTGAGTTAACGTATGAAGAAAATTTTCAGTTTTTTTGTAAAGTCTAAGTCCCATTTTAGGTAAGAAAGAAGAGTCTCGGAGCCAGTATGGTAAAAGGTCCGTTAGGGAAGTTTTTTTTATGATCAGTCCTGGGTGGACAGTAACATGTGTATTCATAAATATGAATGAATTTTTTCTTTTGGGTAAAGAAAAAGAAAAAAAAATAGTGACGGGCAGAAGAATTGAAGTAAAAATCCATACATTGGACAACAGTAGCTTTCCATTAAATTTTGGCACAATGGAAAAGTTAAAACACAATAAAATGAGTAAAAACATTTGAAAGGCAGAAAAGTAGTCTTGATGAAGAAAACCTACTTATACAGTAGAATGAGGAAATTTTAGCTAACATGCATCCGAGGGCCATTGTGAACCACCGTATTTGTCCCCATCCAATTCAAAAATACCATCATCATGGCCAACCTTCTACGAAATATCTGCCACCATAAAGACAAATGTATCTCTACTTGCATTACAAGTCCTAAACAGGATTTAGGAATTCTCTTATTGGATTTTCTCCATACTACTAGGAACTAAGAAAAACATTTTGGGTAGAAAACACTTAACTTCAGATATAAGTATCAACCAAACCTGTTTGACCAAGGAGCAACAGTATGGTATTCATGCCCATGAGTGTACTTCTGTCTAATTAGCATGTTTGAAAACCCCTTGTTGAAATATTGCTTGCTTAGAAACTAAGCAAGATTGAACGACAACCCATTCTCTATCCTAGAACTCCACCCTTTACAAGAGCTTCACCATAAAAATAAGTAAATATATACAAATTAAAGAAAGCCACGAACCAAAGTTTAATTGAACAAATTGTTCAACGGGAAAAAGGAAGATAGATAATTTTGATCTCAAGTTCTTAGCATAAGCTTGTTCAAAGAGGAGTTAATTTTGATCTCTAGTTATTTACGCATAAATTGCGAAGCAACATTTAAAAGGATCCCTATTTTCAGCTAGTAGGAAGAGTGATGTGTGATACACAGAACAGGTATTGTACACAAAATCTGGAAATTTATAATAATACCCGTTTTGTATTCCCTTCAATCATGCCCTTCCTTCGAACAGTGTCGACCAAAATTTCACGAGTGCTTGAATCAAGGATGAAGCCTTTCTCCATCATTTGATCCCAAAGTTTTCAAGCTTTGCTCAGCTTTTCTTCTTAGCAAAGACCTCCAATGACCAGACTATAAGTATGCTCATCTGGATAGCAACCACTCTCTATCATTTCTTCAAAAAGTTCTGTAGACATTTGAATAATTTGTTGAATTATTCACCGAGATTATCCTGATTACACACTATTTAATCTTCATGCATAATACATAACCTCTTCTACAATTGATCATCAATATGCGGAAATAGAAACAGTCGCATGCGCACATTAAAACAATAATCAAGCACACATATCAACACAGTATGTAATGGGGAAAGCATACAGCTGAAAACCCCCAACTATATGTATATTATAATGATAGAGAACATGTAACAATCATAGTACAATACTCCTCACAAGTACTCAGTACTATCTTCAATAGTTACACACAAACTAGCTCAGATCTGAACAAGTCACAGGTTCAAATCTCCTCCACTGTTTGCCTGCCTCTACTGCGCAATCCAAGATGAGAATGAATGAGATCCAAGTTCAAATCCCCTCAACTTGTACTGCGCAATCCTCATTGGAAATCTCAATCAATGTGTGTGAAAATCTCATGCACAAGTATAGTCACAACTGATAGCCACACTCGCCCTTTCACCCACATCTAACACTGGTCTCCACTGAACTGTCCATGCATTGCAGTTAACTGATGTGTTCTTTAGTTGATTTATGAGTTAATAATTAGTGAATTAATTAATAATTAATTCACACCACTCATCACTAGTGTATTTTTCAATTAGACTAAATACAACTAGTTCAACTAAGTTAAACCGAACACAACTCCACCAACTGTCTCATCAACTCCACCAAACTCTGCCACATGAGTTCTAACTGAAGTCAACCATGCAATATCTCAACTAACCCTTAGGAAAAGCGTATTTCCTTCTGTCAGCTGCATGTGCCACATCCAAGCATCAAACTGAAGTGCTCCAACAGGATAAGATAATGTTTATAGTCTAAATATTATCAAGGGTTAATAATATTCGACTGTTCTATTTTTAGCCCGGCAGTCTAAAAATAGATTCCGCCTAATGTCTAAAAATAGAGGTCCATATATTTTTACCAACTTGACCAATCATCCATAAATAGCATCCTGCAAATCATAGACCATGATCCATATGTCTAAAAATAGACATAGTCTAAAAATAGACTTTGCGACAAAAATCACTTGTGTGGCCCCCACCTAGTTTAGGTGATCACTTTCCAACTAGGATCAGGAAAGATGTTTCAGGATGCCTCCTTCACTATTTCTTGTTGAAATCTTCAACACTCCCTCTCAACAAGAAAGGACTGTCTTTGCATGCGACATGCAACTCCATGCATTCGCCCTGCAACCTTCACAAGCGCCATGCAACTCCATGCATCTGCTTTGCAACTCCTCTGAAACTGAATAGGCTCCAAAAAACTCAATCAGTCTGATGCGCCATGCAACTCCATGCATCTATCATCAAAGTCTTCGACTTCTGCTGGTACCAACTGCACATGTCATCAGGAACCACTACGTTATTGAACTCTTGCACCCATGCACTCTTGCACTTGCTGTCAACTCTGATCCGCGCTCCAGTATCTGACATTGTCACTTTGATCTGCCTGCATCAATCCAACTGATCATGATACTGCTGCACTGTGGGCACCTCGTAGCCAGGTTCAACTCATGAGATCCACACCATCTCATGAATCCTGCCCAGAAATCTCCTCTTGGGATTAATCATGTATGTCGCCCCACCTCTCACCTGGTGGTATAGCTGCATGCACTCCCTCTGCCCATCTAGCATGAAATTTCTCTGCATGAGTGGTTTCTTCCACTCCATGATCCTCATCTTGTGGCTGCTCCACATCCCGAGGTTCACTATTACCTACATGCAAAACTTTCTCCCTCTCAAGCATCAATTGCATGTTTTTCTTGCACTTCCCAACAGTAGGAAGCTCCATAGGCATCCCATCTACTTCAAGTCTTTTGAGATTCTTTGCTCGAATCCCAACCTTCTTGACTTGTCCTGTTGCCTTGTGCCGAAGGAAAACTTTTCCTTCACTTAAGACAACTTCATACCCTTTATCCTCTAACATTGCGACTGAGATTAAATTCTTCTTTAAACCTGGAACATGCACTACATCTTGTAAAAGAATGAGTTTATCTGACTCCCTCTGAAAGGTTATGGTACCAATTCCGGTCGCATTGTATCGTCCATTTCGCCCAACTCAACATGCAAGTGGAGATCTTTCTCCACCAAGTCACTAAAAATATTCACATCTCCTGTCATGTGAAAGGAAGTGCCACTATAAAAATACCACCCAGATCCCAATGCACTAGACACCATGCATGCGATCAATGAGAAGTCCAGCTCAAATTGTGAGTCGAGAGCCTCACCAGCTGCAGCTCCAGCAGCCTGCTTGTTCTTCTTCTTCTGTGGACAATTTGTGGCGTAATGTCCATGATTGTGACAGTGAAAACACTTCACTTTGGACATGTCACGCTCTTTACCATCCACACTGGATTGAGAAGAATTCTTCTTGCCCTTCCCCTTCATTTCTTTGGCAGCCAAAGTGCAATCTTCTTCATCAGATGCCTTTGATGAAGATCCATCCCTGGTACTCCGCCTTATCTCCTCTTGCACAAGATCCGACCAAAGTCGCTCCCATCCTGGCAATTTCTCTCGACCATTGACAGAGTCCTCATAGGAATGCCAACTCTTCAGAAGCCCAAGGAGAGCCAAGCTCACCAGGTCTTCTTCATCCACACTAACTCCTACACTCCCAAGCTCATCCCTGCAGTGGAAAAACTTTGTCAAGTATACCGGAAAAGTATCATTCTTCTCCATCTTTATTTTCCTGAGTTTATCCTTGAGCGCCAACTTCCTCTGGTCGCTCTTGCTTTGGAATAAATCTGTCAAGGCTTTCCACATAAAATATGGAGAAGCTTTTCCATGCAGGCTGGATACAATGTGATCCTTCACACCCTCCAACAGAATCCTTCGACATTTCACCATCTTCTTTTGCCACGCCTCAACTTGAGCAGCATCAATAGGCTTTGGGACCTCAGCATCTATGAACTCCTTCAGCCCGTTATCATCTAATACCACCTCCATTCTATCCTTCCATGCAACATAATTCGAACTACCCTCAAGGGCATACTCGAGTCGCAAACCGTTGAAAGACATTTCAACTCCGGCACCAAGAAAACAAACTGCTGCAAAATTCGAATTCCAAGCTCAAAACTCAATTGCTTCTGAATCTGTGAGAAAAAAAAATTTCTAGCACAAAGATCGAATGTAGGGGCGTTTACTGGATATATCACCTTTCAAGGAAAGGATGGATCCAAAGGCTACCTGGCCCGCTTACAGACTCTATCTACCCAAATAAATTGTAATCACTGTAATAGATCCGATGATCAATTTTCGCTCCGATACCATGTAGAAATTTTAATAATTTGCTGAATTATTCACTGATATTATCCTGATTACACGTTATTTAAGCTTCATGCATAATACATAACCTCTTCTACAATTGATCATCAATATGCGGAAATAGAAACAGTCGCATGCGCACATTAAAACAATAATCAAGCACAAATATCAACACAGTATGTAATGGGGAAAGCATACAGCTGAAAACCCCCAACTATCTATATATTATAATGATAGAGAACATGTAACAATCATAGTACAATACTCCTCACAAGTACTCAGTACTATCTCCAATAGTTACACACAAACTAGCTCAGATCTGAACAAGTCACAGGTTCAAATCTCCTCCTGCCTCTACTCGCAATCCAAGATGAGAATGAATGAGATCCAAGTTCAAATCCCCTTGGCTTGTACTGCGCAATCCTCATTGGAAATCTCAATCAATGTGTGTGCAAATCTCATGCACAAGTATAGTCACAACTGATAGCCACACTCGCCCTTTCACCCACCTCTAACACTGGTCTCCACTGAACTGTCCATGCATTGCAGTTAACTGATGTATTCTTTAGTTGATTTATGAGTTAATAATTAGTGAATTAATTAATAATTAATTCACACCACTCATCACTAGTGTATTTATCAGTTAGACCAAATACAACTAGTTCAACTAAGTTAAACCGAACACAACTCCACCAACTGTCTCATCAACTCCACCAAACTCTGCCACATGAGTTCTAACTGAATTCAACCATGCAATAGCTCAAATAACCCATAGGAAAAGCGTATTTCCTTCTGTCAGCTGCATGTGCCACATCCAAGCATCAAACTGAAGTGCTCCAAGAGGATAAGATAATGTTTATAGTCTAAATATTATTAAGGGTTAATAATATTCGATTGTTCTATTTTTAGCCCGGTAGTCTAAAAATAGATTCCGCCTAATGTCTAAAAATAGAGGTCCATCTATTTTTACCAACTTGACCAATCATCCATAAATAGCATCCTGCAACTCATAGACCATGATCCATATGTCTAAAAATAGACATAGTCTCAAAATAGACTTTGCGACAAAAATCACTTGTGTGGCCCCCACCTAGTTTAGGTGATCACTTTCCAACTAGGACTAGGAAATATGTTTCAGGATGCCTCCTTCACTATTTCTTATTGAAATCTTCAACAAGGTCAATAGCCTCACTTATTCTAAATGATTTGCAAAGCCCATTTATTAAAGCATTGTATGAAGCCACATCATGATTAATTCCCTTTCTTACCATCAGATAGTAGATCACAGGCCTGGTCACTCCTACCCATCCTGCAGAAGTGATTAATCATAGTGGTATAGGTAATCACATCAGGCGTAAAACCTTCCGTCCACATCTCATGGAAAAGCTCCTCTGCGAGGTCAGGATGACCTTCTTCAAAAAACCCATTTATCAGCGTCGTGTAGGTGACAATATCTGGAACAATACCTTTCTGTAACATTTCACTCAGTAGCTTATAAGCAGTCCCAGTTCTACGAAGTTTGAAAAGTGCATTAATAAGTTTGTTGTATCAAACAACATCACTTAAGCCAACAACCTCCGTCGTTTGAGATATTAGCAGATAGCCTTTTTCCAATTTATTTGCCTTGCAAAAGCCAACAATTAGCTCATTGTAACTATAGTTGTTAGGAACAATACCCTTATTTTTCATTTTAATAAATAGACTCTGAGCCTCATTCAAATGGTCTTCCTTGGAGTGATAGTTGATCAAAGTATTTTAAGTAACCACATCTGGAAGGCAGCCATTCCTCTCCATAAAGGCAGCAAGAATTTCAGCTTTGGACCCTTTGCCTGCTTTTCAAAAAGCGCCAATCAGGGCATTATATACAGAGCCTGGACCAAAGTTAGACACTCCATGCAATGCCTTAGACCACCATTCATATTTGGGAACTCCGAGCCTCTGTATTCCAGTAGCAGTGTTTCCCATCGTTAGCTTTCTCAGCCAAATTCAACCTACTCGCCAAGTCTTTTGCACACTCTGCAAATGGCAATGATTTATCACAATATGCTAGATCCTTCATATTCAATCCCAAAGCTTGAAATCTCAAGGGATCACACACATATTCGGCAGACGCTACTGTGGCATATTCAGCCCATCCGAGTACAAAAATAATTGCTAAGAACGGAGCCATATAACTCCGAGCCATTATCAAACTGAATGACTAGATTTTGCAAAGATCAAGAAATAGATTCAAACACACGCCCAATAAACAATAAATTCCTAGCCACTAGCTCAAAATTGGCTAGGCCTCAAAGATCAAGCAAGGCCCAGGGTCTTGAAACCCATGGTCCAGGCCCCCATCCGGCAGGAGGAGGAGGAAATTAGGATCCAGCAACCATATGCCAACACAAACCAGGCCAACCAGGGGCAAGAGTAGCAACGACGTCATTCCATGTTGGGTTTGGAAAATTCCACTCATATGACCAAGCACCTCCAAAAAAAACACGGCCTCAGCAGACCTATTCACCCATTTCGATGGTGGATCCATATGTGGCCGAAGGGTTGCTGGATTGATATGAGTAGACGCCTCTTTTCCAGACCTAGAAGAAGACTCCATTGTCGACTCCAGTCTAGAGGCAAGCTTTACCTTGCAGCCATACTAGATATTGGGGCAAATGTAGTTCCAAAACCCTCAAGCCTAGTAAATCGGGGCGAATATAAATCAAAATTGTCCAGACCAGTAAATGCGGAGGCGAATCCAACTTTTCATGTTTTATGCACTCTTATTTTTTTGGGCTAAAGCATAATAATTATTTATTTTTAAAATAATTTTGGGGCTAATTATACAAAACTATACAAAAAGTTTTTATATAAAAAATTCGCCCCAATAAAATATAAAACCCCTTAAATTTCGCCTTTGGGCTAAAATTCACCCCTAAAATTTTCCATGGTTGGAAAGACAAACGAGTCACACAGTGGACACCAGACTGATCCAACAATTGGAAAAGACTGATAATACCATTACTTGCACGATGGATCATTGGGTAGACAGTGTGATAGGAGGATTTGTGACTGAATTTGCGATCAATCAATTTATGTCCTACTCAGAAGCGGAGCAGAGGTTCTTCAAGGGTTTCTGTGGTAAGTTTCTAAAAAATTTGTCGTTACTGATTAAGATCTTATTGTGTGAAAAGAGTATCCTGTGTAGCCACACTGAGTGAATGAGCTTCGATCAAAGTGAGGGTACAACCTGCAACGGTAAGTACTACAGAACTAATCAAGAGGGAGGTCGATCTGTCTATAGTCCAGTGACTAATTTTGCTGTCCATAGCCCTCCATCGACACCGTCATCGAGTCCTTGTAGGGGCAAGAACTCACCTCCGCCACCACTGGAAGATGATATGACGTCACAGATGAAGTTACCCACCTTCAAGGGTGTGGGGGATGAAGATATGGATCAGTTCTGGTTTGTTACAGGGTCTGTATAAAATGCGCAGAGTTTAGTGAGCGACGCTGTGAAAAGAGCGCAGCTATCTCTTGCTTTTAAAAGAAGGGCCCTGGACTGGTACATGGGATACCTAGACTAGCATGCAAACACGAGTATTGAGGAAATTAAGAACGCCTTGAAGCAACAGTTCAAGAAGCCTAAGGCCTACTCCCAGATAGTAAAAGACTTGAAATATTTCAAACAAGGCCCATCTGAGTCTGTATGGGAAGCTGATCATCGATTGAAAAAAGTAATTAGGGAAGGAGGATTCCAGTATGATGACAGGAAGCATGCATAATGGTTCATTTCTATGTCACTGCCCCACCTACGCATACTAATGGGCCACCAAGACATTGAGTCACAGGAGAAGGCCTTGGAGATAGCAATGAAGTTGGAGGTTGCGCCACGAGATGAACCCCAGTTGGGTGTACAACAAATCCAAGGCCAGCTAGAATCAGTGCACATGGAGATCCAGAACCTGCGAAAGGAACGAGGAGCGGACGCTAGCCCTGACAGGTGGTGCATACGATGTAGGGAGAATGGCCACACCAAGGACAATTGTCCGCTATTAGCAAACTACATGCAGGCAGGAGGACCTAGCCCGCTGCGCCCTAGAGAAGCAAAGGGGCCGAGTAGGCTGACACTATGGTGTGATGACTGTCGTGTTGCAGCGTTGCACGACACCAACCACTACTCTTGCCTTGCTGCTTGTATTCCGGAGGTTAATCAGCAATGGTGCAGGTTTTGTAGGTTTGTGGGGCATGATGAGCATAACTGATGTACTTATGATCTAATGATAGACTGAGGAAACCTCTATAAGGTACAGACATATCCTTCATCACCAAGGACCCCTTTTAGTATCGGAGGCTCCCCCGTTAGGGGTAGGGGTAGGGGAGGGGGCCGAGGCGGAAGCATAGGTAGAGGAAGAGGCCAACTAATCTGTTATAACTGCGGAGAGATAGGTCACTTTTCAAGGGACTGCCTAAACCCTACGAGGCAATATTGCAGGTATTGCAGGCAGCAAAACCACGTGATTGAGGATTCCCCGATCGTGATAGCTAAGGTGCAAGAGAAATAGCAGACACATACGCAGAATGTGCAAAGGGTTATGGAAGAGCCTCAGAACGAGGGACCAGGTATTAATATCATAACCCGTAGTGGCCTAGCCATCGGGGGGGCGGAAGAAAAAGCTGCGGCTGAGCCTCTGATTAGGAAAGTGGTCAGAAAATCAGAAGGCCTGGACCTGTAAAAGGAAAGGGAGACCTTTATCACGGCTCAGCAGGATTTCACATAAGCAGCTACTTCGTAGGATTCGGCGGTGACCAAAGAAGGAGAAGGGGTCCGACCATTTTTACAAGCATGCATGAAACTGCTGCGCAACCAACAGGCCGTTGAGAACCTCCAGACACTATTAACCAGATGCGCAAATAAAACCAACCTGCCCCTGGAAGGTAAGGATGTAAACACACTGTACAAATACAAGAAACACACTGGTAGGGAAATGCGGCTCACCGCACAAATTAGGGATTACGAAATGGAAAAAGTTATTTTAGATCTAGGATCAAATGTGAGCGTACTGTTGGTGTCCCGTGTTTTGATAGTTTGGCAAATCAAAAGACAAGGCAACATCAGAACCAATATTTAGAGTTACAGGATCTAGTCCTCCTATTCTCAGAGAGGAATCTCTCAAATGTTTGTTTGCAAAATTTTATCTTGTGTGCTTATAGTATTGATTTTAGACTAGTTATTAAGTGCAGGTGTTTGTTTGGTTGGATTGAATTGGTACAACAAAACATGAAAGGTCTAGGAAACATACATAGAATGGAGAAACATCTGGTTCATTGGGCAATGGAGTCAAGAAAAGGTCATAGCAAACTCATCAAAGGATATGGGATATGAAAGGGAAAATCCAACTTGGCCACAAGATCCTTTTGTTTTTTGGGATGAGATGAACATTAATGATTTGGAAAGAGATGTTTAATTCTTAACAAAGGGAAATTTGGAAGCATAATTTAAAACAATAAAGAGCTCTTTGATAGACAGGGCTAACCATAAATTCTACAAATCACACCTTTAAGAAAATAATGACTTCCAAAACAACTTTTAAAATGAAATCTAAGATTCGGGGAACACCCTATTTACTCAAAGATTTTATTTCAAATGACTTAGAAAACATAAAAGTTTCACTGATAATTGCAGTTATAGAAGAGGGAACACCTAACACATCTATGATCACAACTATAAAAGACCTTTAAGCCAACTGTTTAAGTGAGGATAAAGGGCAAGATCAAAACAAACCTCTCTGATTCACTGTAAGCAAAGAACTTCAAAGGTAGACTTCAATAACAATTTTTAAGTGGCAGCAGACAAGTAGGGAAAACCATAAATCATGCTGAAACCAACTGTTCAAACTATTAAGGAAATAAACAAGCATGAAGACTAAAGATAAAGTTTAAAGCCTCTAAAATACTTCAGCAGAAGAAAACATAAAACAGTGAAGGATGAACAGGTCTAAGGTGCTTCTAAGAGTCATTTCTTAGCCTAATACTTTCTATCCTACTGTAGTAAGAAATTATGGAACATAATGAAAACAAGGGAAAAACATAAAACAGTTCAGAATACTTCACCAACAGCCAAGCTCATGGCTCCAATGATAGAGCCTTCTCAGGAACAAGCGTGCAACAACATCATCAAGACCTCCAAAACTTCAATTTGTTCTTCAACTTCAACAGACTATATATTTACTTCAAAGAGTTTCAGTATTACAACTTGTGATCAAACAACAACCAACCCCTCACTCATCTTCTGCAGGAAGTATATATAGCAGAATGAGGAGGTGAGATCCTGATAAAAAAGATATCCAATTACAATTAATACAGACTTTAAATGGCTTCTCGGCCCTTGGGGGCTTAATGAAGAGGCTTACAATAGGTGTCTTCTGTATTAAATGATTCACATAAAGATTTAAGCTCGGTGGGAGCTTAATTTGACCTTTGAGGCTCTGTGTCATGTTAGATTAACTCTGTAGATATTTTGTCATTAATTTTGTTCGCAGATTTACCCTTTAGCTCTGTTGTGAAGAAAATATTGGATTTCATGCAATAAGTTTGGCCTGCATTTGATTTCTTTGAGGCACATGTGTCCTTTGTGGTAGCTGAGAAGAATTGATTCTCTTTAACTAAAGCGGTGGAGCTTTCTGTCGGATAAAACACTCTGATTTTTCCTTTAAAATGTGTTTAAATATGGGGATTAGGCTTTTGATAGGCATCTTAGATATAATCCCCACAAACATGTCTTTTGATCCTCTGTTCTGGTGCATTCTGGTCTTCTATACTGATACTCTTGATTTGTGATTGACTTGCTGTGTCTTTCAAATGTGTAGGACTGAAATAGGAATCGAATGGCATCAATGCCTTATGAAACACTGATGAAACGTGCATTTAACACCTGTGAATGATTTCCTTTGACGAATTGAAGGTGGGAGGGTCGTCACCCTCAGCCTGCGAATTTTCTTCAGAATGGCGGAAAACCATTTAAACCCTGCAAAAATACAAACAACTATTACAAAATCCTACATATATAGGTTGACTGCTTCAAAGGACGTGTGGAGGGAGCGTGGATGTTGGATGGCATCATCCAACGGTCAGGATTTATCGGGAAAGATCGTAGAACGAGCGGTGGAGGTTGAAAGTAAAACAGAGGAAATCTGGGCGATGAAACGTGGACCGTCGATCTGCAGATCAGATCGACGGCGGAGGTTGATCGAATGTCGCGCCGGTAGCCCGGTTATCGTGCGTGCATATTCGACGAGCGATCGCCGTTGGATGGCCCGCCCCAGATCGGACAGCGCACGGCAATATCGTTGGGCGTCCACATACGAACGATAATGCGCGATGAGTAAGGAGTTTTGAAAAATTATAGGGGACGTGTGTCATGCGATGTATGGAATCGCTGGCGATCGGGAGAAAACCGCCTTTGCCCAAAGGTGGTGCGATGAATACCGCGTGGTTTCAGAAATCGGCTTGTGGAATGTGGGGACCACCGGGAGACGGACTCCGCACCATCTGATCTGTAGATCAGATCGATGGTGGGGATTAAACTAAAAATCGAACCGGCGGAAAAGTTTATAATTTAATTAAAAACCAAAGATTTAAAATAATCAAAGTTTTTAATACTTCGGCGGAGAAATATTTAAAGGTTTGGTGCCCGACTGCTGGGCCGAGGGTCATATAAAGGGTTATATGACCAAGGATTTATGCGGGAAAGGGCTAAGACCCATATATGTACAAAAATGTGGGTTTTTATGGTTTTCCAATGGTTTTCAAGGGAAATTGAGGGTTCCGATAAGGCAAAAAAGGAGTTTTCAACCTTGTCAAATGGGTTTTGATGAAGGGAAAAAGGAAAAAATGTAAAATGAGGGATTTTTCATGGGAGATGGAGGGATAGAAACTGAGGTTAGTTTTGGAAGAAGGGAAGGGGGGAAAATGTGCTTTGCAACAGTACTCTGGCTTGGAAATCAGCAGGATTTCTAAGTGTAAAAATGGGAAAAGCGGTGAAGTTCGGACAGAGGATAAGCACGACGCCTTCAAAAGTCTTCAAGAGCCAACAATTTTTAGCAATGAAATTTGTTCCTTTAAGGCTCAAAAAAGTTTCTAGCCAGCATTTGGTATAACGAATTTTCTAGCTAGCTAACAGTGGCTCCACCTGGGGATGATGCCTTCTTGAAGGCATCAAGAATTTCAGACTTGCTTTCTCTGGGAGGTTGATCACTTGCCTCCTCCATTGGGTTGCCTTCTTTTCTGTGGATGATCTTCTTTTGCTCTGAAACATATTTAGCAGTCATAAAAAACAATGGTTATTTCATCAACAAGCTTTCTACCTACCCAATCCTATTGATCTAACATTTTCTCTTCATTAGAGTGCACTTGGATTGGAAAACTCTTTTCACAAAATTTTATTCTTTTGAAAGCATAAAACTAATATAATTCTACTCCTTATTTCTCCCTGAACCCAGATTAAACAGTTGAGTTCAGATGCTTCTCTACCTATTTTACCATCTGTTGGGATTAAACTGTCCAACAGATTTTTATTCTCTAATTTCTACAATAGAAATTGAAAAAGGCATTCAAGTTAGGATTGGACTATCTATCTTGATGTTGTTCTATGGCATACAAGACAATCTGCACATACACATTTACTTTGCACAAAATTTTTAAAACAAAAATGGAAGGCTTGATATCTGAATTTTGAAAACATTTCCTTCCTCTTTTCTACAGCTCTGTTTTGATCTTTGTTTTGAGCTATCTTTGCTTTTCTTCTGGTTCAGGTTTTAATCTGATTAGAACCAGATTTTTACATCTTTTGACTCAGAATTTGAAACAGATTTGAGTCATTTTATCTTTGAAACTTTAGGTTCAGATTTTGAGCATATTTGAACTTTTCATTTCTATCCTAAACTATCTACTGATAAGCCAAGATTAAACAGTTTGGAAAATCGAATTCACTATCCTATCAGCAGAAAATTCAAAGCTAATTAGTCAAGGTTAGACTCTTTGACTAACTAGAAGTGTGTTTTTTAGGAGTGGCATTTAAGCTTGCACACTTTCAGAATTTGTTTCTCTTTTTTGGTATGGGGTTGTATACCTTTCTTGTTTTGACAATCTGCCCTCTTTTCTTTCTTTCTTTGTTTTTGTATTTTTGATTTTTCTAACTTTGAATGCAATGGCTAGACCATGATATTTATAATGAAAAATAAAATGCTTTGAAACTTAAGATTCTTGGCAGAATTAATGCTTGAGCATCCTGCCATTGACAGGACCTCCATATAGGTCTTCTCCATTCAATTCTTTCAAGAAAAATGCATTGTGACCCCTCTCAGCATGAATAATATAGGGCCCTTTCCACAAGTTCTCAAGTTTGCCATGTTTTCCCTTCTCTTATTTTTTTGAATCCCACTTAAGAACAACATTTTCAACTTGGAAATTGTTTGCCTTAGTCCTCTTATCAAATAGCTTCTTCATTTTTTCTTGGACTAACTATGTTATTTCATAGACTTCCTCTCTGGTCTGCTATAAATGGATTGTTTGGTTTATTCTTCTCTGCATATCATTTTCTTCAATCTACACTTCTTGAAGGAGTTTCATGACTGGAACTCCCAATGAGGTAGGAAAAACTACATCCATGCCATAAACTAACTGATAGGGGGACATATTTATTGATTTCTTTGTAGTTAATCTATCAGCCCATAAGGCATGAACCAGCTTACTGTACCATGATTTCTGATTTTGTTCTAACAGTTTTTTAATGATATTGATGAGGCTCTTGTTGGAAGATTCAGCTAATCCATTTCCTTGGGGATAGTAAGCAGTGGAATGGCCCAAGGTTATGTGGTATTTGTAGCATAAATCAACCATCTTCTTAGATTTAAAAGCAGCAGCATTGTCTTTTATGATTTTGCTGGGACAACCAAATCTGGATAGGATATTTGTTTCAAGGAACTTGATAATGACAGAGTCATTAGCATTGCTGGAGGGTATATCTTCTATCCATTTGGTAAAAAATTTAGTGGCTGTGAGGATCCATTTATGTTGAGCTGAGGAGGATGGGTGAATTTCCCCAATGAAGTCTAAACCCCATTGTTGAAAAGGTGCCTCAACTCTGATAGGATGTAATGGTAAGGGAAGAAGTTTTCTTTTGCCATAACAAATTTGACACTTATGGAAAGACATGACCAATTTTTGAGTGTCGGGCAAAAGGGTAGGCCAATAGTAACCAAATCTAAGAATTTTGTTTGTTGTGACCTCCAGTAGAGGTGACCTCCACATTCTCCATTATGCAATTCATGCATGATCTTTCCTGCATCATCTTCAAGTAAACATTTAAGCAAAATTCCAACAGCATTTTTCCAATATAATACTCCATCTAATATGCAAAAACTCAAAGCTTTTTGTTTCAAAAATCTAGCTTTAGTTTTAGACAGAGAAGGAGGGGTATTTAAATATAAAAGCACATAAATAATGTCAGCATACCAAGGAGAATTTAGAAATGTTTCTTCAATAAAAGGAGCATCAGATTCTTCTATTTCTTCCAACACATCTACCATGTTGATGTCTAGTGCTTGGAAGTTAGACTCAGCCATAATTTTTGCTAATCTTTGCCCTTTAACTAGTTTGGTGGGCCTAATTTCTAAGTCATATTCAAGAATAGTTGCAATCCATTTTCCCCTTTTACCATCAGGGTCTTGACTTAGAATGTCCTTGACAACAGTGTGTGGAACAAAAGCAATTATGTGAGAGTGTAAAATATGGACCCTAAATTCTTTTAATGCTTTCACTAATGCTAAGGCTTGCTTCTCCATGATGTTATATTTGAGAGGAGCATCTCTTAAGGCCCTACTAAAGAAAGATATTGGTTGTTATTGCCGAAAATCATTCTTTTGAAGTAAAACTGCAGCTATTGTATGCTCAAATGCAAAAGAAAAGATATAAAAGTCTTTGGTGAAATCTGGACTAATCAGGACTAGTGTTTGAGTAAGAGCTTGTTTGACCAGTTCGAATGATTGTTTAGCTGGTAAAGTCCATTTTACAGCTACATCTTTCTTAAGCATGTTTGTAATGTTTTTTAATAGCTCAGCAAGATTAGGAATAAACCTCCTTAGAAAATTAATCTTTCCGATGAAAGATTGCAATTCTTTGAGGCTCCTTGGATGGCTAATCTGCAATATGCCATCTATCCTTGTAGGGTCTATTTTGATTCCCTCTTCTGAAATTATATGGCCAAGAAGTTTACCTTCTTGGAGACCAAAGAGCGTTTTCTTGGGATTCAATGACAAGCCAAATTTCCTACACTTCTCAAAAACTTTTCTAAGGTGAATCAAATGTTCTTCATCAGTTTTTGAGAAAACAGTTATGTCATCAAGGTAAATGATTATGAAATAGCCAATGTCTTCAGAAAAGGCTATGTCCATGGCCCTTTGGAAGGTGGCCCCTGTATTCATTAATCCTAAAGGCATTTTGACATACATAAAGGTGCCCCAAGGTGTGGTAAAAGCAGTTTTGATTTGATCACTTGGGAGCACTAACACCTGGTTGTAACCTGAGAACCCATCTAAGAGGGAAATCCTTTTTGACCCAACTACCTTCTGAAGTATATGGTCCATTTTGGGTAAGGGGTAGTTGTCTTTTAAGGAGGCTCTATTTAAATTCCTAAAGTCAATACAGAGCCTGATTTCCCCTATTTTTTTTCTAACAGAAACTAAGTTTGATATCCACTCTAAAAATCTAATGGGTACTATGATTCCAGCAACATGCATCTTTTCAATTTCTGCCTTAACTAAAGGGAGTAAAAGAGGGTTTATTCTCCGCAGTTTTTGTTTAAAAGGCTTTTGATTTTCCTTCAAAGGGATTTTATGCTGGATGATGCTGGTATCATATGATTTTAGGTCTTTGTATCCCCAAGAAAAAACATCTTTAAACTCTTTGAACAGCTCTATATACTGCAATTTTATGTGTGTTGAGAGAGTGCTGGAGAGTTTAATCATCTTAGGTTCTGCTAGACTGCCTATGTTATGTTCTTCTACATTTGTTTCCACAGGCTCCATTCTTGGTTCTTTGGCTACATCGTTAAAATAAAAAAGGTGTTCTAAAGGTGCTAAACCTCTTGGAATTTTATCATTTTTGCAGTGTAAAACTTCCAAGTCTTCTTGGTATGCGTTGTCAGTTATCTCTGCTTCAAAAGGATTTTCATAGTGATTTATATCAGCAGTATATGTCATTTCAACTTCTGGGATTTGTTCAAAATATGAGCAATTTTCTTTATGGCCGGTTTCTGATATTGGTATGTTGAAATCATTTTCTGATTTCAAGAAATCATCTATGTGTTTGTCAGAATCAAACACTTGCCAGTGATCTTCGTTATCAGGTACAGTAGGCCTATTTTTTACTTTTACACTGAGCTTTTGATTTATTTCAGGTTTTTGGCAATTGCTGGCATTGAAAGCGAGTTCATTTGCTAGATGATTCAATTCTCTTGGAATGAAAATAAGTTCATACTTCTCAAAGGTTTTTAATAGATCAAGGGCAGTGTTTCGATATTCCCTAAGTCTTGGATTTCTAGCTGAGTATTCTCCTTTGATTTGTTTTATGATAAGTTCATAATCTCCCAAGATTGATATCATCTGGGCTTCTAACTTTTTGAGCAGTTGTAATCCTAGGAGAAGTGATTCATACTCAGCAATATTGTTAGTGCATGGGAAATCCAATTTGTATGAAAAACTCTGTTTTGTATTTTGAATCCACACACATTCTCCTACGCTTGTTTTATTACAAGATCCATCAAAATTTACTTTCTAAAGTATGCCATCTTTATTTTCATTTTCTTGTTGCTATTGATTGTTAATGTTTTGAATTTGATCGAAGGGAAGATTGGATTGTTGTGGTGAACTGATTGGGTCTATGTTTTCTTTATCTTGTTGAGTAATGTCATCTTCGTTATACAAGATAAAGGAATCTAAACTTGATTGAATAGAATAGATTGGAGAGTTTTTTGGTTTGTCTATGTTGCTCACCATGTACTTCATGTGAGATTCTCTGTATAGTCTTTTGTTCTGGTTAAAAACAGGGATGGTGGCATAAGACATTTCCATTTGAAGGCTTCCCTGAAGTTTGGCTCCCCAAGATCTTGATAAGAGCATGCCATACTTAGGGGGAATGTCAGCTACAACTATATCCATAACCAGACTCTTAGGAGGGATCTGAGCTAGAGTAACACACAAATCTTTGATTAAACCCAAACATTTGACTCGGCTTGGGTCAAAAGAATACAAATCTTTGTATGGTTTAGGAATCTCTAAGCCTAAGCTCTCCATTACCACCTTGGGCATCAGATTGTGTGAAGCTCCTGAATCTAACATGGCATTATGTAAAATTTTCTCATGTATGTTCAAGCTAACATAGAAGGGAGGAACAACCCCTTCTTGATATTTTCCTTCAACTTCTGGACCAAACAACAACTCAAGTTTGTCATCTGTCAAGTTTAAAGTGCCTGTATCACTTCCTAAGTTCAAAGCTTTCAAAACTTGGTTTTTGTACACCTCTTGGGTTACTAGTTCAGCTAGGGGGATGGTAATTTTTATCTTGGCAATCTCTCCCTCAAGGCTGAAAGGAATAATTGATTTGTTTGTATTTACATCTGTTTTTTCAATTGAATTCTTTTCAGCAACTTTGATTTGCTGAACCTTGTTTGGAATGGTAATTGGGACAATTTTATTAGGACCACTAGCTAAAGTGCTAAGGGTACTCTGTTCAACATTTGGCTGAATATTTTTGTCTTTGTTTAAGTCTGGTTTTTTGGCCAAAATGTTAGTTTTATCTGCTGTCTTTTTGTGCTGAGTTTCTATGTTTTTCTTGACAGTGGTATTAGTATTCTTATCCTTTAAGTTATCTGCATTCCCTTTTCTCCTAAGATCGTATTGTTTATGCACTTCCATAATTGCATTTTCAAAACCTAATCTATAGTCATCAGAATCTTCATAGGTGTTTGTATTTTGGTCATCAGAGAAGAATTCTTGTTCTTCCTCAGTGAGGAAAACATCATCTCCACTGTCTGATCCAATCAAGTTTACATGATCTTCTTCCAACCTTTCTAACTCCCTATCTTCCTCATATTGATCTACATAGTTTTGTTGGAAGGGAGGTCTAATCTGTTGGTCATTCTCGTTCTATTTGTCTTGATTGTTTTCTCTTCTATAATTCTGATTTCTATTTCGAGGAGTAGTTTGATTTTTATTTTCTTGTGCTTTCTTAATTATGCTCATCTCTTTCATCATTTCTTCCAACATCCTCTCCATTTTTTAGCTTGAAGTAGAAGGAGTGGACTCTTCTCTAAAAGACACTCTCTTCTCAGTTTTCATTCTTGCTCTCTTCTCCATCAAGTTGACTTCCACAGATAGAGCACCCTAGTTCATATCTTCCAGAGTTGCAAAATTTCTTTCTCTCAGCTGATAGGTCATGTCAGATTCAAACCCTTCGAGAAATTTATTTAAAGCTGAGCCCTATGGAGGTTTTAGTTCTGGGGAAAGTGCATTATACACACTATTGAACCTAGTGCAGTAAGCTTGCACACTTTCCCTAGTGTTTCTATGGAGGTTTTTGTAGTCAGAAAGGACTTGGAGAGGGTTTTTCTTTACTTCCCATTTGTTTAGGAACGTTTGATGGAAGCCTTGGAGATCATTAATACTATGGGGGGCTAAACCTTTGAACCATTTTATTACTTCTCCCCCTAGGCTCTGAGAAAATAACCTAAGCTTGACAGAATCATCATCAATTTCATTTTTGTCAAAGTGGTCATTCATTTTATCTACATGTTGTGATGCGGTTGTAGCATTGTTAGCATCATATAATGGAATTTTGGACTGATAGTCCTGTGGAAGATTAACTAATGGTACAGGAAGTACTAGGGGAGCATACCATGCTGCCATGATAGGTGGTGGGGGTGGATTTACAAGGAGTGGATTTATAACAGGAACAATGGGCTGAGGTGTAGTGGTTTGAATAGTGGATGAAGGGTGAGCAGAAGTGGATGGACCAAGAATAGACTGCTGAGCTAATCTTGGATGAGAGACACCTAAGTTGTGAATAAAGTGTAAGTTAGGAGGTTTTGTTTCTCTGCTACTAAGAGGTTCACTTATTTCAGGAGATGATAGTGAAGAATCAGAATATAACTGATCTAAATCACCAAAATACCTAGTTCTAAATGGATTTACTAAGTCAACTTGAGATTGTTGTAGAGCTGAAAGATTTTCAGGAACTGAATTAGCTCTCAAGGGTGATCTGAAAATAGTTGATAATTTTATCTTAGGAGACTTCCTAAGGATACTTTCAGGGTTGTCAACTATTCTCGGTGGGTTTGGGTCAGGGTAGGCTCTAGTATGAATCTTTCTAGGAGCCACTATGCTATGTTTTTCAAACCTGGTTAGAAAGAGATTTTAACCAAATATGACAATCTTTTAAGAGGCTAACTGATCTTTTCAGAAGAAGGAAAATTTTAATCTTAAAGCCTTCTAGCTGAGCTTGTATGATGCTATTAAGACTTGGGGTCTTCCCAGTGGAGTCTTAAGGTCTGTTTTTAGGATTGTGGAGTCGCCAAGTGGGAATTTTTAGCTCTTTTGGAGGTAAAAAGGTTTTATAGTCCACCACGAAGTTTATTATGAAGCCAAACTGAAATTTTTTGGGTTTTTCTGAGGTATTTTGGTCTTATAGGTTAAGAGAGTGTTCTAAATCTGATTTAACACTTAGCTAGGGTGTCAAAACGTACAGAGTTTACTCTTATGGCTTGGTAACTGAAAACTTCAAGGTTTGACAAGGCTTTATGAGAATCCTAAGAGTTACTTAGTTTTTCACAGATTCAAAGGTCCTATCATGATTACCATTATGCTTGGTAGTGATTGAAAAAGGTTACTTATGTTATGCTAGACAGTGAGTGTTACGTTTTCTTAAGATTTTACTCAGTGTCCCACCGTGATCGCCATTATGTTGGTGGCGATGAGGTGGCTGATACTCACTGGATAGTCTTTGAAAATAAGGGATTTATAGAGTCCTAAGGGGTAATTAGATTGTCACTGACTCAGAAACGTCCCACCGTGATCGCCATTATGTTGGTGTCCCGTGTTTTGATAGTTTGGAAAATCAACAGACAAGGCAACATCAGAACCAATCTTTAGAGTTACAGGATCTAGTCCTCTTGTTCTCAGAGAGGGATCTCCCAAATTTTTGTTTGCAAAATTTTATCTTGTGTTCTTATATTATTGATTTTAGACTAGTTATTAAGTGCAGGTGTTTGTTTGGTTGGATTGACTTGGTACAGCAGAACATAAAAGGTCTAGGAAAGATACATAGAATGGAGAAACATCTAGTTCATTGGGCAATGGAGTCAAGAAAAGGTCATAGCAAACTCATCAAAGGATATGGGATATCAAAGGGCAAATCTAACTTGGCCACAAGATCCTTTTGTTTTTGGGATGAGATGAACATTAATGATTTGGAAAGAGATGTTTAATTCTCAACAAAGGGAAATTTGGAAGCATAATTTAAAACAATAAAGAGCTCTTTGATAGACAGGGCTAACCATAAATTCTACAAATCACACCTTTAAGAAAATAATGACTTCCAAAACAACTTTTAAAATGAAATCTAAGATTCGGGGAACACCCTATTTCCTCAAAGATTTTATTTCAAATGACTTAGAAAACATAAAAGTTTCACTGATAATTGCAGTGATAAAAGAGGGAACACCTAACACATCTATGATCACAACTATAAAAGACCTTTAAGCCAATTGTTTAAGTCAGGACAAAGGGCAAGATCAAAACAGACCTCTATGATTCACTGTAAGCAAAGAAATTCAAAGGGAGACTTCAATAAAAAAATTTAAGTGGCAGCAGACAAGCATGGAAAACCATAAATCATGCTGAAACCAACTGTTCAAACTATTAAGGAAATAAACAAGCATGAAGACTAAAGAGAAAGTTTAAAGCCTCTAAAATACTTCAGCAGAAGAAAACATAAAACAGTGAAGGATGAACAGGTCTAAGGTGCTTCCAAGAGTCATTTCTTAACTTAATACTTTCTATCCTACTATAGTAAGAAATTATGGAACATAATGAAAACAAGAGAAAAACATAAAACAATTCAGAATACTTCACCAACAGCCAAGCTCATGGATCCAATAATAGAGCCTTCTCAAGAAAAAGCATGCAACAACATCATCAAGACCTCCAAATCTTCAATTTGTTCTTCAACTTCAACAGACTATATATTTACTTCAAAGAGTTTCAGTATTACAACTTGTGATAAAACAACAACCAACCCCTCACTCATCTTCTGTGGAAGTATATATAGCAGAATGAGGAGGTGAGATCCTGATAAAAAATATCTCCAATTACAATTAATACAGACTTTAAATGGCTTCTCAGCCCTTGGGGGCTTAATGAAGAAGCTTACAATAGGTGTCTTCTATATTAAATGATTCACATAAAGATTTAAGCTCGGTGGGAGCTTAATTTGACCTTTGAGGCTCTGTGTCATGTTAGATTAACTCTGTAGATATTTTGTCATTAAGTTTGTTCCCAGATTTACCCTTTAGCTGTGTTGTGAAGCAGATATTGGATTTCATGCAATAACTTTGGCATGCATTTGATTTATTTGAGGCACATGTGTCCTTTGTGGTAGCTGAGAAGAATTGATTCTCTTTAACTAAAGCGGTGGAGCTTTCTGTCGGATAAAACACTCTAATTTCTCCTTACAGATGTGTTTAAATCTGGGGATTAGGCTTTTGATAGGCATCTTAGATATAATCCACACAAATCTGTCTTTTAATCCTCTGTTCTGGTGCATTCTGGTCTTCTATACTGATACTCTTGATTTGTGATTGACTTACTGTGTCTTTCAAATGTGCAGGACTGAAACAAGAATCGAATGGCATCAATGCCTTATGAAACACCGATGAAACGTGCATTTAACACCTGTGAATGATTTCCTTTGACGAATTGAAGGCGGGAGGGTCGTCACCCTCAGCCTGCAAATTTTCTTCATAATGGCGGAAAACCATTTAAACCCTGCAAAAATACAAACAACTATTACAAAATCCTGCATATATAGGTTGACTGCTTCAAAGGACGCGGGATTTATTGGGAAAGATTGTAGAATGAGCGGAAAAAAGATTAAATCTAAGCCGTTGATCACGCAGAGATCGACGGTCGGGAGTGGAGGTTGAAAGTCAAACAGAGGAAATCTGGGCGATGAAACGTGGACCGTCGATCTGCAGATCAAATCAACGGCGGAGGTTGATCGAATGTCGTGTCGGTAGCCCGGTTATCGCGCGTGCATCTTCGACGAGTGATCGTCGTTGGATGGCCCGCCACAGATAAGACGGCGCACGGCAATATCACTGGGCGTCCGCGTACGAACGATAATGCGCGATGAGCAAGCGGTTTTGAAAAAGTACAGGGGACGCATGTCACGCGATGTATGGAATTGCTGGCGATCGAGAGAAAACTGCCTTTTCCCAAAGGCGGTGCGATGAATACCGCGTGGTTTTGGAAATCGGCTTGTGGAATGTGGGGACCACCGGGAGACGGACTCCCCACCATCCGATCTATAGATCAGATCGACAGTGGGGATTAAACTAAAAATCGAATCGGCGGAAAAGTTTATAATTTAATTAAAAACCAAAGATTTAAAATAATCAAAGGTTTTAATACTTCGGCGGAGAAATATTTAAAGGTTTGGCGCCCGACTGCAGGGCCGAGGGTCATATAAAGGGTTATATGACTAGGGATTTATGCAGGAAAGGGCTAAGACCCATATATGTACAAAAATGTGGGTTTTTATGGTTTTCCAATGGTTTTCAAGGGAAATTGAGGGTTCCGATAAGGCAAAAAAGGAGTTTTCAACCTTGTCAAATGGGTTTTGATGAAGGGGAAAAGGAAAAAATGTAAAATGAGGGATTTTTCATGGGAGATGGAGGGATAGAAACTGAGGTTAGTTTTGGAAGAAGGGAAGGGGAGAAAATGTGCTTTGCAACAGTACTTTGGCTTGGAAATCAGCAGGATTTCTAAGTGTAAAAATGGGAACATCGATGAAGTTCGGACAGAGGATAGGCACGACGCCTTCAAAAGTCTTCAAGAGCCAACAATTTTTAGCAATGAAATTTGTTCCTTGAAGGCTCAAAAAAATTTCTAGCCAGCATTTGGTATAACGAATTTTATAGCTGGCTAACACGTACTACCCAAGAAAACATTGCAATGCATGGGAGAACCCAAGTGGGAATGGTCCACTATCCAATTTCCAATGGCCAATCAGCAGAATATCATACCATTAGGAAGGTTATTACAGATTGTAGTGGATATTGCAGGAGTCAAGGTACGATCCAAATTTGAGGTCACTCAAATTGTGGAAGATGCAAACCCTTACCCTGCGCTCCTAGGGTTAGCTTGGGCTATCGACATGGGTGGCATTATCAACTTAAAGAAGAGGAGCATGGTATTTTAGAACAAAGGGGTACGAGTGATAGTCCCCTTAGACCCCGTAGAAGGAGAAAGGTACACAGAGATGGTGCGTATCGATGAGGAGGTAGATCAAATCTAAAAGTTAACTATGTAGGATGAAGATTGGATCAACCCTACGACTGATAGTATGCTCTGCTGGGAAAAGGATAGAAACTATTTGCCTGACTCCGACGAAGAACTAGAAAATTGGAAAAACCGGTTGCACAACGTATCTGCACTGCGATGTCTCAGGATTACAAGGGATTTCCAACGTATCTCCTCAGAGGTACGATATCTACCCTACTTTGATAGTTCTGGTAGCATTAAGGAAGTTTTGCAAGCATTCGAAGCCGAAGTTCCAAAGGAACGAAGTTTATGGGCCCTTAGTCTCGCCCTACACGCAGCACCTGCAAAGTGGTGGGATGAGGGTAAGACAACATTCCAGGAATGGGGGGCATGTCGGACTATGTTACTCTTGCGCTTCAACCCTCTGGTTCACTTATGCAGGGAAAAACCCAGACTGGTAATCCAAAGTAGCGCAGACTTGCACGAGATAACTTCCGATGGTAGGAAAGGGCATGTGAATGATAGGTGCATCCCCTACGGAAACTCTCTCAAGACGATGGATACTATGGAAGCTGCGGATCTAACAGCACATATAGCTATGAAACAACTGCACTCGTTCCTCTGCTTCGCGTGCTACTACAAAAAAACCAGGCAGGAGTATGCATGGATCACAGCGCCTCTAAAAGAACTGTTTCGTAAGGCCATTTTAGTTCGCAGGGACGTTGGGTGTCAGGGGAGTTTCACACTAGCAAAGAAAACAATAGGCCCACTCAGAACGTAGATGGAAGGTTGGATGGACCACCATGCGCATAGGAGGCCCGTTGAATGCACACAGGTGTGCTGGGAGTGCAGGGTTGCATTGAGTGCACCAGAGCCGCGAAAACTAGCCATTGGGACAGTCAAATCAAGTAAAATGCCAAATCTACCATTGAATGGAGCGGTCTGCTGGCATTTAATGAGGAAATTACGGGAGATTTTTTACCGTTTACATGATGGTAAGTTCCAAGTACATCTTGCCCAACTACTGACCACTCGTGCTAGCTATAAAAGGGGTCGACCAAACCAAACAAGGGTTCCGTATCAGTTGTATAGCTTGTACTCGGCATATCTTGCTATGACGATTTGGTGCTACAAGACGCTCTGTGTTTATAGTATCTCCTTCATGTCCGAACAACCTACCCCCTCGGACAGTAGCAACCCAAATTTTTTTTTCGTGCCAGGATGACAGCTACAAACCTTGCTGAGCCTTCTGAACCAATGACCTCGGTGGAACAGGGGACTGAGGAAGTAGTGGAAATCGAGTCTAAGGTAGAAGAGATTCTCTCCACGCTAAGCCCAACCACGAGAAAAGGGAAATAAAAGGCACAGAGCTCCGGAAAGCCCCCGAAGCCCATGAAATGGGTTACACGAAAGCCGCGAACTTCCCCGCGAACCGCAAAATCCCCAATGGAAACTCGAGAGGAAGCACAAACTGTCAAGACAATTCACTGGTTACCTCCCTTTGTTCAACCATGAAGGACATCAACACGCACACTGAAGAATATTGATGACTTGGTCACTTACGTACAGATGCCGCTAACCCCAGGCAAGGTTCCCATCATTGGTGAACCTGTTGGTAAGCTTCATGAGGTCAAGTTTGATGATCACGACCTAGCCAACTTCAAAGCGTTCCTTGAGCTAGCACCTACGCTATACCTCGACACAATTCATGACAAAAATGGAGTTACAGTCGTCCCCCAGTGCTGGGTGCGGGGGTTAGCCAGGTCTGGGCTCTTGAACTTGCTCAGGATGCCCCATTTTGGTCATTACAATATTACGGACTGGCTTGCACGGCGGTTGCTCGCCCTAATTCAAGAAGGCTTTCTATGGATCCAGGACAGAACTCATATTAATGTTGCGCTGATTCATAGGATTACTGGTCTCCAGATGAACGGACCAATCCCTCTGGAGCAAGTGGGTAAGAAATACGAAGCCGAGACTGTTGAATTGATGCGGAAAAAATACAAGGTGGAGAAGAACACCCGAGGGTTTATCATCAAATCCATCAATGATCCCACTACGCAGTTGGGCACGATGTTTCTAGTGTGTAAGTTGATGCGAAAATGACAAGTTGCCACTGTCCTCGCCTACGTGATCTAGCTAGCAGGCCAATGTGTGGAGGGAGTCTGTTTCAATTGGGCTCAGTAATTATGTGACAAATTTTTGGCCAACATTCGTGAATCCCAGGACTTAAAGCACGCTTTTTGTTACTCGTGTTTGTTGTTCCTCATCATGTTTGTCACTTGGGAAGCTCCTATAGAGGCTGTCCTCCCTGAGCTTACCTCAGATATGTGTGAAGGAGCCTGCTATGTGAATTTGTGGAACTCCAAGGATGTGCAATGCATAGAGGACAATCAAGTCTTTTGGGTCCTCTTCCAGAGTAGCGTGGCAGCTGCCATCAACTCTCACCCACGTTTATCACCAACACTCTACGAAAAGTACAAGTGCATTGCAAGCTTTCAGGTGACCATGCACAATATACAGATTCAAAGCCGAAAGGAGAAAGCTTGGACCTCGCTCTCTTATATGGTCGCGGACAAGGAAATTGACAACGTTATTGCACTCTGGCCCCGCAGTGGAAGATTGGCTTCAAGACCAGAGCGCAAGGCCCCAAAGATGCCAGCACCACACAAGTACTTCCTCCTGTCACTAGTAAGGATATTGGGGGATCCAGTAAAAGTACCGGGAAAGACACAGAACCAGCTACAAATAAAGATGTGCAGCAGAAGCGGACTGATGAGAAGGATGCCGAAGGAGCCACACAGAAAGATTCGCAACTCGACTTAGGGACAGACGAAGGGGATGCATCCCCTTGTGGAATGAACCGCATAGGCGAGCCTACCAAAGGACCCCAGAAGAAGCAGTGCGCTCAGAGGACAGAGCACAATCAGACTATCACCTTGACTGACGGAGACCTTGAACAGATTGCTGATGCAATCTCTCTAGCCACGCAAGATCAATGGGAGGCCCTTGAAGAACAACAGAAGGTTTCTTTTGTCGCATTACAGGCCGAGCTTCATGAGTTGCAATTAAAGACAGACACACTGCACACCAGTGTGACTTTAGGAATAATTCTGCAAACCACCAGCAGTGCTCCGCTTGCAACAACAGAAAGTCGCCTCTGCCTTTTTCCTGGCGCTGCCCTTATGATCAGGCCGCCCGACATGAGCATGTAGGTCCATAGTTGCCAGGAGGTCCAGCTAGACTTAGCCAGACTACCCCAAGATGCTTTGCAGGGACTCCACTCAAGTATATTCTAGGATATTCAGCACCGATACCTACATATTCACCAGAAGCTGGGCGTGGCTGAGAAAACGATTAGCAAAAGCAATGTCGCAGCTGCCCTGGCCACCACACAGCAGAAGGAGCTCGAAAGCCTCATTCACCAGCTCTGCACAGATGTTCCAGTATAGATTCCAGCTATTGCTATGCCCCAAGAAAAGGTGGAAGGGTTGGTCACTGCATTGAAGGCATCTCGAACAGAAGTTGTGGAAGTTAAGTCACGTATGGAGTAGCAGATTGCCGATCTGCAGGAAAAATTACAACCCGAAACACCTCCAGAGGTGCAGGCCCAGCGATCTGCACTGGTCACCGCTGCTACGAACATCATCATAGGGCAGATCGCGCAGGGTGCTCAACTACAGAATACTTCCATGCAGCTGTGGACCAAGGTCCAATGCGATCCACTCCTATGTGAAATAACCCAGACCCTGCGGCAGAAAGAGGAGACGTTTGCCACGTTAGAAGCCACCCTGCCCACATTGGTTCCTGCTCAGCACTTGGCACGATTACAAACCAACCAATAACTCCAAGCTGAGATAGAAGTGCTTCAACAGAAGAATAAGGGCCTCACCGACTGCCTAAATCCTTGGACAATTGATGCCCTTAGACTGTCGCAAGATGTTGATGTAGCAGCAAAACAACTCAACCAGACTCTGGAAAGTGTCACTGCTGCGACGGAAGGCCCGATTTCACAGAAATTGGTTGACATTGCCCAGAATTCTACTGCCCAAAGCGAAGCCATGCTGCCCCCATTGGTCGAAGCGATCAAGCTGTTGCAAGCGTAGGGGGAGACCCTGCCACCTCAGTGACTCGGGACAAGTCACAAGATTATGTTGGGGGACTGTTGGAACAGGGTCTCCTACAAAGCTATGAATCTGGTCCATTTTGTATATTTTTTATTATATTTAGTCTAACGCAGGGGTTTTGAGGTGGGTCAAAGCCCCTAATGCATTGTAAGCGGGTCAAGGGTAGACCAAGAGTCTGCAAACCACGGTTTGCGGACCATTGGATGCGTAGGTTAAAGTAGTATATATAGTTGAACCTTTTTTAGTCGATAGGTAGGAAAGGAATAGAGATTGAAGCGAAGTACGAATTTCTAGATCTGGGTGGGTTGTTTGGGTTAAGACTCCTGCTAGCTGTGTGCATGAAGATCCTCTATCCTGCTGTGTGTGGACCCTGCTAGTTGTGTACGCAGGAGGTATTCAGGGAATGTAAGAAGATTTTGATAAGTAATATATGAAAAGTATTGCTGAATCATATGATGTTATCTGGAACTGTTATGTTATGATTGCTACGAACTAAGATTGTCTGATTGAGCTACGAACTTGTCTGTTATCTTTTTGGTATGAAAGTAGTTGCATGTAATATATTATTGTGCTTATATCTCTGTTAATAAACGCAAACCATCTGTGTTGACAATACTGGCTGCGATTATGCTATTTTATGGTTGTAATTGATGATACGCACGTGGATGCAGACCTACTAGGAAAGATCTGATAAAACTATAGTCTGGTTACGTTCTAGAACCCTGCGAATCACCCTTCTGTGTAGATCTGATAATTACAGACTTGTGTTATTACCTCCTCTCTCTCAGGGTGCGGAAACCTGGTTCCAGCACCCTCCCATACTGCTTCGGGTGAGACTTTGACCTGCGCAAGCAGGCCATTGCCAAAAGGGCTAGTAGTATAGGGGTTTGTTGGCAAACCTTCACCTCCGAACCTGGGTCAGGACCCCTCGAGCCAACATTATGCGAACAAACTAAAAAACGAATGGGCACAACCAAAGAAATAAAATTAGCAAATCACAGCAAAGGAGTTGTTAGGACTGTTGGATCTGAGATTCAATCAATGACGGATATTGAATCACATCATTGCATTACAAACCCTTCTTCATTTTATTTTCCTTTAAAAACATTAAACTTCACCCATTTCTGCCTTTCCGCTTTATATTCCTACTTTACCTTTTTCACCGCTATATCATTGTTCTACCTCCTCTTTCTCGATTTCCCCAGTGCGATTAAAGTGGGGCCATTCTCCCTGACACATCACCCTTCCCCCACCATCCATCGCAAGATTGCAACTTTACCTGTTCAACCAACATTTCGCATCGCAAACATTATAACTTACTATTTGAAGCACCCGTAATGTATTTTATTTAACTTGTGATGCGGTTGGCCCCACCATAGCAGCTCTGCCCCCGCTTCAAGCTGTTTGAAATACATTGATATATCATGAAACCTCATAAACGTTTCCTTACCATAGAAAAGATTCGTCGCTTTATACCTTTGTCGATGCGGTGGGCTCCATCTTGCCACATCATCCTCCAATCGGCGCACATCGCACTTCGCATCTTTTGGAGTTTACCTTTGCTGCTAAATGTTAAGATTTGTGATATGCGGGCTGCGCTCTAGTCCCACCTTACCTGCCATGTCACCTTCGTACTTCGCATCGCATGGCTGATTCCATTTCTTATAACTTAAACTGTAAAACATGTGATGTGCGATTTTCTATGGACGCAATAAGGTTAAGAACTAAAATCTAAACATTTTCAGGTCCGAGAAAATAGGTTTTTTACAATGTTTTTTTTTAAAAGGGTCAAGTCGGGCATATGAGGTTTGAACATCATTTTATGAAGAAATAAGGTTAAAAGCAGTCGAAAGGGCTCGGGTAGAAAAGAGACACCGAGGGTCAAGTCGGGCAAGACATTTTACCAAACTTGTTATGTTATAATGGCATAAAGGACTTCTGGTGCAAATAAGCCCTGACAAGGTGTGTAAGCAAAGAAGGTCGATTTGGGCACAGGGCGTCCACACAGAACTATTATGGTACACTAGAAGAAGCAGAAAATCAAATAAAACACATCAGCACCATCACCTGAAAAGTGGCCATCACTACACAAATTTGATTACCCAATGTCGGTTTTCTAAAGAGCAGGGCCAGATGTCAGAGCCACCACTGGTTACCTCTTCATGACCACCATAGCCACCTCCAAGATTATTTTTTGACCTTCTGAGGATCCACTAAAGCATTTGGATCTACGAATATTTGCCCAAAATTAATTATACAGGAGGTGTCTTTGTCAGAGATTTATGATCAGACCTTGCATGGCCACATTTGTCCATTTTCTGTTAAATTGTAATCAATGAAAGGTTTTCGAGTAAGATATGGAAACCGACTTAGTTTTAGATAAATATTTTTTTCCTTAGCAGTATGAAGGGTTGGAGGTTGGAAAATTGGACCCTGCTGAAACTTGCATTGTAAGAAGTGTTGGAGCACTGTAACTGTTTGAGCTGGGCATCAATAATAAGAGACTGTTCACAGAATTCTTGAGCTATGTTAATGTTGATTTTTTCCTCTGTATTAATTTTTTTCCCTCTGTGTTTTCATGTTGTGCATCAATTTATCTGATTTCAAAACAAAAAATTTAGATTAAGATTTGCTAAGAGAGCATCTTAATTATGTTTGTGTTTGTTATCTTAATGTTTTCCTCTGAGATCTGAATGCAGAATTCAGAGATGGTCTACTCTGCATTTACGTTGAACCTTACTCTCCTCCTCCTTTTCCATTTCACACTGCTAGTAAGATCCAATCTACATAGTTCGCTTGCCCTATTAATGCCCTTGAAAAGTTGATGCACAAGTCAGCCTTTTATGACTCCATAGCCCAATGGATTAGCTTCTGCAACTCTGTCTGTCCAACCACCCAATCAATCAATCAAACAAACCTCACATTTTTATAACTAGCCTAATATCAGCATTTATAATTATCAAGCTAAATCATAAAAAAATAGAGAGCCCTCTCGAGTCTAGGAAGGCTAGGTCCTGGACTCGAAAGTGGTTTGATGTTGTCCTCTGTCGATTGTTCTTGCCAATCTTACAAATTACGGAGTGACAACATAAATTTGTAAGATTGGCAAGAAAAAATGACAAAGGATAGTATCAAACCACTTTGGAGTCTAGGACCTAGCCTTCCTAGACTCAAAGAGGGCTCTCTCTATGTCTAGGAAGGCTAGGTCCTAGACTCCAAAGTGGTTTGATGTTGTCCACTGTCGTTTTTTCTTTCCAATATTACAAATTATGGCGTGACAATAGATTATTCTTCTTCCAAAATTTCTGGATCGTCTTGGAACACCTCTTCCTGATGTGCCTACGATAAGTTCTCATGAATCCCTCATTGTCGCTGAAATGTGAGGAGGTGATTTCATCATCAATTGTTGGTGGGTCGTTAGTTGTTTTGGAGCATGCCCAACTTCCTTCCTAACATATCTGAGTCTTTCATGACGAGGAAATTCCTCGACTTCGATGGGGTTTACGATGCCTTGGCCATTGATTCCGAGGCCCTTTCCCCGATATCCCATTTTCTTTAGCAGTTTGGATCCGATTCTTGTAGTATTTTTTTCAAACACAGCGAAATCATCATCACGAAAAAGTACATGAAATTGAATGGTTTATTTTTACCTCAGTTTGGTTATGTTGTAACTTTTCCAAGGCCTCATCCTTAGATTGTAATTGGTGTAGTAACCTTTTCTTTTCTCCCTTTGATTTTTGTAGGAGCCTCCTTAGCTTCATATTCTCTGCTTGGATTCTTTGGTTGGTCTCCTCAAGTTCTTGGATTCCTACCGCAATGAGCGTCCTTTTCATCTTTGGTACAATGTCTGTTGAAATTTTTGTTTCATTGCCCGAATTGGAACCCAATTCTATGTGTCCTCCTACTGCGATCCCTGTTGAATTCAAACAAGAAATTGTAGCACCTACACTAGTGTGGGACCAATAGGTCCTAGCAGCACCTACACTAGTGTGGGACCAATAGGTCTTAGCAGCACCTACACTAGTGTGGGACCAATAGGTCCTAGCAGCACCTACACTAGTGTGGGACCAATAGGTCTTAGCAGCACCTACACTAGTGTGGGATAAATTTGATGCAGTGTCTATTTTAATTTTCCCTTAATTAAAATGGACAATAAAATGTAATCTTATCTCATAATCACTTGTAATAGTTAACTAAGTGTGATAAACTTAGTTAGCTCATGAATTTCGAGTTGAGGGTAGTTGGCGAGGCATGCAGAGTAATTATAGTTGTAACAGAGTTTGAAGTGCAGTTGGTGCATTAGTTAATGCATGAGAAATCAGTTAACTCAATCTAAGTGAGTTAAAGTAAGTTGAGCTAGTTGTAATTGTTTGTTGCACTAGTGAGAGATCAAGTGAATTAAATATTATTTAATTCACGATCAGTGATCTAACATGAAACTGATGATTTACTATTATTAGTTGCATGCATGTTAGTTCCAGTGGACACCCGGTTGATACAAAGGTGAAAGGGATGTTAATTATCAGTTGTAGGATTATTGGGTTGCACACATGCAACCAAACACACATTGGATTTCCCATGATCCTTGTGAAGTTTAGGAAGGCCAAAAATCCTAAAGAATAGGGATTGCATTCATCAGGAATTGTGAAAGCAGGGAAAGTTGTTTAGAGGCTAAGAATTGGCTAAGTGTTAGTCAGTTTTTTCCAGGACAGTGTGAGACAATTAGCTGAGTGCTAGAGACTCTTGTGAGAAGAGTGCATTGTAATTGTTTCATGTTTCCATGTTGAATATAAAATAGAATATAGTGGGTTTTTGTGAAACATGCTTTCCCCAGGAAATTATATATGTTGTGGTTTGATTTTATTCTTTCTTTTCTTCATGTGATTGGCGATTGTGTTTAAATTCTACAATTGATTTGTAGAAGCGATTCAGTATCTAGCTTTAGTACATTATTAGATAGGATTAAATCCATGATATACATATTGTTTGTATAATTTCTAGATGGTATAAGAGCACATGAAATCACTATAGTGGAGGAGAAGCTTATTTTGTAATTGAATAGAATTAGAATTTTCAGAAGACTTTCTTGGTGCTACAAGTGATTCAGGATCGAAATGGCTTTCAATGGCTTGAGATTGAAGTATGCACTAAAGGGAAGCTCTAACTATATTTTTTGGAAATATAGAATGGAGGCATTATTAGAGGACAATGGGTTGAAATAATTCGTTGACAATGATGTTCCCAAACCTGGTGTGACAGAAGCTGCAAATCTTGATGCCTGGAAAAAGAAGGTTGCAAATGTGAGGAGGATCATACTGGAGGGAGTACGAGACCACATTGTCTCAAGTCTCCATGGAAAAGCGACACCATATTCCATGTGGAAAGATTTGACAGATCTATTTTAGAGCAACAATGATCATAGAAAATTGGCACTGAAGGATAAAATCAGGAAGATCAAAATGGAGAAAGGCGACTCCATGCCAAAATATTTAACAAAGTGTTTCCAATGTCGGGATGAGCTTGGGAGCATTGGAATTATTGTTGCTAATGATGATTTGGTGAGCCTAGATCTTCTAGGAATTCCCAAGAGTTGGAATAGTTATCACGACTCTGTCAATGGAAGGGAAAAGCTGCCAGATTGGGAACGACTTTGGTTGGATTTGGTGCAAGAAGAATTCATGTGGAATACCAGAGATGGATCTTCATCTACGAATGAAGATGAAGATTTTTCTTTGGATTCCAAGGTGAATAAGGGGAAAGGAAAGAACTTTCATTCCAAATATGAGTCCGATAAATATGGCAAGAAGCGTGACCTGTCCAGAGTGAAGTGTTTTCACTGTCACGAGCATGGACATTATGCCACTAATTGTCCACAAAAGAAGAAGAACAAGAAGGCTTCAATATTTGCAGCTGGTGAGGCTTTGGCCTCACAATTTGAGCTTGAATTCTCACTCATTGCATGCATGGTGTCAAGTGCAATGGGATCGGTGCAGTATTTTGATAGTGGTGCATCCTTTCACATGACAGGAGACAAAGAAATTTTCAGTAGCTTGGAGGAGAAGCACATCCAGATGCATATCGAAATGGGTGATGATGGGCAGTACAGTGCTATTGGGATTGGTACCATTACCTTCCAAAGACATTCAGGTAAACCCTTTCAATTAAAAGATGTAATGCATGTACCAGGCTTGAATAAAAATTTAGTCTCAGTTGCAATGCTAGAGGATAGAGGCTATGATGTTGTTTTCAGTGAAGGAAAAGCTTTCCTGTGACACAAAAAAACAAGACAAGCCAAGAATATTGGGATTCAAGTTAAGAATATCTATAAACTTGATGTATATGGCTACACAACATTGATGGGTAAGGCAGACAAAGTGGTGAGCCTAGATTAGGGTGAGTTATGGCACAAGAGATTGGGCCATCTTCACCATGGAGCCTTGAAGGTCATGCAACATATTTCAACAGGTCTTCCCAAGGGTACACTTGCGCAGTCAAACACATGCAAGGGATGTATTATGGGGAAGTATGCAAAGGCCACTTTTCATGAGAAGGAGAACCAAGCTTCAGAAATCCTTCAGAGAGTTCAGTCAGACGTGTGTGGACCATTCTCTACTACTTCGACAACAAAGCATAAGTACTATGTGATATTTGTTGATGAATTTTCTCGAAAGTGTTGGATCTACTTCATGCAGAAGAAATATCATACGTTCTCAAAGTTTCTTGAGTTCAAATCACTAGTGGAGAAAGACACAATGAAGCATGTGAAGGCTCTTAGGAGCGAAAATGGTGGTGAGTACATCTCCGATGAATTCAAGAACTTTTGTAGCAAACAAGAAATTCAGAGAGAACTGACTACGCCTCATAACCCACTTGCTTCTCTTTTATTTCGGCACATGAAAGTAAACAGGACAACCAAAAACTCTCAAATGAGAAACATCAGGTTTCTTACCAGAGAAGACTTCTTCGGGAGTCTTGTATTCCGGAGCAGAATGTGGGCATCTATTTTTAATACACAAATCAGTTTTCATAGCGTCTCCCCATAGAAACTTCAGAATACCTTGGTCATACAGCATGGCATGAGCAACTTTCAAATGGTCCTATTCTCTCTTACAACAACACCATTTTTCTTAGGAGTATACATAGTTGTGGTCTCCCTATTAATGACATCTTCATTTCAAAATTCATTGAATTCATTTGACTCATACTCGGTCCCATTTTTTGTCCTAAAAATTTTGATTCTCTTCTCGGTTTGATTTTCCACCAAGGCCTTGAAGGTATGAAACCATTTGAATGCTTCGTCCTTCTTCTTCAAGAAATATATCCAGGTCTTGCGGGAGAATTCATCTGTAAAATTCATGTAATAGGAACATGCTCCCAAGGATGTCATGGGAAACATACCAGATAAATAAGAATGTATCAATTTCAATATATCAGTTGTCTTTGTGACACTTGAGAGGAATGGTCCCCTTGTATGCTTCCCTTTGACACAACCCTGACGTATACCTTCATGATCATATTGAATTCGGGCATCCCTGTCGCCACCTTCCTTGCTCTGGGAAGGGCTTTGTAATGAAGGTGTGCAAACCTCTGGTGCCATAACTCTGTTTGAAGAGTTGTATCACATGACATAGCCCCTAATGGACTTCCTCCAACCTGGTAGAGTGTATCAACTCTAAAAACAATAGTAAGAGCTTCCTTGAAGTTCTTCTTCCAGATCTGTACCTTTCCATCAACGAATTCCACCTTGAATCCTTTGTCTTCCATTGACGAAATAGACACAAGGTTGTTCTTCAAATTAGGTACGTACAACACATATTGTAAATGGAGGACTTAACCTTGAGATAAATGAAGAGTCACAGTCCATGTCCCTTTCACGGGATAGGTGGCATTATCTCCAAGGATAATTTCTAGATTTTTATCCTTCTCAATCAAATCAGAGAGGGCTTCTTTATAACCAGTGAGGTGCCTTGAAGCACCACTACCAATCAACCAAACATCGAGGGTGTCAAGAGGAGATGTAGTAGAGAGGGAAGATACAATAATAAATTCATTTCTCTTATTATCAACAACATTAGACTCATCGTACTTGGAATTTCTTGACCTCTTGAAAGGTTTCCCATTTCCACTACGATCATAGGGAGCCTTCCTTTTTCCTTTGAACTTGTTGTTACTTTGATTGCCATTCCCCCTAGAGTTTTTGCTGTCAACATCATTGGGAGATTCCATTCTATTAGGGCACTCTCTTGCATAGTGACCAAACTTGTTACAAGTGTAACATCTTCCCTTCCTTCCTTTGGGCCCCGCTCTTCCATGGTTATGATTTCTAGGACCACCACTGTTACTCTTCTTTGCATGAGTGGTGAAGGAATTAGGGTCACCTCCATTTCCATTAGAGGGATGATCTCTCTCCATCATTCTTGTCTCCTCTTGAGTGCATCTCATCAATATTTCATCAAAATCAAGAATCACATTATTATTAAGAATAGTAGTATTGAATACATACCAATGATGGGGGAGACCTCCAAGCGCAATGAGAACCATCTATTGAACAACTATTTCTTCTCCAATAGCTAGAATATTGTTTCTGATTTCAGTGAGCCTCATAGAATAGGATTGAATGGATTCATCCTTGCCCTTCTTGATATTATTCAATTTATTCTTGAAGAAAATAACTTGATTAGCATTGCTAGCCCTGAAAATGCTAACCAGCTTATCATACATTTCTTTAGATGTGCTCAACTCAAAAATGTAAGAAGCCAAGTACTTATGAATATAATCTCAGATAATCATCTTTGCTTTGATTTCCCCTTTTCTATACTTCATCTTTGTGGTAGCAGGTGCATTTTATGGAGGCTCATGAATCGTCCCTTGCACATAATCCATGACATCTTGATACTCTAATGCAAAATCCAAGGACATCTTCCATGCATGATAATCAGACTTATCAGTCAATTTATCGTCAGACTTGAAACCCTTATAGGTTGAGGAGGCCATTGGTCCTTGATAGGATTTCTTCTTCGGTGATTGCTTTTCACACTAGCTTGAGTTTTTTCTTCACCTCAACTCTGATACTATGTTAAATTTAGATAGACATGGAATGTTCTATGCTTAATGCAAATTTACTTCAATATTTATTAGACCCGATTCAATTTAGAAATCACATAAACATGAAATTAAAATGTTGATAGAACACAATAATAGATCAACAGAAAACAAGCCAATAATATAGATTAGATTTTACGGTTCTTCTTGTCCAGCAAAGATATAGGATAGTGTGTGTTACGACAGTCAACGGGATGCATCGGATAGCAAATTATTTCTCAACATCAGATCAACCAACCCTCCAAGTGTCACACACAACCCTCAAAGACAGCTCATCAAAAGTCAATGTTGGTCAATAGAAAATTAGCGCAGAAAGTCAATGCTGTAGATTTAGGGCTTCGATCAAAGTCAACATTTAGCCTTGATTTTTTTGCCAGAGCCTTAAAAAATCATATTTTATGCAAATTTTGGAGGTAAAAACATCAAAGTTTGACCACAGTCAACACTGGTCAATGCACAACAAACAAACCTAAAACCAGTCTGTAGATTTACCCAGCTTTAGGGGTGCACGTGTGAATGAAAGAGGCTTCCAAAGGTTGATTGAACTAATCAGATCACAAGGGAGAATGTGTGATGAGTTGATGATAAAATGATCTCCAAATATATCCAATTTATATCGATCAGTGAGGGTGTGTGACACATCTATTAGGCTTGTGAGCCTACATTACAAATCTGGCCGACCTTGCACATGTGTGGAAAATAAAATCAAAATATATGTTCTGCTCATCCAAACAAGTTGATATTTAGATCAATCTTGCACCTGTCTAAAAGAGGAATCCAAAACAAATATATTCATCATCATATGAGTAGTGCAACATGGAGTTTGGACCTAGTTTCCCAAAATTAACACAATGCATGTTTTGTACATAGTAAAAGTGGTCAACTTTTAGGAGCTCTTTCTGGTGGAAAAATTCTTGGACAAACCTCGTGATCTTACAACGGTGTGAAAGCCTTCACCTAACACTCAATCCATTACCTACATCCCATCAACATTTAGCACAATTTTTTATCTTTCTTCAAGCAAGTATCTAATCTTGCAAAAGCTAAATACCTTCCCTAAGATTGTATCTAGATACAACAAATTTTGTTTCTCTTTGCTTTTGTGTTTGGTAAACAGAAGCAAATAAACAAAGGAAAATCGATCTTCTACAATGGTAATTTTGTCCTCTGGATCCAAGTAACAATATACTAGAAATAAAATATAACATTGAGGCACGAAAATATATCACAATAGTGTTTGCCAACAACAAGGTTGGCACTACCAAGAAAATACAATATTACACTACCCGTGTCTTCTCAGAAAGACTGGTTGGGTTTTGATCCTAAATCTAGCAAGGTCAAGGATCAAATTTTTGTTAATTTAGTGTTGATCATCTTCCAATTCTTGGAGTATACATTGTCGGTGCAAGAGTTTAGAGACTAGGAATCAATCAATTTTCCTTGTAAGAGGGATTCACATATATATAATTCTATCTTGTTTTAGTATCGCAAAAAATCCCCAAAAGAACACATCCCATCCTTGAAATGATGATATCAACTGGAATCCCTCACAAAAATTTCTCGCCCTGTTTAGAAATGATTTTGGAAGCAGTATGAAAATCACCATAGATAAGAAGATTCTTGATGATTTGAATAGGCATTCTCCCAGGAATCTAATAAGCCCAAACGCAAACGCCAATTTCTCACTATGATAGGATAACAATTGTTCTTTCTTCTCGTCCTCTACATCATGAAAAACAAAGTTTGTCTTAGGCACATACCTTGCCTCCTTCATCAGTTTGGTTAATCCATCTAACTTCTCATAAATCACTTTTATTTTTGGATGTCTTTTACAATGAAACTATACACCCTACCTTTTACCTCAATATAGCTAACTCATGGTTACTTTTTTCAATCCTCTCTCTTTCATATTTTTCCTCACATTTGCAAGACAATCCCACCTGCTAGTTACAACATTTATATTGGAAAATCATATATATTGGACAAAAGCACATATACTGGAGCATCTTGTGGTTCCAACTTGAGAATATGTTTTGGTTCGTGTTTCCTAAATCCACATTTCCATGGATTCTATAGGCAGACAACAAGGTCCTCCATACCAAAGCATTTGGTTCAAACAATATTTTATTCATAAAAGCTTCAGCCTCATTCAATTTCCCAGCATGGCTAGGAAGGTCAAATATACACACACAATGCTCCATTGTTAATTTAATTCAATAATCTTGATCAATGGATTTGAACAACCTATGCCCGTCATCCACTAATCCAATACTACCACAAATCAACAAAACAAAAACAAAAGTGATATTATTTGGCTTCAGACCTACTTGTCGCATTTGGTCTAAGAGTCTGAGAGCCTCATGCCATATCCATGTTGTGAAAATTCAGAAAGCATTCCATTCCACGAAGCAACATCACATTCACATTTTCTGGAAAATACTTTTTGTGCATCTCCCAAACTTCCACACTTTTCATACATGTCAACAATGGCATTTCCAACAAGATATGTGAGTCAATCCTACTTTGGATAGCAAAAGAATGGACTTGCTTTCCAATTTCCATGACTTTTAGGATGGCATAAGCACCAATGGTGTTGGAAACATTAAGTTGATTTGGCTTTGAGCTTTCTAGTAGCATTTGGACAAATTTTTTCAATGCCTCTTCCCATTACCCATTTTGGTTATATCATGTAATCATGTCAGTCCATGAAATCAAGTTGCATTCAAGAATCTTTTTAAAAACCTTACAAGTAGACTTGATTCTTGCAAAATTTGTATACATATCAAGAAGAGGTGTTGCAACCCATATATTAGACTCATAGTCAGTTTTGATTATGTAACTATGGATGCATTCGCCTTGTCCTACTTCTACTAGGCTTGCACATGCCCTGAGAACACTAGGTAAAGTGAACTCATTGTGCTCTATACCCACAAGCCGCATCTGGCCAAATAGTTTCAGGTCCTCCTTTCCATGACCATTCAACATGTATCCCACTATTATTTCATTCCATGAAACAACATCTCTAGAAAACATTTTGTTAAAACACATGAAATGCATCAACTGTATTGTTGCATTTTCCATACATCTAAACAAGGCCATTTTTCATGGAGACTTATGTCAAATCCGGTCCTGATAATATAAGCATGAACCATATTTCCATTTTTTAGAGTTGTTAGGCTAGAATAGGCAAGAAGTATACTTCTGAAGGTATACTCTTTTGCACCCATTCCTATCCCGAACATTTCACAACAGAGTTTCAAAGCCTCCTTTCAATGCTCGTGTTGAGCATATATAATGATAATTGTAGTCCATGATACTCCATTTCATATAGGTATTTCATCAAACATTTGGCGACAATGGTGCAACATTCCACATTTCCAATACATGTCAACAAGTTCAATTTGTAAAAACATGTCAGACTCAAAGCCAAACTTGGTGATTTAGCAATGCATAGCCATGCCCAGTTTAAGAGCTACTAGACTAGCGCATGCCCTTAGAAAACTTCGAAAAGTGAATTGGTCTGGTTTGAACCCTTCCAATTACATTTTCTGAAACAATTATACAACCTCATCATTATTCCCACTCTGTAAACATATGAATATCATTTAATTCCATTAATCTATATTCCTTTCAAGCATTCTATTAAACACTCAAGGTTGACTCTATACACCCAAACTTGAGATACATGTCAACAAGAGCATTACCCACAGTGACATATGAAAATATCCCAATTTTTACAATATTCCTATGAATTTGTGAGCCAAGTCTAATAATTCCTTGGATGCCACATGCTCTTAGAACTCTAACCAACATTAATGAATTTTGCAAGATTCCCAACTCAATAATTCAATTGTAAACCTTCATTGCATTCTCGGGTTGTCCATTTTGAGTATATCTTGAGATCATAACAGTCTATGTGAAAACATTCGGCTCGGACATTTGGTCAAATACCCTGCAAAATCCTTCCATGCAGACACTTTTGGCATACATCTACACAAGAGCATTACCCACAAACATGTCTTCCTCAAATCCAGTTTTAATAATGTGGGTATGAACCTGTAAACCTTGATCCATAGTTGCTAAAGTTGATCATGCTCTCAACACGCTACTGGGAGTGAACATTGACCAATGGAGAAATTGCACAAATGGGATCATCAACTCCATTGTTGGAAAGTGGGGTAATGCAATAGGTATGGCAGATGGGGCTCGATTTCCCAATGGGTAGGAGAAGGGTATAGTGTGCCAGAGGGGAGGGGGTCAAAACTAAAAGTGGAAGGGAGAGAACATGTATGTTGGGACTGCAGAAATAGGCAAGTGGGAAGAAAATTATTTCAACAAATGGCAAGTTTTTATTGGTTGGAGGGACAAAAACATGGAAAAAAGTTATATTGGTTGGAAGGGTGAAATCCAAGCCTTCTCATTGGTTGGGGTGAAAAATGTTTTCCTACCCCAAACTAGCAAAGAAAATGCCTATCGGTGTAAAAATGATTTCACTTTCTCTTGTAGTTTGATGAAGCATGGAGAGATTATGGGTCTTTATTTTGATTTAGTGATTATATGATATTCTATGTGCGGAGACTCACCTATATATGAAATGTTTTTTGTATTTTCGGATAGGTCGACATTTTATAGGTAAATTGTTTATAAATAATCTATAATTAGCAATTGCACTACATGTTGCAAAGGAAACGTCGTAAGGCAATAGCATATGAAATGAAATGATATGATATTTTACCATCCACAAGAATAAAAATAGTTTATGGGACCATAATTTCCATACTTTTGCCTTTTGCAATTCAATCATTTTCTTATTCAAATTAATGATTAGTTGGCCCAACCTTCCAACAATCTCCTCTCTAAAAATAGATTTCCAAGAAACCAATGGTAACATATTCCCATAACTTTATCTAATGTATTTGAACACATCACATTCCAAAATGAAATGTTTGTCCAATTCCACTGCCCCATACGTGAAAAATGTACACACCCTTTCTTCCCTAGCTTCTTTAGGCCTTTTCCACCATCCTGTTTCACACCGAATTTGATGCAAGTTGGTTCTTAATTGAGCAATAAGAACCTTTTCCTTCCACAAAATGCTAACTCCAATGTACACTTTTTGTTTTAGATCACATGTAGGGTTGAATTCCTCAATGTAATACTTCTTCTTTCTACCCAACTCTTTTCCCCATACCCGTTTACGAAATTTTTTCATAACAAAATTTTTAGCTCTTTGCTATTTGTGGGACAAGCATTGAAGTAGATATACCATTTTTGCATCCATGTGTTGTTAAGCCCCTATATTAATAGTGTAGCCCCTTATTATGTTAGTGTAGCCCCCCTTATTGTTATTATTGTACCCCTGTAACCCCCATATTGTTATTATTGTGCCCTTACATTATTATTGTTAGGTCGGCTGGGATTACATTGTGGCCCCACTAGGATTATATTGTGGCCCCATGGACTCCTATATATAGAAGGAGGTTTTGTTCATTTGTATCATCCAAGAATTGTTCATTTATGTAATGTATTGGAGGTTTCCCCCTTAAAGAATCTTATTTCTAAGGCATTGATATCTCTTTTCTTCTATTTTTGGAGCTGGTTACACAACATTTGGTATCAGAGCTTTGGATTCTAGGGTTTCGCTGCTCCAAATAGGTCATCGTGGAATTTTAGCTATAAATTTTTTTCTACGAAGCTTCAGAAGCTGAAAGTTTTAGGGTGCGAAGCTGAAATCCTGAGGAAAATGGTCAAAAAATTTCAGAGCTTGGTTCGCAATATTTTCAGAGATATCATCTGTGGAAGTTAGGTCTTTTTTCAGGCTCCTAAACTGGTCATCATGGCATTTGCGCTATAACTTTTTTTCTACGAAGGTTCAAAATATGAAATTTGTATGGTGTGAAGCTAAAATCTTGAGGAAATTCTTCAAAAAAGTTTAGAGCTTGGTTCTCAATATTTTTGGAGATATGATCTGTGGAATGTAGTGCTTTTTCAGGCTCCTGAATTTCATCTCAAATAGGTGATCATGGGAAAAGTTCAATAACTCTCTCTCTGGGCATTGGATTGGAGTGCTGTTAAAAGTGATCCAAGTACATGGAATTTAGTTTCTTGGCTATCAATTTCAGAGACAAGGATGAAACAGTGACACGTGGCAAGTCGTACAAGTTTTCTCTACTGAACTAGTCCAGAATTAGGTCATTGTGGGAGATTGGACACAACTTTTTCTTGGGGAATCCAGATTAGATCAGACTTGTGGCATTTGAAAGAAGTTTCAGAGGGTTACTACAGAGCTGAATTTCAGATATTGAATATTTTCAATTACAGATATAATTCAATTTCAATATCGAGCTCCTCAAAGCAAGTAAAAGGTGTGTATTTATTTTTCCGAATTGCATAAGTCTTGTTTGAAGAATCAATTTGAATTGATTCCAAGGGAATATTTTAGAATTTTTATCAGTATTGGGTTCTATAATGCCTCCAAAAAATAATTCCATACCCATTAATCCCTCAAAAAGCTATACTATGACGCATGAGGAGGAAGAATTGCAATATGAGATATCAAAATTACGGTACCAAGTGCAACAAGTTTCAATCTTACGAAGAGAAATTGAAGATGAAATAGATGGTTTAAAAGCAGAAATGGAGGCTAAGTTTGATGGTTTGAAGGATCAAATAATAGCAAATATGGATGCTAAATTAATGGAAGATCACATCGAGCATCAACAACAAGTTCTCCAACTCTCAAAGGATAACCCAACTTTGGTGCAGAATCTAATGAAACAACAAGAAGATCAACATCACATCGAAAGAAGTTATGAAGCAGTCATAGAAACAAGAAATCGAAAAGTACGATCAATTTCAGAGTATCTCAGCAAGTGGAAGAACTTTCCTGTAAAATATTTCACATGGGAGGATGAGAATTTTATACAGAAGCATCAAGAAATAATCGAGCGTTGAGGACAACACTTGTTTGAAGGAGAGGGGCATGTTAAGTCCCTATATTAATAGTATAGCCCCTTATTATGTTAGTGTAGCCCCCCTTATTGTTATTATTGTACCCCTGTAACCCCCATATTGTTATTATTGTGCCCTTACATTATTATTGTTGGGTCGGCTAGGATTACATTGTGGCCCACTAGGATTACATTATGGCCCCATGGACTCCTATATATAGAAAGGAGGTTTTGTAAATTGTATCATCCAAGAATTGTTCATTTATGTAATGTATTGGAGGTTGCCCCCTCGAAGTGGCTTATTTCTAAGGCGTTGATATCTCTTTTCTTCTATTTTTGGAGCTGGTTACACAACATGTGTAGTTTTTTCTTATCCATTTTTTCTTTCTTTCACTCATGCCTCCGTTGAAAATAACATTAGGCCATCTACCTACTCCAATTTTCTGAATAATTTTTAGATATATTATGAGTTGCACCATAGAAATTGCTTTGATGGATGTTTCTCTTGCTTCACTCAACATTATCTCATAAGGTACTAAACTTTTTATTTTTAACTTGCTCATGATCAAGAATTTTTGGATTTTCTCAATTTGTTTCCATTTTGAGACATGGGTGCTGCTAGCCCACAATTTAGACCCATGTAGCATCACCGAACAAACTAGGAGTCCAAAAAGCACTTTAATCATTTTCCAAACCCATAACTCTACCTTTCTAAATATGTTTTGAAGAGCATATAATGCTTTCCGCCCTCCTAAAATTATCTTCTTTCTACAGTCCTCCCAATTAACTTTTTTGTTGAAATCAATATCTAGGTACTTGTACTCATTTTCTTCTTCAAGGATGCTGCCTTCAAATAATAATGTATGTTGGCTCTACTTCCTTTTATTAGAGAAAATCATTATTTTGGTCTTTCTAGTATTGACTTTCATCCCCACTGTTCTACAAAAATGATCAAGGGCATATAGGTGCATCTACAATCCATGGTCTGATTTAGAAATCAATACAAGATCATCAACATATAAAATAAGCTTTATCATAAACTCCCCCAACCGAACACCATCTCCACCTCACAGATTTAGCCACTCTTCCATTTTATCAATATATAGACCCAAAAGAGTAGGGGATAGAGGGAAACCTTGCTTGAATCCAATGTCACTTCTAAATCTTTCTGAAATAGCTGTTGAGGTTCTAATTTTGACTTTCACCTCTTCATAAAGTCTATAGGAAAGAGTAGCATAGAAGAAAGAAGTGAAAAAATTATGCAATTTTGTTTTTGTATGGGTGTTTATTTTTTATCATATGTTATGTTTCTTTTTGACCAATCTTGGCACATTCCTTTCATGTAATAATACCTTTTAGAGTTCTAAACGATGGTAGACAGACATCTTCCAAAGCTAGGAACACTCCTCTTCTTGTTTATCTTTTTATTGTGTAAGTAAATTCTCCCAAATTTTATTAATTGATGATATGTTTTACTGTTGTGTGCAAAGTATTCTAAAGCTTTGTTTCATATGAATGAGATTTTCTCTTTCTATCAAATATCTAAGATTTTTATTAGTGTTGAATTTAATTTGATTGGAATTTTTTGAAATATTTTGGAATTTTAGAACATTAACAAAGCTAATTGTTCTATCTAATTTTAAATTATTTCTTAAACTTAATGCAAAAATAATGATAACCCTTTATCGCTGAAAATTTATGTTGTTCAGTTGCACTGGAGTACACTAAAATTGAATAAGAAAATCGAATAATTGAAATATAATTGTACTTCAATTGCAGAATTTCAAACCCAATAATTGAAATATAATTTTACTTCAATTACATAATTTCAAACCCAATAATTGAAATATCATTGGACTTCAATTACATAATTTTCCTCAAGGAAACATGACGTTAGGACTTAGAGCTACCTCCATTGTTTAAATGTGAATCGTAATTAAATGAGGTAGCATCAAAACTTAGATATGCAATAAAGCATCCAAAATCATAATCAACCAAACGAAAATCACAACCCAAAAAATCTAATCTAATCTATAATCACTCAGGTATGGTGGTAGGTGGATTAATTTCTACATAACTTAGTATAAAGACCTGGTAATATACTCTGTGAAATTTTGTGGAAATTGGCTATAAAAAAGGCACATTCCCTGAAAATTGAAAACATACATAGGTAAGTAATAGAAACAAGTTGTGAAAGCCCTATCTCCAAAGAAATACATCACCATATGAATTACTTACTTGAGTTGATCTTCATTGTAACCTATATAAAAATTAATATCTTCGTTCCATTGTGCACACTTATAGATGGCACATTGAGAGCAGTATATTGTAGCAATCACCGACTTAGATGGTGAATACTTGAGCATCTCGTACTGAGCGAGGAATAACTGGCTTAAGAAGTATGCCATATGTTCTATCTAATAAACCAAGAGGTTTTAATTTAGCTATTTTCTCAAGGTTTTTCATAAGCAAAGTGATATAATATAAGAAATCAGAATAAGAATCTCAAGGTTTAATCAAGTTCAATAGCAGACCAGAACATAAGTGTGTGTATTGTTACCAATGTTTCTACACTAGACACATTTAGAAAAAGTTTTAGGAAGTTAAATTGAGTTGGCAAACCAAAAGTATGTTGAAGAATCTTTGACGTTGTTGCTTCCTGCAATTGTTTAACCATCAGGTCAATAAAACTAAAATACATATATAAATGTCCCATAACCTAAGAAAAGTAGTCCATACCATGGATATTAACAAATAGATACAAAGACACTTGCATTAAATCATAATATTGATGTATATGAAAACAAAATTGAGTTTAGTTCCTGGCTATAAACCAAACCATAAAAACCCTTATTTCTAGGCACATACCATTATTATCTAATCCACAACATCTTGTCTCATTTCAATAGATATTAGTTCAATTTGTACAATATTTAAGTAAGATGGTTGTATGTACATTAGGATCTGCAAAAAAATTATAAGCATGGATTCAAAAGAACATAGAAAAAACTCTTAAGCACAACAATAATGGAGGTTCCATCACTTGATAAGCTTACTCCTCTTGTCAATGTTGGTCTCAACTTTATTATCAATGCTATGAAGGATGAGAATAGTCATGTTAAAGGACACAACTGCATGGACCCTTAGGAGAATATTTAAATTTTTACACAGTTCAACAATGGATATACCCATAATCACACAATAAAATTTACCACATATCCTATCAATGCTACTTAAAATCTTGAAGGATGCACTGAATGTTGCTGAAAAAGTTTGTGATGCATTGTATTTCCTAGCCCAAAGTTATGAAGATGCAAGGGAAAATTCCTCTCTGCTGTCTCTTTTTTTAAGAACATTGTTGAGGCTCTTCTTGATGTATCACATAGGGAGGATGAAAGTAAATCAAGATTGCAGACTATAGCATATGAGACTTTGAATGAGCTTGTTCAATTTACAACTAAAGACGCAACTACTATTTTTATGCAACTTTTTCATGTCATCATGCTTAAGCTTAATGAAACTTTGGAGATGCAGAAACTATCATCAGAAGACAAATAAAATTAAAATTATTTTCAAGAACTTCTATGTGGTTACTTGCAAGTGATCATTCAAAAAGTGTGTGCTTCTGAATCAACTAAGTATCATATTCTACAATATACCCTTACCAAGATAGATATTTGCACCGTTGAAGCAACAAATTTATTTCCTACACATATTGGGGAGAGATGGAAGAAAGAAAAGTATGAGATGAACAGACTATCTATGAAACAAGAGTTAAAATTTTTGAAGAAAATCAGATATTCATAAAGAGATCAACTCTTCCTTGATGACAAAGTCCAAGTTTGAATTGTGATGCCATAATTAAAAAAGGAGTAGGTTTCTCTACCTTACCACTGAGTTACCCAAAAACTTGCACAAAGGAGGAGTTTGATCTACTCTTCCCTGATGAAAATTTCCCAAGTTTGAATTGTGATGCCATATTCCATAAGGCATTTAATATAAGTAAACATAAGTTGAAATCTGGTGAAGATGTTGCTAACCTAAATAAATATTATCATGATATTTATTCAATTGAATCACTCCCTACCACAAGGATGAAAGACATACATTTTCATGATCTAACCAACACAATAATCAGAGTGCGGCTGAGGAAGGGCTGCTTATGGCCATAAACAACCTTAGTCGATGTGGGTCATTGGATCCATGCCCTAGGAACCAAGGCAGGATCTATTGCCATATTGCCAAGGCAGTATGCAATTCAAATCAACGGGTGAGCAAAATCCAATCATATAACAAAAAATCAGACAACACAGACGAAGTACAAGAGGGAAATAGGGGATGATCAAAATCTGGATCAGGGGCAAAAATTAACTCAAAAATGAAAGTGCTCATAATTGTACCAAGCTAGAACAAACGTGATCAGCCCGTCACAAGGAATCCAACACAACCCGTTTCGTTGAAAACCGAGTTTCGATGGAGTTATGGTCTACTGATCGTCGTTTAGAATATACAAATTTAAAAAATATATTGTAGAACAGGTACAACTGATGACATGGCAGTCCAGTCAGCATGCAGATAAACTTCTTCAGTTTTTAGTCCAATGGGACTGTGACAAGTGTCACTGCGGGATTTTCCAGTTTGATTTGTGAAGGTAAGAAAATTACCAATATTCTTCAAGGTTGAATATGGGTTCATTAATTTTTATGTTATGGAAATTATTTTTTAATATATTAAGATTAGTTTAATATATATATATATATATATATATATATATATATATATATATATATATATATATGGTTTTTTAAAACAAAATTATATATATATATTAAATTCCAAATTTTAATGTTATTAAAATCCACATATTTTAATTTAAAAACCCAAAAGTCATATTAATGTATGGCATGTTATATTCAAAATGTGGTGTAAACATTTTAGGAAGGCACTTTAATAAATGGTGGGTTCGAATTATACTATGGTGGAGGTTAATACCATATGGTATGGTATGTTGGCATATATGAGCTCATTGGAGTATATATTAAAGTTCGTGTTAATGGATGGCGTGAAAGTTAAAGGGTTAAAATGACGTTGTAAATTGTTGCAAAAATAATTGTATAGGGGCAAGGTCAGGGTTTGACCTTGTGACCTCCCCCCAACCAATTCTATACTTTATTGTTGAGCCACGTTATAACTCGTTGCAAAAATCACTGTATAGGGCCAAGGTCGGGGTTTGACCTTGTGACTTCCCCCCAACCAACTCTATGCTTTACCGTTGAGCCACACTCCAGTTTTTGTAAACCAATGTGCCATAAACTATTTGAACACAATTTATGGATGTCGTTGGCGAGGGAGGAGGGAGCCAGCCCCCTCCCCATGCGACCACAACGCCGAGACCAGAGGCTAGGCTACGACTAAACGCGCCATTAGTGCAATAACCATGCAACTAATTCGCACTTAACTTAATTAACTCCAGATTAATTTGGCAGTTAGTTTGGCGAAGAGTGCCAAATTCGGTGGCATCTCCAGTTTTAGTGGACCTAACTAGCAGTTAGCTAGATTTAGTGGAGCTTTTCTAGGCCAGAATTGAATGAGACCTATCTTGGTCAATTTTTGACCAATTTTTGCTCAAGGATAGTCACTATTAGTAGATTGACATGTTATGAATCCATTGGAACATCTTGCATAGGAAATGGAGCTTATCTCCAGGTTTTTTTGACATGTTGAAGAATTTTGAAGCCAAGGGCCACTAGGAGGGAAGGCCATGCCCAGATCAGCTGAAGGCAAATTTCAATGAGTGAATAATCAATTTTTGATGCATTTGATGTTCTAAACACAATGGTAGATTTTATAGAGGCATTGGAGCACATCTGAAGGTGCTTTTGTCACTTTGGATATTAAACAAACCCGTGGTCACCGGTGTTGGAGGTTAAGCCTACAGGAGCTGGTAACCAAATTTAGAGGTTGAATAGTCATGTTTGGGGTATTTGAGTGTTCTGAAGAAAATTGAACAGTCATAAAATCCGTTGGAGCATCACAAGTTCTTGTAATCATAATTTTGACTCATAATCCCAAGAGGGCCTAGCTAGTTAAAGTAGGTCCATGGAGATGTAGCCCAGGAGGGGTGAACTCCATCATCATCCATTGTGTTATGTGATTGCTGTGAGTTATTTTACTACATTTTATTTGTTGTTTATGAGTTTTAAAAATCTAATTACCTCATCAAAGACACATGAAACTTGACATTTTGACCCCTTCACAAATGGTTAAATGAGACGATCCTTAAAGACATTTTTAATACTAATGAGGGAGCTTGCATAGCAATAACAAGTTTTCCCATATTCAGATCAACTTGGTATTAGAGAAAAAATTTAGCTCATTTTAGCCAAGGATAGCTAATTCCTCTATTGGTTCTATAGATATTGGTTGTTGAATTTGTGTAAGGAGAATTTAACAGTTTGCCAAGTTTATGTGTGAAGGAAAATAAGTCCAAATTGAGATATGAAATCTCAAATCACAGCAAAGAAGCTTTGTATGCATTGCATGTGTGATGGCAACTTCATTATATGATTCTTCTATTCTATCTTCCTTATAAAAACTCTTTGATAAAGAGATGTTGCAGAAACTCTACATCATGATTGATAGGATGCAAGAGAAGTATGAAGATAAGAGGGAGAGCATTAAACTTCAAGAGCAGTTGATTTCCATGAAGGAGGAGAAGTAAGAGCTTCTTGAAAAGAGCATGAGATGGAGACTCAACTCCATGATGCTAAGGAAGCCTTAGCCAAGCATGTGCTTGAAAAAAAAGTATGAAATTTAAGTTTATCTTCAATTTCCTCTAAAGATGAATGTGTAGGTGCTTTTGAAAGACACACTAGAGGAATAGGGTCAAACTATTGATGAAGATGAGCTATGAAGGTAAAGGATTGGGCAAACATGCACAAGGCAAAGTTGAGCCAATTTTTGTTGAGGAAAGGCCTAAGTATTTGGGTCTTGGTTATGGACAACATGATGGAGAGAGCTCTAAATCCAAGGAGGCACATGAAGGTGTTCCAAGAAGGACTTTCATTTCATGTTCATTACCTCGAGCTTATGAATATTGTGTTCATGAGGAATGCAAAAGTTTTACACCCACTTTACAAGAAGGTGCTCATAAGCATGCAACTAATGAGAATGGCGAACAAGAGGATGTTGAAAGCTCTACAGTCGTTGATTGGTATTCCAAAGAGAGCTATTACTTCATCAAATTCACCTCCTAAAGAAGGCGACAAAGGTGAATGTTCAAGGTATAAATCTGATTTTAATCAAGTTGCTTTTGATTATGATAAACATGGAAAATTATCACATAAGATTTAGAGAAAAGTTGCATGTTTTTTTTTTGGTTTGTATAACCATAATGTTTCAAAGTGTTGGAAGAAGAATAGGCAAGCTATGTTGAAAAGAAGAGGCAATTGTTTTTCAATCATTGCCATAAGAAAGGTCACATTGTAGACAAGTGTTGGACTTTGTATCCAACAAGTCATCCACGACATTTGAAGAAGGTGAAGAAAGAGAATGGAAAGAATGGAAGACAAGATTCCATAATTGATGTGGGTCCAGATGATTCACATCATGATGATGTGTAGTTGAAAGAAGCGCCATTGAAATGGTTTGGTTAGAGATGGTTAGATTTATTATCCAATTAAGGCTTTGCATGTCTTTGATGGTTGATGCATTATTTTCTAGTTGAATTCATGTTGCATGTTTACGCCAAGAAGGTGATTGAAAGTGAAGTATGTTGACTCGCTTTATTGTATCAAAATTTGTTCATTTCAGTTTTAAGTGCATGTACATATGAATGGAGTTATTGTACTTATGATTGTACTTGTGAGAGAGTTGAAGAATTGTATACATGAATGAGAGTTTGTGTGTATGAACAGTGGAATTTTTATGGTTTCATTGTGCTTGAACATGCATGATTAATTGACTTGTGTTGGTCGATTTCTTTGTTTAACATGCATGATGTCAACTTGAGAGTGTTGATCATTTGCACATGCATGAGTATCGACTTGTGTTTATTGTGTGTTGCATGCATGTCATAACGACTTGGAGGTTTTGATTTTGTCTCCGAAGATGAAGAGGAGATGTTGACGAAGTGTTTCATGATGTGAAATTCTTTTTGTTTTGGAAAAATAATCATCAAATTATTTCACATGGTTATGCTTGAATTGAGAGTCATTTGTTTGAAGACGCATGTTTTTTAGACTTGTGTTTAGTAGATAATATTTGACACCAATATGTGAGAGTATATGGCAATGTTCTCATGATGTGAAATTAGTTTCTTTGAAGGAGAAAGAGGATATGTCGTCAAGTTGTTTCTTGCATGATGTGTTTTTCAGATTGATGGTTGAATCTGAATATCTTATGTTTGTGATAAGATGTCAAGAAAAGTTTGCAGCCATTGTAGACCATGTTATGTGTTGATGCCAAGAAGAGAATGAGACGACGAATGCATTCTTCTAGATGTTGAATTTGGAACCATGGAGGTAAAAGAATGGTCATTTATTTTCTTATTTTTACTGATGTTGGAAGCTATTTGTTGTAGTTCACTCATTGTGAAAAAGAGGAAAAATATTCTCAATGGGAAGGCACCAAGGAATCGATTTGGTACAGAAAAAGTGTTATATCAACAAGTAGCCAACAAGTGTTGGATTGGGTCAGCAACAAAAGGAGAACAATGGTTGAAGAGCCAAGCCATTTGCAAGGCAAGGCAAGGCATCTCAGTGACAAAATAGTTGTCATAGTGATTTTTCCAAGTAGAATCAAGATGATAGAACTTGGGAAACAAAAGAGAGTTTATCTCTTATGAGATAACCAGCTTTTGTGGGTCCAAAAGCATGTCAGTGGGAAGGAGTGATAAAATCTCGATCAGGGACAAAAATTAGCTCAAAAATGAAAGTGCTCAAAATTTCACCAAACTAGAACGAAAGCGACCGACTCGTCGCAAGGAATCCAACACAACTCATTTCATTGAAAACCGAGTTTGGATGAAGGAATTATGGTCTACTGATCACCGTTTAGAATAGGAAAATTTTTAAAAAAATATTGCAAAACAGGTACAACTGATAACATGGCAGTACATTCAGCATGTAGATAATATTCTTCAATTTTTAGTCCAATGGGACTGTGACAAGTGTCACTACGGGATTTTCTAGTTTGATTTGTGAAGGTAAAAAAATTGCCAATGTTCTCAAGGTTGAATATGGGTTCATTAATTTTTATGTGCTAGAAACTATTTTTTAATATATTAAGATTGGTTTAATATATTATATATAAATATATATTTATTATATTATATGGTTTTTTTTTTTAATCATATATATATGTTAAATTCCAAATTTTAATGTTATTATATGATGGAATGGAAATTTAATAAATGGTGGGTTTGAATTATATGGTGGAGGTTAATACCATATGGTATGGTATGTTGGCATATATGAGCTCGTTGGAGTGTATATTAAAGTCTGCGTTAATGGATGGCGCAAAAGTCAAAGGTTGAAATGGCATTATAGCTCGTTGCAAAACACTCAAGTTTGATATAAACCAATGTGTTTGGAAACTAGTTGAACGCGACTTATGGATGCTGCTGGTGGGGGAAGAGGGAGGGAGCCAGCCTTGTGGGGCCAACCCCCTCCCCATGCGACCACAACGGCAAGACCAGAGGGCAGGCTACGACTAAACGTGCCATTAACGTGATAACCATGCAACTAATATGCACTTAATTTAATTAACTCTAGATTAATTCAGCGGTTAGTTTGGCGGAGAGCGCCAAATTCAGTGGCAGCTTTAGTTTTAGTGGGCCTAACTGGTAGTTAGTCAGATTTAGTGGAGTTTTTCTAGGGTAGAATTGAAAGAGGCCTATCTTGGTCAATTTTCGACCAATTTTTACTCAAGGATAGTCATTCTTAGCATATTGGCATGCTATGAATCCATTGGAAAAACTTGTAGAGATAATGGAGCTCATCTACAGGTGTTTTTGGCATGTTGAAAAATTTTGAAGCCGAGGGCTACAAGGAGGGAAGGCCATGCCCAAATCAGCTGAAGACCAATTTCAAAGAGTGAATAGTCAAAAAAAAATTATGTATTTGATGTTTTAAACAAATTGGTACAGTTTATAGAGGTGTTGGAGCACATCCAAAGGTGCTTTTGTCACTTTGGAGATTAAACAAGCCCATAGCCAGCAGTGTTGGAGGTCAAACCTAGAGGAGATGGTAACCAAATTCAGAGGTTTAATAGTAATTTTGGGGGTATTTGAGTGTTATGAAGCCAATGGAATAGTCATGAAATCCATTAGAGCATCACAGATGCTTGTAATCATACTTTTGACTCATAATCCCAAGAGGGCCTAGTTAGTTAAAGCAGGTCCATGGAGATGTAGCCCAAGAAGGGTGAACTTCATTATGTGATTGATGTGAGTTATTTTACTGCATTTCATTTTTTTTTATGAGTTTTAAAAATCTAATTAACTCATAATTATCTCATCAAAGACACATGAAACTTGACATTTTAACCCCTTCACAAATGGTTAAATGAGACTATCCTTAAATTTTTTTTTTTAATAGTGATGAGGGACATTGCATAGCAATAACAAGTTTTCTCATACTCATATCACAGGAGTTGTTCTCAAAGGGGATATGCTTTACGGCGTAATAAAAACCTATTATAAAACACTTATAAAAATGCATTTATTCATGATTACCATTATAAAATATATGGTTTATTTAAATTCAATGATAAATACCTTTTATTTATTTGTATTGATATGCATCTTGTTATATTTATTTATGGTTTATCAAAGTGATGTTAATTTCCATAGTTAATATTATAAATTTTTTGAAATTATTATAAAAAGTTGATATTGTAAGCTTGAAATGATTATATCTTCGACATGTCCAATATATCACCTTCACCCGCCGGAAATTGAATTGGTAACTTCACATCAAGGAATTCCTTAACAGAGCACCCATCACTATCTATCCAAGATCCATGAACTATTATAAATATTAATAAAAAATATAAAACAATTAAAACCACAACTCTTTTAAAACACTCATTTAATTAAACATGACTCTTTTAAAATGCACATGCAAACACTTTTCTAAAATAAAATACATATTTAACTAAATATACAATGACTCTCAATTTCTAATTAACCTATAATTGACAACATTAAACACTCAAATTAACAACCAGCACGACCATAATCAAACTAACCCATAACCTAGCTCCAACATAATCATATAACAACAACCAACTACTCAAACTAAAACTCGATAGTATGCCCAATACTCTTTAACTAGAACTAACTGATAATATACCCAATACTCTTTAACCAACAATTCCAAGAGATTCTTATAATGCTTGCTTCCCCTCCACCCCGCGAAAGACATAATGTTTCATGTAATCTGCATGGATGAAATTCCTAAATAAGCAGGGATGAGTTTCATCAATAAGTTCCGGAGCTGGATTTGGGATCATAAAACACTGCAATTGATAGCCTATGCCTGCAATGATCTGTCATTTTTCGATGCTCTACGTTGTTGTGCCTTCCATTCATCATTACCTTCAAAACCAACCACATCTTTCAAATTAAACAAACAAATGGTTTAAAATACTTTAATAAGTTTAAAATTATTTTGTTTAATAATTTTTGCTAAATTGTTTTAATGAAAAGTTATTATTGCTGGAAATCTGGCCATTAGATTTTGTCTCAGTGCCTAAACTATCTGAATAAGAAATTTTTTTTTTTTTTTTTTTGCTAAATTGTTTAAATGAAAAGTTATTATTGCTGAAATCTGGCCATTAGATTTTGTCTAAATGCCTAAACTATTTGAATAAGAAAAAATAAATTCATATTTATATTTAAATATAAATATAGTTTTTTTAAGAAAATATTAATTTAAGAAGAAATATAATACTGATAAAAAATCATTGGATAGAAAAAATATTATTTGAATGTATTTTTATGGTGAAAAGGTTATTAGTTTGAAACTTTGTGGGGTCAAATTTAGCCATAAATAAAGATTGATGTAATTTACAAATTAGATAAGACTATAAAAATATTTCTCAAACCACACATAAATATGGCTGATTTATTTATTTATTTATTTTTCTTCTAGTGGAAAAAATGCCTAGTTTATTATGTACCAGTGCAATAAATTCTTCTTTTTCCTCTAAATGTTTCATATTGTTACATATATTTCATATCAATCTGTTCAAAATCACTTACTTTTCATTTATAAATAAAATAAACACCAATTCATCCCAAAAAAAATGATTTAACATAATAGTAAAAATCTCTTAAATTTATAATTTATAGAGAAAAAGATAATATAACAATTTAAAAATTTTAATACATTTCCTAGGATTAAGATTGATAAATGTTGAAATATTATGCTTAAAAAATATTGAAATTTTATATAAAAAAATATCATATATCGATTTTTTGTTATGTAACATTTAATATTACTCCATAAACATATATGTTTGAATTGTACAGTTAGTTGAAGTGACCACACATTCAAATCTCTATAGTCTGAAGGAAACATTTTCAAACCCAACAAGTCACCTCAATCCATCTTTTGCTCTTCGAACGCAACGAACCTCTAGCCATAGCCTTTAGCGTTTGATTGCTTCACTGCATACTTTTGCTTCTCTTTCGAAGGAAGTTGGAATAAATCATTTTCAACTCTTTTAATGCCATCTATTAACGAGTTTGAAAAACCATGATTCACAACCTACAAAAATTCTCACCACAATATATTTATTTATATATTCCCAAACACTTCATGATACCAAGAAAGAACACATCACTAAAATAATACCGGGAAGAATCCCATTCTTCACAAGCCTGAGAAATCTTCTTAATCTCTCCTTCTCTGCAATCCTTCTAAAAGCTTGGCCATATCAATGATGAGGATGTTGATCAAATTGAAGTTGGTGCTAATATTTCTTCGTCCCTTCTAATATACCTTTCTGGTATTGTTTCCTTCTGCTTATTAAACACTCTTGATGGTAAGAGAAGACTTACCCTAACTGGGACAGTAGCTATGAGAACTCTCATTAAAGTGGAACCATTCTATCAAAAACTCAGCAAAATAAGAACTCAATGAAAATTTTAACTCATGGACTTTGGTAAGAAGGAATTCAATAAGAATTAAAATTGTCACTCATGCATGCCATCCAATTTTAAACAATTGAGAAAAGTCTTATTTTAATCTTATATCATACTCGTTCCTTACACTATGACTGTGTCGTATGAGAAGGAGAAAAATACGTTGAATTGACTTGGTTGGTTATATTTTTCTCAAACATTTATAAAAATTCAACCCTTCGAATATGAAAATATCGGTTCCATTCTACATGCTTAACTTAATGCAATTGTTACTTTGCAATCTTCGTTTGTGCCCTCTTTTTATTACATTATATTATCGGTCCTCAAATTGTATAAGTATACATAGGTTTTTCACACATGGTCAATCTATCTTCATCATTTTAAATCATGTTATTTATACATACAAACATCTAACAAAACAAACTTGGTAGCACAAATTGTTAGGTCCCTATAATACTAGTGTATCCCCTTATTGTTGTTAGTGTGTCCCTCTTATTGTTATTGTTGTACCCCTGTAGCCCCCATATTGTTATTATTGTACGCCATAAAAGCCACTATTGTTATTCTTGTGCCCTTAAATTATTATTGTTAGGTCGGCTAGGATTATATGTGACCCCATGGACACCTATATATAGAAAGGATGTTTTTTCATTTGTATCATCCAAGAATTTTTCATTTATGTAATGTAAGGGAAGTTTCCCCCTCGAACTGGCTTATTTATAAAGCGTTGATATATATTTTCTTCTATTTTGGGAGTTGGTTTCATAACATTTGTTATCATAGCTTTGGATTATAGGGTTTCGCTGCTTCAAACAGGTTATCGTGGCATCTTCGCTATAATTTTTTTTCTAAGAAGGTTCAGAAGCTAAAAAAAAGCCCATTTGCAAATAAATCTTGAGGAACGTCGTGTAAAAATTTCAGATCTTGGTTGACAATATTTTCGGAGATATGATCTGTGAAAGTTAGGGCTTATACAGGGTCTCCAATTTCATCTCTAAGAGTTGACCTTGGGAAAATCGTCATAACTCTCTCTCTGAGCATCGGATTAAAATTCTGTAAAAACTAGCCGAATTCAAATGGATTGCAGTTTATTATGTATCAATTTTAGAGTCGAATGAGGAAACAGTGACGCGTGGCATGCTGTAGAATTTCACTCTACTGAACCAATCCATAATTAGGTCATTGCAGAAGATTGGGTATAAATTTTCATGGAAGAATCCAAATCAGATCTGACCTATGGCATTGGAAAGAGGACTCAAAGGGCTAATACAAGATATAAATTTAGATCTTGAAGATCTGAAATAATAGAGATAAATTAGGTTCAATATATACCTCCTAAAAAGTAAGAAAAAAGTGTGTATTTTTTAAACAAGTTTGCATAACATTTGTTTGAAAAATCAATTTGAAGTGATTCCAAGGGTATATTGATGCATAGTCAATATTAGTATTGAGTTATATAATGCCTCCCAAAAATAATTCCACACCCATTAAGCCCTCAGAAATCTCTACTATAATGCATGAAGAGGAAGAATTGCAGTATGATATATCAAAATTACAATACCAAGTGCAACAAATTTCGATATGACAAAGAGCAATCAAAGATGACATAGATGGTTTAAAAGCATAAATGGAGGCTAAGTTGGATAGTTTGAAGGAACAAATGAAAGCTAATATGGATGATAAAGTAGTGGAATATCACATCGAGTGATCTAGGTGGATATTGGTGGCCACCCGCCTATGCCACTTGGGCCCCCACCATTGTCTCTTTCAGTTTTTCAGTTTCGACATAACTTACTATTTTTAGCAGTTTTTCGGGTCCTGAACTTCCGGAGCCATTTTGAGGCCCTAAACGACGTTTTTTGGGTATCGTTTTACCAACGAATTGGATGACAGTTGTAGTCCTCGGATAGAGCTTTCTAATGATGTATCATGTGCGTCAAACGGAGATAGTATGCCAAAGTTACATCCCTGGGAAGTTGAAACACCAATTTACCCAAACGGGGCCCATAGTTTTGGCGCTTCATCTCCTAGGGTTAGGTTTTTGGGATGTTTAGGGTTATCCATTGTTTCTCAATAATAAATAGGCCCTCGCGCCTCATTGTAAAGCAGTTCAGAGGTCTGTAGCCACCACATCTCTTCTCAGAGATAGCTACCAGTACCCTAGCTAGTTTTATTTCCGTTGTCTGTAAGCAAATTTCGGTTCTTTGATATTAATGAAATGAAGTGTTATTTCCGCTGCATCTCTGTATTTATGGTTATGTGTTTATTCTGTTGCGTTCCTGCATAAATCCGGATCAGTGGTATCAGAGGGGTCTGCTTTTTTCTCGATCCTTCTTTGCATGTCCCCAACGAGGTCGGGGTATAAGGAGCTAGGGCTTGATCTGGTGGAACCTTTGCAAGATCAGCCTTGCAAACCTCGACGGACGCCCATGGGGGACGAAAAGAAAGATGAGGGAGCAGGAGATCCTATCAAAATATTGCTCGAGGAGGCCCTTGAAAAACAAAGGAACGTGATGATGGATAACTTTGCTCATATCCTTCAACGGCTGCCCACTGGCGGCGCATCTGCATCCAGTAGCCACTCTGGAGTGGCGACTCCTTTTAAGGTACAAGTAAATTTTGACATTCCCATATTTGAGGGTCAAATAGACGCAGATGCCGTAGATAGATGGTTGAATCTATTAGAAGGATATTTCTCTGTTCATGACTTTTCAGACCGGAAGAAGATTATTTTTGCACTTCTCAAAGCTACCCCCCATGTTAAGGACTGGTGGGAAACCTACTGTGAGAACAAGGACCAGACAGAACCCTCTATGTTCTCGGCCATACCAACTTGGAATTATTTCCGAGACGTCGTCAAGGAACAGTACTATCCCGTGGGGAGCTATGAGGACAAGCACAAACAATGGACCACGCTGCGACAACAAAGGGATCAAAATGTGCATGAGCTGACGAATCTGTTCCATACCCTGCGCACAAAGTTGGGTATCAAAGATTCAGAGAAACATTTGGTGCTAAAGTATCGCAGCTGTCTGCACAGATACAGTCAGGAGGAAATGGAGTTCCGCGACATCTCCTCGCTTGGTACGGCATATACGGTATCTTTGCCAAGGTGTGAAACGAAATTCAAACGAGAGCGAGACTTTGGATGCAAGATCAAAAGCAAGAAGGGTAGTACAAGCGAGAACAAAGGAATGAGCCAAGGCATGGGCGGCTCTGAAAGACAACAATCAACCCCACGAAAAAGAACAACTGCGCAAAGCCAAAAGAGGACACGGGAAAGTGGTGTGAGTTCCATAAGAGCTCCACTCACAACACGAGTGAGTGTCGGGCCAAGCAGTCGCTAGTGGCCGAGATGAGGGCTTCTGAGTCAGATGCATGCTCCGACTCCGAATCAGAACCTGAAAAGGGGAATGAAAAAGGGAAACAGATTATTGATGCGGAGCCCAACGCCACTGTTGCCACTACAAAGGTCCAGAAGGAGGAGCCGGAAGATCCAGAGGAGGAGGAACGTCTCTTCCACTCCCAGATGTGGGTAAAGGGCTCCCCTGTACAGTTCATTGTCGACAATGGGAGCCAAAAGAACCTCATTTCAGCAGACGCCGTGAAGCGGTTGGGCTTGCCGACCACAGCTCACCAACATCCATACACCATCGGGTGGCTTAACCAAGGACGAGATCTCCGCGTCAGCCAGCAGTGTCGCCTTCCCTATAGCATCAAGCCCTTCGCGGATGACGTATTATGTGACATTGCTCCTATTCATGTTTCTGATGTATTATTAGGACAACCATACTTGTGGAAGCGTCATGCTATGTATGAGTCTCGACCTCGTGCTGTTATTATTACTTTGGGAAATAAATTGTACAGGATACCAGAGGTACCACCTCCTACGACTATCTCTTTGGTTACTGCAAAACAATGCAGTAAGCTCATTTCTAAGCAGTCGTTTTCCCGATGATCCCACCCGGGCAAGAAGAAAGTGAGCCCGACCTCAGACAGGGAGCCCTACTTACACGACAACAACAAATGGATAAGGTTGTGGAGGAGTGGGGACTTCTTCACCTCACCCACCGGGGTTCCTGCCTTTGTCGGTTCAAAGCGCCCAGGTTCCGTCGACCCCGGAGTGCGCCGCTACAATGGGCCAGAGTCTATCGACGCTCTACTACGGAAAATGATGAAATCAAGAGGCGGTTCGGGGAGTTATTGCGAAAGGTCACATGGATCAGTTCATCACTGCAGCAGAGATCGGGTCCGTGTTGGTACGAGAAGAAGGATGGGACGTGGAGACCCTACAACATTGACTATCCAGGCGACAAAACAGAATCCCGCGTTGTAGGAATAGGTACCCAATCCCACAGATTGATGACCTTTTGGACCAACTCCAAGGTGCAAAATATTTCAGTAAGATCGACCTGAAGTCTGGGTATCACCAAGTACCAATTGAACCCTCTGATGTGTGGAAGACTGCCTTCAAGGCTAAGGAAGGCCTTTTTGAATGGCTGGTCATGCCTTTCGGGTTGACGAATGCTCCCGCGACCTTCATGAGGATGATGGACGACATCTTGCGGCCATTCACCAACTCATTCGTAGTGGTGTACTTGGATGACATTCTGATCTTCAGCAAGACTTGGGAAGGGCACCTTCATCACATCTGACAAGTCCTCCAAACACTGCGGCAACACAAGTTGTGTGCCAATTTGGAGAAGTGCACGTTTGGCATGACCCAGGTTCAATATCTGGGATACATTATTGATGAAAGGGGGGTGCATGTGGATCCAGCCAAGATCCAAGTCATTCGGGATTGGCCAGCCCCGACTACTATAACAGAGCTTCGCAGCTTTCCGGGTCTTGCTAATTTCTACCGTAGATTCGTGTTGGGATTCTCTCATATCACTTGGCCCTTGAGTCAAGTCACCAAAGGAGGAGCGAGAGCAAAATTATTTTGGTCGGAACCTCAACAGAAGGCGTTCAAAGAATTGAAAAATCGCCTCTGTTCTGCCCCAGTGCTCACCTTACCAGACTTGCAGCAGCCATTTGAGATCGAGAAAGATGCCTCTGACTATGCTATTGGGGCAGTTCTTACTCAACAGGGACATCCAGTGGCATATCACAGTGAGACATTGTCTGAGACAGTTCGCAAGTATCCCACCTATGACAAAGAAATGTATTCCATTGTGCAAGACTGTCGACAATGGAAGCATTACATTTTGGGGAAGGAAACAATCATCCACACAGACCACCGGCCCCTGCAGTTCATACAGACACAAGGGAAGTTGCAGAATGATCGCCATGAGAAGTGGTCCACATATCTGCAACAGTTTCATTTGAACATCAAGTACAAGAAGGGTAGCACCAATAATGTTGCAGACTGCCTCAGCCGACCACCGATCGTGGCGCTCACCACCGTGCTCAACTCTTGTGGGCACGAGACTTCTGATTGGCCGCTTCTCTATGAGAGTGACCCAGAAGTCGGCCACACTTACAAGGCACTCTTGGGGGGCACACAAGTTCCAAATTTTCACCTCCAAGATGCACTTTTATGTCACCTGGGACACCTTTGTGTTCCTTCAAGCGAGCGTGCGAAGATGATATGGGAAGCACACTACAGTCGAGTCGCTGGGCATTTCGGGGTCGAGAAAACAGTAGCAATCCTGCAGAAGTATTTCTATTGGCCGAACCTTCGAAAGGATGTCGAGAAGCACATTAGATCCTGCACTTCTTGTGCCATTGCCAAACCGACCATCAAGAAGCAAGGCCTATATACTCCACTACCTACCCCTAGTCGACCTTGGGAATCCATCTCCATGGATTACATGTCGGGCCTGCCCTCTACTAAGAATGGCAATGATTGTGTTTTCGTGGTCGTTGACAGATTCTCGAAGATGGCCATTATGGCGGCCTGTAAGAAGAATATCACAGTAGAAGCCACTGCTAAACTCTTCTTTGAACGAGTGTGGGTGCACTCTGGGATCCCATAGTCTATCATATCAGATCGAGATAGCAGGTTCCTCAGCACATTTTGGTCCAGCCTCTGGTCAATGTTGGACACAAAGCTCACCAAGTCCACAACTTTCCATCCCCAAACAGATGGCCAGACAGAGGTTGTCAACAGAATGATTGTACACATTCTGCGCATGTACAATTCAAAGCATCCCCGCACATGGGACGAGAGCCTCCCCTATGTACAACATAGTTATAATCGGGCTATCCACAGTTCAATTGGTCATAGCCCCTTTCAGGTGGGCTTGGGATTCCAGCCACTATGTCCCATTGACGTAGCCATGCCATTTGCAGCTGCTCAGGCCGATTCAGCGCACGTCCAGTCTGAAGTTGACAAAGCAAGTAGCTTCATCGAGCGCATTCAACACATCCACCAACAAGTTCATGATATATTGGACAGAGCCAATGCGAAGTACAAGCAGCGCCATGATCAACACTAGGTGCCACACAACTTCCAGGTGGGCGACAAAGTATGGCTGCATTTGCAGAAGGAGCGCCTCACTGGACCTCACCGCAAGCTTCGCCCGCTCCGATACGGGCCGTACACTATCACCAAGGCTGTAGGTAACAATGCCTTCGAGCTTAGTATTCCACCATTCCTTGGTCTACACCCAGTCTTCAATGTGGATCGCCTTCGTCCTTACTTTCTGTTCTACCGGACACTTCTGACATTGGCAAGTAACAACTCACACTACCGCAGTTAAACCTGTACTACATGGAACAGCCACCACAGATTGTGAGAATGGTATCATGGACATGCAAATTAAGAACACTCGCCAACAGAGATCTAATCAGATTGGTTACAAGTCAAGCAACTCGACCAAGGAAAGTGGTCTACCAGGGACCAAGTTCAAATGAAATTCTCTCATCTCATGGAGGAACTTAACGCAATGGGGACCATTGCTTCCTAAGGGGGGAGGAATGATCTAGGTGGATATTGGTGGCCACCCGCCTATTCCACTTGGGCCTCCACCATTGTCTCTTTCAATTTTTCAGTTTCGACATAACTTACTATTTTTAGCAGTTTTTCGGGTCCTGAACTTTCGGAGCCGTTTTGAGGTCCTAAACGACGTTTTTTGGGTATCGTTATTCAATGAATTGGCTCATCCAATTCATCCTGACAGTTTTAGTCCTCGGATAGAGCTTTCTAATGATGTATCATGTGCGTCAAACAGAGATAGTATGCCAAAGTTATATCCCTGGGAAGTTGAAACACCAATTTACCCAAATGGGGCCCATATTTTTGGTGCTTCATCTCCTAGGGTTAAGTTTTTGGGATGTTTAGGGTTCTCCATTGTTTCTCAATAATAAATAGGCCCTCGAGCCTCATTGTAACTCAGTTCAGAGGCCTGTAGCCGCCACATCTCCTCTCAGAGATAGCTACCAGCGCCCTAGCTAGTTTTATTTCCATTCTGTCTGTAAGCAAATTTCAGTTCTTTGATATTAATGAAATGAAGTGTTAATTCTACTGCATCTCTGTATTTATGGTTATATGTTTATTCTGTTGCGTTCCTACATAAATCTGGATCATCGAGCATCAACAACAAGTTCTCCAACTCTCAAATAATAACCTAACTTTGGTGCAGAATCAAATGAAACAACAGGAAGATCAACATCACAACGAAAAAAGTTTTGAAGCAGTCACAAAAACAAGAACTCAAAAACTACGAAATCGATCAATTTCATAGTATCTCAGCAAGTGGAAGAACTTACCCGTTGAAGATTTCACACGGGAGGATGAGAATTCTATAGAGAAGCATCATAAATTATCAAGCATTGAGGGAAACAATTGTTTGAAGGAGAGGGGCATGTTAGGTCCCTATAATACTAGTGTATCCCCTTATCGTTGTTAGTGTAACCCCCTTATTGTTATTGTTGTACCCCTATAGCCCCCATATTGTTATTATTGTGCCCCATAAAAGACACTATTGTTATTCTTGTGCCCTTACATTATTACTGTTAGTTCGGCTAGGATTATATGCGACCCCATGGAATCCTATATATAGAAAGGAGGTTTTGTCATTTGTATCATCCAAGAATTGTTCATTTATGTAATTTAAGGGAGGTTTCCCCCTCGGAGTGGCTTATTTCTAAGGCGTTGATCTCTCTTTTCTTCTATTTTGGGAGCTGGTTTCATAACACAAATATTCATAATAACAAAAAAAAATGGGTTATAAATAAAATATTTTAATATGAATTAATATTGATATAAGTCTTATTTTCAAAATTGAGGATACTTTGTTTAAGAGTTATACTGAAGGTGGGGCAATTCATTTAGGAGTTATAGTGGTAGTGATAGGAATCCACCCAGTGCCATATGAGTATAAGACTAACCTAGTTGTTATTTCTTCTAATGTAAGTAAATAAATAAAAACATCCAACTTCTTGTTGCCCCTAAAGATGGAGATATTATAGTAGTTGTAAATAACTGCAAACATTTAAATACCAATTTAAATTTAAATAATAATAATAATAATAAATTGATTCAATTCAATTTATATTATAATTTTGTTTTTATTAATAAAATTACAATTAAATTTTTATTAAAAATATCATAATATACATATCATATTTAAATTAATAATAATGAATACCATGGTATTTCAAGACATAATTAATAAGCATATAAAAACTTAATAAATGTATTTAATAAACATAAAATTAAGATGTATTAATAAACATATGAAAACTTAATAAATTTATTTAATAATTAAGACATACTCTAATTATTCATTGGATGTTTTTGAATTTGAATTTTTGGTGATATTTACCCATTAATTTTATCCAAAATCTATATTTTTTGGAATGACAAGTGTGAGCTTTATAATGGTACAAAGGTTTCTGAGGGTGTTGAATCCATTTATGCCTTTAAAAACACATTTTAAATAGTTAAAATCCACTATACAAAGAAGAAAAAAATTCTTTGCTCATTCTAACCAAAAATAAATATAAAATATCTCATAATTAAACTACCCTATAATTAAAAATAAGAATATTTCTACATATAAAAATATAAAATATATATCAAAATAAAATAAAATATTTATATATATAAATATGAAAATATTCACATTTACCTTAATATTTCATGAACTTAACATGCATATTTTCATCATTTAAACTTTCTATCCTCAAAAAATCAATGAAATCAGAAATTTTTATGCAAAAAGTCAAACTCCTAACAAAATTACACAAACCAAAAATATTCATTATCATATTTTATGAACTTTCCAAGCAAACTTCACGAGACTAAAAAGTTTAAATATTTATTCTAAACGAATATTTTATATTTTAAACTAATAATTTATATCGTTAATTGAAAAGTAATCCACTTTGAAATTAATTACGCCAGAGGCGTTTTCTTTGTTGGCTTGGGGTGAGCAAACACTATTCACCCCAGCCAATAGGATAGCTTCAATTTCACCCTTCCCAATAATGATATTATGCCACCTGTTTGTCATATGTAAGCTTGCTTTCTGCCCACGTTTTCCCTACTGACTATTTTGGTACTGCTTGTTTCTGCAGTTATTCCACCTATCCTTCAATTCTGAAGCAATGGGCGTTGAAAACGCATTGAACCAGTTGTGGCTTGGCATTTCAACGCATTGAACCAGTTGGGGCTTGGGGTTTCAGCCCAATTTATAGAGGATGTGCTCAAAATTTCCTATGGGATCGGCATAGATACCTTGAAGTTTTTTCGTTGGACTGGTTTGAGGCTTGGCAGGAGGCACAACCCCTCGTGTGGAATTTCGGGCAAAAAAAAATTGTTTGACGCGATGTGGGACTACGTTAAGATAATGAAGAACGAGGGCATTGTGTCCATGGATACCATTTCCTCTATGTTTGGTAATTATGCTCAGGCTAGTCTTATGCAAACATAAGTGGAGGAGGAAGAAGAACGTGGCCAAAATTCTCAATAGCCCGTTTAAATTTCATTATTTCAACTTGTCTGTTGCTCCTTTCCTAGAGCTTTCATGTCTCGGTCTTTATAAATTCGAATAAATAAGTTGAATGGGGATATTGCAGTCCTGCCTCCCATTGTTACGTTGTGCTTGGCACTCAGCAGGGTTTCATTTCATGGAGATAGCTTATTATATTAGTTTTTATGCACAGAGAGGTATAAAAACCTTTCAAGTCTGCAAGTTTTCATTAAAATAGAGAAGCCCCCGTACAGATTTTGATTGATGCTTGGTGGATACGAGGCTACCCTCTGGGCATATGCTACAGCCAGCGTGTTGAGCGATTGTGATTATTATTTATCTGGTGATGTTTTGTTTCCTAGGGTTCTCTTCCCCCACCCACTATTTTTTTTTAAGGCTCAATATTATAGATACTGGAGATTGAGGTGAATTGAGATAGGGGCGACCACCTGTTGTATTGTGTGTTTAGAATTAAAGATTTTATGAAGAAAAAGGGGAAATATTTGGTGAACAGACCGAATCCAATCAATGGATCACTACGTAGACATGGTCACATGAACAACTATGCAACAATAGGCTATGTTTATGGACCTAGTAGCGATTTCATTCTCAAACAACAAGATGAGAAAAGCTTGCGCAGATCTCGGAGCTTTTGTGGGTGCCTTTTCCTGTTCACGAGAAGTTTCATCCTCATCAGAAAAATTTAAAAAGAATGCAACATTGATGATGAGAGGGCCCAAGACACATCCATAGTTTCTCAATCGTGATCCTGCCCCTATTTTAATGAACAATACGAAGATGAATACCCATGTGGAGGCATTGAGTGTGAATAAGTTGTTGTTGAATGTGACGATTGAGCAGAGCAGTGGCCTGCTGCATTTATTGTTATCTAAAGATGCAACAGTGGAGGATGTGATTAAAGCTACCTTACTTCTTTATGCCAAGGAAGTTCGTAAGCCTCTTCTCAGAAATAATCCCACTTCCTTTGGCCTCCATTACTCACAATTCTACATTGACTATAAGTACTTTACTTTGTTTTTGTTCTGTAAAACCCCATTAAATTCAAATACAAATTTGCATTTGGAGGATCTTCAAACTTTCTAAATTTTCTAAATCAAGTTTTTAGTTCTTGATCTGGGAATTTATCTCAATTTTAATTTGTAGAGAAATAGCTGGGTTTGAATATGTAAAGAAATAACTCTTCCTAATTAATCACATGCATATTTTTGGTGGACAAGCATATTTGGGTGGATTTGTTTCGAATCTATTTTGGGTTTACCTTATTCTAACTAACCTATGTGATTCACAATTCAAATTTGAATTAACCATAAAAATATTCTATGAATATTTTTGTAGCTTTAAATCCGGCTGATAAAATCAAGGATTTGGGTTCCCGCAATTTCTTCTTTTGTTCGAAGCCCAAAGCAAAGGAGAGCTCTAGACTAAGCTTCCAAAGAGGATAAATAGCTGTTACAGATCAAGACTTGACATGAAACAACTGGTCCTTACTTAGTTGGTTGGATGACTTATTACAACAACAACTATTGAAAGAATACCTGCATCGGGTTCTTCCATACATCCATCTAATTGGGCACGTGGCAGTAGAAGATTAGGTGGGATATCCACCCAGGCAACTTTTGATTACTGAAATTCCCCAATTAGGTCAACAAGGCCACGCCACCTTTTCACCTCACCCTCACCGTTTCTCCCCCCCATCAAGGGACACTGTTTTGGGCATCCTATGCACGGAAGTACTTGAAAATATGTGCAAGGTATCCATTTCCATTAAATTAAATGTGTGAAAAATTCTCCATGTCTTGTTGCATAAAACAACTACTTAGATCTAATCCAGAGATTGACTGTAGGGGCATTTACTGGATATGTCACCTTTAATAAAGGATGAGATCTAGAGGCTACCTAGCCCTTTACAGACTCTGTCTTTAGGACTTGTAGAAGTTAACACTCATGGTCTGAAAATGAAAGAAAGTGTTTATGGGAACTGTTTAAGAGTTCATGTGTGAAGGAAAGTTAATTTAATTGTTTTTTTAACATATTAAATCAGAAATTTTCAACAAGATAACTTTAGCATAACATGACACAGATCTTTGGTGAGCATTTCACCCCTCCTGGGCTACATCTGCTGGATCAAGCCTCCCAAAATGAGCTTTTCCTCTTGTATTAAAATGCTTCAAAATGCTAATACAAGTTTAAAAGTGTCTCAATAGACAAATCTGAATGCAAATGCTGATTCAGAAGACATGAAAAAGCTAAGAATGCCTTTCCAAATTCACTAAATAGTGAAGAATTACCATAAACAGTGATTTCTTCAATAAGGCCCTGACGGCTCTTTGAACTCCTCTGTAGCTTTTCGGGTTGTAGAAGTCATAAAACAGGTCTAAAACATCTTCCATTAGGTTCATAAGGTCTAAATTAGCTGAAAATTATCTTTGGTTCACCTCAAACAGAGAGGTACAACTCAAAACAGCTCCAACCCCAAAATGGCCCTAATGGCCCTGAAAACTCTCCTGAAGGTTTTAGGACTCTGAAAGTCTTCAAACAGTTCTAAAACCTCTTCCATTGGTTTCAAAAGGTGTAAAATATTTGAGAATGGTCTTTGGTTCACCTTAAACAGAAAGGTACAACCCAATACAGCTCTATTACCAAAATGGCCCTAATGGCTCAAAAAGCTTCCCTGAAGCTAAAATGGATGTATAACACCTCTACTACCTCTAGAACCTATCTCAATGGCTCTGTAATGCTGAAAATAGTATAAAATGACTTTTGGTTCATCTCAAATGGTTAACCATAGCTCAACACAGCTCCAACTCCCTCTTGGCCCTGATGGCTCTCATTACTTCCCTGAAGCAAAAGGGACTGAAGATAAACTCTAATGGCTTTGAAAGCTGTTCCAATGGATTCAGAATGCTCTGAATACTGAAATCAAAAAAAAAAAAATCGTTCCAAAAGGTTCTCCCTATCAGAAGTTATGACAGAAACAATATTTTCCTAATGTCAAGTAAAAATCCCACTAAATGTGGGTGAACTGGAGTTAACGCTCCAAAAATGGTGAAATTGACCAAAATAGGCGGGCTTCATTCCAAAATTTCGGCGGTCAGTGCACTGGCATTTAATGTACGTCAAAGTGGTCACATTTAAACTTCGCATAAAACGTCGGCCTTTATGGTTAACAAATCACATTTTCAAACTCCGAACTTACAAACCGTGGCATTAAAGTTTTAATTTTTTGTGGTCACATGTGACGGGGTCTATGGGTGGATAACCTTAACCGCCAGCCGTCAGCACTTGGTCGCGGCGAAAGGTTATATGGAGCGTGTTGTTGTGGGGGCTAGCCCCCTTTGCCACCCAACCATACATGTTTCAAACTTTAAATATAAGTTCGAACCCATACATATTAAGAATAAAATGCATGACCCAATGGTAAGTCACTTGACTGGTGGGGGTGAGGTCTCGGGTTCAAACCCGTGGAATTGCAAAATAATTTTAACACGCCATTCAAATGTGACCTGGGGCCACATGGCAGCCTCCGAGCCTACCATGTGGTAGCTCCCTATTGGTCTGAAACATCAAAAGTAAAACCACTATCGAATGAGAAAATGACACTTGTTAGAACATAATTGGCCCAGGTGGAATATTCCAGGAATATTCCTTTTTTAATTTTTCAAATTTGGAAGTCAAACCTGGTCAAACTGCTCTTTTGCTTGAAATTGTGAATTTTCAAACTTGAATAACTTTCACATACAGTGTCGGATTTGAGTGTCGTTCATGGCTACAGGATCGTATCATCGAGGCATATTCGTTCGTTCAAGTTGCAAGTGATTTTGAACACTTTCAATTTTGAGCTTTTTCCATAGCTTGGACTTGAGCTCCTGATCACACCTCCCAAATGAGAAGCTTTTGGACCCCAAAAGCTCACTGAAATTCTGAAACTGAACTGTAGTACAGAAAATGAGAGAATAAAAACATCCTCTTCCCTTCAGCCTCCAAAAATTTTCCTGAATTTCCAACTGTTCACATGGCGAATTTTGTTGAATGAGCCATGTACTTGTGCCGAATCCCGACCAAGTTTTCTCGCCATACCAATCTGCCATTATGAAACCAGCAATGACCTTGCTGAACTTTGTGCCCTCTTTACTTGCATGCCTTTCCATCTCATGGAATCTTGCACTACTTTGCACTGACACTTCGTTCTCTGCACCAATTGACACCAAAGGCACCTTGTGCAACATACGACATCAACAACAAGTTGACAATGAAATGTGCTATATAATTGACACAACCATCAATGTAAAAAGTGTGCACACAATTGACACAAGTCGACAATCATGTGTAACACGATTGACACAAGTCGACCATCATGTGTAACACAATCGACACAAGTCGAAAATCAACAAGATACATCTTGACAAACACATGTATATGTATCATGTACAATGAACTATATACAGTTCGCTAATTACACATACAATCTCTATGTACATCTACAACTTCAACTTTTCTTTTCAAATACCAACAAGTACATCATCCCAAAAACATGTGGGTGACTAAGAGCTGAACCAAAAGAAATTTCTGCAATATAAGTGAGTATCATACTCATCTTTTACACCTCCATGGCGAAACTTTGCGACAACAAAGAAATTCCTTCAACTGAAACTGCTTTTACATGCGATCTTGCATCAACTTTTCAACTGAAATACATGGTTACAAATCTGAAATTTGCATGTACAAAATGAGTAATGACTTACTGCAATAAGAAGTTAATCCAATTCCTACCAAGCCAACTCCATGGCGTCTTTTCCTACTGCAATACACCTTCATGTGAATCTTCCATTTCCACATCGATAATGGATTCGATAGATCCACTTGCGCCAAACTTGTTGTCCTCTAGTTACATGTGCTTTGGACAATTTGTTGGATACAAGGTCCAACAATGAGAGACATCATGTCCCTTCCTTTGACAAAATGTGCAACTCTTAAGCACTTTCTGAGAAAGTTCTCTTTGCCTCTTTTGCTTCCTGTGTGCTTTCTTTTTCAACTAGCATCTTGAAGTAACATGGTTAAATCCATGACAAAATGTGCAACAAAACTTTCTTTCTTTTGAACAAGAAAAATTATCATTCTTTGCTGAAACATAATCAAATTGATCATGTGAATAATTATACCTCTTTTGCTGCATGAAATGTCCATCCTTTTTGTCTTCGAAAGATGATGAACTAGTAGAGGAGACAGCTTTCCTTTTCAGACTTTCATCACAATTCTTGTCTTGAAAACTGTTTGAACTTGAAGGCTCGCCATAAGCAACATGTACCCTCTACTTGCTGCAATGATGGCTTAAAACAATGACAATCATCCTTAGAACAATTCTGACATATATGCATAGAAGAACTTGGAATAAAGGTTCTCTTTAAATTTACATCACATGCATTCAAGGATTTGGAGTCTTCGCCATTAAATTGCACATAACCAAGACCAACATTCTTGGGTCGCTCCACAACTGAAATAGGTTCAACCATGCATTTTGCATGCTTTCCCAAACCTTTGCCTTCATGATAGCCCATCTTAAACATTATTTTGGACCCGATTCCCCTTGTATGTTTTTCAAAAGAACCAACACACTTTTCAATGGAGGAAATTGAAGAAAAGTTTGAATGGTTTACCTCTTCCTCAAGAATTTTCTTGGACAAAGCTTCTTGAGCTTGAAGGAGTTGTTTCTCCATGTCATGCAATATTTGGAGAATTGTTTCCTTCTCTTTCTGCATGGATAACAATTGTGCATGAAGCTTAACACTTTCTCTTTGATCCTTGATGATAATCTGCACCATGTATTTCACCTTAATGAACTCATTCTTCATGTCATCATTGAAGAATCTCGTGAAGGAGGAAACTTCACTTGTAGAAGAAGTTGACATTATGTAAATGGTCGATTTAACAAAAGGAACTTCCAAAGAAAAGTTCTCAAAACTTTCCAACAAATGACAAGCTCTTAACCAAATGTCAGTATAGACCCCTTCTTAATCAAGCAGCCATAAAACACAAACTCCAATAGCTTGTAGCAAACACTAATCAAGTGAGTTTGTTTTCCAAATATAATCTTGAGGTACTTTGGGATAAGGAAATAGCCTACAACTCTTTTTTCCTTTCCAATATTTAGATATCAACAGCTATCTTTTCAACTCAAGAAAACTCATACAATCAACCATTTTGCAACCAATAAAACAATCAATCTTTTATATTGTTTTAACACCTTTTGCACACAAAAAAATTCTCAAGCTAAGCACAACCAAGCTTAACCAAAACTTTGATACCATCTGATCTGATAATGGAAGTACTTGAAAATATGTGCAAGGTATCCATTTCCATTAAATTAAATGTGTGCAAAATTCTCCATGTCTTGTTGCATAAAACAACTACTTAGATCTAATCCAGAGATTGACTATAGGGCAATTTACTAGATATGTCACCTTTAATAAAGGATGATATCCAGAGGCTACCTGGCCCTTTACAGACTTTGTCTTTAGGACTTGTAGAAGTTAACACTTGTGATCTGAAAATGAAACAAAGTGTTTATAGGAACTGTTTAAGATTTCATGTGTGAAGGCAAGTTAATTTAATTTGTTGTTTAACATATTAAATCAGAAATTTTTAGCAAGATAACATCAACATAACATGACACAAATTTTTGGTGAGCAGTTCACCCCTCCTGGGCTACATCTGTTGGATCAAACCTCCCAAAATAAGTTTGTCCTCTTGTATTAAAATGCTTCAAAATGCTAATACAAGTTTAAAGGTGTCTCAATAGACAGATATGAATGCAAATATTGATTCAGAAGACATGAAAAAGCTAAGAATTCCTTTCCAAATTCACTAAACAGTGAAGAATTACCATAAACGGTGATTCCTTCAATAAGACCCTAATGGCTCTTTTAACTCCTCTGTAGCTTTTTGGGCTATGAAAGTCCTCAAACAGGTATGAAACCTCTTCCATTAGGTTCATAAGGTCGAAATTAGCTAAAAATGATCTTTGGTTCACCTCAAACAGAGAGGTACAACTCAAAACATCTCCAACCCCAAAATGGCCCTAATGGCCATGAAAACTCTCCTGAAGGTTTTTGGCCTCTGAAATTATTCAAATAGTTCTGAAACCTCTTCCATTGGTTTTATAAGGTGGAAAATAGGTGAGAATGGTTTTTTTTTCACCTTAAACAGAAAGGTACAACCCAATACAGCTCTATTACCAAAATGGCCCTCATGGCTCAAAAAGCTTCTCTGGAGCTAAAATGGCTGTGTAACACCTCTACTACCTCTAGAACCTATTCCAATGGCTCTAGAATTCTGAAAATGGTCGAAAATGACTTTTGTTTCACCTCAAATGGTTAATCATAGCTCAACACAACTCCAACTCCCTCTTGGCCCTGATGGCCCCCTTTGCTTCCCCGAAGAAAAATGGACTGAAGATAAACTCCAATGGCTCTGCAACCTATTCCAATGGATTCATAATTCTCTGAATACCCGAAATCAAAAAAAAATCGTTCCAAAAGGTTCTCCCTATCAGAAGTTATGACAGAAACAATAGTTTCCCAATGTCAAGTAAAAATCCCACTAAATGTGGGTGAATTTGAGTTAACGCTCCAAAAATGGCGGAATTGACCAAAATAGGCGGACTCTGCCCCAAACTGTCAGAGGTCAGTGCGCTGGCATTTAATGTACATAAAAGTGGTCACATTTAAACTCCGCATAAATCGTCGGCCTTTATGGTTACAAACCACGTTTTCAAACTCCGAACTTACAAACTGTGGCATTAAAGTTTTATGTTTTTGTGGTCACATGTGACGGGGTCTATGGGTGGATAACCTTAACTGCCAGCCATCAACACTTGGTCATGGAGAAAGGTTATATGGAGCGCGTTGTTGTGGGGGCTGGCCCCCTTTGCCACCCAACCATACATGTTTTAAACTTTAAATATAAGTTCGAACCCATACATATTAAGAATCAAATGCATGACCCAATGTTAAGTCGCTTGACCGGTGGGGGTGAGGTTCTAGGTTCAAACTTGCGGAATTGCAAAATAATTTTAACACGCCATTCAAATGTGCCCTGGGGCCACGTCGCAGCCTCCAGGCCTACCACGTGGTAGCTCCCTATTGGTCCGAAACATCAAAAGTCAAACTACTGTCGAATGAGAAAATGACACTTGTCAGAACATAATTGGCCCAAGTGGAATATTTCAAGGAATATTCCAGGGAATATTACTTGAAATATTCTTTTTTTAATTTTTCAAATTTGGAAGTCAAACCTGGTCAAATTGGTCTTTTGCCTGAAATTGTGAATTTTCAAACTTGAATAACTTTTACATACAGTGTCGGATTTGAGTGTCATTTGTGGCTATAGGATCATATCGCCGAGACCTATCCAGTGATTCAGGTTGCAAGTGATTTTGAACACTTTCAATTTTGAGATTTTTCCATAGATTGGACTTGAGCTCCTGATCAATTTCCCACTCACTTTTAAAAGCGTTTTCACTTCAATAGAAAGCCATACAACTCTGAGTATTTCCTTTGCTAGGGGTGAATCTGCTTCCTTCTCATGGATTCGATGTTGGATCTACTACCCATGTTGCCTTTGTGTACTGCATTTTCCACTTTTCGAGTGTTTCTAACTATTACCTAGTCTAAAGGCATATAATTACCATCTTTATCTGGCTTTATCTGGTGATCACCGCTCCGCGCCTTAATTTTCCAACTTTGACAAGGTCATTTGAAGTTCGGGCCAGTCTCTCACCCACCAAATATGCCAAACATCCAAGCAATAGTTCAGCTGTTACAGATCGTTTCATTCTCATCTCCATTTTCATGTGTAAATAAGATTCAAGCCTATGTATAAATCCCCTCTTCTCCTTTGGCGTTCCTTTGCACCTTTCAGTGCAATTTCTTGTTTAAGATTGAATGGACGCGTATCAACTCTTACCATGAAATCATAAAAATACTTATAAAAAGTTTAAATAGAACCAAAATGGAACCACGTTGGGGGTTTAGTTAAGACTGATTAGTTATTGAGTGTTAAGTGGTTACACTATTATTATGTTGATAGGCATTCTATTATGAGGTTTTTATTGGTGATATTGTTGAGATTCATCGTCCTCAAGCGAATATAAATAGTATCATTGGTTATTAGATAAAATCACAAGGATCGTTTGTCGACATAAATTCCACTGACTACACGCATATTCAAACATATATTGATTGGAAGGGGTCGACCCACTTTCACGAATTCAGCGACCTCACTGCCGCAAACATAAATGTGTGATGATTTCCAAAGCATCTGAAAACGCAGTCCAAAGCATAAAATTTAACCTATTCATTTAACTTGTAAATTTCATTTCATTTGCAAAATGTTACACTAGACAACAACGGTGATCCATGGAATTCCCATGTCACTCCAATAGTTTCATGGCCTCTGGGTATTTATCTTCATCCACTGGAGGAAGAAGAGAATCAATGTTAGAAATCACGAAGGAATCACTTGATTCGGTTGAAAGGAGAATAAATGTGGTTCTTAAAAATAGAGAATCATGCCAAAGAAAAAGATAAAAGGTGCTAGATCTTTGTTGTAGCGTTGGACTGGAACTATCTAGCAAGTGGCTGAAAATTTGAAGAGGTGGCAACCTCGATCCTGGTACTCCTTTAATGAGTTTCGTTGTCTTCTGCGTTGAATCAAGTCTATGACTAAGAGAACCACAAAAACTGGCACCGCCTTGATCTGTCCCTGCTTAATATATAATTTTTGCAAGATTTTCTTTTGAGGATTTGAGTTTGTTGCCATTCTTAATATTCTTCTCAATGGATATTACAAAATTGTCTATTTCCAATTTGATCCCGTGCTCATGCAAAAATTTTGAAATAAAATCACGTTGGATGCTTTCAGACCAGAAGTCATTCTCTCATTCTGGGCAGCATTCCACCTCTATTTCTTCAAGACTAGTAATACACTATAATTCTTCGGCATTTGTTTCAGCCGCTAACAGTTCTTCATTCGCAAATGCTTCAATATGGGCATTTCTCCAATATCAATCGACGAGAAATTTTCCAAAGAGATAAAGTCTTCTATAATGTGAGTTTCCATTTGGAAAACGCCATGCATTTTCCAACCCCCCTGGAAAGTGACCACACTTACAGTTACATGACAAGCGTAGCACTTTTAGATTTTGAATCATTTGCAAGCCTATGACACATGCTTAATATATCAAGAGATCATATTATTGAATACCATTCGTTTGATAGAAATGATCAATGTAATTAACATTAAATTTGATTATACTGCCACACTAATTTTATATTTTTTATTAAATGTTATTCCAATCAACATATCAATGGATTAGTAATAGTTTTATTTAAATTGTTTATTTTTAAATATAAGTATATATTTTAATTTTTTAAATAACAAAAAAAAATTATTACTATTACAATAAAGAAATCAAACTTGTAATAAATTAAACTTTTAAAAATAATCATAGTATAAATGTTTAAAATGGGGCATTTGTCCAGTGATAAATATGTTTTACTATGGCTAGCACTTGTCTACTGATAAATATGTTTTATTTTAAATTTATATTAACATGAAAATATCTTATTAATGACTTTGTATTATAAAATATTTTTTTAATGGAAAGTTTTAAGTATTTTTGTTTTTGTATTACTTTGAAAATTTTATTTTACCAATATTTTAGCTTTTTTATTCTTATGCATTTCACGTCCACATCTTTGTTTCCTACACTACTATATGTGTCACTCTACATTCATCCACACTTCTACCAATATATCTTTGCACCCATTTGATGCAAATACTAATTATAATATTCATTCATATTGTTATATATTATGCGCAATACATTGAACTGAAATTAAAAATATGTCTTTCAATTCACTACATATTTGAGAAGAGTTTTATAACTTTTAGTTTGGATCGTGGATAAATTATTGTGATCCATTATGATTGTAATAAATTTTTATGATTATAATAAATTTTAATTAATATTATTCTAATAATATTTGGAGACCATGGTTATTTATAAAACCAGAAAAATGTATTTACAATGGAAGGTGTTTACTTTTTCCTAAGCGATATAATAATCTTTAGAGTCAATGGTTAGTTATTCATAAAAGTGGTGGAATGTAATTAAGATGGAAGGAGGTTTACTTCATCCTCACTTTTACCACTCATATAGTAGGAGGCTTCATCTTTACATTAAGACTCATGTGGAAGTAGGCTAATCTTTACAATGCTACTCATATTATTGTTGGTAATGTTATTATATTAAGTTGTATTTATTTTTAAATTAAGTGTTTAAATACCATTCATATTATTTTAGGTGAAGTTTTTGAAAAATTAATAATAAGTTAAAATTATTGGAATGAACTTAAGTATTATTTTGATTTTGATTTATTATTATTACAAATTTTAGGTTAGATATAATAGTGATCTATATATGTAAATTTGAAGGTTTATGGTAAAATTTGCAAGTGAAATTTTATGTTTTTATGCAATTTAACAAGTTATAATAGTTCAATAAATAAGTGATTAAACTCAGTTATACAAAAAATTATGGAGACAACAGTACCATAACAGCAAACACAAGCCAACAAATGATGAAAGAGTTCACCCTTTTTGGGCTACATCTCCTATTCCAGCTTCCAATGTTGGGCCTCTTTCATTATTCTCAAAAAAAGTGTTTATATCGTGAAAATTCCTAAAACTGGAATCTTATTGCAGCAACTGCATAATATTCACCCAATTGTTAATTTTACTTAACAGTTTATTTGCATTTTTCTACGGAAAACACTGAATACATCACACTGCAACCTACACAAATACAAAATACTGCGGAAACTAATATACAATGTGGGAAAGAAATAAGCACACAATCAACACCGTTATTTTTGGACAAATGTCCCTGAAAAAGCCAATGTAGGAAAATTGATGCAGCAGCTGAGGATTTGTATTATTATGCAGTAGTTTTTGAATACAAATCTTTGGATGCTTTACTGGCTATCCGATACAAAGAATATAACTAGCAAAAATGAAGTGAGAATTAACCTCACACTATCATTTGTGATCTGACGTTGATCCAGCCTCTGAATGGCTAGCCCCAAGATGCCTCTGCACAGTCACTATGCTGCCTCTCTGTCAAAACTCGTAAGGATTGTGTCAATCCTCTATTTGATCAATCTGCTGGTTGGATGCTCAGATCTCTGAACCTCCGGTCTCACGCCCCGGATCCCGGCACTAAGTCTGGATTGCTCCTCAGCAAAACCACGGATCTCCTCTTAGGCTCTACACTGCCTCAGCGTGGTTCTACCAACACCGACCACTATCCCTACCCCTCACTGCAAGAAATCAACACGATCACTCCTCCGACAACTGTTGCGCTTCTCTCTTGAGAATTTGATCTCAAAATCTCTCACTCGATATGTTCTCCAAGTGCCCATTGAGCTTCTTCTTATAATATTCTCGTTGAACATTCAAAGACCCATATTAAATCCTAATCAATGGCTCAGATCATCTTGACTCGATCTCCTTATTTTTATAGAAGATTCAGACCCAGTTTAATTAATACCCTTTAATTATTTTAATTTCCTAAGTTTAGACTTACATATCCATTAAAAATAATTAATTATTTTAATTAAACTATCTCCGGGTGGAAATTTCCAAAACGATTTCTCGATTTTGGAGAATGCATGTGTCCTAGCCTCCCTACAAATTCTAGAGGTTAGAGCATATATGATGCTACCAGAAATCAACACTCCTTAGCGAAGAAAGTGCTTTAGCAATGCAACCTATTGAAGCATCACCTTGACTATGTATCATATCCCTCTGCACTGTTGATGTCTGACATCACTGCCCACCAACTGCTGCGAAAATGTTTCATTTGCACCATTATTGACTCTGCATGTTGTTGCCAACTGCATCTCCATTGCAACTATGTTATTGTTGCAACAAAAAAACATCCAAAATACTGAACCAACTGTGTTCAGTATGATGCATCTGTTACTGGAGTTTTTTCTGCTACTAGTTTTTATGCTTACCCTCTAAAGCCTCTGCGTTGCTTCTAACTCTACATTGTGCCAACTGTACTTCTACCAACTCTACTTTGCGATGCTCAGTCTATGGCACTCCTAGCCACTACAACAGTCACTCGGGAACTTCTCTGCACACCAACTAACACTGGTCCATCCTGCTACTTCTAATATGGGCTCCCATAGCATGGTATTGATCCTAGTGGTGGAATTCTCAAGGATCCTTCCCATTTGTAGCTCTTTGGAACTACAGTAATAGATCACCCCACCTCTCCCCTGAAGGTATGTGGGAAATCATGGCAAAATCCTCCTCCTCGATCTCTGCGGGTGCAACTTGTTTATCATGTTTCTCTTCCTTGTCCTTCTTTCTGAGAGGACATTGCGTAGCATAGTGATCAAGCTCACCACACCTGAAACATTTGATCTTCGAGACGTTCTTCTTCTACCTCCTCTACTCATGCTTCCCCTTTGATGCAAGGATTTCATTCTCCTATTCCTCATTGGGCTTCACCCCACTATTATTGCTACCACTTATGGTGCTCTTCACCAAATCGTGCCTCATTTCTTCTTATTGTAACTTTTCCCAAACTCTCTCCCAATCCTACAAGTTTTCTCTACCCAGGATGCTTTGGACGAAGACCTACCACTCTTCGAAAACATTGTTCAAGGAAAAGTGAACAATTTTTGTAGATTGAGGTGCAGAACCTACAACTTCTAGTTGATCCCGGGCATCCTGAAGTCGCCTGAGGAATGGATCTATGAGTTCCCCCTTCTGCATTCTAGTACACCGAAGCTTTTCTTCCAAGTACATCTTCCGCTGCTCGGAAGACCCCTGGTACAGTGTGGAAAATGCATCCCACATTTCGTTGGTTGTACCTTTTCCATATATGTGAGAAACAATTTGCTCTCGAACTCCATCGAGTATCAATATCATGGCCTTCACCATATCCTTCTTGTAAGCTTTCAATGGATCCGAATATGTGGGGATAGCTACCACATTATCGATGAAGGATTTAAGATTGTGTTCATCTAGAAGGTAGGAGGCCCTTGCCTTCCAGATCACATAGTTGGAGGCACCCTCCAGTCGATCCTGATCTCTCATCCCGGTAGATGTCATCTCACTAAATAGATGTCGAATTCCTCCCTCTCTCATCGACGCAGCTGTTGTTTAGCTCTACGCACTCCATGTTGTAGTAAGTAATATGCTCCCGTCTACTTCTACTCTGTAGTGAGAAATCGAATTCCTTGGCTTGAAATTCTCTGAGGAAAAAAATTCCCTTAGTGTGCTCCTTCTTCCCTCTTCTGATTTTTTTTTGCACTAGAAAACTACTACAGAAAATCTGCATCCCAGCTAAAGAACTGCTCTGCGCTGAAGATGTTGTGCTTCTCCCATTTCTTTTGACAAACCTTGATATGGAAAAACTTACTCTCTGTCGATTCACTCAAAGAGAAATTTTCTCAAAAATATTGCCCTCCTAGTACTGGACTGTGCAACCCCTCTAGGGTTTCAATATGCTTCCTACGCAGCTCTTCGAGATCCTACTTCTACTCATCGTTGGCCTCTTCCTGCTTCACCTGTGCTCTGATACCATGTGAAAATTCCTAAAACTGGAATCCTATTGCAGCAACTGGATAGTATTCACCTAATTGTTAATTTTAACTTAACAATTTATATGCATTTTTCTACGGCAAACACTGAATACATCATACTGCAACCTACACAAATAAAAAATATCGTGGAAACAAATATAAAGTGTAGGAAATAAATAAGCACACAAACGACACCGTTATTTTTGGACAAATGTCCCCAGAAAAACCCAATGCAGGAAAACCGGTGCAACAACTGAGGGTTTGTATTACTATGCATTAGTTTATGAATACAAATATTTGGATGCCTTAGTCGCTATCCAATACAAATAATATAACTGGCAATTTTGAAGTGAGAATTAACCTCACACTATCACTGGTGATCCAACGTTGACCCAGCCTCTGAATGACTAGCCCCAAGCAGTCACTACGCTGCCTCTATGTCACAACTCGTAGGGACTGCGTCACTCCTTTGGCCAATCGATCTGTTGGTTGGATGCTTAAATCTATGACCCTTTGGTCTCACAACCCAGCTCCTGTACTAGATCTAGACTGCTCCTGAGCGTTGCTCCTCAGCGTGGCTATATGCTGCCCAACGTGGCTCTACGCTGCCTCTCTAGATCTCACTCTGTCCACTCTTCTAGGTATTCAAAAAATCAGGAAAACTTCCACCAGCCATTATCCCTTCCCCTCATTGCAAGAAATCAACTCGATCACTCCTCCAGAAACTGTTGTGCTTCTCTCTTGAGAATTCGATCTCTATATCTCTCACTTGATGTATTCTCCAAGTGCCCATCGAGCTTCTTTGTATAATCTTCTCGTTGAACATTCAACAACCCAGATTAAATCCTTATCAGTGGCTCAAATTATATTGACCCGATCTCCGTATTTTTCTAGAAGATTCACACCCAGTTTAATTAATACCCTTTAATTATTTTAATTTCCCAAGTTTAGACTTAGGCATCCATTAAAAATAATTAATTATTTTAATTAAACTATCTTTGGGTGGAAATTTCCCAAACGATTTCTGGGTCTTGGAGAATGCATGTGTCCTAGCCTCCCTACAAATTCTTAAGGCTAGAACACATCTGATGCTACCAGAAATCAACAGACATGGCTTCATAATACTCATAATGAAAAAATAATGTCTCCAATGGCTTGAGAATAGTAAAAAACCCCTAGCTAGGATCTTTCTGCACTCAAAAGAAGTAAAAAATTGACTGATTTATGTTCCAGAAAAATTTTTCCTGCTAGTAATTCGCACCCACCTGCTATCCATTCTACATTTTTCATCTTTTCGGCCACGCGGGGTGACAATTTTTCCCCACGGCGATGAGATTCATGTCGGTTCGGGTGAAAATTGTTGCTTCATTAAATTTTCTAATAACCCCCACAAACTGATAAAATTGGGCCAAGTAGCGCAAAATGGGTCATTAATTTTGGGCCATTCAAAAATCCCGCCAACCCCGCCTACGACTGTAGTTGGTGTGTTGGTGACCATGGTTTGATTGTGGGTTCAGTTCCAGAAACCCCGTCAGATAGGTTCCAACTCCCAACAAATTAACCCTTTGAACTATGGTCTAGTGTTGACTATGGTTCCAACCAATGGTTTAACTATGCCATAATTGTGCCATGAACCTAACTGCACCTCCAAACTATTTTCATGTGTTGTGACCACCAAAACCAACGATTTAATAACTATTGAACAGAACCCACCGAGAGTTTTGAACTGTGGTTTGTATTGTAGAAATTTGAATAATATATGAGTTATTCACCGAGATTATCCTGATTACACACTATTTGAGCTTCATGCATAATACATAACCTCTTCTACCATTGATCATCAATTTGCGGAATTAAAAACAATCGCATGCGCACATTGAAACATTAATCAATCACACATATCAACACAGTATGTAATGGGGAAAGCTTACAACTGAAAACCCCCAACTATTTGTATATTATAATGATAGAGAACATGTAACAATCATAGTACAAACTCCTCACAAGCTCTCAGCACTATCTCCAATTGTTACACACTAACTAGCTCAGATATGAACAAGTCACAAGTTCAAATCTCCTCCACCTGTTAGCTTGCCTCTTCTGCGCAATCCAAGATGAATAATGATGAGATCCAAGTTCGAATCCCACTGGCTTGTACTGCGCAATCCTCATTGGAAATATCAATCAATGTGTGTGCAAATCTCATGCACAGCTATAGTCACAACTGATAGTAGACTCACCCTTTCACCCACCTCTAACACTGGTCTCCACTGAACTGTCCATGCATTGCAGTTAACTGATGTATTCTTTAGTTGATTTATGAGTTAATAATTAGTGAATTAATTAATAATTAATTCACACCACTCATCACTAGTGTATTTATCAGTTAGAATAAATACAACTAGTTCAACTAAGTTAAACCGAACACAACTCCACCAATTGTCTTATCAACTCCACCAAACTCTGCCACATGAGATCTAACTGAAGTCAACCATGCAATAGCTCAACTAAACCCTAGGAATAGCGTAATTCCTTCTGTCAGTTGCATGTGTCACATCCGTAGCTCGAACTGAAGTGTTGCAAGAGGATAAGATAATGTTTACAGTCCAAATATTATTAAGAGCTAATAATATTCAACTGATCTATTTTTAGACTGGCAGTCTAAAAATAGACTCCGCCCAGTATGTCTAAAAATAGAGGTCCATCTATTTTTACCAACTTGACCAACCATCCATAAATAGCATCCTGCAACTCATAGACCATGATCCATATGTCTAAAAATAGACTTTGCGCCAAAAATAACCTGCGGGCCCACTTAGTGAAGGCGACTTCTTTTCACTAAGCTCCATCATCTTGTTGCATTCTCAACACTCCCTCTCAACAAGATATGGATTATCTGCAACCCCTATCCTGCCTCTGTGGTATTCGAATTTTCTCCTGGTGAGTGCCTTCGTCAAGATATCAGCATCTTGATCCTCCGTGGGAATGTATGAAAGTAACATGATCCTCCGCTGCACACAATCTCTGATATGATGGTACCTGATGTCGATGTGTTTGGATCTATCATGAAATACTGGATTAGCCGATATTTTAATGCAACTCTGGTTATCACAATAAATCATGTGCAGTAGGCTCCAAGTGTGACCCGAACAACCCAACCAGGATCTTCCTCATCCATATAGCCTCGCATGCAGCCAAGCTTGCTGCCATATACTCAGCCTCTGCTGAACTGAGTGCCACGAATCTTTGCTTCCTGCTGTACCAAGAAACTATTGTCGACCCGATACTGAAGATCCCTCCAGATGTGCTCTTTCTGTCCATTTGGCTACCTGCCCAATCTGCATCCGTGAAGCCACATAGCTTCACCTCATCCTCCTGCCTGTACCACAATCCATATCCCGATGTGCCTCTAAGATAACGCAATACATGCTTGCCCGCCTTCCAGAAGAGCTTGGTAGGCTTAACCATAGCTTGTGAAAGCTGGTTAACTGCATAGCATATATCGGGTCGTGTATTGACCAGATACATAAGCGACCCCACCAATTGTCGATAAACAGTGGCATCCACTACCTCCGCTGAAGTAGCATCCTCCTTCCTCCAACCTCCAGGAAGAGGAGTATCAACAGGCTTGCAGCCATGCATGTTGAACTTCTCCAGTATCTCCCAGGCATACTTACCCTGAGAAACAAACAGTCCATCACTGCGCTGCCAAATTTCCAATCCAGGGAAATAATGAAGGAGGCCCAAGTCCTTCATCTCAAACTCTTTTGCAAGATCCTCCTTGCATGAGAGTATCAACAGCTCATCGCCTGTCAAAATCAAATCATCTACATAAAGTACAATGATCAGCAACTGACCCTCCACCACAATCTGGTATAGGTTGGGATCCGCCTCACTCTTGGAGGTAATTCCGGTGAAATAATTGTATGTCCAGGTGTGTACCAAGCACGAGGTGCTTGTTTCAACCCATACGAGGCACAACGCTCTCTTGAGCACGCACACATGCGACTCGGCTATTTAGAATCTGAAACCGAGCTGATCTATGTACACCTCCTCCTCAATCACCCCATTGAGGAATGCAGTCTTCACATCCATCTGATGAATGTGCCACCCCATCTATGTTGAGAGAGCAAGAATCGTCTGTATGGAAGAATACCTTGCGACAGGTGCAAAGGTCTCCTCATAATCGATCCCCTCAATCTGTGAAAAGCCTCAGGCAACAAATCTTGCCTTGTACTTCTCCACACTCCCGTCAGCTGCCTGCTTCACTTTGTAGATCCATCTCGAACCCACCATTGATTTCCCTTCCGGTCTCGGGACAATCTCCCATGCACTGTTTCTGACAATCGAATCATACTCTTCCACCATGGCATCTACCCATGCGGGGTCCTCCACAGCTTCCTCGAAACAGGATGGCTCTGTCACAATACACTTTCTCACAAGAGCCATGTATCCAGTATACCGTTCAGGTGACCGTCTCTGTCTGCGCTGTGATGTAGGTGCTCCTACAACCTTCTCTGCATCTTGAGCCAGTCGCTCAGCTTCTGTAGTGAGCTTCCGCCCTCTGATGGTTGGCGCTGCATGAGTGATCTCTTCCACTCCATGAACCTCCTCTTGTGGCTGATCCACATCCTGAGGCTCATCCTTAGGAACTAATAGCTCCTCATCTGCATGCAAGTGTGGCTCCCTCTCAAGCGAACATTTCATGGCTTTCTCCTCATGAAATTTGATATCCCGTCGCACAACAGTCTTGCGACTGTCTAGAAAATACACACGATAGTTGTGGGGCGTATCAGTGTACCCCACAAATATCCCAACCTCCACAGTTGGCTCCAGCTTCTTCCTGGCATCCTTCATCACATGAATGTAAACAAGTGAACCAAAAATCCTCAAATGGGAAATATCAGGCCTCTTACCAGAAAACGCCTCCTCGGGTGTACTCATGCCAAGTATCTTGTGAGGACAACGGTTCTGCACATATACTGCAGTATTGCATGCCTCCACCCACAAGTGAATGGGTAGGCCCTGATCATGCAACATCGCCCGTGCAACACCCACGATCGTTCTGTTCTTCCGCTCAACAACCCCGTTCTGCTGTGGGTTATGAGGTGCTATGAGCTCTCTTCGAATTCCTTCTGCGCTGCAAAAGTCCTTGAATTCGCCATAGATGAATTCACCACCATTGTCGCTCCTAAGAGCCTTCACCTGCTTCCCCGATTCTTTCTCAACCAGTGCCTTGAACTCACAGAACTTTGAGTATGTCTTGCTCTTCTTCTGAATGAAGAAGATCCAGCACTTACGAGAAAAATCATCAACAAATATCACATAATACCTGTGCTTTGCTGTCGAAGCTGCTGAGAAAGGTCCACACACGTCTCTGTGAATTCTCTCAAGGATCGTCGTGGCACGACTATCCTTCTCGTGAAAGGTGGCTTTCACAAATTTTCCCAAGGTACATCCCTTGCACTGATCTGACTGCGCAAGAGTACCCTTAGGAAGCCCAATATAAATCTGCTGCAGTATCTTCAAAGCTCCATGGTGAAGGTGGCCCAATCTCCGGTGCCACAACTCGCCATCATCCCGGCTCACCACTCCTTCTGCCTTGCCTGCCATTGCTGCACAGCCATCTACCTGCAATTGATAAAGGTTCTGAACTCGAACCCCTATCCTCCGGGTCTCACCAGTTGCCTTACTGCGCAGGAAAGCCTTTCCCTCGCTAAAGACAACATCATATCCCTTGTCTTCTAACATCGCCACAGAGATAAGATTCTTCTTCAATCCCGGAACATGCATCACTTCCTTCAATACAAAGGGTTTACCAGACTCCCTCTCAAAGAAAATGGTACCGATACCGGTCGCACTGTATCTACCATCATCGCCCATCTCGATGTGCACTCCAATATCTTTCTCATCCAGATCTGAAAACAAATCTCGATCTCCTGTCATGTGAAAAGACGCACCACTTTCCAAGAACCAAACTGAACCCATCACACTTGATACCAAGCATGCAATCGAAAATTCTAGCTCAATCAAGGAGGCTAAGGCCTCTCCCGCTGGCGCATCCAGCAGCTCCCGCTTATTTTTCTTCTTTCTCGTGGACAATTTGTGGCATAATGTCCGTAGCCAGACAAAGTGAAAGCACTTCACCTTGGACATGTCCCGCTCTCGCCTTTCACACCGGATTGAGAAGATCTCTTTGCTCTTCCCCTTCTTTTCTTTGGCAGCCAAAGCACAATTCTCTTCATCAGAGTTTTTTGATGAAGATCCGTCCTTGGTACTTCGCCTTATCTCCTCTTGCATAAGATCTGACCAAAGTCGCTCCCATCCTGGCAATTTCTCCCGACCATTGACAGAGTCCTGATAGGAATGCCAACTCTTCGGAAGCCCAAGGAGAGCCAAGCTCACCAATTCCTCGTCATCTACAGTCACCCCCACACTTCCCAGCTCATCCCCGCATTGGGTGAACTTCGTGAGGTACTTGGGCATACTGTCGCCTTTCTCCATCTTTATGTTTCTGAGTTTATCCTTGAGCGCCAACTTCCTCTGGTCGCTCTTGCTTTGGAATAAATCTGTCAACGCTTTCCACATCAAGTATGGAGAAGCTTTACCATGCAGGCTGGACACTATGTGATCCTTCATGCCCTCCAACAGAATCCTTCGACACTTTGCTGTCTTCTTTTGCCAAGCCTCAACTAAGGCAGCATCGCTAGAAGTAGGCTTTGGAACTTCAGCATCTATGAACTCCTTCAGCCCATTGTCATCTAACACCACCTCCATCCTGTCCTTCCATGCAATATAATTCGAGCTGCCCTCAAGGGCATACTCCAATCGCAATCCGTTGAAAGACATCTCAACTTTGACACCAAGAAAACACTGCTACAAATTCGAATTCCACCAGCTCAAAACTCAACCGCTTCTGATCTGAAATTTTGAGAACAAGGTATTTCTAGTACAGAGATAGACTGTAGGGGCATTTACTGGATATCTCACCTTTCAACGAAAGGATGAATCCAGAGGCTACCTGGCCCTCTTACAGACTCTGCCTAAAGAAATAAAATGTAATCACTGTAATAGATCCGATGATCAACTTTGCTCCGATACCATGTAGAAATTTGATTAATAGATGAGTTATTCATCGAGATTATCCCGATTACACACTATTTGAGCTTCATGCATAATACATAACCTCTTCTACCATTGATCATCAATTTTCGGAATTAAAAACAATCGCATGCGCACATTGAAACATTAATCAATCACACATATCAACACAGTATGTAATGGGGAAATCTTACAGCTGAAAACCCCAAATATCTGTATATTATAATGATAGAGAACATGTAACAATCATAGTACAAACTCCTCACAAGCTCTCAACACTATCTCCAATTGTTACACACTAACTAGCTCAGATATGAACAAGTCACAAGTTCAAATCTCCTCCACCTGTTAGCCTGCCTCTACTGCGCAATCCAAGATGGTTAATTGTGAGATCCAAGTTCGAATCCCCTTGGCTTGTACTGCGCAATCCTCATTGGCAATCTCAATCATTGTGTGTGCAAATATCATGCACAGCTATAGTCACAACTGATAGTAGACTCACCCTTTCACCCACCTCTAACACTGGTCTCCACTGAACTGTCCATGCATTGCAGTTAACTGATGTATTATTTAGTTGATTTATGAGTTAATAATTAGTGAATTAATTAATAGTTAATTCACACCACTCATCACTAGTGTATTTATCAGTTAGACTAAATACAACTAGTTCAACTAAGTTAAACCGAACACAACTCCACCAATTGTCTTATCAACTCCACCAAACTCTGCCACATGAGTTCTAACTGAAGTCAACCATGCAATAGCTCAACTAAACCCTAGGAATAGCGTAATTCCTTCTGTCAGCTGCATGTGCCACATCCGTAGCTCGAACTGAAGTGCTGCAAGAGGATAAGATAATGTTTATAGTCCAAATATTATTAAGGGTTAATAATATTTGACTGTTCTATTTTTAGCCTGGCAGTCTAAAAATAGATTCCGCCCAATGTCTAAAAATAGAGGTCCATCTATTTTTACCAACTCGACCAACCATCCATAAATAGCATCCTGCAACTCATAGACCATGATCCATATGTCTAAAAATAGACATAGTCTAAAAATAGACTTTGCGCCAAAAATAGCCTGCGGGCCCACTTAGTGAAGGTGACTTCTTTTCACTAAGCTCCATCATCTTGTTACATTCTCAACATGTATGTTATAATGTGACATGTGGTGTTGGGGGCGGGGTTAACCTCGTGCCCCTGGCTCCCTGCCATGTCTTGTGGGTTGGGTGGACTGGGGGCTAGGGTTAACCCCCACCCCGACCCCTAAACAAATTTGAAATAAACTTTAAATACATATTGTGACCATAGGTAGTAAGCACCACCACATAGTGCAATGGTAAAGCGATGCTCTACCACTCATTTGGTCCATAGTTCGATTCTTGCTAGGTTTGTTTGGCCTACCACCACATTTTACAATGCCAACATGAGGCCACGTGGCAGCCACTGGTTGGCCCAACAAAACAAACCCTCCAACCAATCATAACCACAAAAATTTAGACCACTCAGATTAAGACGCATGTCAAAAAATCATTGGCCCACAAAAATACACAATTAACTACCCAATCATTTCCTAGTCAGCATACAGATTGTTGATTGGGCATCCCTGCAACCTCATTTTTTAAAATTTTAGTTGTTTGGAAAATCGGTCAGAATGCGATATCAAGAGCACATGATATCAATTTTAAGTGAAGTGAGTTGCATTGGATTTAGGGTGACGAGATATTCATTTTGGCGTTGGTTTCGAGCCATTTCGAGCACTTTGAATTTTGAGCATTTTATTGATCCACTAGATTAAACAATGATTAAATCATTGTTTTCTTTTATTCTCTTTTTAATTTATTTTAAGAATTGCTTTTCATCTGTTATTGAGGAGGTTCAAGGTCGAATTAGAGGGACTACCTCTATATTCTTGAGCCTAATGCAATTTCCCACAAGCACATTAGGTGAGTTAACTAAGTTTCGAACTTGGGTGGGGCCCAATATTGATTCTCGATGTGAAACATCCATGGTTTGGCCTAGTTCGATGGGTTGTGCATAAGTCACACTTAATAGGAAAGTCATGACTTAATGTAGGGTTAAGACATCCTAAAACACTCCATTCGACATATCTACTCTTGGGAGCATCTACCCATTTGGCTAAGCCATAATGGCCACATTTTTTTGATGATGATGAAGATTGAAAAGGAAGGCTAAGAACTTAAATCCTCCTTTTGCTACTACCCTATGGACTTCTCAACAAGTATTTTTGAGTTTTCACTTAGTATTGAAGTAAGAGCATACATAGCCAAGGATCCTAACAAGTGTGGATCTCAACTATGGTCATTATTAAAACTAGTTTCCATTTTTTTATGGTGATAACAGACACTATACTCTAATAGCAACAATTGGCATGATTGAGTGATTTATGCACAAGGAGGTTGATTGACTGGAGTGTTCAAAGATATATGTGTAAGTTTGAACTAATAGCAAAGCTATATGGGTCATTGTGATGGGATATCATCAAAGGAGAAAGTCCAATCAATGAGTGATCACTCGCTACTTAAATGAAACATTATGGAACAATGGAGAAATTTGTGTAGTGCAATAAGGAAGTGTTAAAATAGCTTAAAGACATTGTTACACCTAGGTTGCACATAACTTAAGTGTGGACAAAAAAGATCCTTGAACCATGTTGGCTTTGAATAAGGTATCCTATATTTTTTTTCCTTAATTAGGAGAATCATTGGACTTGTTGCTTGTCACTAAAGAGGCATGGGGTTGAGTTGGATGGATTTCCCTTATACTCCTCACCCTAACGCAATTTCCCATAAATACAATTTCCCACAAACACACTAAAAGGGTTAACCAAGTTTCCAACCTATAGGTGGAACCCAATATTGGTCAACAAATATTAGTCAACAAAGACTTTCAAGTATAATACTTTCACCACTTGACCTAACCCAATACTTTTACTAACTTAAGTGGTACACATCTTTCCATTAAAAAATATTACTCCTAAAGAAAATTTTATAAATAAAAAGGTATGGGGTTGAGTTAGAGGGACTTCCCACAAACACACTAGAAAGAATAACCGAGTTTCCAACCTGTAGGTGGAACCCAATATTAGTCAACAAATATTAATCAACAAAGACTTTCAAATATAAGACTTCCACCACTTGACCTAACCTAATAAATTAAAATATCCTACATTATTAAATCAATTACATTAAATATATTTTTGACTAACTTAACTAATACACATCCTTTCCATTAGAAATATATTGCTCATAAAAAAAAATTACAAACAGAAGAATATAACTAGTACACATCCTCTCTATTAAAAATATATTACTCATTTTAAAAAATTAAAAATAGACATATTCTTCAATGTAAAAACAAAAAAGACATAAAAACCAAGTATACCTTCATAACAATTTTTTTTAAGCTACCCATGTTGAGATTTGAAAACAAACTCAATTGTTAAATTTAACAATTTTAACCAATATATTATTGCTTGTATTTACCAATTTAATTTACATTAATGAGATTAAAGAAAATTTATTACAAGATCACTCATTTTATCCCCACAATTTGACTATTAAATTCTAACCCTTCTACCATCATCATCATATTTATGTAGCAATTGTGGTTGGTAAGGTTGTAGTTTTTAGTGTGACTTTTTGGAGTTTCTGGGACCAGAATCTGGTGAAAAAAAATTGAAGTAAAATCTTGATTTATATTATTTAAACTAGTTTTTTCATTATAAATATAGATTCAGCATCAAAATTCTGTTTTCAATAAATTTTTGCCAGATTTTAAAAAAATTAGTCCAAAAAAATCAACCAAAAAAACAACTCGATTGAGAAATTGCAACTAAAATTACTGACGTAAGAAAATTTATTTCGAGATCGCTCACTTTATCCCCACCATTTGAATATAAATTCTAACCCTTCTCCCCAACATCATCATCATCATACCCACTGGCAATTGTGGTTGGTAAGTTACAACTAGGATTACTGACTTCGAGAAAATTTATTACGAGATCACTCACTTTATCCCCACAATTTGACTATCAAATTCTTACCCTTCAACCCAATATCATCATCATACCCACGTGACAATTGTGGTTGGTAATTTGCAACTAGGATTACTGACTTGACCCCCACAATTTGACTATCAAATTCTACCCCTTCTATCCATCATCATCATGGGACCCACGTGGCAATTGTGGGTGGTAAGTTGCTCCTAGGTTCAATAGTAGATATCCTCGAAGGGGTAAAACCGTGTGTGGAAAAACCGAGCACGTGGATCTAAATATCATATGACCCCAAAAGTCAGACTTAGGACGGACATTACTCTTCGAAAAATCCACCCTACACGCAACCACCCTGATCCGAGGAAATCGCTTCTTTTTTATTCTTCCACTAGTGGAAATTATTAAGTAAAATTCAAACAAGTGCATGTGCCGAGGCTGGGAAGTGCATGTGCGAAAGTAAATGCAGATGGACAAAAATGAAGGGTCAAACCAACCAAATTTCTACGATATTTCCTCCGAAAGAGGATTACATTATTTACGGACGCAGAGGAGGACAGGCACGTGCGTTTTTGGTTGGCTGTAACAACCAAATACCGAACCTTTCGTATATTTAGCATCACAATTTTGCCCTTCCAAATACCCAGTCTTGACACTGTACTGAATTACAGTAATTTTGCGTTTCAAGATTCTTGCTTTTCTGCGTTTGCTCAAAGTTACAGTGCTATTCTTGGTATTTTGCTCTGTTTTTCTTGCAATCAGACTTTTGTACTATTCTTCGTATTTTGCTCTGTTTTTTTGCAGTCAGACTTTCGTATCGGGAGCCGAGCAGAGAGATCCAACCATGTCAGCCAAGGGATGTGGGACTCACAAAGATTGCGGCCACCATGGCCCCTGGTGGGCAGAGTTGCCCTTCAGGGTATATTTGCAGGTTCTGTTGGCGTTCCTCTTGATTGCCCTGTTCGTGATCCTCGTCATCTTCTTGGTGCTGCACCCGCACAAGCCACGGTTCTACCTCCATGACGCTACGGTCCGCCAGCTGAATGTGAGCAACGGATTTCTGACTTCCAACCTCCAGTTCACCGTGGTGTCCCACAACCCCAATGATAGGATCGGTATCATCTACGACAGCCTGAGCAGCTACGCCTCGTATTTGGGTCAGCAGATCACGGGCCAGTGCTCGTTGCCCCCTTTCTACCAGGACCACAGCGATATCGAAGTCTGGACTCCCATTTTATTATACGGGAATTCCGTTCCCTTGGCTCCCCCTGTTTGTGAGCGTCTGAATTACGAGATGCAGAATGGGTTGCTGAGCTTAAATCTAAGACTGGAGGGAACGATCCGCTGGAAGGTGGGCAGCTGGACATCTGGGAATTATCATTTGAATGTCAATTGCTGGGCCATCTCGGGGATCAGCATTAACGGCATCGGAAGCCAAGTATCTCTGCAACCGGGCAACAAATGCCATGTGGAGGTCTGAATCTTAGTTTTGGAGGTTCAAGTTTCAATTCCCTGGTAGTTACTCTGTTTCTGGTTTTATTTGAATAATTTGAGCAATTTACTCTGGGTACTTAGTGCTTCTTTGGGGCTGTGGATAAGGTTCCAGGGAAGGTCTGAGTTTTAATGGAGATTCAATTCTATCAGAATTCCATGGTAGTTTAAATTCCCTGGTAGTATTGATCTACGTCGCTTTGTATATGGGTTTGTTAAGATTTTCTCAGAACCCACAGTTTTGTTATGAATGACATTACTCAGTATAGCGTTTATTATGTCTATGATGTTAAGAGTGCATGGATATCACAATCGGAGTTGATATTAATGTGATTAGTTTAGTTTAAAAAAAAATCATAAAATAATTTAGTAATTTTGGTAAGATTCTGAAAAATTTTGGTAAAGATTTTTGAAAATTTGGTTTATAGTAGTTAAACTTCAGTATTTTGGGTGCTCGGAAGGTTTTTGATGGTGCTGAATCCATTTTCACCATCAAAAATGCAATTCAAACACTCCAATTATCTGATATTTCAAAAAAAATTCTACCAGATTCCAAAAAAAACAGCCGTCCGGACTATTTTGTTGCCACAGTAAACAACTCCAAAGTGATTGAGATGGTTTTGCTCCAATTGAGGTTATGGTTAATATAACTAAAATAGCTTTGTGTTCTGGTTAATTTAATAGGATAAAAATTGTTTTAATGTGTATTTAAGTTTGGTTGGCTACATCATGGTTATGTTTAAGAATAATACTCAAATAGGCTAGGAAATTGAACCAGAGATTTAACATGTAAGAGTGTTTTAATAGTACACCAGTTCAGCATCTACCCAAAGCTTTATGAAATCTTAATGTGTTTCTTTACAAGAAAATTTCTCAAATATCAATATGAATCACAAAAATCTAAATTCAAAAATTATAAATTAGTTAATTATTATATAATTATATTATTGAGAAATTATAAATTAGTTAGTTATTGTATAATTATATTATGATTTATGTTATAATATTTTTTAATTTTTCAATATTATTAAAAAATGGGTAACTGAAACATACCACCATTATTCGTCTAATTATCAATGTTTTGTCTTTTTTTATTAAAATTGGATAATTAATTATTGTTAATTATGTTATTAGTTATTTCTATTTTTTAGTATTACTAGAAAAATAAGTAATTAGAACATATAATGATAGTGGTCATTAAAAATTATTTAGCATTTATGGAAAACAAAAGTTTTAGATTTTTCTATTAAAATTTGATGATACAATTTTGAGGGAGATTGTGGTTTTTCATTATTTAAAATGTGTTTTAATGCATAAATGAATTCAATGCCTTTAAAAATTAGTAGGACTTTCAAATTGTGCAGATTACAAATCTCAATTTTACAATTCCAACAAAATTGTGCCTGTTACACTTCTCAAATTTACAATTCCAACAATTCTTATTTCTAGTAAAATTGATTAAAAAATGTCCAAAAAAAAACCCAAAACATTAGACTACAATAAGAAAAAACACTTAACCTAATATAATAATCCACAAACCATAGTGAATAATGTTAACCAAAAATTTGAATTAAAGTGAATGACATTATAATCTTGAGTTTCGACCCATACCTTAACCATTATTTATATTATAATACTAATATAAATAATATAGATGTAATTTATTATAAACATGATTATCTAATATTGTTAAAACACTAAAATATACTATAGTTGAATATGTAATTTATATATAGTTTAACATGGTTTAACCACCTTTTAACATTAACATCATATTAGTATTTATTTGTTTATATCATGGATTAAATATATTGATATATGAGAGAGTATGATTGTTTTTTATTGATGTTGGTTGATTATAGTTGATTATGATTATAATTATTCATTATGATTTACTATGTTTAATGTAGTTGATTATATATTATCATATTGTACTATGATTAAAGATGATTTGATCACAATATAAGAGTAAAGTATCTCAAAAACATTTTATTTTGAAATGTGATTTTGTGTTTTTTGGTATTATCTTTTCAGCCAAGGATTGTTGGAAGGTTAGGTCGGCTCATAATCAATTTGAATAAGAAAATGACTAAATTACAAAAGTTCAAAAATATGGAACTAATAGTCATATAAATTATTTTTAGTCTCGTGAACATTAAAATATCATTTCATTTCATAATTAACAATAATTCAATGAGAGTAATCTAATTTATATAGATAAAATGACCCTCATTCACCATTACATTTATTTGTCCTCCCACTCTATTTATGTCTTATAAAAACAAGTAACCTCCGTTTGGCCTTCCTGTACAGCTACCTGTCTTGCTCTCAACTGTCAAAACCCTCCTCTCCCTGTGCATGACGCTCTGCAAAAAGTAAAAATTAAAAAAACAACCACGCGTGCCTCTCATCCTCCCGTTTCACCATATCCCAAATCGATGAACCCTATCCCCTAACCTTCCTGTTCTCCTCGCTATTCTTATTATCCATGCTGCTGGGTGAATCGCTTTGACTAAATGTCTGTGGCAGTTTCCATTGTTTGTTGCGTGATCTTACACTTAAACCTGAAACGGCTCATTTTTCCATGCAGTTTCCATTGCATTGAAAATGCAAATTAATTATTGTAGAAAACATGTATTACAATTGGAGCTTTGCAGCTGTGCATTAAACTGGGTGTTTATAGAGTTAACCTCTTTGTTCAAAATGGGTTTCGACAATGGGATTATCTTGAATTTATTGGGTGTTTATAGAGTTAATTTCTTTGTTTAAAAATGGGTTTTGATAATGAGATTATCTTGAATTTAAGGTGATTTTCAAGACAATATTTATGTCACTTTTTTTTTTAAATTAATTTAGAGATGGGTCTTTTTTAAATTAAATTGGAGACATTGAGGGTTTATTTTATTTCTAGAGGCTCTGCTCTTGAAAATTTTATTTAAAGTGGAAGTTTTGATGATATATTCAGGATTAAAATATTGATAATTTATAAATAGTTTTTTTAATATATTTATTAGTGAAGTTGTATTTTTTTTAAGTAAAAGTCAATGTTTTTTGGAGTTGGTCACAGGAAGGATATTAGTTCTGTATCTTCATCCATGTGAGTATTGTGGAAAGATATTCACTTTCTCACCTTGTAAAATGCAAATTAATTATTGTAGGGAACATGTATTACAATTGGAGCTTTCCAATTGTGCATTATACTGGGTGTCTATAGAGTTCATCTCTTTGTTCAAAAATGGGTTTTGACAATAAGATTATCTTGAATCCACTGGGTGTCTATAGAGTTCATCTCTTTGTTCAAAAATGGGTTTTGACAATGAGATTATCTTATCCACTAAGTGTCTATCGAGTTCACCTCTTTGTTCAAAAATGGGTTTTGACAATGAGATTATCTTGAATCCACTAGGTGTTTATAGATTTCATCTCTTTGTTCAAAAATGGGTTTTGACAATGAGATTATCTTGAATCTATAGTGATTTCTAAGAGAATATCTATGTCATGTATTTTTGTTTAGGTAAAAGTCAATGTTTTTTTGGAGTTGGTCACATGGAGCATATGAGTTTTTTATCCTCATCCATGTGAGTATTGTGGACAGATATTCACCTTCTCACCTTGTATTCGAGAGGGGGCATGAAGGCTAGATGGGGAAGAACACAACAAAATTATGTGTCCTTACAAGAAAGAGAGTGTGATGACAAGTAACACTTTTGGTGTAATGGTGGATGCAAATATTGCAAAGAAATTTTAAGATAGTTCAAGCATGCACAAGCGAGCCTAATCCACAACTAGAACAAAACATAGATTATGTGTCCTTACAAGACACGGAGTGTGAGGAAAAGTAATGCTTTTGGTGTAATGGTGGATGCAAATACTACAAAGAAGTTGTAAGAGAATTCAAGCATGCACAAGCGAGCCTAAGCCACAACTAGAACCAGAGCCTCAAACCTGAGCTAGAGTAGATTTGTAGCCAGAGTCAAAGCCATGAGCATGATTCAGTTTTTAGCCTTCTTGAAACCATGTTATATTATAGGGACCTAACTAACCACCATTTAGTAGAATACTTACAACCTCTACTAGAAACTGGTTTGCAATCATCTTCAAACTGACATTAGTTTGTAGTTATTTTCAAATCACCATTTGTGAGCACTTCCAATTAGAACAATACATCAAATTCCAACTAAATAAAGAAATGTTTCAAGAAATCTTAAGTCTTAGAGCCAATTTCTATCAGCTTGTGGTCATCTTCAAATCACCATTTGTGAGCACTTCTAATTAGTAGAAGTAATCTACTTATAGCCAAATTAGGAAATGTTTCAGGAACTATTGAGCCTTGGAGCAGAGTTCTAGAGTTGGTGGTCAACGTTAAATCATCATTCAATAGAAGACTTTGACTTCTGCTACCCATTTGGCTTGTGGTATTCCTTAAAACCACCAAATTTATAGACCACATTCAACCATTTGAAACTATCCTAGTATCTCTTCTTGGACTCAGATATAGCCCTTTGGATTAATGGAGAGAATGTTGGACACCTAATTTGTTAGGGTTGGTGTGAAGGAATATGGATTGTGATTGGGAGTCCAAGGGACCTTAGAAGAATATTCCAAAGATCATGAAAAATTACATTTATATCTATATCATCTTTAATGAAATGGAAATTCATACTTATTCTTTCAGATTTTGGCTCTAATACCACTATTGGGCTATGAGCTAGAATTTGCAAGAATAACATGAATTTTCATTTCACTAAGATGATATAAATATAAATAAAATTTCTTGTGACCTTTGGAATCTTCTTCCAAGGTCCCTTATACTTAATGATAGTTTATATTCCTTCACAATGCCCTAACAGATTCTTAAGTGGTGCAAACAAACAACTCCCAAAAAGAGGATGATGTAGTATGAATGAAAGTAATGCAATGGGTGCTACAACATGAGGTGATCCGTGTGGGGGGGAACTATCAACCACAGGTGACCATATAGTTGAGAAGGAGGTGATGGAAGAAATATTGGCCTTGTAACATCCCTTTTTCTAATTCCCAAGTTTTGTAATGTAATAAAAAGATGATAATGCTAGAGGGTCAGCATAGATATCTTCCAAAACTATCTGATGTAATTATTTTGCTAATTTAATTATAAATTGCTAAATCTTAAGATGAGGACAAGCCTATATGAATCTTGATGTTCTGAAATGATACTTTCTTAGGAATCATGTGTTGAACCCTTAGTTAAACTGAGAGGGGGGGTGAATCAGTTTAATACATTCATGGACATTTAAAACTTTTTCATTCAACTCATTTACACCTTTATTTCGTAAGCAACATAATACATAATGGATCAACAAGCATAATGTGCGGACAACAAGTAGTTAAACAGATTAAAACATTACATCAACACTTAATCATCAAGCACATAGACAGCAGATATAAGTGGAAACCCATAAAGGTAGAAAACCACATCCTATTATTTTTATGATGCAAAGTCAAGCTCCAACTCCCTCTCACAACTGATTTTCTGTAGGCTCCAACCAACAGGAGGCTACTACCCCAAATTCTGCAAGCTACAACTTGCAAGGAAGCTCCAACTCCCATCTATTTTCCACAGGCTACAACCCACAGCAGACTCCTACCTCAACCAACTACTATTGGACATCTATCAAGCTACAACTTGATATGGAAGCACCAACTCCCTCACACTACAATGAAATCATATGTTGATTTACCTGGATATCAGCTATGTTTTTCTCCTTCTTCAATGTTGCCCTTCCAACCTTCAAATTTGCTTCATATCAACTATGGATCTGCACAACATTTCTATCTGCTCTCTCTCATTCTTCCACTCTCTAACCCCCCTATGCATATTACAATAACATCATTTATAGATATCACTTCGTGGTTGTTTGTATTCTATATGGGAATATGAAGTGAATACACTCTTGCCTTCCACCCACTCATTTCCTCACTCAGCATATTCATGATGTTACAAAAATATATACACTTGTTTCAGTATTAATTGGAGTTTTTCTTTGCCTTGGAGATTTTCCTTTGCATCACAAACAATAGAAAATAATTAATACATTTACAGTTACAATCAAATATTTCACTCAGCCCTTTCAACTTCTTAGATTTGTTGTGTGTTTGTCCTCTTTTACTTGTTGTGCCTTTGTCTTTTATGTTTATGTAGTTATATTTCCAACTGTGCTGCAGCATTACTGTTTTAGCCCGACTTGACCCATGCCTTTATGTTTTACACCACCTGTGCCTATTGCATATCTTACCTGCAGCGTTCTATGCTCTTCTTTGCTCCTTTTCTCTGTGTCGGGTTACTTAACCAAATCTCCATAAGGCTGCAAATATCAAAATATGAAGGGTTGGCCGAATTAACCCCACAATTACCCACTAGTTGCAGCACGAAACTGCAATTTTAAACAATACTATGACCTGTGGGTTATGGTCCACAGAAAATCCCTTTATCTTGCATCGGATTACAATATCGGAGTTTATTCCACATACATACATTAGCAATCAATAGCGATTATTGTATATGAACTTTAAACAAATTGCAATTACCCCCAACCAACATACATATACGAGGAACAAGGGTTCTCGGGTCCCACAACACGGAAAGCAATCACAGCGCATCGCATTTCGCTTGCCCACAAGTTTTAATGTTTTGCAATAAATGTATCTCCTATTTTCTGCGATATGCAATCGCATCACATCGCATCCAGCTTACCGTGTGGAATCTTAAGTACAAACCATAAAATCTGCAGAATGGTCCTCACCTGCTCGCCCTTCTTCCCAAACAAGCTGAAAAAATATGAGAATACGCACGGAATCACAAACTGTTACTTTAAACCTGATTAAACATAAACCCAAAACAATTACATATAGGCGAAACTTTTTTATTGAAGGGTCCCACAACACTTTCCACCAATCACAGGTGATCACACTTCATACTTTATAAGATTTATTTTCCCCGCAACTTCGCACTTCGCTCACTTTACAATTTAATTTAGTGGTTAACCTCTATTTCGTGTGATTTGTGATATTGCGCCGTGCCAACATGTGTCCCTTCTCCACTTTGCATCGCACACAAAATAACTTACCCTGTGACGGCCTTAACACTTAAACGCTAAACTTTTTGATTTGCGCTTTCAATCTTCGTCGTTGGTCTTCATTGGACCCGACGGTCGACGCTTATCTCCTTGCTGATCCACTTCGCATCGCAAGTTAAATAACTTAACTTGCAAAGTCTTAATCGTAAGCATTATACCCTGCGATGTGCGATATCTTCACAGTTGTGATGTGATTGTCATCATTGATCTGCACCAGATCTACGGTCCTCATTGTTGCTTCCAAATCCAATTGTCCTTCGATCATCGTTGTTGCTTCCAAATCCAATTTTACTTCAATCCTTGTTGTTGCTTGCAAATCCGATTTTCCTTCGATCCTCGGTGTTGCTTGCAAATCTGATCGCCTTATGTTGTGCGCTTGATGCAATATTTGATTCAACAGAGGATTTGTGCAAGATATACAATCCTCCTTTTTTCTTCTATTTGTTATTCACTCCGACTTGGGATTACCACGCTTACTGCACGTTCACGACTCTGCCCACCACATTCACAATTACGCCTTTGTTGTTTTGCTGCCTTTGCTCCTTTTCTGCCTTAACTTCCTTTGCTGCCTTTACTGCCTTTGCCTTTTCCTTTTTTTTGCCTTTACTCCTTTGGTGCCTTTTTCAATGGTCTAATGCTGCTCCTTGCCTCTCTATTGCTCCTCTGCCTCTCTTATATGTTTTCTTATTAAATTATTTCCTAATTTGCTTCTTTGCCTTATTGCTGCAGCTTCTCTGCTCCTTTTCCTTAATGATAGTTCAGGTGCTGCTCCTTTGTGCTCCTTTTCTATCAATGACAATATTTCTAACAATCTCCCCCTTTGGCATTGATGGCAACACTTCCTCCAACACTCCAATACTTCCTCCAAGACTTCCTCCCCCTTTCATTTTGAGAGGTGTCTTTCTTCCTCTACTTGCTTTTCAGAAGAGCCTTTCTTCTTCTACTTGCCTTTCCTCCCCCTTTCACGTCGATGGCAAAGGGTTTCACATTTCCCAATGTAGTTTCTATCCTTGCATTACTTCTCTCCGAGTTGTGTATAGGCCTTCTTCTTCTGACTTTATACTTTGCTGCTCTAGGTTGGTGTATAATAGTTTGGGAGAACACTTTGAAAATTATTGAGATTGCATGAATGGAGGGCATGTCACCATAGAATATTCTGTACTTATATCCCTTATTTCTTGATATAGGTGATATGTGCTATAATTTTGATGTACTTCTGTCATAATACTCCAATTTTGAGGACCTATAACATACCACTGCTCTACTAATAACACTTTGTATTCTACCGAAATTCAGGTTCTTTGCTCCAAATACCAATTGATGAATGATGTAATGATATAATCATGATAACCATTTCTCTTATTCATCCTTCTTAAGAAAATTTTGTTTCATTATTAACACATTGCAGAAAGACATACAGTGTAATGATCCTCCGTAGATCTTTACCAGCTCCATAGCTCTAGCTCTTCTATGACAACTTTTATGGGTTGCTCTCCCCCTGGAATGATGCTTTCTTGTCTGATACTGAGTACCACTTGTCTACTGCACTGTTTATGTTCTTAATACTGTAGTCTTTGCTGGTGTATTTCCATCATATTTTTTTTTTCTTTTTTTCTTTTTCTGATCATATCAAAGAATATCATCTGCAGACACTACCCCTAGTTTTTCTTTTAGATATTAGAATGGTTCTCTAGAAAGAGGTTTTGTGAATATGTCTGTTGTTTGTTCCTTTATTGGTACATACTCCATATTTACTATTTTCTCTGCTAATTGTTCTCTGGGGAAGTGGTACTTTATTGGGATGTGCTTAGTTTTCAAAAGAAGTACTTGGTTTTTTTATATACTTATTTCACTTGTATTGTCACATTTGACAGAAATAGGTTCATTGATGCTTACCTTAATGTCTTGGAGAGTTTGTTTCATCCACATTACTTGTGTGCAACAAGCTGTTGTTGCTATGTATTCCACTTCTGTTGTAGATAGAGAGATAGATGTTTGCTTATTGCTTAACCATGCCACTAGAATTTCTCCCAAATAAAATGCAGCTCATCTTGCGCTTTTCCTTTCATCCACACAGTTGGCCCAATCTGCATCTGTATATGCTATCAATGTGAATTCTTTGTCTTTTGGATACCATAAGCCATAATGTGAAGTTCCTTGAAGGTATGTAAATATCCTCTTGATTGCTAGCAAGTGATTTTGTTTTGGTGCTGCTTGATATCTTGCCACAAGTCCTACTGCCAACATAATGTCTGGTCTAGAGGCATTTAGGTATAGGAAACTTCCTATCATTGATCCAAATGGAAAATGGCATCCACCCATGGTATTCATCTACCCATGTTATCCATCCACCGATGGTATTGTAAATGGCATCGACCCATGATATTCATCCACCATTGTATTTATTTGCCCGTGGTATTGTAAGTGACATCTATCCATGATATTCATTCACCCATGGTATGTATCCACCATGGTATTCATCCACACGTGGAATTTACCCATGGCATTGTAAGTGGTATCTACCCATGGTTTTGACCCATGGTATCCACCTATGGTATCTACGCATGGTATTGTAACTCAAAAAATGCTATAAATAACAAGCCTCAGTTTGTAAAATGACAGATTTTCCACCAAAATGTAGCTTCTATAGTTATTCTCTATTTTAATAAAACAAGTTTCTTTGTGGTTTTATTTTCTTTGTGTTCTCTCTTTTTTTTGGCATTCTAATTTTGCAAATCTTGTCAGATATATTTCAAATTTTTAGATCTTGGGGGCCTCCCCTCAAGATCTAGATCAGTGGTATCAGATTCAGGTTACGAATCCATGGGAATGAGGGTTTGAGGCATATTTCAGTTTCAATGTTTTGCAGCAATCTTTAGCAAACTCCATGAATTTTTTGGGCGGCGAGTTTGCAGATCAGATCTGAAACTTTTGGTGAAATATTTACAACAACAAAGACTAGATCTGGATTCCTTAAAAAAAAAAACCCAAATTCAAAAAAAAAAAACGACCGAATTGGATTTCGAATGAAGGAGATATCGATCATTCAAAATCAGCAATGTTGCAGCAATTTTTCTGACAACAATTCATGGACGGCGGCTCTCATGTCATTTATTGCAGTTTTAGGTGCAATGTTTCAGATAAATAGTTACAGATCTGATCTCCCCTTGAAAAATCACCCGATTTCAAAAAAAAATCAGTCGAATCAGATTCTGGACAAGGGAGTTATCGTTGATTTAAAATTAGCTATTTTTTCAGAAATTTTGTCACAGCGAGACAATTCCGGCATGAATATGAGAGTCTCAAGTTTTCAGATAGCGATTTCAAGTACACATGAAGATGCAGAATGATCATTCCATTTCCAAAAATAGGTTATAATAAGTATTCTGATTTTTATTGACTGATTTATGTTCATTTTAAATTTGGAGCAGCATTCGGAGCGGGTTCCCTTTGGAAACGTGCCCTCCCACCCCGCTTTAGTAGGCACCTACTTCACATTCATTAGTTTCAGCATAGCATTGTTTGGCTTGGGTTATTTGGAGACGTGCCCTCCCACCCCAAGCTATGTAGGCACCTTCTACTTCATCAACAATTAGCATCATGGTTATGGGTCAACCGCACAAAATCCTTCTCATCGAAGTCCATTTGCTAGGCCGCACACTGTTTGTAACACAGTTGGTCACAAGCATTGCAGGGTCTCTCTATCCTCAGATCTTCGTTTGTCATGGTTTTGGTTCATCTACAAACCCACACTTCATCGAAGTCCATTTGTTAGACCACACACTGTCAATATCACAGTTGGTCACAAGCATTACAGGGTATCTCTATCCTCGGATCTTCGTTCACCATGGTTATGGGTTAACTACACAAAACCCTTATCTTTGGTGGCTTTTCATATTCAACAAAGACTTCTCAGGAGGGAACTTCACACAATGGGGACCATTGCTTCTTAAGGAGGGAGGAATGATCCGAATGGAAAATGGCATCCACCCATGGTATTTATCTACCCATGTTATCCATCCACCCATGGTATTATAAATGGCATCGACCCATGATATTCATCCACCATTGTATTTATTCGCCCGTGGTATTTTAAGTGACATCTATCCATGAGATTCATTCACCCATGGTATTGTAAGTGGTATCTACCCATGGTTTTGACCCATGGATCCACATATGGTATCTACACATGGTATTGTAACTCAAAAAAGGCTATAAATAACAAGCCTCTGTTTGTAAAATGACAGATTGTCTGCCACAATGTAGCTTCTACAGTTATTATCTATTTTAATAAAACGAGTTTCTTTGTGGTTTTATTTTCTTTGTGTTCTCTCTTTTTTTTGGAATTCTAATTTTGCAGATCTTGTCAGATCTATTTCAACTTTTTAGATCTTGGGGGCCTCCCCCCAAGATCCGGATCAATCATAGATCTGTAAAGTCTTTGATCTACATTTGCGGATCCATCATCAACACATAACTTGCATCCAATGATTATGGGAGTTGACACAGGTTTGCAGTCTTCCATTTGGAATCTTTTTAACATGTCTCTTAAGTATTTTTCCTGTGAAATTAATATTCCTTTGTTATTTTGTAGAATTTGAAGTCCTAGGTAGAAGGTAAGCTCTCTAATCATAGACATCTTAAATTCTGACTTCATCTCTTCTTCAAATCCTTTTACTAACTCATCCTTGTTACTACCAAACATGATGTCATCTACATATACTACTACAATTAAGAGTTCATTTTCATCAGCCTTTATATACAGATTGTTGTCTACTCCTCCCTTCTTGAAACCTTGTTTTTGAAAGTACTTGTCCAGCCTAGAATACCATGCACGTGGTGCTTGTTTGAGACCATATAGGGATTTCTTTAATCTGCACACATATTCATGTTTATCTGCTAAGGAAAATCCTTCAGGTTGTTCCATGTAGACTTCTTCCTCTAGATCTCCATTCAAGAAGGCAAACTTCACATCCATTTGATATACCTTGAAATCATGATAGCATGCAAAATCCAAAAACATTCTAATTTCTTCCATTCTTGCTACAGGGGAAAAAGTTTCATCATTGTCAAGTCCTTTGATTTGAGAGTATCCCTTGCATACAAGTCTGGCTTTATTTCTTATTACCTAACCTTATTCATTCATCTTATTCTTGAATATCCACTTTGTGCCAATGAAATTTTTCCGAGCAGGTCTTGGCATTAAATCCCAGGTCTTCTTATTCACAATTTGGTCCAATTCTTCATTCATATCATTTACCCAATTTTTTTCTTTGTTGGCTTCATCAAAATTCTTTGGTTCTATCTGTGACAACATGGCTAGGTGTACTTCCTTGGTCTATCCAGCTATTTGTCTTCTAGTTTGGACTCCTGCACTCTTGTCTCCAATGATTTGATCTTCAGGATGGTTCTTCTGAGTGTGTCTCGAGGGTCCTTTTGATTTTATTCCTGTATCTTCAGTTGTCTTACTCTATTCTTCATTTTCTTGATTCTCAAATTCATGATCATCTGGATGATTGGCGCAGTTTGTGCTTTTGGTTCTATTTGGTAGATCTTTGTCGAATCTCACATCAATGCTTACCACAATTTATGCAGTCTTTTATTGTAGCACCTGTATCCCTTACTCTTGGATGCACATCCCAAAAATATTCCTTCATCATCTCTTACATCATACTTCCCCAATTTTTCATCATTATTTTTTATGAAAAACTTGTTGCCAAAGACTCTAAAGTGCTTGATTGATGTTGGTTTCCCATGCCATAATTCATATGGAGTCTTGTCACAGTTTGGTCTAAGATGAGCTTTGTTGAGAATATGAACGGTTGTGTGTACTGCTTCTGCCCAGTAGGTTTGGGGAATGTTTCTTTCTTGCATCATTGCTCTATCAATCTGTTGTACTAACATATTTTGTCTCTCTGCCACTCTATTATGTTGAGGTGTACCTACAACTGTAAATTGTTGCTTTATCCCACATTCATTGCACAGGTCCACAAAATCATCGTCTGTGAATTCACCTCCTATTTCTGATGTGATGCATTTTAGTTTACATCCAGTTTGATTTTCTACCAGTGCCTTGAATATCTTAAATTTCTAAAACGCTTCAGATTTGTATATGAGAAATTCCACCCATGTTAATCTGGAAAAATCATCAATTATCAGCATGAAATACGATTCTCCACCAGGTGCATTTGTTCTTGAAGGTCCACACAGGTACATGTGTACAAGCTAAAGAGGCTTACTTATATATAATTGATCTTTAGCTTTGAACGTTGTGCAAGTTTGTTTTCCCAGTTGGTAGGACTTACATATGTTATTTGGTGGCTTCTTATTGTAGGAAAATCTCTAACAACTTTCTTTTTGCTCAGTTTGATGATATGGTCAAAATTTAGATGTCCCAATCTTCTATGCCATAGCCAAGATTCGTCAAGTTTGTTGATGTGGCATGCTTCATTCTCTTCTTCTACTATATAAACATTAATCTCTGTTCGAACACCTTTGACCAAGGTCTTTCCTGTGGTGATTGACCTTGCTTCACAATCTTAGGCCTTGAAAACGACCTCACAGCCTTTATCACACATTTGACTTGCACTTAGCAGTTTGGCTTTTAGACCATCTACAAACAGTACTCCTGAGCCTCTCCTCTTCCATTATTCAGGCTGAATGTGCCTTTGCCCTTGATTTTCCCTGCTTTATCATTATCGAAAGTTACATTCCCGGATTTCTTTTCATCAAAAGTTACAAACTTGCTTCAGTCTCCAGTCATATGCTTTGACCACCCACTGTCCACATACCATTGATTGTTATGATCTTGAGCAATTAGAACCAGATCACATTTATTATCTTCCTTTTCCATTACATGCAATTTTTTTCTCTATAACCTTTCTGAGGAGATGGATCACAATCTTTGAGAGAACATTCGTTAGACATTCTTGCAACTAAAACATTTGATTGTATTTCTGAATAGATTGTGTACATGAGTGAATCCATCATTATTCTTTATTCCCCTTGAGTTTCCATACTCCAGTCTCTATATATACGCTATGCACTCCATGGCTTTATGATCGAACCCTTTACAACAAAAACAATACCCATGGAAGTAGTATTTGTCTCTGGCAGAGAGATTTGTTTGAGGTAGTCTTTTCATTTGTTGCATCCTTTGCTGGTTGGACTGGATTTTCTTTGTCTTACTATATGCCGCAATATGTCTGTTGATCAGCGGTTTTCATTGATGTCAACCCAAGCAGCACCAGGGGCTAACCCAATATTGCATGGGAATTTTTCACCTACCAAATTAATATATTCTGGGTCAATAATGATTTTTATGGTTTCTACTTATCGAGATGTTTCTGTTGATATATGGCACGCCATGTAATTCTTCACGGTTTGAGAGATACTCATGTTTGAAGTTTGTACCCCCAGTTATTGGGCTAAAACCCCATGGGGTTGGGGCATGGGTCATTGAAAAGTCATAATTAATATTTTTTATGCTCCTAAAATCCCTCCCACATTCACTTTTTGAAGCCCCTCTCTGATCTTCATTTCCTCCTTATGCAAGGGATTTGGCCATCTGAAATAGGTCATCTTGGCATTTTCGCTCTAACCTTTTTTTTACGAAGGTTCAGAAGCTGAAATTTTTATGAGGCGAAGTTGGAATCCTAAGGAAGCTGCAGTAAAAATTTCAAATCAAGGTGCACAATATTTTTGGAGACATGATCTGTGTAAGTCAGGGTTTTTGCAGGCTCCTGAAATTCATCTCAAAGAAGTGACCTTGGTAAATTCATTATAACTCTCTCTCTGAGTATCGGATTGGAATGATGTAAAAATTTACGGATAGTGGACAGTTTGTAATTTTCGCTCTATCAATTTCAGAAACAAATGAAGAAACAGTGACACGTGGCACGCCGTACAAGTGCGCTCTATTGAAACAGTCCATAATTAGGGCATTGTGAGAGATTGGGTATAACTCTCTCTTCAAGAATCCAAATTGGGTCAGACCTGTGGCATTGGAAAGATGACTCAGAGGAATACTACGGGACTGAAAATCAGATATTGAGGATCTGAAATGACAGAGATACACCAGATTCAATATCGAGCTCCTAGAAGGCAAGAAAAAGCTAGATCATGTGTTGTCAAGGGTTGCAAAGGACCAGACTTTCTATGGCAGAAAAGCAAAGAAAGGTGCAACAGAGGGTAGCATGACAAGAGAAGAAACCAAGGTGCATAAAAACAACAAGAAGTTCATCATATGAAGTCTTCAAGTGGGCAGCACTGCATACAATCATTGTAAAGGTATCATTGTACTTAGTCATTGTAAATACATTATTGTACAAATTGTACTAGTGTCTATCTGCCAAGGGTTGAAGAGGCAGTGTTGGGAGGTCTAGGACCATCATTAGGTGGTTGTATCAAAGTTGGGGTTATGGTCTAGTATATATTCTTCTTCTACATCATTCTATATCATTGTAAAGTGGACCATTTTCCTCGGTACAAGAGTCCATTCTTATTTTATTCTTCTATAGGGTGGTAGGGTGGTGCTAGGGTGAGTTGTAGCTCATTGGGTGTTGGGGCATCCATTCAATTGACTACTGAAGAATCTTGGGCGTTGGAGCGTCCATCCAGTGGGAGCTGGAGAAGAATGCTTTTCTAGATTCTAGGAAGTTGGAGCTTTATTTTCAATTGGAGTTGAATATTAAAGAATTATTAGAAAAGCATTAGGTGGTTTTTGTCCCTGAGTGGGTTTCCACCTTAAAAAATGTGTACATTTGTGTTCCTCTTGTTTACTGCTATCATTGTACAAACACTGATAATAATTGAAGATTAACTAATTCTCTAATTTAAACGAATACTGATTCACCCCCCCGTCTCAGTATTTCCAACAATGTCCAGGTTTTTGGTAGGCAAAGCAAGTGATGCTTCTCATAGGGGGAAGGAACCTCCTTTGACATCTTCTGAATTTGTTCAATTCATCCTTAGGAGCGTATGAGCCTTTTGCAGTTGACTGTTTCTTCATTTCTTTCTTTTTCACTTCAGGTTGTTGTTTGCTTCTATTTGTTTCATTATATATCATGGTCTTGTTGGATTCTAATTATGTGGATCCCATTTTTGTTCCTTCATTGTCCTTTACATATTTTACAAAAAGGATATTATTGTTATCTTCTGCCTTGGATTTTTTGGTTTCTCCTTCATAGCCTATCCCAGCCTTTATATGAGGAGGTCTTTGAGAATTTAGAATTTTGTCCAAATGTCCAGAGCTTTTCATTTGAGAAATATTCATAGTTAATTCAATTTGGGCCTTTTCTATTTTCTTCCTTAGGCTTACGACTTCTTCTTCCAGTTTTTCTCGCTCCTAATTTTTCTCCTTTATTTCTCTTCTCAAAATATCCTCTATTTTCCTTGATTCTTCAAGTTCAATCTTCAATTTAATAAGATCTTATGAATATGGTTATGTATTTGCATATTTCAAAAGAATCTATTTTTGTTTCTTACTCTTAAGTTTAAGTCTGTCTATTTCCTCTAGGGCACTAATTAGCTCCCCCTCAAGATCTACCTCACCTTCTTCTTCAAATTCTTGGAGATCTTCCTCAAGCTCTTCCTTGGCCATCAAAATGAATTCTGATGTTCCTTCTTCATTGGGGGATTCATCTGAGCTCTCATATGCGCTTTTGTCTTGTTGGGCATAAAATGTTCTTCTATTAAATCTGTTCCCTTTCAGCCTATTGCTAAAATTGGTTTTCTCTTTCCCTCTTGGTTGATTCTCTATTTTCTTATGAGGAATTTTAGATGCATAGTGCCCCACTCTTCCACAGTTAAAGCACTTAAATGGAAGTTTACCTTTATACTTACCCGTGCCTTTCTCCAATATTCTGACAAATTTTTCCTCTTCTTCATCAGAGTAGGAGCATGTACCTTCCTTCTATTCTCTGCACTTATCTGCCTTAAAGGCTACCTCCCTCACATTTGACTTCCCCTTTGGAAGTCTCATCTCATAATTCGTCAAGTTTCCAAGCAATTGGTTCATGGTCAATGTTTCCCTGTTTGTTGTTTCTTCTATGGCAGAAACCTTAAGGTTAAACCTAGATGGTAAAGATCTCAATATATTTTGTACAATTACACATTCCTTAATGGTTTCTCCTAGATCTTTCATGTTATTCACAACTTCCGCAACCTTTAAGAAGAAACTGGCTACATCTTCATCTTCATTCATTTTTACATTTTAAAACTGAGCTCTATAGGCTTGCATTTTGGCCATCTTCACCTTTTTATATCCCTCATGTATATTTTATAAAGTATCCTAGATATATTTGGTAGTATCACTGTGCATTACTTTGATAAATTCTGACTCACACAGATCTCTCAAGAGTGCATTCATGGCTTTTGCATTAGCTATGAAATTTTGTTTGGCTTCTTTCTCTCTGTCAGTATCCTTTGGAGCATATATTTCTTCCATAGCATCCCAAACTTCTATTCCTAAAGACATTAAGTATGTCCTCATTCTTATTTTCCAGAAAGCATAGTTTGTGCTAGTAAAAAATGGGGCTTTATTTGTTGAGCATCGATCTAGGCTAGCCATATTGGGGACCTAGGATCTCCTTCCAATTGTTAAACTGATATAGAAGGAACTTGGCTCCGATACCAATTGATGAACCCTTAGTTAAACTGAGAGGGGGGGTGAATCAGTTTAATAAATTCATGGACATCTAAAACTTTTTCATTCAACTCATTTACACCTTCATTTCATAAGCAGCTTAATACATAATGGATCAACAAACATGATGTGTGGATAGCAAGTAGTTAAACATATTAAAATAGTACATCAACACTTAATCATCAAGCACATAGACATCAGATATAAGTGGAAACCAATAAAGGGAGAAAACCACATCTTATTATTTTTGTGATGCAAAGGCAAGCTCCAACTCCCTCTCACAACTGATTTTATGTAGGCTCCAACCTACAAGAGGCTACTACCCCAAATTCTGCAAGCTACAACTTGCAAGGAAGCTCCAACTCCCATCTATTTTTTGCAGGCTACAACCCACAGGAGGCTCCTACCTCAACTAGCTACTATTGTACATCTATCAAGCTACAACTTGATATGGAAGCACCAACTCCCTCACACTACAATGAAATCATATGTTGATTTACCTGGATATCAGCTCTGTTTTTCTCCTTCTTAAATGTTTCCCTTCTAGCCTTCAAATCTGCTTCATATCATCTCTAGATCTGTACAACATCTATATCTTCCCTCTCTCATTCTTCCACTCTCTAACCCCATATGCATATTACAATAACATCATTTATAGAGATCACTTCATGGATATTTTCATTCTATAAGGAATATGAAGTGAGCAGGCATGAATCTTGCCTTCCACCCACTCATTTCCTCACTCATAGTATTCAGGATGTTGAAACAATATATACACTCATTTCAGTATTAATTGGAGTTTTTCTTTGCCTTAGAGACTTGACTTTGCATCACAAACAATATAAAATAATTAATACATTTACAGTTACAATCAAATATTTCACTCAGCCCTTTCAAATTCTTAGATTTGTTGTGTGTTTTTCCTCTTCTGCTTGCTATCCCTTTGTCTTTTATGTTTCTACAGTTATATTTCCAATTTTGTTGCAACGTTACTGTCTTAGCCCGAGTTGACCCATGCCTTTATGTTTTACACCACCTATGCCTATTGCATATTTTATGCAATGTTATATGCTCTTCTCTGCTCCTTTGCTATGTGTCGGGTTACTTACCTGAGTCTCCATAAGGCTGCAAATATCAAAATATGCAGGGTTAGCCAAATTAACCCCACAATTACCCACTAGATGCAACACGAAACTGCAATTTTAAACAATACTGTGACTTGTGGGTTATGGCCCACATAAACTCCCTTTATCTCACAGTGTATTACAATATTGGAGTTTATTCCACATACATATGTTAGCAATCAACATCAACTATTGTATCTGAACTTTAAACAAATTGCAACTAACCCCAACCAACATACATATACGTGGAACATGGGTTCTCGGGTCCCACAACACGGAAAGCAATCGCAGTGCGTCACATTTCTCTTGCCTGTAAGTTTTAACGTTTTGCAATAAACATATCTCCTATTTTCTGCGATATGCGATCACATCGCATCGTATCCAGCTTATTGTGCTAACTCTTAAGTGCAAACCATAAAATCTACGTAACGGTCCTCGCCTGCTTGCCCTTCTTTGAAAACAAGCTGCAAAAATATCAGAATGCGCGCGGAATCACAAACTGTTACTTCAAACCCGATTAAACATAAACCCAAAACAATTACATACAGGCAAAACTTCTTTACTGGAGGGTCCCACAACACTTTCCACCAATCACAGGTGATCATACTTCGCACTTTATAAGATTTACCTTCCCCGCAACTTCAGACTTCACTCACTTTAAAATTTAACTTAGTGGTTAACCTCTATTTCATGTGATATGTGATATTGTGTCGTTCCAACACGTGTCCCTTCTCCACTTCGCATCCTACACAAATAAATTACCCTGCAACGACCTTAACACTTAAACGCTAAACTTTGTGATTTTCACTTTCGATCTCTATCGTTGGTCTTCATTGGATCTGACAGTCCACGCTTGTCTCCTTGCCGATCCACTTCGCATCTCAAGTTAAATAAATTAACTTGCGAAGTCTTAACCGTAAGCACTATACCCTGCAATGTGTGCCATCTTCATGATTGCGATGTGATTGTCACTACTGATCTGTACTAGATCTACAGTCCTCGCTGCTGCTTGCAAATCCGATTGTCCTTTGATCCTCGTTGTTTCTTGCAAATCTGATTTTCCTTCAATCCTTGTTGTTGCTTGCAAATTCGATTGTCTTTTGTTGTGCACTTAATGCAATATTCGATTCAATAGAGGATTCATGCAAGATCTACAATTCTCCTTTGTTCTTCTGTTTTTTATTCACTCTAACTTGGGATTATCACGCTTATTGCACGTTCACGACTCTGCCCAGCATATTCATGATTCTGCCTTTTTTGTTTTGTTTCCTTCGCTCATTTTCTGCCTTAACTTCCTTTTCTTCCTTTGCTTCTTAGCTGCCTTTGCTGCCTTTACTATTTTGGTGCCTTTGCTTATCATCTAATGCTGCTCCTTGCCTCTCTAATACTCCTCTACCTCTCTTTTATGTTTTCTTACTGCATTATTGCCTGATCTGCTTCTTTCCCTTATTGTTGCAGCTTCTCTGCTCCTTTTCATTAATGATAGTTCAGGTGTTGCTCCTTTGTGCTCTTTTGCCATCAATGACAATATTTCCAACAACATGTAAGGGAGATTTGGGAAGTTTCCTTTCTCCCCTGAATTTAATGTTCTTGTCCCCTGATGTTTTAGTTAAACTACCAACTGCCAATCATTTATGAGAGGAATGTGGGACGAGGTATTGGAACCACCCAAGAATGGGATACATACCTTACAACAGAGTCCTAGTTGACTCTATAGCTTAATAATGGGACCTCATACCTCTCATGTGTAGAGTGTCACTTGTGGAGAAATGAAGGGATTTTAATTTTTGAGGTAAAGAGGTGTGGTGATTGGATAATGGAGATATAGAAAAAGAGACTTGAGATTTTTGTAAACCCAGAACCCCTCTAAACTTGTGAACCTAAGACCTATGTACATGTGAACTTGTAAACTTGTGAATAGAATTCAAACTGCAGAGTCCAGGCTTGAATTATGTTAGCTAAGGAAACTAAAGAGAAAGTTGTTGGCCTGGTGTGGAACCTGAATAACCATGTATATCTCGTCGTTATAAATCAGGTGCAACTTGTTTCATGGAAAACCGACACAGTATGCTCCTAGAAACACGTTCTGTTCGTTTTCCCAAACAGGAAAATTTTTCAAAAAATGACAACTGACTGTGTATTTGGGCCAGTGGTGATCAGGATTTTTGTAGGAACACAACAGAATACACATATAACCATAAATACAAATATGCAGCGGAAATAACACTTCATTTCATTAATATTAAAGAGCTGAAATTTTCTTACAGACAGAATGGAAATAAACTAGCTAGGGTGCTAGTAGCTTATCTCTAAGAAGAGATGTGGCGGCTATAGGCCTCTGAACTATGTTACAATGAGGCTCGAGGGCCTATTTATTATTTGTAAACAATTTAAAACACTAAACATCCAAAACCCTAACCCTAGGAGATGAAGCCCAAAACTATGGGCCCCGTTTGGGTAAATTGATGTTTCAACTTCCCAGGGACGTAACTTTGGCATACGATCTCTGTTTGACATGCACCATACCTCGTTAGAAAGATCTATACTAGGAATAAAACTTATTGTGTGATAAAAATTGATCCATGGACACATTTTGCTCCTAGTTTTCCCAAAAAACGTCATTTAGGGCCTCAAAATGGCTCCGAAAGTTCGGGACCTGAAAAACTGCTAAAAATAGTAAGTTGTGCCGAAACTGAAAAACTAAAAGAGACAATGGTGGGGCCCCAAGTGGAATAGGAGGGTGGCCACCAATATTCACATGGATCATTCCTCCCCCATTAGGAAGCAATGGTCCCCATTGTGTTGAGTTCCTTCATGAGATGAGGAAACTTCTGTTGAACTTGGTCCCTGGTGAACCACTTGCCTTGGTGCAAGTCAAACGGAGATCGTATGCCAAGGTTACGTCCCTAGGAAGTTGAAACACCAATTTACCCAAACGGGGCCCATAGTTTTTGTGCTTCATCTCCTAGGGTTAGGGTTTTCCATTGTTTCTAAATAATAAATAGGCCCTCGAGCCACATTATAACACAGTTCATAGGCTTGTAGCCACCACATCTCTTCTTAGAGATAAGCTACCAGCTCCCTAGCTAGTTTATTTCCATTATGTCTATAAGAAAATTTCAGTTCTTTGATATTTATGAAATGAAGTGTTATTTCCGCTGCATCTTTGTATTTATGGTTATATGTGTATTATGTTGCATTCCTGCATGAATCCGGATCAGTGGTATCAGAGTGGTTTTATTTTTCTTGATCCTTCTTTACATGTCCCCAACGAGGTTGGGGTATAATGAGTTAGGGCTCGATCTGTTTGAACCTTTGCAAAATCAGCCTTGCAAACCCCGACGACTGCCCATGGGGGACGAAAAGAAAGATGAGGGAGCAGGAGATCCTATCAAAATATTTCTCGAGGAGACCCTCGAAAAACAAAGGAATGCGATGATGGATAACTTTGCCCAGATCATAAAACGACTGCCCACTAGTAACGCATCTACATCTAGCAGCCACTCTGGAGGCGCAACTCCCTTTAAGGTACAAGTAAACTTTGACATTCCCATATTTGAGGGTCAAATAGATGTAGATGTTGTAGATAGATGATTGAATATATTAAAAGGATATTTCTTGTGTCATGAATTTTCTAAACGGGAGAAGATTATTTTTGCACTCCTCAAAGCTACCCCCCATGTCAAGGATTGGTGGGAAACCTATTGTGAGAAAAAGGACGAGATATAACCCTCTCTGTTCTCAACCGTACCCACTTGGAATTCTTTCCAAGATGCCATCAAGGAATAGTACTATCCGGTGGGGAGCTATGAGGACAAGTACATATAATGGACCACGTTGCGGCAACAAAGGAATCAAGATGTGCATGAGCTGATGAATTTGTTCCATACCCTGCGCACAAAGTTGGGTATCAAAGATTCAGAGAAACATTTGGTGCTAAAGTATTACAGTTGTATGCATAGATACATTTAGGAGGAAATGGAGTTCCTTGACATCTCCTCGCTTGGTATGGCATATATGCTGCCAAGATTAAGAAAAAATTCAAACAGAAGAAGCGAGACTTTGGATCTGCGAATCAAAAGCAAGGGAAAGGTGCCCCCAAACCGCAGAACAAATGACAAAGCCAAGGCATGGCTGCCCAATGCAATCTGCTAAAGCTGCAAGCAAAGAAAAACACCGCGAAGCCAAAGAAGGACATGGGAAAGTGGTGTGAGTTTCATAAGAGCTCCACTCACAACACAAGTGAGTGTCGGGCCAAGCAGTGGCTGGTGGCTGAGATGAGGAATTCTGAATTAGATGCATGCTCCGAATTGTTGAAGCCTCGAAAATCATTGCTTCAAACATTGGGGGAAAACGACCCAGTCCAGACCTTAGAACAAATCCTTCTCCGTTTGGGATGGTGGCTCCGACTAGATTTATAGGACCAGTTTCCTAATAATGGATGGATTGGTGATGGGGTGTTTGTGCAAGTGGATAATGAAACTAACTAATTAAGCTAATCTGTATAATCTTAATTATGACTTACAAATAACTCTAAAACTAACCCGGGTATTAAATATGAATACGACTTAAAGATTATTTCATTTAAACAAATAACCAAGAAAATTTATTATTTACTTAAAAGAAAGATGCAGTATCATATAATGATAACTCTGTTTAAGAAATTAAATAGAGTTATAATAGCACATCGCATTCATAAATTTATATCATTTACACGCACTATGAAAGATAATATTCTTGTATCTTTAGAAATGATATGATAAAGAAATATTTGATAAACAAGTATATATAAATGATAGCAAATTTCAGTGAGAATATTTCATTACATAAAGAGAATAAAACATAATCGATAGAAATACCAGATACATTTAATATATTCCTGATGCAATTTGATATTCTGATCCTACTCTTTAACTTAGAACAATATTCAAGGTACATAAATGCAACTCTCAAAAATAATTCACCATAAAATCACAGGATGTGATCCTTCTATAAAAATAATATAGTCAAGGAGTACAGAAATGTATTATCCAAGCCCAAAATATTACAAATTCAAGACCCTTTCTAAAATGCCTGAAAGGGGTTTAAATAGGAAATTCAAAAAAAAAAAATTAACTAAAACTATTGCTAAGAACGATCATCGGAGATCCGAAAATAGAATTGTGATCTTCAATAAAACAGGTTCATTGGATTTCCATAATATCTAATGTGCGAAGCTGGCAGATCTTGAGCATATCTTTCACTTCAGTTGGGTGACTTAGCCGAGAATGTAGTTGACTGGTGTATGTGGCATCAGAAATTTCCGGGATGATATAACTGATGGCACTGGAAAGACATTTGGTTTCCATCTGCTGACTGTATGGCTTGATCAAATGGGACCATAAATCATCCCATGTAATTCCCTATGTTTTATTGATCTTTTGATCTTTACTGATTAATTCCTGTTTCCACCTTTTATCTATTTCTTTGACCTTCGACAACTTTCCTAGAGTGCAATCTGAGATTAAATTTGTTGCATATAGACTATCAATAACCAGATGTGTCAAATTATTCATTATAGTCCTTGCTTTAGAAGTAGCAGGTTCTTCTTTAATCATTTGAGTTTCCCACTCAGCAAATAGAATTTCTTTATGTGATGCTTCAATTCTAGGAAGATTTGTAATTTTACCTTGTTAAGTTTCCTGCCATGTGATAAATTTGAAATCTTCTCATCGGCACTTTCAAATTCTAATCTTGTACTGACTGCTTCGTCGATGAGGGATGATGCTTTTTCACAGGGGGGTTCAGCTTGTGATATTTTCTGGCATAGATCATCCAATTATTGGGACAACAAATTACTTATTTCAAAGGCTTCTTTTTTGAACTGGTCCAGTTTACGATAATCTTTGAATTTATCTATTTTTTCTTGAAATATTATACTTTGCTCTTCCTTGGCAGTTTTCTCATTTTGCAGCAATGTCTGAAATTTTGTTACTTCCTAGGACAACTGTTGTTGTTTACTTAAAGCTTTCTGATTAAGCTTTTGCTTTTCAATGTTCAGTTGTTCTTCTAGTTTCTTAATTCTTATTCTTTCTTCTTCCAGCTGCTACTCTAACTGTGATATCCTTTGTTGATCATTTTTTTTCCTTTCTTCTAACAATGTTATCTGCAAGTCCTTTTGGTTTACCAGTTGAGTAACTTCAGTAGCTTTATCCATTGTGGATGCACTATAAGCCCCTGCATATTGGGATAGTTTGGTTAGATCCTCTGAAGGATCTAATTCAGAGTGTTTCCAAACAACATCCATCAGTTCAACCTGGGGAGTTAAAAGTGGTCCTTGATCAATCCTCCTTCTCTTTCTTTGTTTTCTTACTACTGTTCTATGCTTAGGGCTGTAAAAGAAATCTAGAGGGGGTATGTCTTCAAATTTTAGTACAATTTCTTCGGATGGGTCTTCAGGAATGATCTCAATATCTTGACAGTCAATGTTATTAATTTGAGAATTTCCTTGGTCTCCTATCTGTTGGGCAAATTGTTCATATTATTTTAACAACTATTCATTAATATTGGTTTCAACAGAATCTCCCTCTTTCTCACTGGTCTTCTCTTTTTCAAGTTGATCATTAGGCTTGCTGCTTGTATCTTCTTTCTCTGTCTGCACATCAATTTTTCTGCCTATATCCTCTTTCTTTTGTTCTGTTTCAGTACTCTCTTCTTCTTGTAAATTATTCTTTAACTGGTTGAGGGGAACTGTAAGCAGTATTTTTCTTCTAAACTGTAAAAACTTATTCATATCCTCTATTTGAAACTTTGATTTAGCTAAATCATAAACCTGCGAAAATTTCTCAATCGAGACAAATAGGTCATCAAAATCATCAGTTTCATGCTCAAATTTAGCAATTTGCACCATAGATGTGAAGTTGAAGGCAACTTCATTTGGATCATATTGCCTACTGGGAACAGTTGCAAGCTTGAGTTCTTTTATCTTAAGGGCTTATTTTTCTGCATGCTTGAAATCATTGAGGGTATAAGTTCCACATTGGAAAGGAAATGTAGGCCACATCAATTTTTTAGAATTCTTTAAAATTCTGGACATTCCCTTTTCGGTCAACTGGTAAGCTATTTCTTGAGCCAATATTTTATCGGGGACATATAAGGGCAAGATGTGAGGTTCAACAATGCTTCCAAATACCCTGATATAGGTGAACTTTTCTTCCCCGAACCAACTTCCAATTAGGGTTAAATCAAGTTTTTCCTTATCTAAGAACCGAGGAGGGGGTTGGTTAAACATAGCTTGATAAATGGGCAACATGTAGCCATGGAAAACTCTGTATACATGGTTCTTGAAATGGGCTTTCCATAAATATTTAAGATAGATGTGTATAGGAGTAGGATCCTGAGGAGTCCATTTCCATCCCAAAATAGGAAACTCAGAATTAAAGCATAAGGCATCTAAAATGTAAGCACAAAAATGAAATGGGAGTGTAGTTCCAGCATGCTTATTTCTTCTATAATCCAGAATTTTATTCGCTATTTTATCAGATAGAATGACTGACCAATCCATAATAACAGAAATTACAGCGGCCTCAATCAGGGGTACCATTTGAATAGAAAACCTTACAGAATTATCACTCCCAAAAATTATGCACATCATGGCAGCAGCATAGCAATACGGAGGTGTGAGAGACTCTACAGAATACATACCTGAGGTCTCATGCTTATGTTTGTCTGGAGCTTGTCTCCATTTCCTAATAGGGTCTGATTCTATTTCGTTGCTTGAAGCGAAATCCTCTATGAAGGCTTTGTTGTAGGTGTTCTGAGGTTCTAGAAGATGATACATTTCCTTGATGTCTTCTTCTCTAAAGGATCCAAACATCTTTCCTCCAACTATGACAAATGTTCTGTTTGTGATGGTTGTGGTTTCTATTACCCATCGTATTAGATCATAGTATGGAAATACATTTGCGCAAGCTACAATTCTATGGAGAAAAGAGTTTTCCAGTTCTTTAAGGGGACTATCTGAATATGATTCTTCATCTGGCACCATCGCCTTTAATTCTGTAACTGTAGGGCTTTCTGCTTCAAGTAAGTTATAAACTTCTTCCCTGGAAATCTTTCTGAGACCTTGGCATGTAGTATCTGTAATTACCTTTATTTTGACTGGCTTTTCCTTTGGCATGATGGTAACCTTTGCGATGGCAGCAACTCTCAATTTCTTAAGCATTTTTGACATTTTCTCTTTTTGGTATTGTCTCGACGGTTCTACGGATAAGCAAAATTGCTTTTCTACAGATCTGTAAATGAGAAAATCCTCTTAGAAGCAGGAATAAATTGAGTCAGAATAAACATCATTAAGTAAAAAGGAAATTATTTAAGGACAATTTTGCGAAATATTTTATTCATGATTCTAAATTGATTATCTCCGTATTAAAATTGAATTCCCTTAAGGAAAGTCACATTCACGCATTACTTGTCATAATTCGTTTGATTTTCGTTTAATGATAGTCGCACATCGGGGATCGACAATATCAAAATCTCGATGCAAGATTTACCTTTTGGAACTTCCGATTGCGATTTGCCGATAAATGATATGTGCAAAATATGAATAGTGATTGATGATAACGAATGGTTTATCGCATCAGATATTTCCAACGGAATTGTATTGTAATGTGACTTTACCGAAATGCGATTGCGATTGTGGTGGGATCCATCGCATCGGGACGTTTATAAAACAAGCAATTGTGATATTGTTCCACCGAAATTCAATTGCGATTGAAATTACATCGCATCAGAGTTTCTCAAATAGATCTAATGAATCATGATTTACCCAAAATGCGATTACCGATAAGTCTCATCGCATCGGAGCTTTTGCGAAGAAGATATTAGAAATATAATACTTCTTCGATTTGTGATTTGCGTTTTACTTTATCACATCGGACTTTTTGAAATGAAAACACATAGACTTTTTGCAATGCGATATAAGTCTTATGATTTGATTGGATCGAAATTACTTTGATATCGCAGTTGTTTATTTTCATTTGGGATAAGCGATATGCAAATGATGCTTTTGTGTGTTTTTTAACAATGAATCTTTTTTATTGTTTTTCTATGATAATCGGATTTCCTCAAAGTTTTATTCCTATCTAAAAAGAAAAAAGGGGACCTATTTCTTATTGAAATTTAATATAAAAATTTAGAAATGGGGAGGGTTGTTGTACAGTACAACAATTGGCGATTCACTGGAAGAAACAGTTATCTCTTAAAAATAAAATGAACACTATACTTTTAGTAAGTAAAAAGTTTTAAAGATAATGAAAACTATCTTAGAAAAATTTAAATAAAATCTAACTCTGAAAAAGAATAAAAATCACTTACAATCTCTTTTTAATTTCTCAAAAATAAAACATTTTTTGGTTTTATCAAGCTTTGATTGGTTGATAAAGATAAAGTAGGGGGCCTCTCCATTCTTAGCTTTGAGATTTACTCTATTGTCATTGGTAGTGCCTCTGCTGCCTGCAAATGTTCATAGTCTCGACAGGGTTACCTTTTAACCATTAATCATTCATTGTCCCCTCCATCTAAGAGCGTGACTTTTTAAAAGATAAATTCATAAGATATATTATCTTGTGTTTTGTCTTTTTGTTTTAATTTAAAATTCATTGTTCTGGTTTGGTAGCTAGTTAATAACAATGCCACTCACTAGTTGTAACTAAACTAAACAAGCTGACTCGTGATGAGACCCCTTGTCTTATGATTATAAGCCATTACCCTGTTTTGATATGCAGTGGTGGTAATGTCATTTTAATTACTTCTTATGATCATGGTAAGCAGGCTCGTGATGAGACCTCTTATCTCTTAATATTTGAGAGATAATTTCTTAAAATTACATTCTAAAAAAAATCACAATCTTAATGGATGGGATGAATGATTTCTCCTTAAGAGTCAATGGATGACAATTTTTCAGAGTTTTTGAGTGCCAAAATTTGGAAAAGTCTTTACTTTTATAGATAACCTTTCTTTTCTTAACAAAATTATAATGATTTACAATATTTTTAAGGTTTTGGAAGATTTTTCAAATGTTTAAACAGTTTTTCAAATTTTAATATTTTATTTTAACTATCCAAAACTGTAATCATTTCCTTAAAAATTCTTATTTTCATAAATAGGTATTTACAATATTTTCTCAAAGATATTTTCAAATAGTAAAAAGTCAATTAAAGACTATTAACAACCTTATTTGTTAACAAACAAACTTGCATAATGGAATATGTACAGGTTAGAAGGGGTAGCCTTCTTAAGAAAAGATTTTTTTTCAAAATAAGCCCATTCACAGGAAGAGATTCTCTCTTTCCTGCTAAATCTTGCAATGTGAATGTTGATGAGCCTATATTTTCAATGATCCGATGGTCCAAGCCACATCTTTTGAAATTTGGTATGTTTACCTTTATCTTCATGTGCTTTGTCCCATTTCAGAACAAGATCACCAATTTGCAAAGTTTTGGATCCGGTAGAACTTAAATCAAAAGAAGATTTTATGAGTTGTTGATGTTTGGTATGAACACTTTTAGCTTTCTCTCTATCTTCTTCTAATTTAAGAATTTGATCAAATATTAATTGAATAGATGATGAAAGATTCTCTTCAATAAATTGAACTAGGGCCAGAGATGGAAGTACTAGGTTTGACAGTATTACAGCTTCTTTTCCATAGACTAGATTAAAAGGTGAAGTATCTATTGAAGCCTTGTGAGTTATGTGATCAGCCCATAGAGAAAAAATTAAAGACTTATGCCAATTCTTTTGACTCTGATCAATTGTTCTTTTGATAATTTTGATGAGATTTTTATTAGTTGATTCAGCTAAACCATTACCTTGTGGATAATAATTTGCTGAATATTTCAATTTGAAACCTCTTTTGATTGCAAATTCCATTATACTATTTCCAGAAAAATAAGATGCATTGTCAAAAACAAGGGCATTAGGTACACCAAACCTAGTAATGATGAATTGATCAATGAATTCAATGATTGCATCAGAATTAGCTACCTTTAAAGGAATTGCTTCTACCCACTTTGTAAAGTAATCTGTTGCTGTAAGGATGTATCTGTGTTGCTTAGAAGAATGTGGAACAATTTCTCCAATAATCTCAAGTCCCCATTGTTCAAATGGTTGCTCAATGTTTACTGGTTGTAAAGGAAAGGTTGTTTTCCTTTGTCTCCCACTAGCAGTTTGAAAAGTCTCGCATTTCCCTACATAGTCATGTGCATCTTTGAACAAGGTAGGCCAATAGTAACCAGTATGGATTATTTTGTGAGCTGTAGTATCTCCTCCAAAATGTCCACCTGCTAGTCCATTATGTAATTCCTGCAACACCTTGTGTCCTTCAGTTTTTTCAAGACATCGTAATAAAATGGAATCATAATTTCTTCTAAATAACACATCATCAATGATTTCGAAATGTTTTGTTTTTAATCTTAAAGCGCTCTTGTTTTTATAGCTGAGATTAGAAGGAGCATACCCATTTTTCAAATAAAAGATCAGATCAGCATATTGAGATTCGGAATCTATAACACTTATCTGATTTACTTGAACAGTATTATCTTGATCTTGATGTTCTGGTATGTTGGAAGCTCCTGCTAACAATCTGCAAAAACCTTGTCCTCTAACAATTCTGGTTGGCTTAATATCAATATCATAATCTTGTAAAGTTGTTACCCAATTAGATATCTTTTCTCCTACTTCCTTTTGTACTAACAATTGTCTCACTACAGAGAATGGGACAACAATTTTTGTATGTGTCTTTATGGGAAATGGTCTAAAATGTTTGATTGATTTAAACACAACAAAGGCTTGTTTTTCTACATCAGAGTATTTAAGTTCGGCTCCTTGCAGATTTGAACTAAAAAAAGAGATTGGTGCTTCTGCTTGTTGATCATTAGGTTGTGTCAAAATGGCAGCATAGGATGTTTCAGTAGCCAAATTATACAGAATGAAATGATTATAAAAATCGAGGGTATTCAATGTAGGTGCATTGATGTTTGCCTGTTTGATTGAATCAAAGGCTTCTTTTTCTTTATGTCCCTATTTGAAAACTGAATTTTTCTTAATCATATTATGAAAAGGTAAAACTATTTGAGAAAAATCAGGAATAAATCTCTTCACAAAATTGATCTGTCCCAAAAAGGATTGCATGGATTTCTTATTATGTGGTAAGGAAATATTAGACATTTATTTTACTCTATCAGGGTGAATATATATGCCATATTTAGACACAACAAATCCTAAGAGATTTCCTTCATTTAGAGCAAAGAAATATTTCTTTGGATTTAAAGAAATGTCAAACCTTCTACATCATTCAAATATCTGTTTCAAATCATGCAGATGATTATCTCTTTTCTTTGAAAAGACGGTTATGTCATCAAGATAGATAACAACTGATCTATTAATCAAACCCTTGAATGCTATATCCATGGCTCTCTGGAAAGTAGCTCCTGCATTTATCAAACCAAAAGGCATTTTTTGGTAGGCATATGTTCCCCACTTGGTTCTGAAGGTAGTTTTCAACCTATCATCTGGATGTACCAATATTTGGTTATAACCTGAAAATCCATCAAGAAAAGACATTAGTTCAGAGCCAGCTACTTTTTGAAGTATTTGTTCCATTGTTGGTAATGGGAAGTTATCCTTTTGACATGCCTTGTTTATATTTCTAAAATCAATACAGATCCTAATATCTCCATTCTTCTTTCGGACAGGCACCATGTTTGAGACCCAACTGGAATGTCTTACAGGAAAAATAATTTTCGCCTTCAAAATTTTATTCAATTCTCTCTTGATTTGACTTTCCAGGTTGGGATGAAATTTTCTTAACTTCTGTTGTACTGGTTTTACATCGGGAAGCGTTGTAATTGTATGTTGAATGACAGAAGTATCATAAGTTTTCAAATCTTCATAATTCCAAGAAAAGACATTTTTGTACTTATTCAGAAGCTTGATGAAAGTGATCCTTTCCTCTGAAGTTAACTCGAGTCCTAAATTAACATTTTTTGGTTTTGATTCAGTACCAAGATTTAAAGAAGAACTTTGAAGTTTGGCATTGGTAACCTTTTAGAATCTATCTTTGATATCATATATATCTTCAAGTTTAACTACAAATTTGGGAATAGGATTTTCATTGTCTTTTGATGTGTTTTGAATATCATGATCACTTTCATCAATTATTTAGTCATCATAAGATTTTTCTGAAGTCAAGAAATTTAAAATATCTTCATCATGATAGAATACTCTCCAATTGGTGACATTATCAGGTACAGAAGGTCGAAAAATTAATTCAACTGAAAACCTATCTGGACTATAATCTTCAGCTGGAAGAAGCTTGGAAGCAACATTAGCTAATAAATCAGATGTTGAATTCTGATTTATGGGGATAGAAGAGATATTGAATGCTAAAAATTGAGTGGTAATATCTTGAACAAGAGATTGATAATGTTTAAGATGACCTGAAAGACAATGGATGGTGTTCCTTACCTATCTGATAACAATTTCAGAATCACCATATACTTTCAGGTATTTAAAATTCAATAGTATTGCTTTATAAAGCCCTTGGATCAAGGCTTCATATTCTGCAGTGTTATTTGTACACTCAAATTCTAGTCTACATGACAACATAGTTTTTTCTCCTTCTGGATCAACTAAAATGCATCCTGATCCTGCGCCATCATTAGATTTGGATCCATCAAAATACAAAGACCAAAATAAAGACTTATCTATAGGTTTATTTACAGATTGATGAGAAATATTAACGCATCTTGAGGAATCATTTTGTGAAAAAATTTCAATTTGTGAAGTAAAAGTATTTACAGAAAAAGGTGATTTAGGTGCCATGAAATTTCCAAGGAATGATTCAGTAGAATAACCTCCGAGAATGTTGTTATTAAAAGCTACAGGTTGATTTTCTTATTCAAATTTTGTTACAGTATGCATCGTGTGTTTTTCTCGCTCGACCTTGATTTGATTCGGTTTCCCTTTGTGGGGAAGCCACATGTGAGAATAATCAGTGGTGATATAACCATTAAGTTTTGCAGACCAGTCCCTGCTTAATACTAATCCATAAAACTCAGGAATATCTGCAATAAGTATATCAATTCTCTGGACTATCCTAGGATCAGAGGCTAACCTAATAGTGATTGCATTAAATTTCTCCCACAACTTGCACTTTAGTCCGATCTAATTGAACAATATGAACTACAGATTTTTGGGGTTCAATGTTTAATTTTGAGCAGACTGAAGTAGGCATTATATTTGATGATGCTCCTGAATCTATTAAGCAGTTATGTAAATTCTTGTTATATATCTCATAAGTCAAGATAAAAGGAGGTGTCTGAGAATTAGATCTATCTCCAATAAGAACAGCATCAGTAGCATCTACTTTATCTAGTGGCTTTCTTGATCCTTTAGCTGCTTTGGAAATTACACCATTTGGTAGAGGAGAAAGAGGAGTTGCATTTAATTCTTTCAACAACAGCTTATGTTGATGCTTGAGTTTGCTGAGTTCATGTAAATAAATATTTTCTTTGGTATTTTTCATGTCTTCAATAATGTTATAATCCATATAATCAGATACTACCAGATTCTTAGATGTTGTTGTAGGAGGATTAGAAGATGATGGTTGATTTTGAGTAGGCAAATGAGAGGCTTTCTTTACAGGGGTTTTATCTTTGGTAATCGGAGTTGAACTTTTCTTCTTGGGAACTGTTTGAACAGGTTCTACTGTAGCTTTACTTCTTGTACTTATTGGCAGGGCTTCTTTTTCCTTTTCACTGTCTGAGTTAGGAAAAATGAAATCCCACATCCCATGTAATTCAACTATTTCCTCTTCTTCTTCTTCTTCTGATAATGGAGGTATATCTTCTTCTTCTTCTTCCTCTAAATCTGACTCTGCATTAGATATTGAATTAGGTGGTTTGGATTCAGTTGTTTTATTTCTTTTGAATTTTCTAAAGGGTCTATTGGTGGAAGTTTCTGCTACTTGTTTTTTTTATTTCGACCATTTCATTGGACATAGTCTTCAGGACTTTCTGTAAGCCTTCCATATCATATGGATCCCTAGGTGTTTTCTTCTTTGAATCATCCTTGAAACTAACTTTTTTAGATTTTCTTTCCTCATTAGCATTATTTTTATCTAAAGCAATAATTCGTCTTTCTACTGCAATTGCTTCTTTCATTTTTTCAACTAAGGTAGGTTTAGCAGCTCTATCTACAAAGATAGCTATATTTGAAGGCAAAGTTGTTATTAGAGTCGGTATCTTCATCCCTCCGTCAGAGATCAAATTTCTCTTGTTGCATTTCATTTTAGGTGTCTCATTCAGTTCAGTCAGTTGCATTCCATTAGGAGCATGGATCATCTGACGGCAGGGTCTTGTCACTCATATCCCTCATGTCATGTACCTACTGGTCTGTGTCTGTTCATCAAAATCATTTGTAGTCACGTTTGGTCTCAATATTGGCAAAGATTCATTTAGGGTTTTTAGTCTCATTAGGTCTAGGGTTTCGTTAATTTAGTCTTAAAAATGTCTAATAATGTCAGCAAGCATATGAGGAAGGTTCAAATAAGATTTCAGTGCAAACATTTCATCATCGTAATGCTTGATAATGATTTTTCTTCAAAACTATGTTTTGAAGAAAATTTGTCTATTTTATCCTTTTGTAACAAATGCAATGTAATTTTCAAATTCTTCAATTGTAATAATGCTCCATTCGCAGCCCTGGTCGCCTTTTTCGAAACTCCAGTCATCCATTCCCTGCAAGACAGACAGAAAGCTCATCATTCAGTCCAAAAGCAAAAAGGAAATAAAAACAGAGTTCTTTTGAAAAGTGTCAAATTTGCAACATTACAAAATGGGTTTTTCAAATGAAAAATCAAATTCCTTGGTATAAATATGATTTTTATGTTTCAAGAATCCATTTGCATGCCAAGAGACAGCAGTGAGAAAAGGAGAACCCGTGAGGAGTGAAGGAAGAAGCTTGAGGGAAAATTGTGTTGAAGTTTCAGTGCGCGGCGCATAGGCTGAGTGTCACGACGCACTGGGTAGGTGCGGCGCATTGAGCCTGCCTCCGCAGTGTAAAAAATACACTGGCGCGGCGCATTGGAGGTGCGCAGCGCATTGGGTTACTTGTGCGGCGCATAGGGCCGGAAAGCTAATTCACTGCCATTTCTTCCAAAACTCCAAATATTATCGGTCTCTCTTGGTCCAAGTTGGTTAATTAAACTCTCCATTGTCAATGAACAAGATCTTGTGTTGTTTATGAGGATTTTAATACAAAAACTCAAACCCAATTATCTTGTGCAATCCTTAGGGTTTAGAAATGGTTTTGTGCCTGTCATTCCATTTCCACTCCTTGTTATTCCATCCTCACTAACTATCTTGTTACATTAGTCCATTTTCATATTCCCTTGTATCCCTAAATCATTCATTTCCTAAACCATTCCCATTTTCCCCATCCCAATTGTAAATTTCCTCAAACCCCAAGGTTGTTCCAAGAAACCAAGTGACTGCCCCAAACTCTTTAATTCACAATTTCACTTGATAATAGTTTATTATTTCCATCATTTCCACCACCCTATCCCTCTATAGTCCATCACTTGTTATCATATATTTGGCAACAAAAACCAAAGACACCAAACTCCTCATATTCACCTCAGGCAACATAGATGAAGAAGGCATTGAGGAGGCGTAAAAGGCATGATAGACTCCAAATTTTGGCCGAAGCTTCTTTGGCCCAGCATAGTGCTTGATGGTGGACATTCAGCCCAAATTTCAAGAAATTTGGGAAACTTTTTGTCAATTTTGAATTTTTTGGCCTTAACACAGATTTTTTCGCCCGACGCGTAGCGCCACTTGGCGCGCGCTTATAATTGGCAGCTCCTTTTGAGGAAAAATTTGCATTTCTGGATTTTTCATCAAAATTTATGCATGCATACCCATTACCTAAGGATTTTGACAAGTTTTGGGTTGCCTAAAGGGTCAAAAACACCTCAAAAATGGCCTTTCTGCCACTTTTTGGACACACAAGTAGCAGTGTTGGGAGATTTGATTTTTAGAGGGGCAAATGGAAACCAAATTCAGAAATTCCACTTGGGTTGGAAAGTAGACAGGCAGAGCTTTCCAACGCGCTATCCTAAACTCAATTTTTACTCCTTGAAGGCCCTAAAAATCAGCCTCAAAGTGGCGCTACGCATAGAGATTTCAAGCGCGGCGCATTGGGAAATTTGGCCTATTTTTCACTCAGCAGCTCAGTTTTTCGCCTAGTTTTGGCTAGTTTGACTTTTTCATGTAACTCTTGGTGTAACTTGATTTAATTTCATGACTATGATGTCATTTTGGCACATTTTTACTCATCCTAGTAGATTCATTCACCAAAATGTGAAATGTAAGTGAATGAATCAGTTTCCTATCATATAGAGGCAAGTTGTTTCATTGCCTATTTTCCAGTTCTTAGTTTAGATATGGTTGAAACAGCTCCTAGAATGGTGATCTTGACCCCTAGAGGCATGGGGATGAGTTATTCTTGTCTATATCTTGTATTTCTTCAGTCATTTTCAGGGTTGGACATTTGGGATTGCTTGGCACTTCATTGTGCATTTCATCTCTGCAATTTTGGGAAAGGAATAGACCAGGGTTTGCAGCACTCTTTGGGATCCATGTGGCTCTATGTTTTGATGGTGTTTTTCTCTCTGTGATTGTAAGTTTACTGATGTTTCATGTGTATCATATTCCTTCTCATTTCTTCTTAAGTTAAACAAACAAGTAATAAAGGTGGAATTCATTAGATTTGCAGTGCTCTGCCTTGAAGTTTTGTTTAATTTTCCATGTTTTCAACTGTCTGAAGAGGATTCTTGAAAGCCTCTTGCCCTCTTAAACTCCTCACCGGTTTGAGCTATCCATTTCATTCAATTTTGAAGCATCAAAACAATTTCCTTCCTTGCCCCATTCAGACCTCTGCAAAAACTAGGCCTCATCCCTGGACCCAAAACTGTCTTTCCCTTTGATTCCAACAAAACCCCCAAAATCAAAATCAAACTCCTTTACCTATATACCTAGCCTAAAATTAGCTTTTATTTCAAGTCATCTCAAGCCTTATTGATTATTTTTTGTTGAGATTGACCCGGAGAGAGCCCTCTCCTAATCTGGTAGGGCTAGCTACCAAACTGAGAGTGGTTTGATGTTACCCTGAACTCTGCCTTCTTTCAGCCTGAGGTAGATTTAGGCAATAACAGCTGTTATATACCATTCACTTCGAACTTTCTCACTGGATTTTGATGTTGTAGGAATTTTATTCAAAAGTTTGTTGAATCGGGAATTAAAATATTTGATGGGTTCTCTGGATTCTGCTCTCAAATTAGAGAGATCATTAATTAAAGTCTTTATTGATCTATCATCTCCAAATTTGTTTAAGAAATATTCTTGGAACATATTCCAACTTGTAATAGATCCTGATGGTAATGAAAAATACCAAGATCCTGCTGCCCCTTGTAAATTATAAGGGAATAATCTGACCACAACATCTTCATGTTCTACTGCATTTAAATTTACAGACAACATAAAGTTATTAATGTTTTCTTCTGCTTGTATGCCAAGGTCGGGACTAAATTTTGGCAGCCATTTTTCAGGATGATTTGGTAATGCATGCAAAGGTGCAGGCATTTCAACAGCTCCTGGATTAGTCCATGGTCTTTGTGCCATTGTTGTGATAACGGTTGAGAGACTTGAAGAGACAGTCGGTGCTTGAGTAGATGTTGTTGGGATAACTATACTCTTCTGGGTTTGGGTTTGGGAACAAGATGAGTGAGTTTTTGATGAGGAAATAATATCACTATCTGATTATGATGGTGTTTTCCTGGTTTTAACTCGACTATGTAAAGGAAATTCCTTTGGAGGAATACCAAGTTTTCCGCTTTGTGACCTAGTAAGGGGTTTTGAAGACATGAATTGTGAAGTAACACTACCTTTGGATAATTCAGACTCTTCTAAAGATAATGAGAACCCTTTGAGTTTATGAATTAAAGCTTGTACTTCAGGGGACTCAGGAGGTTGATTTTCTGATAGATCTAAAGCTTTGGTAGTGGGTGTATTAATGTTCTTCTCAATTTCTTCTCTAGAGATTTGAGATGTAGAAGAAACTGAAGAAGATGTTGTGGGTGAATTTCTCTTGGAATGGCCTATAGATTTGGATTTACTTGCCATTCATAGCTTAGGCCCTCCTTCTAGCGCCAAAAATTTTGAAGCACCGAAAATCGTTGCTTCAAACATTGGGGGAAAACCACCCAATCCGAACCTTAGAACAGCTCCTTCTCCATTTAGGATGGTGGCTCCGACTGGATTTATAGGACCAGTTTCCTAATAATGGATGGATTGGTGATGGGGTGTTTGTGCAAGTGGATAATGAAACTAACTAATTAAGCTAAAATGTCTAATCTTAATTTATGACTTACAAATAACTCTAAAACTAACCAGGGTATTAAATATGAATACGACTTAAAGATTATTTCATTTAAACAAATAACCATGAAAATGTATTATTTACTTAAAAGAAAGATGCAGTATCGTATAATGATAACTCTGTTTAGGAAATTAAACAGAGTTATAATAGCACATCGCATTCATAAATTTATATCATTTACACACACTATGAAAGATGATATTCTTGTATCTTCAGAAATGATATGATAAAGAAATATTTGAGAAACAAGTATATATAAACAATAGAAAATTTTAGTGAGAATATTTCATTACATAAAGAGAATAAAACGTAATCGATAGAAATACCAGATACATTTGATATCTTCCTGATGCAATTTGATATTCTGATCCTGGTCTTTAACTTAGAACAATCTTCAAGGTACAGAAATGCAACTCTCAAAAATAATTCACCACAAAATCACAGGATGTGATCCTTCTATAAAAATAATATAGTCAAGGAATACATAAATGTATTATCCAAACCCAAAATATTACAAATTTAGGACCCTTTCTAAAATTCCTGAAAGGGGTTTAAATAGGAAATTCAATAACACAAATTAACTAAAAATATTGCTAAGAAAGATCATCAAAGATCCGAAAATAGAATTGTGATCTTCAATCAAACAGGTTCATTGGATTTCCATAATATCTAATGTGCGAAGCTGGTAGATCTTGAGCATATCTTTCACTTCAGTTGGGTGACTCAGCCGAGAATGTAGCTGACTGGTGTATGCGGCATCAGAAAGTTCTGGGATGATATAATTGATGGCACTGGAAAGACATTTGGTTGCCATCTACTGACTGTATGGCTTGATCAAATGGGACCATAATTCATCCCATGTAATTCCCTGTGTTTTATTGATCTTTTTATCTTTACTGATTAATTCCTGTTTCCACCTTTTATCTATTTATTTGACCTTCGACAACTTTCCTGGAGTGCAATCTGAGATTAAATTTGCTGCATATAGACTATCATTAACCAGCTGTGTCAAATTATTCATTATAGTCCTTGCTCTAGAAGTAGCATGTTCTTCTTTATCATTTGAGTTTCCCACTCAGAAAATAGAATTTCTTTATGTGATGCTTCAATTCTAGGAAGATTTGCAATTTTACCCTGTTATGTTTCCTTCCATGTGATAAATTCTGAAATCTTCTCATCGGCGCTTTCAAATTCTAATCTTGTATTGACTGCTTCGTCGATGAGGGATGATGCTATTTCACAGAGGGTTTCAGCTTGTGATATTTTCAGGCATAGATCATCCAATTGTTGGGACAACAACTTATTTATTTCAAAGGCTTTTGTTTTGAACTGGTCCAGTTTAGGATAATCTTTGAATTTATCTATTTTTTCTTGAAATATTATACTTTGGTCTTCCTTGCCAGTTTTCTCATTTTGCAGCAATGTCTGCAATTTTGTTACTTCCTGGGACAACTGTTGTTGTTTGTTTAAAGCTTGATGATTATGCTTTTGCTTGTCAATGTTCAGTTGTTCTTCTAGTTGCTTAATTCTCAGTATTTCTTCTTCCAGCTGCTGCTCTACCTGTGATATCGTTTGCTGATCATTTGTTGTCCTTTATTCTAACAATGTTATCTGCAAGTCCTTTTGTTTTACCAGTTGAGTAACTTCAGTAGCTTTATCCATTGTGGCTGCACTATAAGCCCCTCCATATTGGGATAGTTTGGTTAGATCCTCTGAAGGATCTACTTCAGAGTGTTTCCAAACAACATTCTTTATTTCAACCTTGGGAGTTAAAAGTGGTCCTTGATCAATCATCCTTCTCTTTCTTTGCTTTCTTACTACAGCTCTATGCTTAGGGCTGTAAAAGACATTTATAGGGGGTATGTCTTCAAATTTTAGTACAATTTCTTCGGATGGATCTTTAGGAATGATCTCAATATCTTGACAGTCAATGTTATTAATTTGATAATTTCCCTGGTCTCCTATCTGTTGAGAAAATTGTTCATATTCTTTTAACAATTGTTCATTAATATTGGTTTCAGCAGAATCTCCCTCTTTCTCGCTGGTCTTCTCTTTTTCAAGTTGATCATTAGGCTTGTTGCTTGTATCTTATTTCTCTGTATGTACATCAATTTTGCTACCTATATCCTCTTTCTTTTGTTCTGTTTCAGTACTCTCTTCTTCTTGTAAAGTAGTCTTTAACTGGTCGAGGGGAACTGTAAGCAGTCTTTTGCTTCTAAACTGTAAAAACTTATTCATATCCTTTGTTTGAAAATTTGATTTAGCTGAATCATAAACCTGCGAAAATTTCTCAATCGAGACAAATAGGTCATCAAAATCATCAGTTTCATGCTCAAATTTAGCAATTTGCACCATAGATGTGAAGTTGAAGGCAACTTCATTTGGATCATATTGCCTACTGGGAATAGTTGCAAGCTTGAGTTCTTTTATCTTAGGGGCTTCTTTTTCTGCATGCTTGAAATCATTGAGGATATAAGTTCCACATTGGAAAGGAAATGTAGGCCACATCAATTTTTTAGAATTCTTTAAAATTCTGGACATTCCCTTTTCAGTCAACTGGTAAGCTATTTCTTGAGCCAATAGTTTATCGAGGAAATATAAGGGCAAGATGTGAGGTTTACAATGCTTCCAAATACCCTGATATAGGTGAACTTTTCTTCCCCGAACCAACTTTTGATTAGGGTTAAATCAAGTTTTTCCTTATCTAAGAACCGAGGAGGGGGTTGGTTAAAAATAGTTTGATAAATGGGGAACATGCAGCCATGGAAAACTCTGTATACATGGTTCTTGAAATGGGCTTTCCATAAATATTTAAGATAGATGTGTATAGGAGTAAGATCCTGAGGAGTCCATTTCCATCCCAAAATAGGAAACTCGGAATTAAATCATAAGGCATCTAAAATGTAAGCACATAAATGAAATGGGGGTGTAGTTCCAGTATGCTTATTTCTTATATAATCCATAATTTTATTTTCTATTTTATCAGATAGAATGACTGACCAATCCATAATAACGAAACTTACAGCAGCCTCAATCAGGGGTACCATTTGAATAGAAAACCTTGCATAATTATCACTCCCAAAAAGTATGCACATCATGGTAGCAACATAGCAATATGGAGGTGTGAGAGACTCTATAGAATACATACCTGAGGTCTCATGCTTATGTTTTTCTGGAGCTTGTCTTCATTGCCTAATAGGGTCTGATTCTATTTCGTTGTTTGAAGCGAAATCCTCTATGAAGGATTTTTTGTAGGTGTTATGAGGTTCTGGCAGATGATACATTGCCTTGATGTCTTCTGCTCTAAAGGATCCAAACTTATTTCCTCCAACTGTGACAAATGTTCTGTCTGTGATGGTTGTGGTTTATATTACCCATCGTATTAGATCATAGTATGGAAATACATTTGCGCGAGCTGCAATTTTATGGAGAAAAGAGTTTTTCAGTTCTTTAAGGGGACTATCTGAATCTGATTCTTCATCTGGCACCGTTGCCTTTACTTTTGTAACTGTAGGTTTTTCTGCTTCAAGCAAGTTATAAACTTCTTCCCAGGAAATCTTTCCGAGACCCTGGCATGTAGTATCCGTAATTAGCTTTATTTTGACTGGATTTTCCTTTGGAATGATGGTAACCTTTGCGACGGCAGCAGCTCTTGATTTCTTAAGATTTTTTTACATTTTCCCTTTCTGGTATTGTCTCAACGGCTCTGCGAATAAGCGAAATTGCTGTTCTATGGATCTGTAAATGAGAAAATCCTCTTAGAAGCGGGAAGAAATTGAGTTAGAATAAACATCATTAAGTAAAAAGGAAATTATTTAAGGACAATTTTGCGAAAGATTTTATTCATGATTCTAAATTTATTATCTCCGTATTAAAATTGAATGCCCTTCAGGAAAGTCACATTCACGCATTACTTGTCATAATTCATTTGATTTTCATTTAATGATAGTCGCACATCGGGGATCGGCAATATCAAAATCTCGATGTAAGATTTACCTTTTGGAACTTCTGATTGTGATTTGCTGATAAATGATATGTGCAAAATATGAATAGCGATTGATGATAATGAATGGTTTATTGCATCGGATCTTTCCAACGGAATTGTATTGTAATGTGACTTTACCGAAATGCAATTGCGATTGTAGTGGGGTCCATCGCGTCGGGACATTTATAAAACAAGAAATTGTGATATTGTTTCACCAAAATGCTATTGCGATTGAAATTACATCGCATCAGAGTTTCTCAAATAGACCTAATGAAGCATGACTTACCCGAAATGCGATTACCGATAAGTCTCATCGCATCGGAGCTTTTGCAAAGAAGATATTAGAAATATAATACTTCTCCGATTTGCAATTTTCATTTTACTTTATCGCATCGGACTTTTTGAAAGGAAAACAGTTAGACTTTGTGCGATGCGATATAAGTCTTATGATTTGATTGGATCGGAATTACTTTGATATCACATTTGTTTATTTGCATTTGGGATAAGCGATATGCAAATGATGCTTTTGTGTGTTTTTTAACAATGAATCTTTTTTATTGTTTTTCTATGATAATCGGATTTCCTCAAAGTTTTATTCCTATCTAAAAAGAAAAAAGGGGACCTATTTCTTATTGAAATTTAATATAAAAAATTAGAAATGGGGAGGGTTGTTGTACAGTATGTTTGGGCTCAACCTAGTCTCCTAAATTGTGTTCATTTAATTGTCAACCAGGGTTGGTAAACTGCTGAAGTGAGGTGCACTGTATGTGCCTAGGTTTTTGTTTCTTACTGCGTTGTGTCTAGTGTTTTATGATGTTTTTGGTCTTTTTATGGTTTTATGTTCACAAGGGAAAGAACTAAATGTTGGTGGAAAGAAGCTACTGGTTAAAAACAGAGTGAAGCCTTGATCCAGGTGGATATTGGTGGCCACCCGCCTATTCCACTTGGGCCCCCACCATTGTCTCTTTCAGTTTTTCCGTTTTGGCATAACTTACTATTTTTAGCAGTTTTTCGGGTCCTGAACTTCCGGAGCCGTTTCGAGGCCCTAAACGACGTTTTTTGGGTACGAAAGCGCCAGCGAATTTTCTGATAAAATTCGTCCCGACAGCTGTAGTCCTCGGATAGAGCTTTCTAATGATGTATCATAAGGGCGTCAAAACCCGAGATAGTATGCCAAAGACACTTCGGGAAGTTGAAACACCAATTTACCCAAACGCAAATTCATAATTTTGGCGCTTCATCTCCTAGGGTTAGGTTTTTGGGATGTTTAGGGTTCTCCATTGTTTCTTAATAATAAATAGGCCCTCGCGCCTCATTGTAAAGCAGCTCAGAGGTCCGTAGCCACCACATCTCTTCTCGCAGATAGCTACCAGACTTAACAGTTTTATTTCTATTCTGTCTGTAAGAAAATTTCAGTTCTTTGATATTAATGAAATGAAGTGTTATTTCCGCCGCATCTCTGTATTTATGGTTATTTGTTTATTCTGTTGCGATCCTGCATAAATCCGGATCAGTGGTATCAGAGCGGTCTGCTTTTTCTCGATCCTTCTTTGCATGTCCCCAACGAGGTCGGGGTATAAGGAGCTAGGGCTCGATCTGGTGGAACCTTTGCAAGATCAGCCTCGCAACCTCGACGGACGCCCATGGGGGATGAAAAGAAAGATGAGGGAGCAGGAGATCCTATCAAAATATTGCTCGAGGAGGCCCTCGAAAAACAAAGGAACGCGATGATGGATAACTTTGCTCAGATCCTTCAACGGCTACCCACCGGCGACGCATCTGCATCCAGCAGCCACTCTGGAGGTGCGACTCCTTTTAAGGTACAAGTAAATTTTGATATTCCCATATTTGAGGGTCAAATAGACGCAGATGTCGTAGATAGATGGTTGAATCTATTAGAAGGATATTTCTCTGTTCATGACTTTTCAGACCGGGAGAAGATTATTTTTGCACTCTTCAAAGCTACCCCCCATGTTAAGGACTGGTGGGAAACCTACTGTGAGAACAAGGACCAGACAGAACCCTCTCTGTTCTCGGCCGTACCAACTTGGAATTCTTTCCGAGACGCCGTCAAGGAACAGTACTATCCCGTGGGGAGCTATGAGGACAAGTACATACAATGGACCACGGTGCGACAACAAAGGGATCAAGATGTGCACGAGCTGACGAATCTGTTCCATACCCTGCGCACAAAGTTGGGTATCAAAGATTCAGAGAAACATTTGGTGCTAAAGTATCGCAGTTGTCTGCACAGATACATTCAGGAGGAAATGGAGTTCCTCGACATCTCCTCGCTTGGTACGGCATACCGGTATGCCGCCAAGATTGAGCAGAAATTCAAACAGAAGAAGCGAGACTTTGGATCTGTGAATCAAAAGCAAGGAAAAGGTGCTTCCAAACCGCAGAACAAAGGACAGAGCATGGCGGCTAAAGACAACCCGTCAAAGCCACAAGAAAAGAACAACACCGTAAAGCCAAATAAGGACACGGGAAAGTGGTGTGAGTTCCATAAGAGCTCCACTCACAACACAAGTGAGTTTCGGGCCAAGCAGTCGCTAGTGGCCGAGATGAGGGCTTCTGAGTCAGATGCATGCTCCGACTCCGAATCAGAACCTGAAAAGGGGAATGAAAAAGGGAAACATATTATTGATGCGGAGCCCAACGCCACCGTTGCCACTACAAAGGTCCAGAAGGAGGAACCGGAAGATCCAGAGGAGGAGGAACGTCTCTTCCACTCCCAGATGTGGGTAAAGGGCTCCCCTGTACAGTTCATTGTCGACAATGGGAGCCAAAAGAACCTCATTTCAGCAGACACCGTGAAGCGGCTGGGCTTGCCGACCACAGCTCACCCACATCCATACACCATCGGGTGGCTTCACCAAGGACGAGATCTCCGCGTCAGCCGGCAGTGTCGCCTTCCCTATAGCATCAAGCCCTTCACGGATGAGGTATTATGTGACGTTGCTCCTATTGATGTTTCCGATGTATTATTAGGACAACCATACTTGTGGAAGCGTCATGCTGTGTATGAGTCTCGACCTCGTGCTGTTATTATTACTTTGGGAAATAAGTTGTACAGGATACCAGAGGTACCACCTCCTACGACTATCTCTTGGGTTACTGCAAAACAATGCAGTAAGCTCATTTCCCAAACCAGGAAATTCGTTTTCCTGATGATCCGCCCCCAGGGCAAGAAGAAGACTGTGGCCACGACCTCCAGACAGGGCCCCTCTGCACGACAACAACAAATGGATAAGGTCGTGGAGGAGTACGTGGACATCTTCACCTCACCCACAGGGGTTCCTCTGCACTGCCAGGTCAAGCACCCGATTGATCTGACCCCAGGTGCGCCACTACCCAATGGACCGATCTATCGACGCTCTGTTCTGGAAAATGATGAAATCAAGAGGCAGATTCAGGAGCTGTTGCAGAAAGGTCACATCAGACCAAGTTCATCGCCCCGTGGGAGCCCGATCGTGTTGGTACAAAAGAAGGATGGGACGTGGAGACTTTGTATTGACTATCGGGCGCTGAACAAGATCACTGTCCGGAATAGGTACCCAATCCCACGGATTGATGACCTTCTGGACCAACTCCAAGGTGCAAAATATTTCAGTAAGATCGACCTGAAGTCTGGGTATCACCAGGCACCAATTGAACCCTCTGATGTGTGGAAGACTGCCTTCAAAGCTAAGGAAGGCCTTTTTGAATGGCTGGTCATGCCTTTCGGGTTGACGAATGCTCCCGCAACCTTCATGAGGATGATGGACGACATCTTGCGCCCATTCACCAACTCATTCGTAGTGGTGTACTTGGATGACATTCTGATCTTCAGCAAGACTTGGGAAGAGCACCTTCATCACATCCGACAAGTCCTCCAAACATTGCGGCAACACAAGTTGTGTGCCAATTTGGAGAAGTGCACGTTTGGCATGACCCAGGTTCAATATCTGGGATACATTATTGATGAAAGGGGGGTGCATGTGGATCCAGCCAAGATCCAAGTCATTCGGGATTGGCCAGCCCCGACTACTATAACAGAGCTTCGCAGCTTTCCGGGTCTTGCTAATTTCTACCGTAGATTCGTGTTGGGATTCTCTCATATCACTTGGCCCTTGAGTCAAGTCACCAAAGGAGGAGCGAGAGCAAAATTATTTTGGTCGGAACCTCAACAAAAGGCGTTCAAAGAATTGAAAAATCGCCTCTGTTCTGCCCCAGTGCTCACCTTACCAGACTTGCAGCAGCCATTTGAGATCGAGACAGATGCCTCTGACTATGCTATTGGGGCAGCTCTTACTCAACAGGGACATCCAGTGGCATATCACAGTGAGACATTGTCGGAGACAATTCGCAAGTATCCCACCTATGACAAAGAAATGCATTCCATTGTGCAAGCCTGTCGACAATGGAAGCATTACATTTTGGGGAAGGAAACAATCATCCACACAGACCACCGGCCCCTGTAGTTCATACAGACACAAGGGAAGTTGCAGAATGATCGCCATCAGAAGTGGTCCACATATCTGCAACAGTTTCACTTGAACATCAAGTACAAGAAGGGTAGCACCAATAATGTTGCAGACTGCCTCAGCCGACCACCGATCGTGGCGCTCACCACTGTGCTCAACTCTTGTGGGCACGAGACTTCCGATTGGCCGCTTCTCTATGAGAGTGACCCAGAATTCGGCCACACTTACAAGGCACTCTTGGGGGGCACGCAAGTTCCAAATTTTCACCTCCAAGATGCACTTTTATGTCACCTGGGACACCTTTGTGTTCCTTCAAGCGAGCATGCCAAGATGATATGGGAAGCACACTACAGTCGAGTCGATGGGCATTTCAGGGTCGAGAAAACAGTAGCAATACTACAGAAGTATTTCTATTGGCCAAACCTTCGAAAGGATGTCGAGAAGCACATCAGATCCTGCACTGCTTGTGCCATTGCCAAACCGACCATCAAGAAGCAAGGCCTATATACTCCACTACCTACCCCTAGTCGACCCTGGGAATCCATCTCCATGGATTACATGTCGGGCCTGCCTTCTACTAAGAATGGAAATGACTGTGTTTTCGTGGTCGTTGACAGATTCTCGAAGATGGCCATTATAGCGGCCTGTAAGAAGAATATCACAGCAGAAGCCACTGCTAAACTCTTCTTTGAACGAGTGTGGGTGCACTTTGGGATCCCACAGCCTATCATATCAGATCGAGATAGCAGGTTCCTCAGCACATTTTGGTCCAGCCTCTGGTCAATGTTGGACACAAAGCTCACCAAGTCCACAGCTTTCCATCCCCAAACAGATGGCCAGACAGAGGTCGTCAACAGAATGATTGTACACATTCCGCGCATGTACAACTCAAAGCATCCACGCACATGGGACGAGAGCCTCCCCTATGTACAACACAGTTATAACCGGACTCTCCATAGTTCAATTGGACATAGCCCCTTTCAGGTGGGCTTGGGATTCCAGCCACTATGTCCCATTGACATAGCCATGCCGTTTGCAGCTGCTCAGGCCGATTCAGCTCATGTCCAGTCTGAAGTTGACAAAGCAAGTAGCTTCATCGAGCGCATTCAACACATCCGCTAACAGGTTCATGATATATTGGACAGAGCCAATGCCAAGTACAAGCAATGCCATGATCAACACCGGGTGCCACACAACTTCCAGGTGGGCGACAAAGTATGGCTACATTTGCAGAAGGAGCGCCTCACTGGACCCCACCGCAAGCTTCGCCCGCTCCGATACGGGCCGTACACCATCACCAAGGCCGTAGGGAACAATGCATTCGAGCTCAGTATTCCACCATTCCTTGGTCTGCACCCAGTCTTCAATGTGGATCGCCTTCGTCCTTACTTCCCACCTCTACTGGACACCTCGGACATTGTAGAACAACTCACACCAACTGAGTTAAATCCAGACTGCATGGAACAGGCCACCACAGATTTCATCATGGACATGCAAATCAAGAACACTCGCCAGCAGAAGATCCAACTATATCGGGTTGTCAAAGCTGGCCAACTCCTGCACCAAGGAAAGTGGTTCACCAGGGACCAAGTTCAGCAGAAATTTCCTCATCTCATGGAGGAACTTAACGCAATGGGGACCATTGCTTCCTAAGGGGGGAGGAATGATCCAGGTGGATATTGGTGGCCACCCGCCCATTCCACTTGGGCCCCCACCATTGTCTCTTTCAGTTTTTCCGTTTTGGCATAACTTACTATTTTTAGCAGTTTTTCGGGTCCTGAACTTCCGGAGCCGTTTTGAGGCCCTAAACGACGTTTTTTGGGTATGAAAGCGCCAGCGAATTTTCCGATAAAATTCGTCCCGACAGCTGTAGTCCTCGGATAGAGCTTTCTAATGATGTATCATGTGCGTCAAACGGAGATAGTATGCCAAAGTTACGTCCCTGGGAAGTTGAAACACCAATTTACCTAAACGGGGCCCATAGTTTTGGCGCTTCATCTCCTAGGGTTAGGTTTTTGGGATGTTTAGGGTTCTCCATTGTTTCTCAATAATAAATAGGCCCTCGCACCTCATTGTAAAGCAGTTCAGAGGTCTGTAGCCACCACATCTCTTCTCAGAGATAGCTACCAGTACCCTAGCTAGTTTTATTTCCATTGTCTGTAAGCAAATTTCAGTTCTTTGATATTAATGAAATGAAGTGTTATTTCCGCTGCATCTCTGTATTTATGGTTATGTGTTTATTCTGTTGCGTTCCTGCATAAATCCGGATCAAGCCTAATTTGTTGATGACAAATGACAAATGACAAATGAAAATACTAACACAGAACCAAACCTAAACTGTGACTATGTAGAATACAAAGCTTGATAATGACTTCAAGAAAATAAATCACAACATGAACTTAACTTGTCCAATTCTTTCATTAAAGGTATTTTGGAAGAGCTTTAGAAATGGGCAGCTAAGTATAAAAATTCTCCTAACTAAACAATTAAACAATCAACTTATAATGATACAACATCTTATCCATGATTAAAGGTTTGTTGAAGCATATTTGGAAGAGAACATTGGTAACATCATAAGATCTCTACTCTAAAACTAGCTCCTAATTCTATTCTGCAACTTAGTTTAACATCACTAAACCTTACTCAAAAGTTATAGATTTCCTTTTAGAATAGTCTTGAGGAAAGGCTTGTTTGTGAAATGGTAAAAAGGTTGCAAAAGTACTCCAGGCCTTTGACTGATACTGTCTTCTGTCCGGATGATTATGAGTTAATATAGGTTTGGAACAAAAGAAGTTTTGTAAATAATGAAGGCCGTGGTATTTAAGTTTAACAACTAATGTAAATTAATATGTAATGGATGACAACTAAATGTGGAATGTAAATATAGTGGGCTAAGCTAGAACTGAACTGGAGTGCTACAAGTCTACAATAAACAGTGCTATACTAACAAGCCATTATCAAACTTAAAACGAAATAACAGAGCATGAATTGAATGCAATTTGACTCCGGAGTACTCTAACTAAGTTATCATGCAATTAATATATGGGATTCTACAGCCTATTTCGTTCATCATGAATGGTATTTTGGAAGAGCTTGTTAGAACAATCTTGGTTGTACAATTCAATGCATTTGAATGCAAACATGAAAACTGAAAGCAATTACAATTAAAAACTAAGACATCACAGCTATTTCCTACCCATTGTTATGATATTTTGGAAGAGCTTTTTAAGAGTAAGATCAGCTATGCTACTTAGTGTAAACAAGCAACTGAAACCTTCAGTATCACAGTCATGCCTTAGTCATCATAATGATTTTTTGGAAGAGTTTACTACAATAAGTTCAACTGTGATAATGAACAAAAGAAATTGCAATTAAAATCTATAACACTACAGCCATTTCTCATTCATTATAATGATCTTTTGGAAGAGTTTCTTAGAAAAAGTATAGCTATAGTGACTAATGAAATTAACTATGAACGCAAACTTCAAAAAACTTGAAAATGAACTAAGATACTTATCTAAATTACGAAAGTAAAACCGCTCAGGAGGTAGGGGCTCTCTACCACCAGACGGAATCTAACTCAAGATCAACTCAACGCGTTCAAAGCAATGTTGTCTTCTTCATTAAAGGAAACTAACTTAAAAACAGAGTATTCTCGGTCTTCAGAAATATAGCAGTCAATCCACGAAATCTAATCAAAATCTAGAGCTTGTCTCTCGGTTTCACGAGTACATTTATAACAAATATTCATAATAGAACTTGCAACAATATGGGGATCATTGTCTTTTCATATCAAAATCGTACTAGAACTCTAAAGATGGCAGCGTAAAGGGACAAAGGACATCTGGACTGTCCTTGTCCTATTAGGAGTCTGCCTCCTTGTATGAGTTCCCACGTACAAAACCACGTCCAGAATTCAGTTCATTCTTCATGGTGAGCAACAAACGTTAAGGACATGATGTGGAATACACCCATGTGTGGCTTTTCCTGAGAGGACACCTGGAACATTCTTGAACGTGAAGACAGCTGCAGAATTGGCAGTTAGCTACGGAATGTCTACATTCTGTAGCTAGTTTCAGTTCAAAATGCATTACAATGACAAAATCACAAAACTTAGCAAGTTAGCCATGATATTCATTCTTAAAGTAATTTTAACTAATTTCATTGATCATTTGGGCCTGGGATAATAATGGACAAAGGAAAATGGAGTGAAGTAAGATGAAAGAAAGAACAATCTTGGGGCTCAACACAGTACAACACGACTCTGAATCAGAACATGAGAAGGGGAATGAAAAAGGGAAACAGATTATTGATGAGAAGCTCAATGCCATTATTGCCACTGCGAAGATCCAGAAGGAAGAACCGGAAGATCCAGAGGAGGATGAGCGTCTCTTCCCCTCTCGGATGTGGGTAAAGGGTTCCCCGCTACAGTTCATTGTTGACAATGGGAGCCAAAAGAATCTCATTTCAGCAAACAGTGTGAAGCAGTTGGGCTTTCTGACCACAACACACCCACATCCATACACCATCGAGTGGCTTCACCAAGGACAGGATCTCCGCGTCAGCTAGCAGTGCCGCCTTCCCTACAACATCAATCCCTTCATAGATGAGGTATTATGTGACATTGATCCTCTTGATATTTGTGATGTATTATTAGGCCAAACATACTTGTGGAAGTGACATGTTGTGTATGAGTCTTGGCCTCGCACTATTATTTTTACTTTGGGAAATAAGTTGTACAGGATACCATAGGTACCACCGCTTACCTCTATCTCTTTGCTTACTTCATAACAATGCAGTAAGCTCATTTCCAAAACCAGGAAATTTGTTTTCCTGATGATCCGCCCCCAGGGCAAGAAGAATATTGTGGCCACGACCTCTAAACAAGGCTCCTCTGCACGACAAAAACAAATGGACAAGGTTGTGGAGAAGTACGAGGACATCTTCACCTCACCCACAGGGGCGCCTCTGCACTGTCAGGTCAAGCACCCCATTGATCTGACCCCAGATGCATCGCTACCCAGTGGACTGATCTATCGGTGCTCTGTTATGGAGAACAATGAAATCAAGAGGTTGATTCAAGGGCTGCTACAGAAAGGTCACATCCGGCCGAGTTCATCGCACTGTGGGAGCCCGATCATATTGGTACAGAAGAAGGATGGGACTTGGAGACTCTGTATTGACTATCGAGCGTTGAATAAGATCACTATCCGGAATAGGTACTGGATCCCACGAATTGATGACCTTCTGGACCAACTCAAAGGGGAAAAATATTTTAGTAAGATCAACTTGAAGTCTAGGTATCACTAGTTACCAATCGAACTCTCTGATGTGTGGAAGACTGCCTTCAAAGACAAGGAGGGCCTTTTCGAATGGTTGGTCATGCCTTTCGGGTTAACGAATGCTCCCGCAACCTTCATGAGGTTGATGAACGACATCTTGCAGCCATTCACCAACTCATTTGTAGTGTTGTACTTGTATGACATTTTGATCTTCAGCCAGATGTGGGAAGAGCACCTCCACCACATCCGAAAAGTCCTCTAAACACCGTGGTAATACAAGTTGTGTGCCAATTTGGAGAAGTGCACTTTTGGCATGACCCAGGTTCAATATCTGGGATACATTATTGATGAAAGGGGGGTGCATGTGGATCCAACCAAGATCCAATTCATTTGGGATTGGCCAGCCCCAACTACTCTAACAGAGCTTCGCAAATTTCTGGGTCTTGCTAATTTCTACTACAGGTTCGTGTTGGGATTCTCTCATATCACTTGGCCGTTGAGTCAAGTCACCAAGGGAGGAGCGAAAGAAAATTTATTCTGGTCAGAATCTCAACAGAAGGCGTTTGTGGAATTGAACATCACCTTTGTTTTACCCAGTGCTCACATTACCAGACTTGCAACAACCATTTGAGGTCGAGAGAGATGCCTCTGACTATGCTATTGGGGCAGTTCTTACTCAACATGGGCATCCAGTGGAATGTCATAGTGAGACATTGTCCGACACAATTCGCAAGTATCCCACTTATGACAAAGAAATGTATTCCATTGTGCAAGCTTGTAGACAATGGAAGCATTATATTTGGGGGAAGGAAACAATCATCCACACATACCAGGCAATCTTGGGGAAGTTACAGAACAATTTCCATCAGAATTGGTCCACATATCTGCAACAATTTCATTTGAACATCAAGTATAAGAAGGGTAGCACCAATAATGTTGCAGATTGCCTCAGCTGACCATTGATCATGGCACTAATAACTGTTCTCAACTCTTGTGGGCACGAGACTTTTGATTGGCCACTTCTCTATAAGAGTGATCCAGATTTCGGCCACACATACAAGGCAATCTTGGGGGTTATGCAAGTTCCAAATTTTCACCTTCAAGATGCATTGTTATGTCACCTGGGACAACTTTGTGTTCCTTCAAGCGAGCATGCCAAGATGATATGGGAAGCACACTACAGTCGAGTCGTTGGGCATTTCAAGGTCGAGAAAATGGTGGTAGTACTGCAGAAGTATTTATATTTGCCGAACCTTCGACAAGATGTCTTTAAGTACATCAGATCCTGCATTTCTTGCGCCATTGCCAAACCAACCATCAAAAATCAAGGCCTCTATACTCCGCTACCTACCCCTATTCGACCGTGGGAATCCATCTCCATGGATTACATGTCAGTCCTTCCTTCTAATAAGCATGGAAATGACTATGTTTTCGTGGTCGTCGACATATTCTCGAAGATGGCCATTATGATGACCTGTAAGAAGAATATCATAGCAGAAGCCACTACCAAACTCTTCTTTGAACGAGTGTGGGTGCACTTTGGGATCCCACAGTCTATCATCTCAGATCGGGACAAAAATTTCCTCAGCACATTTTGGTCCAGCCTATGGTCAATGCTGGACACCAAGCTCACCAATTCCACAGCTTTCCATCCCCAAACTGATGGCCAGACAGAGGTCGTCAACGGGATGATTGTACACAGTATACGCATGTACAATTCAAAGCATCCAAGCACATGGGATGAGAGCCTCCCCTATTTACAACACAGTTATAACCGGGCTCTCCACAACTCAACCAGCCACAACCCCTTTCAGGTGGGCTTGGGATTCCAGCCACTATGTCCCATTGACGTATCCATGCCATTTGAGGCTACTGAGGCCAATTTGGCTCATGTCCATTCTGAATCTGACAAAGCGAACAGCTTCATCGAGCGCATTCAGCACATTCACCAACATGTTCATGACATATTGGACAGATTCAATGCTAAGTACAAGCAACAACATGATCAACATCGGGCGCCACACAACTTCCAGGTGTGCGACAAAGTGTGGCTACTTTTGCAGAAGGAACACCTCACTAGACCCCACCACAAGCTTTGCCTACTCCGATATGGGTCGTACACCATCACCAAGGCAGTAGGGAACAATGCCTTCGAGCTCAGTATTCCACCATTCCTTTTTCTGCACCTAGTATTCAATGTGGACGGCCTTTGTCCCTACTCCCGACCTCTACTGGACACCTCTGACATTGTAGAACAACTCACACTAACAGAGTTAAACCCAGACTGCATGAAACAGGCCACCATAGATTGTATCATGGACATGCAAATCAAGAACACTCTCCAATAGAAGATCCAACTATATCGGGTTTTCAACGCTGGCCAACTCCTACACCAAGGCAAGTGCTTCACCAGGGACCAAGTTCAGCAGAAGTTTCCTCATCTCATGAAGGAACTCAGCACAATGGGGACCATTCCTTCCTAAGGGGAGAGGAATGATCCAGGTGGATATTGGTGGCCACCCGCCTATTCCACCTGGGACCCCACCATTGTCTCTTTCAATTTTTTAGTTTCAGCACAGCTTACTATTTTTAGCATTTTTTAAGGTCCTGAACTTCCAGAGCCATTTTGAGGCCCTAAACAACATTTTTTGGGAAATCGGGAGCAACAAGGGTTAAAAAATCGATGTTGCCCACATGAAAAGTTGTATTCCTTGGATATATATTTCTAACAAGGTATGGTGCGTGTCAAACAGAGATCGTATGCCAAAGTTACATCCCCGGTAAGTTGAAACACCAATTTACCCAAACGGGGCCCATAGTTTTGGAGCTTCATCTCCTAGGGTTAGGGTTTTGGATTTTTATGGTTTTCTATTATTTCTAAATAATAAATAGGCCCTCAAGCCTCATTGTAACACAATTCATAGACCTGTAGCTGCCACATCTCTTCTAAGAGATAAGCTACCATCGCCCTAGCTAGTTTATTTCCATTCTGTCTGTAAGCAAATTTCAGTTATTTGATATTAATGAAATGAAGTGTTATTTCTGATGCATCTTTATATTTATGGTTATATGTGTATTTTTTTGGGTTACATAAATCCACTAATCCAGATCTTGGGGGGAGGCCCCCAAGATCTAAAAAATTTAAATGGATCTAACAAGATCTGCAAAATTAGAATGCCAGGAAAAAAAAGAGAACACAAAGAAAATAAAACCACAAAGAAACTTGTTTTATTAAAACAAAGAATAATAGTAGAAGTTACATTGTGGTGGACAATCTGTTCTTTTACAAAGTGAGACTTTTTATTTATAGCCTTTTTTGAGTTACAATACCATGGGTAGATACCATAGGTGGATATCATGGGTCAATACCATGGGTAGATACCACTTACAATACCATGGGTAAATTCCATGTGTGGATGAATACCATGAGTGAATGAATATCATGGATAGATGTCACTTACAACCATGGGCTATGATATTCCCAAATTTTCACATGATATTTGGAATATTAGAGTTCTTAATTTTCTTAATGAATTAAGTAAATAAAAGGGTGGAGGGACCCATAATCCTCAAGATGAATAAAAGATCCACTTTTTATGTGTGAATGTGGATTAATTAAGCATAGATCTACATAATGGAGTAGTGGAGAAGCTACTAATGTGAATGGAGTGGAGATCATGTCTCATTAATTAGATAGATCATAGAGGTTGAAGCAATCAACTGAGATCATGCAGGGCATCTAATGCAAGATCATAGAGAATTCATGATGAAGAGATGGAAGAAGTAGTGCATTTAATGCACACATGATGGAGAGGGTGTACATTGTATGTAGACATGATGGAGGACTTGGAGAGATAGTGCAGTCAAACATAGAGGAGTATGTCCACATGCACATCGTAGTTTAGAGGTGGGCCAAGGCATGGGAAGGCTCATAAACTATATAAAGGAGATGAAAGAAACAATGGAGGGATTCTTTTTTATTATTCATGTAAAGGTCTGTTTAGATCTGGAATTTTCATTTGACATTCCATGCTTTCTTTGGTTTTTTAGCTAAGATTGCAAGTGTTGTTTAGCACTGGGTGTTCCTGGTTGGGAATCCCACCTCTTTCATTGAGTAGTTCTTGGAAGATCATTGTACTTCATTCATCATCAGGAATTGGCACCACACTATTTCCATTCTCTGTAGAACACCTACCTTCAGGAATTACGCAATTTCTGAAGATCAGTTTGGGAGGTGGAGGTTGTCTTCAGTATTTCAACTGGAGAACCGGTGTAGGATTATTTCTATCACCTTGGGCTTGAAGATCAAAATTCTCGTGTGTTCATTTCAGATCTGGCATCAGGCCAAATATTTTTGACCTCCTATCAGCAGTAGTCCCATAAAGGATTGTGCAGTCCATCATTGGAAATCCAAAGGAGGAAGGAAGTTACTATCATTTCAGCTAGTAATCCTGTGAGGGATCATCCCCTCACTTTACCATCATCATGTCCATCAGCCTGAAGTTTATTGCAGCACATTTTAGTAGGCATAGAGCCTCTCCCTCTTGTACAGCATAGTTTCTGTAGCAGCTGCATATTCAGTTGCTACAACTTGAAGGAGGAAGAAGAGGAGACAAGATCTCAAGCTCTTAGCTTGTATATCTAAAGGAGGGATCAGCCCTCAAAGCTTGGATATGTTCTTATATCATATTGCATCCATATTTGGTTCATATTTAGCTTCAGATCTGTATAACCCAGCAGTCAAAGGATCAAACCCTAGGAGGGTGATTTTCCAAAGTTGTAGATCTGGAATATCCTTTCTAGGTTATATTGGGTTCCCATCACATTGGCCAGATCTTGAATCTTGGCATAAACAGAGCTCCTGAGCTCCATAGATATGCATTTCCTTTGTGCAGGAGCTTCGTGTACATCAGCAGCAAAAGGGACAGCACAGTATTACTTCTTGTAAGCTCACCAGTTATGCAGTGCTAGTTGTAGCATCCTTGCAGGGTGATTCTAGGCCATCTCTTTGGCTAGATTCCCTCATCTTTGTACATTGTGTAACTGAATCTTCTCCACATAATAAAAAGGCTCAGCTTCTCTATATATTCTGATGTTGTCTTTAGATTTATTGTTTACTTAGTTGCAGTTCTTATATTGTGTTTCAGTTTTACTGCATTCTCCCTTTTGGGATATTACAGTGGTATCAGAGCATGATCTTTGGCTTAGCTTGTGGACACTTCATCTTTTGCATCAAAAGAAGAAGCAGATAGATGAGATCTATCATGAAGGAGGATTATAATTTTTCTACTCCTATTTTTAGATCCATGCAATATCTCTCCAAAGAGGTCAATCAAATGAAGAGGGAAATGCAAAAGAAGGATCCAAGAAGAAGATTTGATGAGGAAGGTCCAAGCAATTCCTATTAGCAACAAAGAAAACCGGAGAATCATAGATCTACTATGCCCACTTTCTTTAAAGAAGGTGAATGGTGTAGAAATGAAGAAAGAATAGAACTTAAGAATCGTGTGATTCTCAGTTTATATCTTGAAGAGTACAAAGCACAGTCTAGAGCATTCAAAGAGAGTCTAACTCTCCAAGAATTCTTCGAACTCAAAGAAGAAAGAAGGTCCTATAGAAGCAATAGAAGAAAGAGGCACATTAGATTCTATTTGCCTACATTTGATGGATCTTCCTCAAGCACTGTTAAGGCCTGGAGGAAAGAGTTAGAAACATTTTTCAGGCTACATCCTATAGTTGAAGGAGAGGTTGTCCAAATTGCAACACTTCATCTTTTAGGTGAAGCCAATGATTGGTGGTTTTGTCACATGGATCATGCAAAGGTGACTAAATATTCAGATTTCTTTCACAAGTTGAGGAAGAAGTTTGATGTGAGAAAAAAAGAGATGTGCCACAAAGAGACATTTCCTAAGGAAACAAAGGAGGATGTCAATCTTGTCACTCTAGACAAGGAGTCACCACATTCACCACCAGCTACAGAAGTACTTGCATCTAAAGAAGAGACACTTGCAACTTTACAAGATAGTCTTGAGCTCTTGACACATAGAGTCCCATGCATGATTCAGGAGATGCATGAGGAAGAGGAGGAATATTCCAGTGCTGGTACACTTGGAGAAGAGCACCATCACTCTTACCAGCAGTTGGAGACACCATTGTTTCGATTGGAGGAACTCTTGTGCTCTTGCAAGAGGTTCCCACACATCATTTTAACCAAGGTATGCATGCATATTAATTACATATTGTTTCAGTAGATCTTATTGAAACTTATGAAGACATGCCATCAGGGCCAATGCATAACCAAGGATTAGAAAAAAAATGTTCATTTGAAGCAGCAACCTATCACAGTGCAGAGGACCCTTGATCTAATCAAGGAGGAGATGAAAAGCTATTCCAGTTTGTCATTGATGAACTACATTCAACCTTTTGAGTTGAAGTGTAGAGTTTCAGATAATGGGATGAGCATGATCCTATGTACAATGATTGGTTATGAGATGAACATTGTGACTTGCTTTGAGATAGCATATGTATTACCGCAGATCTACAACGTTGTCACTTAGTAGCAGTGATAATGAAGGGGCCCCATTATTCTTGGAGCATTCTGAAGGTAGCTTCGCTCATGAAGTAATGGAGGTAAAGATGATAAATGGTAGACATCTTGAGATAAGAAATCTTTTCTCCTTTCTAGATGACACTTTCTTAATGAGCATCTCTCAGCTCAAAGAGAAACTTCTACCTGCAACAGATCCAGAACCTCATTAGTTTTGGAGGGCCTTTGGTGAAAATAGAATCTCATTAAGAGATATCATTGGAGGTGAACTTCAACATTTCATGGAGTGAAAAGTTCTTCATCAGTTTGAGGTGGATGGTATTCTACAAAGGGAGGATACCATGTTTATGCAGAACATCATTCATCATCCTCATTGGGATGAGTGGGTGAGGATGATAAGCAAGGGGGTGCATGACCACTTGCAGATATATTACATGGGCTCGCAAGAAGATTGGTTATGCTGGTTTCTCTTGGGTGAGTTTGGTTACTACCCAAAGGCTCCTATTTCTTTGATCCATACCTTGAAAAACACTCATGTAATGAAGAAGGAGGCATGGTTGCACTGGCTGCTCTTGGGTGAGTATGGTTACCACCCAATAGCTAATATTTTCTTGACTCATGCCTTGTGTATCAATGATAATATGCAGCAAAGAAAGGCATGTTCATTTTGGTTGTCCTTAAGAGAGTTTGGCCATCACATGACATCTCCTATGTCTATGTGTTTTGTATTGTGTAAAACTTGGCATGGTACTCTCATGATGTGTATTGATGGTGTTTGCTTGTATTGGACTGATTTTACATTCCACATGTCTATCAGTATGTTTTTACTCCATGATGCACATGAGGAGGTGAAGAGGCAACAAGATCTCTTGTTGCTTTGTTTACTTTTGGGGGAGTTTGGCTTGTCCATCTTGCATGAGGGATATGGAGGATGGCAGCAAAGGGCCTTACTCTGGTGGTTATTGTTGGGAGAATATGGTTTGACATATTTGTCTACCCATATATCTCTATTTCTTCTTTTGCATAATGTTGGAATGATGCTTGGATCCAACAAGGCCAACTGGGCTAAAGATGAGGGCATGTCAATGCTCAATTTACTTCATGAAACATGGGATGAAGAAATGCTTTGTGAGATGGGACTTTTCTTTTATGGGAAGAACCACTTTATTATATGTATCTCATATATTGAGGATGATGTTGGACATCATATGGTTGTCACTTGGTACTTCTTGGAGAAAGGAGGACATCTAACTATATAGTTGGAGGTCATTCTATGCATTCTTAAAAGACAACTTTCGAACCAAACATGCATAACCCATTACAGCAAATGGAGGAGGCCTTCCTTATGTGGATGTCATTTGGAGGGGAATATATTTCTTTGCATCTACTTTTGCAGTTTCTTGAGGACAAGCAACATTTTTCCGAGGAGGACCGTAATATTCCCAAATTTTCACATGATATTTGGAATATTAGAGTTCTTAATTTTCTTAATGAATTAAGTAAATAAAAGGGTGGAGGGACCCATAATCCTCAATATGAATAAAAGATCCACTTTTTATGTGTGAATGTGGATTAATTAAGCATAGATATACATAATGGAGTAGTGGAGCAGCTACTAATGTGAATGGAGTAGAGATCGTGTCTCATTAATGAGATAGATCATAGAGGTTGAAGTAATCAACTGAGATCATGGAGGGAATCTAATGCAAGATCATAGAGCATTCATGATGAAGTGATGGAAGAATTAGTGTATTTAATGCACACATGATGGAGAGGGTGTACATTGTATGTAGACATGATGGAGGACTTGGAGAGACGGCGTAGTCAAACATGGAGGATTATTTCCACATGCACAGTGTAGTTTAGAGGTGGTCCAAGGCATGGGAAGGCTCATAAACTATATAAAGGAGATGAAGGCAAAAATGGAGGGACGATTTTTTATTATTCATGTAAAGGTTTGTTTAGATCTGGAATTGTCATTTGACATTCCTTTCTTTGGTTGTTTAGCTAAGATTTCAAGTGTTGTTTAGCACTGGGTGTTCCTGGTCGGGAATCCCACCTCTTTCATTGAGTAGCTCTTGGAAGAGGGTTGTATTTCATTCAACATTAGGCATTGGTGCCACACTATTTCCATTCTTTGCAGAACATCTACCTTCAGGAATTACGCAATTTCTAAAGATCATTTTGGGAGGTGGAGGTTGTCTTCAGTATTTCAGTTGGAGAACCAGTGTAGGATTATTCCTATCACCTTGGGCTTGAAGATCAGCATTCCCAGGGCTTCATTTCAGATCTGGCACCAGGAAAAATATTATTGACCTCGTATCAGTAGCAATCCCATCAAGGATTACACAGTCCATCATTGGAGATCCAAAGGAGGAAGGAAGTTACTAGCATTTCAGCTAGTAATCCTATGAGGGTTCATCCCCTCACTCTAACATCATCATTTACATCAACCTGGAGTTTATTGCATCACATTTCAGTAGGCATAGAGCCTCTCCCTCTTGTACAATGCAGTTTCTGTAGTAGTTTCATATTCAGTTGCTGCAACTTGAAGGAGGAAGAAGAGAAGACAAGATCTCAAGTTCTTAGCTTGTAGATCTGAAGGAGGGATCAGCCCTCAAAGCTCAGATCTATTCGTATATCATATTGCAGACATCTTTGGATCAGATCTAGCTTCAGATCTGTATAACCCAGCAGTCAAAGGATCAAACCATAGGAGGGTGATTTTCCAAAGTTGTAGATCTGGAAAATACTTTTTGGGTTATCTTGGGTTCCCATCACATTGGCCAGATATTGAATCGTGGCATCATCAGTGCTCCTGAGCTCCATAGATCTGCATTTCATTTTTGCAGCAGCTTCATGTACATCAGCAGAAAAAGGGACAGTGCAGTATTGCTTCCTGTAATCTCACCAGTTACGTAGTGCTAGTTGTAGCATCCTTGCAGGGTGATTCTAGGCCATCTATTTGGATAGATTCCCTCATATTTGTACATTGTGTAGCTGAATCTTCTCCACATAATAAAAAGGCTCGAATTCTCTATATATTATGATGTTGTCTTTAGATTTTTTGTTTACTTAGTTGCAGTTCTTATATTGTGTTTTAGTATTACCACATTCTCCCTTTTGAGATATTACATGGGTGGATAAATACCATGGGTGTAGATCATTTTTCATTCGTATTATTCCTATCTCCTTAAGAATCAATGGCCTCCATTGCATGAAGTTCCCTCTTGAGAAGCCCTTGTTGAATATGAAGATCTATTGATAGAGATACCCTAACCCATAACCATGATGAACGAAGATCCAAGGATAGAGATACCCTATAATTCTTGTGACCAACTGTGATACTGACAGTTTGTGGCCTAGCAAATGGACTTCGATGAAGTGTGGGTTTGTGGATGACCCAGAACCATGAAAATCAAAGATCCGAGGATAGATATACCCTGTAATGCTTGTGACCAACTGTGATACTAACAGTGTGTGGCCTAGAAAATGGACTTCGATGAGAAGGATTTTGTGCGGTTGACCCATAACCGTGATGTTGATTATTGATGAAGTAGGAGGTGCCTACATAGCTTGGGGTGGGAGGGCACGTCTCCAAAGGGAACTCGCTCTGAATGCTGCTCTAGATTTAAAATGGGCATAACTTGGTCAAGATAACTCGGAATATTTATTATAACCTGTTTTTGGAAACAGAATTATCATTTTGCATCTTCTCGTGTGTTTGAAATCGCTTTCTGGAGACTTTAGACTCTCATATTCGCGCTGGAATTGTCCCGCCGTCACAAAATTTCTGAAAATATATATATATATATATATATATATATATATATAGTTGATTTTAAATCAACAATAATTCCCTCGTCTGGACTTCGATTCGACCGATTTGTTTTTTGAAATCAGGTGATTTTTCAAGGGGAGATCAATTATATAACCATTTCTCTGAAATTTTGCACTAAAAACTGAAAAAATGATAGGATAGCCATCGTCCACGAATTGTCCTCAGAAAAATTTATACAACATTGTTGATTTTGAATCAACGATATCTCCCTCATCCATATTCCAATTCAGCCGGTGTTTATTTTGAATTTGGGTATTTTTTCACAAGGAATCCAAATCTGGTCTTTGTTTTTGTAATTTTTTCACCAAAATTTTTAGAACTGATCTACAAATTCACCACCAAAAAAAAAAAAAAAAATCCAGGGAGTTTGTTGAAGATTGCTACAAAACATTGAAACTAAAATATGCTTAAAACCCTCATTTCCATGGAGGAGTAACCTAAATATGATACCACTAATCCAGATCTTGGGCGGAGGCCCCCAAGATATAAAAAATTGAAATGGATCTGACAATATTTGCAAAATTAGAATGCTAGAAAAATAGGAGAACGCAAAGAAAAACAAACCACAAAGAAACTTGTATTATTCAAACAAAGAATAATCGTAGAAGCTACATTGTGGTGGAAAATCTGTCCTTTTACAAAGTGAGACTCGTTATTTATAGCCTTTTTTTGAGTTACAATACCATGGGTAGATACCATAGGTGGATACCATGGGTCAATACCATGGGTAGATACCACTTACAATACCATGGGTAAATTCCATGTGTGGATGAATACCATGGGTGAATGAATATCAAGGATAAATTTCACTTACAATACCATGGGTGGGTAAATACTATGGGTGGATGAGTACCATGGGTATAGGCCATTTTTTATTCGGATCAAGTGGCAGGCTGCCATGTGGCCTCTTCTGGTTGGTTGAAAGTTAATTTTGTTTTAGGTCAATCAGGGATTGCCACTTGTCTAAATCTAATTGGTTATGTGTGGGAACATTTTCATTGGGTGGTTAATGGCCAACCACATGCAACCACGTGGCCCAACCGAAGGCTGCCACGTGGCAACAGGGGGGCACCAAAAATTGTTTGAAGGCCAAACTACACCGCATGGGATTTGAAACCATGACCACTTGCCAAACAACGCAACACCTAACCAGTCAGGCTACAATACTTCTTATTAAACTATACAACAAATATATTATAAAAACGTCAATTTGACGGAGGTTTTGGGTAGGGGCCAGGGCTTAGCTTGACCCCCCCATATGCTATACCATATGACCATTATAATGGGACCACGGGTGCAGCGGGGGCAGAGGCCCCACCGCCCATTTTTTTATTAAAAAAAAAAGTTACGACTGTGGCATATAGTTTTAAATTCGGATTTATGGCATTGGTGGACAAATTAATTGTTTGACAATTTCACCTGAAATTGGGTGAATTTGTTGCTTGGTTAGCCGAAATAAGGGAGAAATTGTAGGACCGATCCGGATTTTTGGGAATTTGAGGTGTGGTTAGCAGCAAAACTAGGGGGGCTCATAACTTCTTCAATTTTTGACCAATTTTGGAGCATAAAGAGGCTATACAGGCATTTTTGGGTCTTCTAAAGCTAATGGAATAGGTTTTGAAGCCATTTGAGTACTGTAAATACATGTAATCACCATTTTGAGCATAATTAAAGAGGGCCAAGCCATTGGAAGCTGGACCAAGGAGACATAGCCCAATAGGGGTGAACTCCTTCATCATTTGTTGTGTTGTGGTTATTTTTATGGTGTAATTGTCTGTTGTTTCTGCTTATTTGAGAGTTTATTTTCATGCTTTATGTGTTTAAAATTTAACATAAAATCTCTCAAAACCTCAATTTTAACACTTTTAATTTACAAACCCTCAAGCACATTTACATTAAGATCTCATACAAATCAAGCCCTCCACTTAAATTAGGTAAATGAAGAAGATTCTTGTTATTTTTGTTTTGTTTGTGCACATGAAGCACTGTTGTTAGGTCCCTATATTACTAGTAATAGTCCCTATTGTTGTTAGTGTAACCCCCTTATTGTTATTATTTTACCCTTGTAACCCCCATTTTATTATTATTGTGCCCTTAAATTATTATTGTTAGGTCGGCTAGGATTACATTGTGGCCCACTAGGATTACATTATGGCCCCATGGACTCCTATATATAGAAAGGAGGTTTTGTAAATTTGATCATCCAAGAATTTTTCATTTATGTAATGTATTGGAGGTTTCCCCCTCGAAGTGGCTTATTTCTAAGGCGTTGATATCTCTTTTCTTCTATTTTTGGAGCTGGTTACACAACATTTGGTATCAGAGCTTTGGATTCTAGGGTTTCGCTGCTCCAAACAGGTCATCGTGGAATTTTCGTTATAACTTTTTTTCTACGAAGTTTCAGAAGCTGAAATTTTTAGGGTGCGAAGAAGAAATACTTAGGAACATCGTCACCAAATTTCAGAGCTTGGTTCGCAATATTTTCGGAGATATGATCTCTGGAATTTAGGTCTTTTTTCGTGCTCCTAAACAAATACCGGGAATTTGCGTCATAATTGTTTTTATACGAAGTTTCAGAATATGAAATTCAAGGTCTGCAGAAAGCTGAAATCTGAGAAATTTGTCAAAAAATTTCATAGCTTGTTCGCAATATTTTTGGAGATATGATCTCGTGGAAGGTAGGGCTTTTTCAGCTCCCGAATTTCATCTCAAAGAGGTGATCGTGGGAAAATTTCAATAACTCTCTCTCTGGGCATCGGATTGAAGTTCCATAAAATGTAGTCGTAAGTACATGGACCTGCATCAATACTGACTTCGTAGACAAAGGACAAAACAGTTGACACGTGGCAAGTCGTACAAGTTCGCTCTACCGAACCACTCCATAATTAGGTCATCAGGAGATTGGACACAACTTGGTCTTGGAGAATCCAAATCAAGTCAGACCTGTGGCATTCAAAATAGAATTCATAGGGCTACATTAGTACTGAAATTCAAATATTGAAGTGCTGCAATCACAGAGATAATCCAATTTCAATATCGACCTCCTCAAAAGCAAGAAAAAGGTGTGCATTTTTTCCGAATTGCATAATTCTTGTTTGAAGTATCAATTTGAATTGATTCCAAGGGAATATTATAGAATAGATACGTATTGGGTTCTAAAATATGCCCCATAAAATAATTCAACACCCATTAAGCCTTCCCGTAAGGATCTACCATGACTCATGAAGATGAAGAATTGCAACATGATCTATCGAAATTACAAGAGCAAGTGCACCAAATTTCGCTCTCACAAAGAGTAGAAAAAAATGAAATGGAAGTTTTGAATAAAGGAGTGGAAGAGAAGATGGATGGTGTGAAGAAAGGCATGCATGCTAAGATGGATGGCATGAAAGTTGGCATGGAAGCTAAGATGGATGACATGAAAGACAACATGGAAAACAACATGAAAAACATGAAGAATGATCTAAAAGCAGACATCAAAGATTTGACCAAGTTGATGCAAGAAATGTTTCGTAATGGTGAAAATATAGTAGAAAAACCTCATGAGGAGAAAAAAATAAATGTTAATCGCGATTTCATAAACTCTAATGTTGGCGGGAAGAACCACCATATTCCAAAGATGGATATGAGGAAGTTTGATGGGAAGGATCCTGTAACATGGATACTACAGATGGAGCAATATTTTGATCTCCATAATGTGCAAAACACACAAAAGGTACTATCACAACTTTTACATTTAGAACATAATACATTTGTATGGTGATTACATGGTTCCCATAAAAAAATTGTCACTTGGTCAATTTTTACGAAGAAAATGATAGCACATTATGAGGATACAAAGAGCAACACCTTCTTTAGCCACACCGATAAATCTCAAACAAAAAGGGTTTAGTGGGGCAGCACATTGAGGACTTCCAAAAATTTAATATAAGGGTAACTGATATTCCAGAGGAACACAGGATTGATCTCTTCATAGGCACTTTAAAGGATAACATCCAACATGAAGTTCGTGTTTTGGAACCTGATTCATTGATGAAGGCATTCAGGTTGGAAAGAAAAGTTGAACGTAAAATTATGGCGACAAGGAAGCCTACCACTCAATTCTATAAAGAAGGAAGTATTGCTACATCTAGATTTCCACAACCTGCAAGGTTGACACCACAACAATTGGAAGAAAAAATAGCAAAAGGGCTTTGCTACAGTTGTGATAGAAAATACACTAAAGGTCATAAGTGTGCTGAGAAGAAATTATTTTACATAGATTGTGAAGAGGAAGAAGAAAATGAACAAGAAGAGGATATACACCAGGAACCAACCCTAGAAGAGGAAGAAATGAATCCGACCATATCGTGTAATGCACTCATGTGAATTACCACTCCTCAAACTCTCAAGATGTAAGGACATATCAAGAAGAAAAAGGTAACAGTGTTGAATGATTCAGGTAGTACCCATAATTTTATTCATTGTAAGGTAGCCAAGGAATTGAATTGTTTCCTATACCCAGCACTAGAATGTCAAGTGATGGTGCAAATGGAGGAACTATAAATTGCTCTACAAATTGCCATAATATCAAGCTAACCATGGGGGAATATGTATGGAATAGTCCAATTCTTTCCATTCCAATGGGAGGTGTTGATGTTGTACTAGGAGTACAATGGTTACAATATTTGGGGATGGTAGTTTTTAATTTTCAAGGACTTTTATTGACATTTTTCGAGCCGGATGATCCTGCATACAAAACCTCTTTTTCTATATATAGGATTCCATGGGGCCATAATGTAATCCTAGTGGGCCACAATGTAATCCTAGTTTGACTTGGAAGAATAATAATTTAAGGGCACAATAATAATAAAATGGGGGTTACAAGGGTACAATAATAACAATAAGGGGGTTACACTAACAACAATAAGGGACGATACTAGTAATATAGGGACCTAACATGCCCCTCTCCTTCAAAAAAGTGTTGTCCTCAACGCTTGAGTAGCTCTGGGTGATTCTGTATAAAATTCTCATCCCCCATGTAGAATCTTCAGTGGGTAAGTTCTTCCACTTGATGAGATACTCTGAAATTGATCGATTCTGTAGTTGTCGAGTTCTTGTTTCCGTGACCGCTTCAGGTTTCAATATGATTTTTCATTCCTCATCAAGTTCTAGCAATGTTGTTTGAACTAGAAGATTTTCACCTATAACCTTCTTTAAGCATTAAACATGGAAAAATGGATGTACTCGCGAAGAAGCAGGAAGCTCCAATTTGTATGTCATAGTACCAATATTTTGCAACACCTTGTAAGGACCATAGTGCTTTGGCGATAATTTATTATCCTTCTTAGCTTGCATGAGGGACGTTTGTTTGTATGGTTGTAGCCGTAAAAATACCCAATCTCCTACATCAAAACTTCTCTCGCTGCGATGTTGATATGCCTGTTGTTTCATTCGATTTTGTGCCAAATTCAGGTTATCCTTTAAGAGTCGGGAGAACTTGTTGATGCTCGATGTGATCTTCCACGTTGAACCTTCGAATTTTCCTTTAAAGATAATGTGATGGACGGCGGATGATATCCATAAAGTTCCATAAATAGGGTCATTTTTGTTGTAGTATGGAAGGAAGTGTTATACCACCATTCAGCCAGAGGTAACCCACTTGAATCATTGTGTTTGTTTATCAGAATCAAAACAAAGAAGATATCCTTCCAAACATTTGTTCACTATCTCAATTTGCCCATCGGATTGAGGATGATAAGATGAGCTATGAGCTAGTTGAGTACCCAAACAAGAAAATAATTCTGTCCAAAAATTTCCTATAAAAATGGGATCTCTGTCACTTACAATAATCTTCGGGTTTCCATGTAGCTTTTGAATTGTTTCCATAAATGCAGTAGCAACTGTACTTGCTTTAAATGGATGAGATAATGCACAAAGTGTGCATACTTGGTAAGTTTATTAACTACTATCATGATGACACTCCTTCCTTCACACTTGGGTAAACCTGTGATAAAATCCATTGAAATATCCTCACAGCGTTGACTTGGAATGGATATTGGTTGTCGAAGACCCGAGGTCTTAATTGTCTCAACTTTATTTTGCTGGCAAACCAAACATTCTGCCACAAACTTTTGAATATCAGATTTAAGGCCATCCCAAAAAAATTCTTTCTTCACCCCGTGGTAAGTTTTTAAAAATTCTGAGTGTCCTCCTAAAGGAGAAGTGTGCAATTCCAGAATAATATTTTGTTTTAGTTGGGAATTCTTACAAAGATATAAGCGATCTTTGTACCATAAGGAATCATTTTTCCAACTAAATGTATCGTATGTACTAGGATCTTGCTGCAACTTTTGAATGAGTGTCCATACATCTTTTTCCTTCTTCCATTCATCTCTTACTTCGGTTATCCAATCTGGTTGGATAATAGAAATGGCACAAAGCAATGCTTCCACCTCTTCATTCTTTTTTGAGAGTGCATCTGCAACAACATTAAGCTTTCCTTTTTTGTTGATTATTTCAAAGTCATAACCCAACATCTTTGTGACCCATTTTTTTTGCTCTTCCGACGATAGCCTTTGTTCCAAAAAGTGTTTAAGACTATCATGATCAGTTTTTACCTTGAAGTGTCTTCCCATTAGGTAAGTTTGCCATTTCTTTAGTGCATGTAGTATTGCTAACATTTCCTTCTCATAAATAGGTTTCTATAAATACTTTCCTTTGATTGGACGACTTTCAAAAGCAATGGGTCTTCCTTCCTGCATTAAAACAGCACCAATTCCATTTCCTGAGGCATCACATTCCACAATAAAGGTTTTTGTGAAGTCCGGCATAGCTAAGACCAGTGCTAGGCGCATTTCCTCGTTAAGATGTTCAAAGGCCTTAGTTGCTTCAGGAGTCCATGAAAATGCATATTTCTTCAATAATGTTGTTAGAGGTGCTGCTATTCTCCTATAATTCTTAACAAACTTGCGATAATACCCTGTTAACCTGAGAAATCCTTGCAACGCTTTATGGTCATGGGGACTTTCCATTCCTTAATGGCTTTAATTTTGTTATGGTCTACCTTAACACCCTCGTGAGATACAATATGACCCAGATTTTCCACCTCTTGTACTCCAAAGAAACATTTGGATGTTTTTGCATATAATTGTTTCTCCTTCAATAGTGTGAGCACCCTGTCAACATGTTCAACATGATCCTTCCAAGACCGGCTATAGATTAGTATATCATCAAAAAATACTAGCAAAAATTTTCTAAGAAAGGGTTTGAAAATGGAATTCATCAACCCTTGAAATGTAGAAGGTGCATTGGTAAGGCCAAAAGGCATGACCAAAAATTCATAATGACCCTAATGAGTTCGAAATGCTGTTTTCAAAATATCTTCAGTCTTCATTCTAATTTGATGATATCCCGAACGAAGATCCAACTTGGTAAAATAAATTTCTCCATGTAATTCATCCAATAATTCATCAAGCACAGGAATGGGAAATTTATCTTTAATGGTGAGCTTATTGAGCTCCCTATAATCCGGACACATGCACCGTGATCCATCCTTCTTGTGTACCAATTATATAGGAGTAGAGAAAGAACTTTGACTAGGTTGAATTATATGAGCCTCTAACATTTCTGCAATCATACTTTCAATTTCGCTCTTTTCGACATAAGGATATCTATAAGGCCCGATGTTTGGAGGAACACTTCCTGGAATCAAATGAATAGCATGATCATGATCATGAATAGGCGGGAGTACTTTGGGAGTTTCAAACACCTGGGAATGATTGTCCAAGACTTTTTGGAGATCTGCAGAAATAGATGATTTTGATGTTGGAACTTTTAGTGAGCATAATCGTGCAATTACGCTTCATTTTTCTTTTCTTTAGAAGCTTTGTCATGACATTAGAGCTTATTATCCTTCCTAGCTTCCCTGCAATACCTTGTAATTCAACTTCCTTTCCTTCTGAAAAAAATTTCAAGAAAATTTCTTGAAAATTAAAAGCTACCGTCCCCAAAGATTGTAACCATTGTACTCCTAGTACAACATTAGCACCTCCCATAGGAATGGAAAGCATTGGAATAGTCAATACATATTCCCCCATGGTTAGCTTGATATTATGGCATTTTCCAGAACAATTTATAATTCCTCCATTTGCCACCATCACTTGAAATTTTGGTGCTGGGTATAGGAAACAATTTAATTCCTTGGCTACCTTGCAAAGAATAAAATTATGGGTGCTACCTGAATCAATCAACACTATTATCTTTTTCTTCTTGATATGTCCTTCTATCTTGAGATTTTGAGGAGTGGTCCTGCAAAGGCATTACACGATATGGATTCATTTCTTCCTCTTCTAGGGTTGGTTCCCGGTGTATATCCTCTTCTTGTTCATTTTCTTTCTTCCTCTTCACAATCTATGTAAAATAATTTCTTCTCAAGACACTTATGACCTTTAGTGTATTTTCTATCACAACTGTAGCAAAGCCCTTTGCCTCTTTTTTCTTCCAATTGTTGTGGTGTCAACCTTGTATGTTGTGGAAATCTAGACGTAGCAACACTTCCTTCTTTATAGAATTGAGTGGTATGCTTCCTCGTCGCCATAATTTTACATTCAACTTTTTCTTGCCAACTCGAATGCCTTCTCCAATGAATCGTTCCGCAACGTGAACTTCATGTTGGATGTTATCCTTTAAAGTGCCTATGAAGAGATCAATCCTATGTTCCTCTGGAATATCAGTTACCCTTATATTAAATTTTTGGAAGTCCTCAATGTGCTGCCCCACTAAACCCTTTTGTTTGAGATTTATCCATTGGCTAAAGAAGGTGTGACAATTTTCAAGAACTTTTCTTGACATTTTTTTGGAGCTGGAGGTTTTGTAAATTGGATCATCCAAGAATTGTTCATTTGCAATTTTGAACATAATGACAAAGAGGGGCATGCCATTGGGAGCTGGACTAGCAGATTTAGCCCAGGAGGGGTGAACTGCTTCATCATGCTTGTTGTGTAAAAATTATTTGTGATGTTATTTCTCTGTTATACACTATTGTACAATGTTATTTCTCTGTTATACACTATTGTACAATGTTATTTAGGCTTATTTTCATGCTTAAAACTCATAAATTCATCTATGTTTCATGGTTTAAAAACTCATTCCTTAAGCAAACAAATGGAGACAAATTGTACATGTTTTTAGTACTGAAAGGACACTTAGCACAAAAAACTAATACACTCTTGTCAGATCAAGTTGGTATCAGAGCTAGAGTTTAATCTCTGGTTTTTTTGTGTGCAAATATTTTTTTAACTGTTTTCAAGAGTTTTCATGCTTACTAGGCTCAACCTTAAGAGAGGAGAAGGAAAATTGGTGGAAGCAAGAGGTTCTCAAAGTGAGCCACAACAAAGGAGGGAAATATTACCACATTATCCACCACCTAGTTCAACTCCAAAAGAAGCAAAATAAGCATTCAGAATGCCTCCAAAGGAAGAAGAAATCCATGAAGAGGTGGATCCCAAAGAAAAATAAAGAGTGTTCAGGAAAGCATTCCTTGACATGACTAAAATGGTGAAAGTCATTTATCAAGAAAGGAATGAAAGACTAGAAGGAGAAGGATCCAAACTTCACAAGGAAGGTCAAGGATCATCAGGAGGTCACAATAATGAAGATAAATCAAAGAAGGGAAATGGAGGTAGTGGAAAGTGACCATCCTCACCCTCATCATCATCATCCTCTACTTTTTCATCAGTACACCAGTCACACAAGTCAAAGAACACTGGTAAAATTATTTTTCTAAAACTTGATGTTAAGTTTGAATTGTCAATGTTTAATGGTGAAGTCAATGTAGAAAATATTGATAATTAGATTAGGCAATTGGAGGTCTATTTGAGAATTCAGAACCTTAGTGATGATGATACCAAAATCCAACTAGCTTCATTGAGAATGGAAGGTGCAGCACTTTTTTGGTGGGAAGCCAAGACAAAGGAGGAGATCAAAAAGCATGGTAATTTTATCCTATCATGGACTGATTCATTTCTACAGTAAAGCAACATTTTTATCCATTAGCTCACATGCAGAAATCCATAATGAATTGGAAAAAATTTAGACAATTGAAAGGACAAAATGTGCAAGAATACACCCAAGAATTTAGGATAAGACCTCTCGTATTAGGGGTATATTTGCAGAGCCAAGATACTTTTCTCAGGTACATAGGAGACTTACATAGCTACGTAAAACATACTATTCTCATGTTTAACCCAACAAGTTTAAATGAGTTTGTGTTCAGACCACACATCTAGAAGCTAGAGGGAAAAACATTACTGATGAGAGAAGGAAGAAACCTTTTAAGGGGGAAAACAAAGAGAAGACCTCAAAAGGTGAGGAAAAAAATAATGCATCTGTCAAGAAAGAGGGATAAAAATTGGTTTGTAAACATGGTTCAGGAGAAGGCCATGACAAGAAAAATTGTTGGAAATTACATCCTGAAAAGAGACCCAAGTATAACAATAACAAAGGGAAGCAGAAAATTATAGCTACAACTCAATATGACTTAGGAGAGGATTCAGGTGATGAATCTAAAATTACATTCATGGGATTGAAGAACATGAAGGGGAAATAAATTGAAACAAAACCTAGTACTAGTACATCAAACTGTCACATACAAACTCCAAATGAAGAAGAGAGAATTGAATTGTTTCATGTGAGGGTCATATCCAAACATGCCAAGATAGACACACTGTTTGACAGTGGGTCACAAGAAAAATTAATCTCTGAAGACTTGGTCAAGAAACTTAATCTTGAGACCATTCCACATCCAAAACCATATCCACTTGGGTGGATTTGTAAGGATGCAAATTTACAGGTTTCAAAGAAGTGCATATTGTGATTTGCAATAACTGCACATTTTGTTGACACAATTGAATTAGATGTGGTTCCGCTTGATATTAAAGGTATTGTGTTGGGCAGTCCTTACTTGTATGACAGGAAATAAATATTCCATCGCAATGAGAACAAATTCCATTTATTCAAAGATGGCAAGGAGTTAGAAGACAAATATATAAATGGTAAATGCTCGACAGGTAAAGAGGCTGGTGAATTCAAGTAAGAATTTTGTTCTTCTAATGATTAAGCCTAAAGCCGATGTTAATCATGAATCATTTGAAGATTGTGATCCTACTTTGAAATCTGATTTATATGATGTAGTTGATGCACATCATGAGATGTTTTAGGAGCCAATGGGATTGCCTCCAAAAAGGGAGATTCAACATGAAATTCAGTTACAACAATATTTTCCTCTTCCAAACATTGGCATGTATCGGATGTCAGTAATGGATAATGTTGAAATAAAGAGGAAAATCAAGGACATGTTGGAGAATGGACTCATAAGGCCAATCACTTCGCCATGCAGTTCACCCATAGTTTTGATTCCGAAGAAATATGGGACTTGGTGCATGTGTGTAGACTTCAGAACTTTGAACAAGATAACGATAAAGAATCGATACCCACTCCCAAGGATAGATGATTTTCAAGATCAGCTGAAAGAAGCAAATTTTTTCACTAAGTTAGATTTACAAAGTGTATATCATCAAGTAAGAATTACAGAAAGTGATATATGGAAGACTGCACTCAAAACCAAACAAGGACTCTTTGAGTAGTTTGTTATGCCTTTTGGTTTGTGTAATGCACCGGCGACTTTCATGCGTGTTATGGATAATGTTTTGCATCCATTTCTTGATGACTTTGTGATTGTGTATTTAGATGATATACTCATTTTCAGCAAAACAAGAGAAGAACATGTCTTTGATGCCAGGATACTGGGTTAAATTAGATCCTAGCATATAAAACAATTTGTTTCCTTCAGCATGAAAACACTCATCTAATTCTTCATTAAGAAAATAATTTTCATCTTAAATATACATACAGGAAAGGAGAGAGAGCCATCCAAACAAAATTGCTGGCATAATAATAAACATAATGAAATTTACAAACTCCAACATCTGGCCGAATATTACAATTAATGGCCTTTCGGCTCTCGCCCCTTTACAAAAATCTCTCAACCCATTTCTCACTCTCTTTGTATTCCTCACTTCCTCACTTGTCTACATTTTCATACAACCCTCCTATTTATACATAAATATGAATTTATTCCACTCCATAGATTCCTCCACACAAATCTCAACTAAAATCCAACTTAGATTTATCTTATTTTGGACTCAACTAAGTCCCGTTTATGGAATTCTTAATCCCTATATTATCTACCTAATTCCATTCCACTCATATCCTTAATTATTTAAGGAATATTTACAATAATCCTCACATTTATATTTTCTCTCCTAATTTATTAAATTTGAGAAAAATAATTAATAACATAATTAAAACATCTCACCCCCTAAATTACATAAATGAATAATAAAATTTAAGCTTGATGCTCCCGCATCAGACTCCCAAGGTTGAAAATAATCATGATCGCCTGATCATGTGTTTCGGATATTTTTCTTCCTGGATCCCATACCTTGTTCTACAATTTCCCATTTGTTGTTGCTTTTGTTTTTTATTTTTCTCCAGGTCTCCACACTATATGTTGCATTGCCCCACTGGCTATGCTTTCACAGTCTTCAGTTGTCTTCCTCTTGCTACTTCTTCTTTGTTTTACTGCTATTGTCTTCTTCTGGGATACTTCCATCATTATCCTCCTTATCAGTTCAATTTCTCTGTCCAATAGATCTTTTGTCTATTGTTTACTGTCACTTCGTGATTGCTAAACTTTTATACTTACTACCACCCTTTCATCCTCGCCCTCTTGTTTACTGTTGTCTTGCACCTTCATATTCTTAAAATCCCAATATTGAAATAGAGATTCCTCTTCATGCCTTGAATCCTGATTCTTCAGCATAGTTTCTAGCAATCTAATCTCTCAGTTCCATGGATTACATATTCCCACAGAAAATTCTTCCTTTTCTTTCACTTGTGTCGAATTTCCTCCAGCATTTGCAATAAAACATGTACTCACAAAAAAATCTTTAAAATAAAAAACATAAGGCCTCAGTGCATCTTTATCCTCTGGAAACATTTCAATATGTTGCTCTGAAATTTCCTCTTCCATCAGCACATTAGTATGTTGATTTAAATTCTCCATGAGACTGTCAGCTAGTCTCTTTTTCATATCATATGTTTCAAGAATGTCTCCCTATTCTGGTTCACAATAATGAACTTCCTTGATTTGTTGAATCATTCCTACATCCTTATCCTCTGTTTCTTGATTATTATTCAAGGAAATTTCTTTGTCTTTTACCTTCAGTAATTTATCATGAGTATAGATCCTCTACTTTTCCAATTCTCTTCTTTGAAGATCTAACTTTCTATATAACTCAACAATCTCAATGGGAGTAGAATTTGGAAACTTTACATGACTTTCCATACCTTCACTTGTTTTTGACCAATTATCAAATGACCCTTCTTCCTTTGCTTCAATACTCTGTTGCGTATTCCCATGAGACCCCTCTATCTCCTTTTCTTTCCGAGATCTTGCTATCTCAGCATCAATCTGAATAGATTTCATATTCATCTCCTTCTCCTTAACAAACTCTAAGGCTTGTTCAACATCCTTCGCACATCCTGCAAACATACATAAACTGTGAGATTTAAAAATGCAAGGCTTCATAGCCTCATCTGCTTCTTTCACCAACACATTTTCAGATTCTTCCGAACTATCCCAACAGTTCATGAGATCTTCCTCATTTATCTCTTCACCCAAAATTTCACCCTGTTCTGGGCCGCAAATGGAAACATCCATTTTTATCTCAGCCTCTCTGAGTTCTTCACACCTCAACATCTGCTCGAGCTTCCTCAGCTCTTCCGTCAACTGTATGTTTACCTGTTTTTCCCTCTTTGCGTGTAGCCTCTTCCACTTTACCTTCTTTCTCATGGTCCAACCATGTGTCTGGTCTTTCACATTTTCCTGCAACAATTCCATTAACAATTCAAGGTGAATTGTTATCTCAGCCTTCTCCCACTCATAATCCTCATCCGTCAACTATTCACATATGCCACTTACCTTGGCATTTTTCTTCTTCTTCCCTTTGCTATGGTCTTCATCAGATCTTCGAAAATGACTATCAACATTCATCTTATCTTCCTTTGTGAAATTTATCTGTTCACGTGTGGATTTCATTAAATCCCCTTTTTAGCAATCCTTCACACTTTCCATTCATCAATGCAAGCTTTCCTCCTGCGCTTGGCTTCTCTTGGTTCTCTATCTTGGAACCAATCTCTGGACAATTCTCTTGCTTCACTTTTCTGCAAACAATACTTTAGTAATGCATGTGTTACAATTACCAATTATTTTGGGTGTTGGGCTCTGTCGATCATGCACCCAATTACATTCAAACTTTTTACTTAGCTTACGACTCTTTGACTTCAGACTTACACCGATTCTTCATCTTGGATGAAAAATAATCAATCTTAACTCAAACTATCAAAACTTTCATTTGACTCTAACATATATTTTGACTTAAAGGATTGCCCAATAATTATGATAGTGGATATTTTGATTTAATTCAAGATACAATTCTCCAATAACATACACCCTTAATATATGTTTAGGATGTAAAATCTTCACTCTCTTTCATACTTCATTCTTATGAAAAATCATCAGTTTGTTCTTATCATTTCACATGATACTGAAGTCTTTAGTCGAAATGCAATTCAAGTTTTCCAAGATTTATTTTAAGGTGAAAATAAATAAACCATTCAATCTTCAAGGTTCAAAAATACCTTCCTAAATTATGATACCTCATGCTCCTGTTAAGGTTATTAATAAACCTTTCTCTCTGCAATCTCAATTCTCTAGTTTCCACTCTTTTGTGTCGTCTTTGTCACTGTAAATACTCGCATTCCCATAAGCTCATCATTTTAATGCAAACATTTCCCTACACTTTTATGCACCGTATAAAATCAATTCACATCTCTTCACCTGTGTACAGAGAACATGTTTTTAACTTCTTAGATGAATAATTTACAACTCATTTATCACCTTCATTCTAAATAACACCTCTTAGATGCCGCCACATGATGGTAAAACAAAGATTCTTCAACATCAAGTAATTGTGTTTTCAACCTTAACACAAATCAAAATAATTCTCCCATTCCAACTACAAGCTTTGGTCCAAAATGACTTAACCAAAACTGTGAAGAATTCACATTATGCATAATAAACCCTCTCACATAAAAATGCATGTTTCTCTTTATATCACCCAAGATTAGCACATTTTCCATTCATTTATACCTCCGCATTTGCAACATTTCCACTCTTTCATAACATTTATAAAAGATCTTCTTCTCAAGTATGGCAAGGAAATTTAATCATCCAGATTTTAAAATATCTCCACTCAATGAATATTGATTCATTCAATGAGCACTTACCTTGAATCTTCTCATGGTTGAAATGATCCAACCCTTCTCTCGCGTATTCTTTTAGGAATACATTCAAGCCTCTATAGACTTACTTTGAATGCGCAAGGTCCATTTTCTCCCCAGCAAATAAAATTCTTCTCAGAAAATTTCTAACATAAATCTTTTCCCAGCAAATAATGTTAGAAACCTTCAAATTACGCACAATCTCCCCTCTTAACTTAAGCCAAGTTCCCTCATCTCAATCTCTCGAGTTTTTCTTCAATTTTGAAAAAAATATTCTCAAAAAAGCAATTGAAGTTGACCTTAACATAATGTACTAGAATCCTTTTACTTCATGATATACAGACCTTGACTTCAAATTTGACACTAGTACATTAATTATCCCACTTCTTATACCATACAATCCACTTCTTACAAACAAAAAAAATCCTTTTTTTTTTAATCCACGTGGACCTTATTTAAAAGTTATAAGTGGAGAAAACATGTGATAAACGAAATATAGTGAATGATCTATAATTTTGGCTTACAAATACTTCCAAGGCTTGTAGCATCCATGCATGTGCTGCTACCCCACGCAAAATATATTTTTTCTCCACATTGTCCTGTCGTCTGCTTCACATCATCCATCATTGAGAAGCTATCTACAATATTGTTCCAATGCCCCAACCCTTGGAGCCTTTATGGTGTATCAATCAGCGCACAAGTAGTTATAATTATGACTATAGTTTTCTCTTTGCGACAACCTTCACACTATTGATATTCCACACTTCTATGCTACTCCACGCAATTGCTTCATCCCAACGCAGGTTGCTCCCCACACGCTGACTAGTCTTGCTCCATGGAAATCTAACTTTTTCAAAATTCCATTGTCCACAAATTGATGCAAAGCAAACCCATCTCATGAAGTCTCGCTACTATTATATTCCATTTAAATGAATTAGTTCCTGAAAGCCTATGATCTTATTCTCTACATGGAATTTTATCTACACAAATATTCGCACTCTTCCACGCAGGGCTTTCAAACGTTCCAAGACAACACAGTCGTTGCATGATGTCCTCTCATCGAACTCAGCCATTCACGATGTCCTCTCTTTCAGCATTTTGAAAACAACACTTTTAAGGTTCAAATTTGAGCTTTTGACCTTTGAAAAAATAAAACCCACGTGACAAGGTTTCAAAGATTTTGAAGGTCACATTCAGATAATATCTGGAGGGTTCACGCAAACAATTTCTCATAGTGGCCGCACTGATACAGATCTCCACTAGCTGGCTTTGGCTTCCTCACACATAATTTTCAAACCAACAACATCATCTCTTTAATTTTATTTATGGAAAATGATCTAGAACTTATCTTGAACTCTTGGTCGAAGTAGTCTCATGCAACAATGGTTGCACAGTCTCTTACTCTCTGCACAACTCTTCTCAAAAGACCGATCCACAATGCAAACCGATCAACAACGTTGGATTCTGCATTGTCACAATTACTGTTGCCTCCCCTTTGATTGTAATTCTCGAATGTTCATGATCTCGCTGCGACTTTCAACACAACACTTCAACCCAAATGCAACTCCATTCATTTTCCACAATCAAAAGTGTGTGCTTCTCAGTGTAGGAGACGAGGTAGCTTTAATGCCTTCGACTCATGTATCATACAACCACTCTTGCAACGTTGCTCAGTTCTCGTATGTTGTTCCACGCTCTTTCCAATGCATTCGATAGTCAAATTCTTCACTGCAGCACTAAGCAAATCGCTCTTGCAATGATAAAAAAATGACTCCAACTACATACAATCTTCAACTCCCTACTCAATAGTAGGCCACACAAAGGTTCCACCTTATTGACCGACTCTGTGATATATTCACCTTATAGCACTCCACGCTTTTATCAACTCCATGATAAGGAAGGACAGATCAAACCACAATTCAAATTCATAGTCATCCTCAGCACAACAGAGCCTCAATCCAAAACTTCAACTCAATTCTGCGCTCTAATACCAAATGATGCCAGGATACTGGGTTAAATCATATCCTAGCATATAAAACAATTTGTTTCCTTCAGCACGAAAACACTCATCTAATTCTTCATTAAGAAAACAATTTGTAGCTTAAAATATACATACAGGAAAGGAGAGAGAGCCATCCAAACAAAATTTTTGGCATAATAATAAACATAATGAAATTTACAAACTCCAACATCTGGCCGAATATTACAATGAATGGCCTTTCGGGTCTTGGCCTTTTACAAAAATCTCTCAACCCATTTCTCACTCTCTCTGTATTCCTCACTTCCTCACTTGTCTACATCCTCATACAACCCTCCTATTTATACATAAATATGAATTTATTCCACTCCATAAATTCCTCCACACAAATCTCAACTAAAATCCAATTTAGATTTATCTTATTTTGGACTCAAATGAGTCTCGTTTATGGAATTCCTAATCCCTAGATTATCTACCTAATTCCATTCCACTCATATCCTTAATTATTTAAGGAGTATTTACAATAATCCTCACATTTATATTTTCTCTCTTAATTTACTAAATTTGAGAAAAATAATTAATAACATAATTAAAACATCTCACCCCCTAAATTACATAAATGAATAATAAAATTTAAGCTTGATGCTCCTGCATCAGTCTTGCATGTGAAAAGAGTGCTTGATGTTTTGAAGAAAGAGCAATTATTTCTTAAGATGTCAAAGTGTGAATTCGGAAAGACTTCTTTGGTTTATTTGGAACACATTGTAGGAGGAGGTGAGTTGAGAATTTATCCTTCTAAAGTGGAAGCCATTGTGAATTGGCCCACTCCCAAAACAGTAACCGAGGTAAGAAGTTTCTTAGGCATAGCTCAGTATTGGAGAAAGTTTATTGCTAAATTTTCTACCATAGCAGCTCCTATGCATGCAGTAGCAAGTGTGAAGAAAGGCTTCCAATGGGGAGGAAAACAGTAGCAAGATTTTGAAGCTTTAAAAGACAAGATCAGTTCAGCTCCGGTCCTTGCATTTCCGAATTTGAGACAGCCATTCGAGATACAAACCGATGCTAGTGATTATGTCATGGGTGCAGTACTTTTGCAACATGGTAAGCCTATTGCTTTTCATTTTGAAACATTCAATGGTGTTGTAACTAATTATCCTACATATGACAAAGAGCTGTATGCATTGGTACAAAGCATCAAGAAGTGGAAACACTACTTGATGGTTAAAGAGATGATTATACATACCGATCACCAACCATTACAGTACTTGCAGTCGCAAAAAAAATTGCAGTAATCATGAAATTTCATGTGGATGGTATTTCTTCAACAGTTTCACTTGGTTATAAGGTACAAGAAAGGTATTTTCAATAAAGTTGCAAATATGATTTCAAGGCCAATTATAAGTGCTTCTACTTTACTTAAAAATGATTCTATTGTACATGAGAGTTACATAGAACAGTATGCATCTGATGTTGATATTCAGGATGTGTATGCCAGTTTGAGTGAAGGGAATCAAGTTGAGGAAAATGATTATCACATGCATAAAAATTTGTTGTTTCATTTAGGAAAGTTGTGTATACCACAAGGAGAGAGGCTTAGTGTCATGATAGAGGCTCGTTCGTACTTTATTGTTGGACACTTTGGGGTAAGAAAAATAGTGGCACATCTATAGAGGTATTTCTTTTGGCCTCGTGTCTTCCCAACTTAGTGTTTCTAAATTGATGTCATAAATTGTCAACCAGGGCTAGTAAACTGTTGAAGTGAAGTGCACTATATGTGCCTAGGTATCTGTTTCTCACTACGTCGTGTTTAGTGTTTTTCCAATGTTTTTGATTTTGTGTTTTTATTCTAAGAGGAAAAGAACTAAGTGTTGGTAAAGAGAAGTTGTTGGTCACACTAAAATAGAGCAAAACCTATTCTAAACTATGTATGGCACTTGAGAACAGAAAATGCAATACTTTAACAAGAAAAATATCTCATAGCATGAACTCAATAACTCATAACATGAACTCAGTCCAATTCAGTCATTAGAAATATGTTGGAATAATTCGAGAAAAGGATAAGTTTAATGTAATGAGGTTCTTCTAAGTAAACAAAAATCTACAATATCACAAAGAAAATCTCATCCATGGCTAGAAATTTGTTGGAACACATTTGGAAAAAGATAGTCTGTAACCTAGTGAAGAATTCTACTCTGAATTAACCTATGACACCGAAATTAATCCATTCCACAACTCAAAATATCACTGTTAAACCTCATTTAAGAATTAGAAATCTTTTGGAATAGCTTTGGAAAAGAGGCAGAAGTTGCAGAACAGTCAAGACTTCAAAATGACATTACCAATTCTTGTTCCTATGATGATGATGTATTAGTAGAAATTAAGAACAGGAGTGGTTTGTAAATAATGAAGGCCATCAAGTCTAACTTAAAAACTAGAATACAACTGACTAATAAAACTAAAAATACAATGGATAAAATTGAACTATAATTCCATTAACCTCCGGAGTTTTACAACTAAACTAAAATGCAACTAATCACTGAAATACTACAGCTCTGTCTCATTCGGTGTTAGTGGTATTTTGGAACAATTAATAGAACAAGACTGGTTGTAACATGTGATGTAAATGAGCATAAAAACATAAAGTTAAAAAAAACGCAACTAAGCTCTAAAACACCATAGCTAAGTCTCATTCAGTGTTAGTGATATTTTGGAATAATTCGTAAGAACAATACTAGCTGTAACAATTGATGTAATTGAGCACAAAAACGTAAAGTTCAGAAAAATGCAACTAATTCCTAAAATACCACAGTTATATCTCATTTAATGTTAGTGATATTTTGGAACAATTCGTAAGAATAAGACTAACTGTAGCATCCAATGCAAGTGAGTATAAAACACAAAGTTCAGAAAATTGCTTAAGCTAGGAATGCAACAAGGCTAAAGTTACTTATCTAAACAATGTGCACAGAGCTTCTCGGGTAGTAGGGGCCCTCTACCACTGGATTAGCATACAAATATCCTCAATATTTCCTCAGATCTTGCAATAAAGCGGTACTTCTTTCATTAAAGGAAAAGTATTTCAAAAACAGAGTATTACAGTCTTTTGAGATCTAGCAACAAAACATCAATCTAGCTAGCTGTCTCTCGGTCTTCCAAGTCATTCTTATAAAAGAAATACATAAATACCCTTGAGAAGAAACAGGAACAAGTGTCTTTTTCAATCAAAATCAAATTAGAACTCTTATGGAAGCCTCGTACTTTGTTGGAGACATCTGTAGAGTCCCTGTCCTGGTAGGAATATGCTTCTTGGCTTTGATCTCTTCCACGTGCATAACCACCTGTAGCTTCTTGCTCAGACTTCGTAGAGAGAAATAAATGATGTGGGAGTGTTGTGGAATTCAACCATATGCGTTTTTCCTTGAAGTGACACCTGTAACCTGTGATAACATGAAGATAGCTACGGAATAGGTGACTGGCTACAGAATGGCTGCATTCTGTAGCTGAGTCTAGTCAAAAATTACTACAACAACAAAACCATGAAAATATAGCAATTCAGTCATTGTATACATTCCTAAAGTGACTTTAATCAATCCTATTGACCATTTAAGCCTGTAATTGATAAGGGAAAAAGGAAATGAAGTGAAATTTGGTGAAGGGAAAGGACATCTTTGGGGCTCAACACCTCGCATGATAGATAGTGTGTCATGTTTTATAAGAGGTTGTTATATGTGTGCAACAAGAAAGCCTAGAAATAGGAATATTGGGTTGTACACACCACTACTGGTACCATCAAGGCCATGGGAGAGTGTCTCCATGGACTTTGTTGGAGGTCTACCTATGTCAAGAAAACAGCATGATTATCTTTATGTAGTTGTGGATAGATTCAGTAAAATGTGTATACTTATGCCATCTAAGAAAAACACTACTGCTAAACAAACTGTTGAACTTTATTTTCAACATGTGTGGGTTCATTATGGATTGCCAACTTCTATTTTTAGTGACAGGGATTCTAGGTTCGTTGGGAATTTTTGGTCCAATATTTGGAAGATGATGGACATAAAGTTGAAAAATAGTACTTCTTTTCATCCGCAAACTGATGGCCAAACCGAGGTGGTGAACATAACCGTTGTGCATCTATTGAGAGGATATTGTAGCAAACATCCCAAGTTGTGGGATGAACAACTACATTATATTCATCACGCTTACAACCGGGCAAAGCGCTCTTCTACAAATACTTCACCTTTTGAAGCCTGCTTTGGGTATTTTCCGAAATCTCCATTAGACTTCATCTTTGAGAAGGATTTTGCAATTTTTGGGCATCGTGCTATTGACAAGGCTCGAAATTTCATTGATAAAATTCATATTATTCATCAAAAATTTCAAGAACAGCTTGAGAAGAGTCAAATAAAATACAAGGAGAGGCATGAAAAACATAGAGTTGGTCACAAGTTTCCAGAAGGAGATGAAGTATGGTTGCACATAAGAAAAGAAAGGATGTAAGGAGAAGGTAAAAAGCTCAAGCCCATTCTTTATGGTCCATTCAAGATCATTAAACAAGTTGGTAATAATGCATTTCAACTTGACTTGCCTTCATATATGTAAATGTATTCCGTTGTCAATGTGGAAAATTTACGTTTTTATGAGCCTCCTTTGATTGATGATCAAGGGAGAGATATTCAGCTGCCATCTATAGAAGACTTCTCACCAGAATTTCTAGATGAGCTCAAGGAGGATACCATCTTTGACAGGAGGACATGCACTTCTAAGAGGGGAAGTGTCGATTATCTTCGAATTAGGCTCAAGGGTAGCAAACCAAGTAAGGCAAGCTGGATGGAAGTTGAAAAGGTGACACTACTACATTTGGCGGAAATTCCGACACTTGGTTCCGACGCTTTTGACCAAATGTTGGAAATTTCCCCAATTTTTTTCCATCCTGCCCGAAACCATCGCTATACCGACATTTATAGAATGTGTCACAATACCGACACTTAGAAAAGTGTCACAATTGCGACGTTTGGAGGAAGACGTCGCAATTATGACACTATGGCCCAAAGCGTCGTTATTGAGACGACTCCAATCGTCGCAAGTGTGACACAATGTCTAGGTGTCGCCATTGCGACGTTTGGAGGTACCCGTCGCAATAGCGACGCTTTTTCCACTGTCGGTATAACGACACTTATATGCGCGCCACATAAAAATACAAAACTTATATGTGCGCTACATAAAAATTCGAAACTTATATGTGCGCTACATAAAAATGATTTTATTGTTTCGTATCCGTCGCAATAGCTACATTAACGTCTGATATGACGCGCGCATTCACCCTCCGCTCTTGCAGAACGGCATTCGCCCTCAGCTCTTGCAGAACAGCATTTTCCCTCAGCATTCACGCTCAGCTCTTGCAAAACTACATTTGCCCTTAGCATTCGCCCTCAGCGTTCGCCCTCATCTCTTGCATAACAGCATTCGCCCTCAGCTCTTGCAAAATGGTAAGTTCTTACTGCAGGCCCTTCCTCCTATAGTAGGGTTGACTCTATTTGGTTTTTTTTGGTCAATTCCATTGGATTGTGTTAGGCTGTAGGGTTCTCTCTAGATGTCAAGAATCAAGATTCAATACCCTCTATTATCTTCATCACCCAATACAAGATTTAAATTTTTCCCAAAAAAACGCTTATTAATTTGGCAGCCATTATTTCTCCCTGCTTTAAAAACCCTACATTTAAATGAAAACAAGCATTGCATTTCAACTACAAAAATCTATTAGTGTTCAAATGTACATGTGTGCTACATTAACGTCGGATATCCTTGCTGGCACGTGCTTCCTCGCTCCATATGACGTTCGCCCTCGACATTCACCCTCATCTTGGAAAAGCAGCCATTAACCACAGGCTCTTGCAAAACGACATTCACCCTCAGATTCACCACAGGCTCTTGCGAACGACGATTCGCCCTCAGCTCTTTCAGAACAACATTCGCCCTGCATTCGCCCTCAGCTCTTGCAGAACAACATTTGCCCTCAGCATTCGCCCTCAGCGTTCGCCCTCAGCTCTTGCAGAACAGCATTCGCCCTCAGCTCTTGCAAAATGGTAAGTTCTTACTGCAGGCCCTTCCTCCTATAGTAGGGTTGACTCTATTTGGGTTTTTTGGTCAATTCCATTGGATTGTGTTAGGCTGTATGGTTCTCTCTAGATGTCAAGAATCAAGATTCAATACCCTCTATTATCTTCATCACCCAATACAAGATTTAATTTTTCCCAAAGAAACGCTTATTAATTTGGCAGCCATTATTTCTCCCTGCTTTAAAAACCCTACATTTAAATGAAAACAAGCATTGCATTTCAACTACAAAAATCTATTAGTGTTCAAATGTACATGTGTGCATCACTTTTGTAGGGTATTCCTTTTCCACTTTCACATTATCCAAGAATGTGTGCAATATAGTTCATATTTTTTGTGATTTAGATTATCTTGAAAAAGGAAAGGTAAATTATTTCCCATGGAAAAAGAAGGTTTTCCCTTTTTATAGGTTGTTTGGACTTAGGAAAAATTTATGGTATGCCTTTCATATTATGTAGTTTAAATTTGAATTAACAGATTATTCTACATGAAAATATAATTACCTATGTGATGTCCTTCATCACTAATTAAAATTATAGGCTTTCAATTTCCTAGACTCTAACTCATTTGATGCTAAATTCTAGGTTCTCATTGGTGGATCACTCTTCCATTGATTTCCTTTCCCTCTGGATCTTGTCATACTTTAAAAGTCATCAATGATACATATATTATTTCAGGTATCCCAAAAGGCTTTATAGTAGAACATATTTTGAAGTTTTTTTGACACTTGAGGATTCTTTTTAGAACTGCAACGCGGTCTATGCTATTGAGTTATATACCAAGCAACTTGTCCTTAATAACCACACTATGAGGTAGGTTCAACCAGTTTGAACTTGTTGGGACATAGCATATGAATTTGTGTGATGAGTCCATATCACAGGTCTATTATGGTGACAAAATTGAAGACACGTAATGATAGTTATTATGTTAACATTACTAGAAACATTTTCGAAATTATCCATGCTATCAAGATGTCAAAATTCCAGGCATTAGGTGTCAATACTCGTAGCTAATAGATAATAATAATAATATAAAAAAATCACAACTTTATTCTTGAAATATGAGTGTTACACATTGGTAACCTAGTTCATGAGTTACTATCACCCAAAGATTGCAAAACAAACTTAAAATATAAATTAAACCAACATGAGAATCCAACTAAGGGTTTCTCGACAAAATCATGCCATAACCTGGCATTTTGAAACCCAATTTTGAATCCATCATAAGTAATACAATGCAAACTCAGATGGATTTTCAATGCATGTTTGCATGCTACACTTATTCTCTGTCTAGATATCATTTTTTAAATGGAACCATTAGTCAAGCCCACAGTCCTTTTTATGTGAAACAATTCAGCTCCATTTGAGCTCTTTTTTGCTCCACCACCTCCATAAACCAGTGTTACACAGGGTCTCGCCCCCCCACCTAGGGGTCTAGATTTCTCGCCCCCTCGCGCTCCGGGGTCTTGGGGACTTCTAGGGGACGTTTCCCTCACGCCCCCGCACACCCCCTTTCACGCCCCCTCACACCCCCCTTCACGCCCCCTCACGTCCCCTCACCGCCCCTTTTATTTTATGGTTTCGTGTTAAAAGTTGATGTGCCACTTAGCATATTTGAGAATCCAAGTGATTCTGATTCAGATGGTGACATGGTTGATCCTGATATATTCGTGCAGAAGTTGGATGTAGAGACTAGTGGGGCATTCACTTGAGAATTTATGCTCATTTATCATTATAATGATATCATTTGATATTCATATGTTATGTTTTATGTTTTATGTTTCAGACATAACTTATTTGCGTTTAAGTTTTATGTTTCAGACTTGAGTTGTAAACTTCAGTTTAAACTCTATTTTGAATCTTGATATAATATGTCATATGATATCTTAAACTTTATTTTCATTGTACATTGTTAGTAGTTACACTAATGATTATATAGTTACAAACTTACAAACTTACATGCATGATTGTATGATGTATGTTTTAACTTTTAACTTTTAAATTTGTTTCAATTATATGATTCATGATTCATCGATTTGTAATTTTATCATTTATGATTTATCTTTCATGATGCAAGTGTATGATGACTGTATATACATTCCTTGCAAAAATATAGTTACATTATAAATATTAAATTTTATAATTTTTATGACCCCGACGTCCCCCCACGTTTCCTAAAAATTGGTAGGGAGCTTTTGCATAGGCCGCTCCCGCGCTCCCTCGTCCCCTTTCTCCCACCTCCAGGGGACTTGGTGGAACATTGCCATAAACATATGCAAACATATATCATGATCTTGGAATTCCATTACATATGTATGTGCCAATGTTCCATAATCTTGCCCCATCATCAATGTAAGAAATTTCCATTGAATATCAAATTGTGGAGGGGGGGAACTTTTTGCTGCAACATTTGGCTCAAAATCAGGGACCATCTTCGTATGAGGTGAATGAGAACTATAGATATTTGAAGAAGTAGATTAGTGCCTTTTCCTCTGGCCATGGAGTCATATACAGTCATCCATCACAAAAAAAATTCTTTGTTCATTCTCACCTTGAAAGTTGCAAAAATTCATGCCCTAATTGAAACGACACTAAATTTGAAAGATATAATAAAAATGAAAGCTAGAAGTGCCCTATTAATACAAAGGGAAAACCTTCCTACCTACCCTAACTGAGATAAATTTTTATTGAATAGGAAACATGATATTGCCAATGGAGTTGATCCAACAACTTGTTAAATGTATGAGACTAAATCATGCATTTGATTTCCAGGGAAACATGCGCATGAAGAGAAAAAGTGCAGAATTAATGGAAAATCCATACATGCCACTTATAAAAACTACACCGAAAGGTCAAAAAATACTTAAGGCCTTAACTTAATTTGAATCCAAAAATGACAAAACAGGATTAGTGAAAACACGAGTGGTGTGGGTGAACAACATAAATAAAAAGTGAAGATACCTTTCCCCAAGATGCCTTTGTCACCGTTGTATGAAAACATGTTTTCCTTTCCCTTTATACATGCAAGTGAATGCATTATAGGTATGGCGTTTTCCCATAATAGGAGAAGCCTACTTAAATATATCATTCATGGATTGAATGTTTGGGTGCCTTAATGTGAAATGACATGTTTCCAGGACTGAATTCAATGCAAGGCATATTTGAAACTCTAACTCTATCTTCCGGTGTCTTATTAGAAATTATTTCAGTTTTCATTTTGTGTTTTCAAATTAGATATTGTTTTCAAATTTTTACATTTATAATTTTATTGCAATGTGGCAGACTGATCAGAGCAGTGCAGGAACAACCCCGAGATGGGATGATCGCGAAAAGAGGCCAGCAGAAGAACATGTAAAGTGACAGCATTGCTTTATCTTCAGGTATTTTAGTTATTTACATAATTGAAATAATACTAATTTTTTTCAAATATGCAGACACCTAGCCATGGTATGCCTGATGATTCCCTCTTTGAGGAAGATCTTTCTTCATCCCTATCTCCAGTGTTCTTGTTGCAAAAAAAGGCACGAGATGTAAGGTCGAAATTTAATACTTTGATAGACGCGCCTCAAACACCTGAAACAGAAGAGAGGATACAACATCTTATAAGGCAGCTAGAAAGATATCAGGTAATAATAAAAAGTCAAAAGGATATTTTTTTTGTTCTGCATGAGATGAATTGTGATAGTTTGATTTTTAATTTTTACATTGACTAAACTAACAAAAAGTTATTTTGTATGTAGCGTTTTCTGGCATTTGCTGAACCCGGTGTTGGTGGTAGTGGGACACAAGGGCAAGAGATTTCCCAACAACCCTCTCGTACACCTTCTAATCCTTTAGGTGCCAGCCAAGAAACACACCCTGCCCAAGCAGACACCCAGCGAACTGCTGAACGTGTTGGCAATGATGAGGCTGATATGGCCAACTACATTATTGTGTTTCCTGGAGCTACACGTGTCAGCTCCACAGGGTCCATTAATGGCACGTTGTTGGTGAACAATGAGGGTGTCCCTATAAAGCATGTACAACTCCCATGTAAATTTTAATATTATTTCATGTACTTTATCTAAAACATATTTATCATGATTTTTATTTTTAAATTAATGATAATATCTTCTTCTTCTTTTTGGTTTTATTCTGTGTAGGAAACAATGAGTTCTACAGGATTCTGGAGAGCCATGCGTTGGTAATTTTTGGCCCAACCATACGTACAGGGTGGAATTCCCAGAATTCCAACCTGAAAAAAGAACTTTTAGATTATCTAGAAGCCCTTTTGGGGTCGGCACATTTGACAGAAAAGCGGTGGCTCAGGTAGCCGGCAAATATTTGAAATATACCAGGGACACCTATAGGACGCAATTGCAATTTAACCCTAGATATGAGCGTCCTCTCGCAGTTTCCGAGAGTGAGTGGAGAGCACTCATCCATGACGAAAAAGAGAAAAGGGCAAAGAAAGAAGGAAAAATGCCAACTGGACCCGCAAGGTAAATTACAACTTTAATTCAATAGCTTTAATTTTATTTATGTCTAAAATAAAAGTGTGCTACGTCATATCTGACTTCAATCTTTTGATGCTAGGTTGCCTGACACCTCAAAGGCAACCAAAGCTAGGATTGAGAAAAAGGGGCATCACAAGCTCGGCCAAGGTGGCTACTTGAAATTAGCTGCAAGAATTGTAATTAAGTAGCTAAACATCTTATAAGTAATTGTATCGCCTTCCAACGTTTTTGTAATCCTATCAGATATGATTAAAAATACACAATCATATGTAATGTAGGGTGATGACTTCGGAACAGAAACTACAGAGGAAGATAAAAATATCGCTTTTCGTTTTGGCTATCAAGTTGTAGTTGAACGTCGCAGAAGCTTGGGGCAGGTCCCAAGATCCAGAATGCCTGATAAGGTAAAACATTAACCTTTCAATATTTTTGTTTTCATCCATAAATTTAATGTCTAACAACTTTGTTTAAATCAGGGGAGCAGCACTACCGACGAGGCAAATAACCCAGTTTTAGAGCCAGATGTAGATGATCCTCTCGTGCAACTTGATCATTGTAGTGGGGACCAGGCCGACAATGCTGCTATTAGTGAGGGCCGTGACGGTAATTAATTTCCACTTATAATTTTTTCTAATTATACCTTGATGGTTTTCCTTATAACGTTTTTTGTTTAAATGACAGAGAATGTTTCCCTTGAGGATATTACCACCAGAGAGGAAGATAGGGCAACAGTCTCAACGGCAACAACTGGTGCACCAGGTAAATAATCTCATTGCAATTTTTTTTATTAATATTACCGAACTAGTTCAATGATATTTAAAAACTGACAATTAAAATTTAATATTATCTATTTTTGTAGGCGATGCCCCGTCACTGGATGAGACCAGACATCGTGACAACGCAATTAGGTCAACGACGACAACTGGTGCATCAGGTAAATAATCTCATTGCAATTTTTTTTATTAATATTACCGAACTATTTCAATGATATTTAAAAACTTACAATTAAAATTTAATATTATCTATTTTTGTAGGCGATGCCCCGTCACTGGATGAGACCAGACATCGTGACAACGCAACTAGGTCAGCGACGACAACTGGTGCACGAGGTAAATAATCTCATTGCAATTTGTTTTATTAATATTACCGAACTAGTTCAATGATATTTAAAAACTGACAATTAAAATTTAATATTATCTGTTTTTGTAGGCGATGCCCCGTCACTGGATGAGACCAAACATCATGACAACGCAACTAGGTCAGCGGCAACAACTGGTGCACCAGGTAAATAATCTCATTGCAATTTTTTTTATTAATATTACCGAACTAGTTCAATGATATTTAAAAAATGACAATTAAAATTTAATATTATCTTTTTTTGTAGGCGATGCCCCGTCACTGGATGAGCCCAGACATCGTGAATATGCAACTAGGTCAGAAATGCGGGTCGAAAGGCACGAAACAGGAGCAGAGCACGATGATATTGATGATGTAATTAGGAGCTTTAAAAATAGGAAGAAGAAAAAGAAAATATGACAATGTAAAATATTGTATTATTATAAGACAAACGTTACCATACTTGGAACATTTTTTTGCGTTATATAAAAAACTCATTTATCATACTATTTTTATGTCAAGCATTAATTGCAATGTTTCCTTACGTACTTTTTGTTGAATTGTTTTTTTACTAGTTATTGAATATTTTTTTTTATGCTCATGAAAGTAAAAATTGAAATATAGATTGGGTATTGGGGAATTGAGAGTGATGTGAGGGGGGGGAGGGGGCCATAAGAGCTTCCACCTTCACGTGGTTGGCCCTGTTTAGTAGAGAATAATTTATTGGAGCGATTTAATCTTGGAGCAAACCTCCCTTGATCCAGCGTAGCAACAAAAAAGTCACTGTTGACTTAGTTGCTACTCTTTGAGATCGTGGGAGGCTTGTTTTAAGTTCATGCGACTCCAATAAATTGTTCTTGAAACGAAGAGGAGCTTATTCAGGTATGTTTTGACATTTTCAACATATGTTCTAACATTATCATAAGAATGCATCTTAGAGTAAAAAATACTACATCAATTACTTGTATTTATTGTATAGATAATGATGGATTTTGATTGACTTGGCAGTGCAAGTACAAATCCTCTTACATCATGAGCAATACAACTTGTTAACCAGGGTCATGTCCAGGATATTTTTGCTTGTGCACTTGACCAGGTTCGTAATGTGACATTTTGTAAGTTCCTTTACAGTTCATAATTCAATATTAAGCTTGTTCATGATTATTATCTAGGTTTTTTGTATGTGTTTTTTCATCTATTTGATTGTAAGCAAATCTGCATGTTTCCTGTTGTTCACTATGATTTCTCCCATTACCACTCCCAGGATGAATCCGAATTTATTGTTACATAGGTTACTTTGTTGTTACTATGATTTCTCCATTTACGATTTCATAGGTTACATCATGTAAAGTTGTCAATCTCAGGTTGGTGATGAGCTTTAGTTCTCCAGATTTGGGGCTTTTCTGATATTTTCTCCCTCGTGTCATTCTTGCATCACCTCGTTGTTTGAGCATGCCAATTTTCTACCACTTGTACCAATTGGCACATGTCAATCTCTGAGTGGTGCCACATTTCACCTATTTTCAATGAGAGTTTAGGGTTTCTCTAACATAGCTTCAGAAATCCGATTCAGTGCCTACTTGAATATTGTCACATAATACTCATGGTTTGGATTGATGAGCATGTTCTTAATGGTTTGTTGATTCATAAGAACCACCCATATAGTCATCTTGAGATATTTCAGAAGGTTTCTCGGGTTTCCTTTTTCACCGTTTCTAGTGGGTGGGATGGTGTGGGGTGATCCATCAATATTGGTGCTCTTGTAGTAGGGAATTTGTTTTTGGGGATATAAAGGAGCATTTGATGTAGATATCCCATTGGATGCATTCATAGATGGGCACGAGAGGTCAAAAATTTAAATTAAAAATATGCAACCTCTAGCATGGCAACCTGAAGGCCGCGAGAGACACTGGTTAAAGATTGTTTTGTGCTGGCCTTAATATAGTCGTGATTTCTTTCTATTATCTTAATGCAAATATATAGTCCCGTCTCATTAAAATGAGGATTGTGGTTGTATTTCTCTTTGGTTGTTTCTCTCTTAATGCTCCAGAAGTTGCCAAAAGTTGCGATAGTTGTTTAGTTTGCCTGTTACAACTTAAAAGTGGTTTTTAGTAATGGGAGTCATGTTTTTTAAGGTTCATACTAATATGAAGATCTTGTAATTCTATATTCAGGATAAGAGAAGATGGCCTCTGCTTTGGGCAGTATGAAAAAAATTGCCACATCTACCTCATTGGGTAACAATGGAAAGGGGAAGAATTTGGGTGCGATGTTTGATAATTATGGCAGACAATTGTCTTCTCTTTCAGTTTTTTCACCCATTTCCTTTAATCGCTCAAGTAGAAGAGGGACTCTGAGATTACGCGACAGAGAGAAGGTAGTTAATAAAAGAGCTATGGAAAAGGAGTTGTGCATCACTTGAGGATGGCTCAGTGAAAAAAAAGTTGCAGGTCGGAGAAAAAATTATGTTTAAAGGAAGGTCACCTGCACGTGAAACTTCACTGCGGTGGATCTTTCCTTGTCCACTTATATTTGATTTTAATTTGTTATTTTAATTTTTCATGGAGGGTTGTTTTGTATATAGTGCGCGATTCAATTGCACACTACTGAAAGCATTGTTTACTGAAAGCATTGTCAATTTGTCTTGCAGGCGGTGTGAACAAACTTGCTGATCTTGTTGGAGTGACCCTTGGGGCGAAGGGAAAAATGTTGTCTTGGAGAGCAAGCATGGTTCTCCGAAAATAGTTAATGATGGTGTGACAGTAGCTAAGGAGGTAATTTGTAGATGTGTGCTCTGGTTTTCTTTTTAACGTTGTATTAGTTCCCCCTCTTAAATGCCTTAGATTTGGCAGGCATAATTTAAAAACTCAAAGGTGAAAGGAAACATATTTGTTACCCAGTGGTCTACTTGGCCTATGGACTATCCACATTAAAGTAATGCATAAAGCTTTTCACAACAATAAAAGGAAAGGGTTATGGTTGAGTCAAATTTTATTGTTATTAACAGTGTAATGAAATGTATCTCAATGCTATGGTTTTGGCCTTTTTATTGGTTGAATTAGAGGACCCAGTTGAAAATATTGGGGCCAAGTTGGTAAGGCAAGCTGCGGAAAAGACAAATGATTTAGCTGGGGATGGAACCACAACATCTGTTGTTCTTGCACATGTTGGAATATTGAAAAATTCCAGAACGATGAATGGAGAATAAATCTCCCTTCCTCTAACACAGAGAAAATAAAAATTTCTTTGACAGGAGATAGAGTTTCAATACTTTGAAAACAAACTTCTATTCCCTTCAATAACTCAAAAAAAAAACTATTACACTTCTTCCTCACTGAGAGGGATTACAAAATTATAACTGCTACAAAATGCAGTGCATAAAACCAACTCACTGTCTGTTCAAAACAAACATACTCTGTCTCTAAAACACTCTGTTGTGTTTTTCACTTTCGCACTGTTGTGCATACACACTTAAAAATTTACACTCAGTCTTTCACTTTTTACACACTGTTGTGTAATAAAAAATTTACGTATTGTCTATAAAAAAAACTACCAAGCTTTTTCGACCTTTTTATTTTTATATGTCGTAACATATAAAACATATTATAATAAACCCTCTTTTTAAAAAATTAAAATTAAAACTAAATTCTATGGCCCACCTTTCATTTCGCATATGATATATATATAACATATGTTTAAAACATATGTATATATTAAACTGTTGACACCTAATCCTATGGATGGGTGTGCATTTGTATTTTTGTATATTATTTAATATTAGGAAATCAGGAAGGCCAAGAGTCATTGGGAGTTGAATCCCAATAGCCTCACCTCCCATCTATAAAAGCATGTACATTCTTCTGCTAATACACATTCTGAATTGAGGAGTTACCCCCTGGTTTGACATGGTATCAGAGCCAGCTCCACTATTGGCATTTCTGCCTGTGGTGTAACTCCCTATCCTTTGCTCAGTCAATTTTATTAATAGTTTTCTGCTGCTCTTAATTGCTAGACTGTTATTCTGCATTTTTTTTTCTCTATTTAACCCTGACATGTGCAGCTCCAGCTCCTGCAGCTCCTGAAGACTGCAGGCTCCTCTATCCTTCTGCAAATTGCAGGCTCTGTCATTTTGCAAGATTCCATTTCAAAAAAAAATTGTAACGGCCTTTTGGGCCTCCTCCATTTTCTCCTACCCAACGCCTTCCCTTCCCCTGCCTGCATTCCCATTCTCCATTCCCCATTCCTCCATACACCAGCGCTGTCATACCATTATCGACCTGTTATATTTCTGCGCTATCCACACATTGGTTGGTCAATTTTCCACGCAGGTTGTTATATCTCTGCGCTATGTCTATGTTATAAAACGCCTCTGCAATTTATTTCTGCGTTATACCACAACGCCCTCCATTCCAATACACATCGCCCTCATTTCAACGCACCCATCTCTCCTTGCCTCGCCCTCTGTGCACCTGCCACATTTACATACAGCGCTATCAAAATTGTCAAAGCTGTCAAAGATTATATGCAGCGCTGTCAAAGCCATCCATACAGTGTTATATCACTCCATTTTATATTACAAAGCTCCGTCCAGCATTTTATCCGTCAACGCCCGCTCCAGCATTTTATCCGCCTGTCATACACACCGGCATATACCGCCCTCCGTGGCCTGTCGGCCCTCCTCCATGCTGCATATTAAAACTCTGTCGATATATATATAAAACATTGTTCATATATTACAACGTAGTCTCACACAGCGCTGCCTCCACGTTGATTTCTCACCCTCCACAGTCGATTGCATACCACCACCGTCGACCATACCACGCATTGTATTTAAACGCTGTCATTATATTTAAACGTTGTGTTTTATTGTGATTACATGGTATCAGGTTTTTATTATCATGGTATGCGTTGTCATGGTATGCGCCCCTCCCATCATATAATACAGCCCCTCCCATCATTTAATATATGGTATGCGCCCCTCCCATCATTTAATATATGGTATGCGCCCCTCCCATCATTTAATACAGCCCCTCCTCTAATACCCATACGCCCTCCCACTGTCATATTTAATATCACTTCCATTTCATAATACCATCCCATTCACAACATTCCATATCGACCTCCCTACCATTTCACAAAAAAAAAATTCCCCAAACAAAAAAAAAAATACATTTTTTTTGTGCAGAATTTAGTTTTTTAGCAAAGAGCTTGTGTTTTTAGAATCAACTTTTTTAGCAAAGTGTTTCTGTCCTTTTAAAATTCAGCATATTTGCAGCAAAGAGTTTTTTCAGTACATTTTCCAGCAAAGATTTTTTTGTTTTCTCTCCTTCAAGAGAAATTTTCCAGCAGAGTTTTTTTTTCTCTCCTCCTTCAAAAGAAGATGGCAGTCCCTTCATCTTCTAAAGAGGCTGCCTACTTGGCACAGAGAGAAAAGAGACATGCTTCAGGTCCATCCAAAGGAAGAGAAGGCAGAAGACGAAGAAGAAACTTCAGAGAAAAGGGGGGAAGACAATCTAAAGCTCAGCAGCAAACAAAAAGACAGAGGTAAAACTAATGACAAAGACAAAGGTAAAGCACCTGAATCAGCTCATTCTGTTCTAGCGCATTGTAACAATGGAGTAACTGAAAACCTATTTGATGTTTCGTTTACTTCATGGAGAGATGATTGGTTGCTAGATTCAGGGGCAACATGTCACATGACATTTAGAAAAGATTTTTTTGAAGAATTCACTGATAAAGTTGATGGAGCAGTATATTTCGCAGATAAATCCAAACTCAAGCCATCAGGGCTTGGCACAGTCAGGCTTAAACTGCCTGGTCTTCCTGATCATATTCTACATGAGGTTCTATACCTCCCAGAGTTGAAGAGAAACTTGCTGTCCCTGATCGAAATCCAGCAGCAAGGACACTCAGTTCACTTGTTTGATGGCAAGGCAGAGGTCAGATCAGCATCAGATCACTCACTTGTCATGGAGGGAATAGAAGAAGGGAGACTCTTGAAGCTGAAAGGTTCATTTGCTCATGCTCAAAACTTTGCATTCAGTTCACATCATGATGAAGGTACATTACCATCAAGTATTTTATGGCATGCTAGATTTGGACACTTAAACTATGACAACCTTCGTTTGTTGAAGAAAAATGGTGTTAATGGACTGCCTACAATTCCTAGAAAACCTAAGGAATGTGATGCTTGTATTCTAGGAAAGCATAGCAAACAACCATTTCATGATTCACACTCCAGAGCACATAGAAAACTTGAGCTTGTTCATTCAGATTTATGTGGCCCTATGCCTATTGCTTCTGAAAATGGAAACAAATACATGATGACATTTATTGATGACTACACCAGAATGTGTTGGATCTACTTACTGAAGAATAAGTCTGATGCTTTTCAAACTTTTAAGAACTTTCATGCATGGATTGAAAATGATGCACAAACACATATTGGCTCTCTACGTACTGATAATGGAAAAGAATACACCTCAAACGAATTTGAAAAATATCTTCGTCAACATGGAATCAAACATCAAACCACTGTGCAATATAATCCACAACAGAACGGTGTAGCTGAAAGAATGAACAGAACCATTTTAAATATGGTCCGCTCCATGTTATTTTTCAAGAATGTAAAATTGATGTTTTGGGCTGATGCAGTTCTATGTGCTGTTTACATAAAGAATAAGTGTCCTTCAAGTTCAATTAGAAACAAAACTCCTTTTGAAATGTGGCATGGCCACATTCCTTCGGTAAAGCATTTTAGGGTCTTTGGGTCCACCTGTTATGCCTTGATACCCAAGGGTCAAAGGAACGAACTTGGTGCTAGAAGCAGAAAATGTATCTTCTTGGGGTACTCCAATACCTCCAAAGGATATCGTCTCTATGATGAAGAAAATAAGAAGTTTGTGATAGCAAGAGATGTCATATTTCTTGAATCTTCCAAGAGTGGCAAGGTTGTTGAGCGGCAACTTGATCGCCTGGATAGATTCACACATGCAAAGTCTTTCCAAGAATTTGATAATGTGATTCCACACCTTGAAGGGGGGATTCCGATATTGAATCAAACTGTGGAATCATATCCTGAAGCACTCTCTCCCGCACATGAAGAAACAACCACGGATGACACATTGGATGATGTGATTGACAGAATTGGGAGATTGAATCTTGAATCAATCCCAACTCAGTCAAGTGACCAGCCTGGGCCATCTCAGAAAGGTCCTCCCAAATGGCTGACAAAGACACTGGAGAATGTTCATCCTAATGAGGTTGGAAAAACAGGAACAAGAAGTTCCACTTAAGAAATCGAAGGTGATGTAGATAATTCTGATTCTCCTGTTGATATGGATATTGCTTATAACTGTGAATTGAGTTTGTCTACAGATCATGAACCAACTTCCTTCAAAGAAGCCACTTCTCATGATGAATGGAAAGAAGCGATGCAGAAGGAGTATGATGCCTTGATAAATAATGGCACTTGGAAGCTGGTTGATCCGCCTTTGGGAACGAAACCAATTGGTTGTAAGTGGGTCTACAAGAACAAGTACAAAGCAGACGACTCACTTGACAAGCACAAGGCCAGGCTTGTGGCAAAAGGATTCGCACAGAAAGAAGGAGTCGATTATGAAGAAACTTTTGCTCCCACAGCAAAATGGACCACCATCCGGACTCTCTTTGCCTTAGTAGCTCAGAGTGGATGGAAAGTCCATCAGATGGATGTAAAAACAGCCTTCTTGAATGGAGATCTAAAGGAGAAAGTTTATATGTCCCAGCCAGAAGGATTTGTGGTAAAGGGTCAAGAACACAAAGTTTGCAAGCTTATAAAATCCTTGTATGGCCTCAAACAAGCACCACGAGCCTGGTATGAGAAATTGACCGAGCATCTTCTGAAACTTGACTTCAAACATTTTGATCTTGATGATGCAACTTTGTTTGTTAAGAAAGTTGGAAAAACGGTTGTATATCTTGTGGTATATGTAGATGATCTTTTGATAACAGGAAACAATGAGAGCTATATTGCATCCATGAAGAAAGAGTTGAAGAAAGGTTTTAAAATCACTGATTTGGGTCATGTTCATTACTATTTGGGTATTGAAGTAATTCAACATCCTAAATTCATATTTATTTCTCAAAAGAAGTACATTGGAGATCTCTTGAACAAATTTGGCATGGATGACTGTAATCCCTTGACCACTCCAATGGAACAAAACTTGAAGCTCACATCTATTGAAGGGAAGGAATTTGAGGATGCAACTAAGTATAGACAACTTGTAGGAAGTCTTATCTACCTGACCACCACTAGACCTGACATTTCATTTGCTGTTGGAATCCTCTCAAGGTTCATGCAAAAACCTTGTGAAGGACATTGGTCTGCTGCAAAAAGAGTGTTAAGGTACTTGAAGGGGACTCAAGACTTTGGACTTAAATATACACAGGTAGGCGACTTCAGCTTGATCGGATACTCTGATTCAGACTTTGATGGCGACAAAGAAACAGGGGTGTCTACTACAGGTTACACCATGAGTCTTGGATTAGGAGCTGTCTCATGGAGATCACGCAAACAGTCAGTTCCAGCAGATTCCACGACCGAGGCAAAATATGTGGCAGCAGCTGAAGCAACAAAGGAAATTGTGTGGCTCCGGAAAATCCTGGAAGATTTGCGGATGAAACAAATGTATTCCACACCACTCATGATCGACAACACTTCTGCAATAAAGTTGGCCAAGAACCCAAAGTTCCATGATCAAACAAAGCACATCAATACAAAATACCATCTAATTCGACATCATGTTCAGGCCAAAACCATCCATCTACATCATTGTTCCACAAATGAGCAAACTGCTGACATCTTCACCAAAGCACTTGGAAGAGAAAAGTTTGAAAAGTTCAGATCGATGCTTGGACTCACCAACATCCCTTCGGATTAAAGAGGGGAATGTTGACACCTAATCCTATGGATGGGTGTGCATTTGTATTTTTGTATATTATTTAATATTAGGAAATAAGGAAGGCCAAGAGTCATTGGGAGATGAATCCAAATAGCCTCACCTCCCATCTATAAAAGCATGTACATTCTTCAGCTAATACACATTCCGAATTGAGGAGTTACCTCCTTGTTTGACATAAACTATCAAAACATTAAAGAACCCTTTCCGTCGGACTTCAAAAGTCTGAATAGATTGAATTTCAAACCAAATTCGCGTTCCAAAATGGGATGTTGATGTCCGCCTAATTTTAACTCGAATTCTCAATCCAATGTGCCTTATAAAAAATTTGGGTCCAGTTTTCAGGTTTTCAGATTCCCTTCAATTTCATGCGATCCAATATTAATGCTCCACGTGTCCTCCTTTTGAATTTACAAAATTTTCGGGTAAATTTCTGTTTGTTTAATTTCTGGTTGGTGAATTGCGTTAATGTTGGTTGTTGTGTTTAAATACAATCCTGTACAGAAATATGGCTGCGGCCGTCTACAAAAAAAAATTGCAGGAATTTTAAATGCTGAATTAAATTTCTGGATGGCGTGCAAGCAACCTCCAAAAAAAATGTTGCTGCTGCATCCGTCCTTCTGCTGCAGCAGTTGAAGTTAAAATTCAACAGCACAGGGTTTAATAAGTGAGGGTGTAAAGGTAAATTTTTGTCGATAGTATTGGATTAAGATCATCTATTCATTTTTGTAGGGTCTTATGGTGTTTGGTTTTTTAGTGTTGGGTTGGGCTTATTGAGTCTAAGATAGTTTTTGAGTGAAAAAATTGCTATCAGGTATTAAAAAATTTTGGTTCTTTTGTTAAAATTTATGAGCTTGTTAGGAAATACAAAACTGACAATGGTTGTATCTTAAATTTGTGGAAAATAATTTGAAATGAAACCTTTTTGTTTAGGTTGTTGCAGCAGGTGCAAACCCTGTTCAAATTACTAGGGGCATTAACAAGACAATAAAGGCCCTTGTTTCGGAACTCAAAATTTTGTCAAAGGAGGTAAACGCTTGCCTTTTGAGTAGGCTGGTTTTCCTTTTTGCTGATGGTTTGGTGTATCTAATTGAATTAGTTGCCTAAGGTATTTTGGTTGCAAACTCCTTTTCATTTTTCATACAGTATTGGCCTTGTGGAATACATTTGATTGTGTGGTCTTGTTAGATCTACAACATTTGTAGTTTTTTAGTCTTATGGCCGAGGTGCACTTTTATTATGGAAATAGTTGATGCAATATTGTCATTTAATCCTTACTGCAGGGTAGCATGTTGAGAAGTTTCTTGTGAAACATTTGGTATTCAAAATGACACTTGATCCTATACAACATCATGCACTTGACTTCAAAATTCATATTCAAAGTGTACCAGACAATTCTTGCAAAATTTCAAATATTTATGTTGTTTTAAACCATTATCTTTTTCATGTATTGGATGCTGAAAATGTGAAAAAGACTTTGGTATGAAACCAACTAGTGAATAATTTCTAGCACAACAACCACTTCCAAGACATGATTTAGAAGTAGAACAAATGTGCTTATGAAGCATAGAAAGATATCCTTGATGCATTGTCAATGTTTGGCTAGGGTTATTTTTGGAGAAAATAACTCCTTATTCCTAGAATAGTGATCTTCAATACAAGTAAATGCCAGAGAAGAGAGATCATCGTGTGACGCAACAAAGCTGAAATTGGACCCCTAAGGAGAGCTGGTGTGTCTACAATCGCTCTGTCAGCATTTTCCCTTGGTTTACCCCATTCTTTTCCTCCAGCCTGAGTCTTAATTGACTTCTTCTTTCTTTGGGTTTATTTATCAAATTCATAGAATTTGATAAATAAATACTATCCACAATGGTTGGACTTTAATTTATATTCACAACTTTATATTATCTCCAAGCCTTATAACCAATGTTTAACTTTCAACACTTTGTATTTATACTCCACGTTTCTTTTTAAATAAATAACTTGTAATGAACTTTCGGCTCTATATTTCACCACCCAACCTTACAACAATCACGCTCCAGACTTATGCTAATTATCCGCCAATCGTTTAATTAAACAATTTCATTATACTCCAGCCCCACCTATATATATCAATAACCAATCAAACACTCGTATCGTACCTGGCTATCCTCCGCACACCTTAGTTAACCTCCGGGCAAGTTCAACGTGCGACCACCGTCCGATGGCCCTTCTCCAAATCAACAACTCTTGGCAATTTCGCTCGGCTTCCAACGTCGGGCTTTAACGTGCGATGGCGCGGGTTAAACGGTGGTTTTCCGGGGGTCACTTCGCCATGTGTCGCATTCCCTATGGAATCGCTCGCGAATAGGAAATACCGCCTACTCCGCAAAAGCGGTGCGATATGGGCAACTCGCTTTTGTGATTCCGCTCGTGGTTTTGGTACAGGGCTTGACCACGGGTGCAAGTCTGGTTCCGCTATCCTTTTTTTTGTTAACTCATGTCCAATCCTCGGGTCAGGTTCCGAAAGCACAACAATCTTGTCTCTTTATTAAGCAGGATTTTTATATTTGAACAGTGTTCATGACCCTGGTTCTCTACACAGACCTCGCCTTCGGGTGGGGTGAGTTCACAGGGTTATCCAACAATTTACGGGAATTAAAAGACAGAAGAATGGAATTATCAGTACCCAATCGCCTCATAGTTAAAAAATTCTTCACAATTAGCAGTTCGAGATAATTCAATGGCAACTAAGCTTGGAAATCATTTAGCTGGAAACAATTGTTCACACACAGAGGTTTATTGCAGAAATCCCCTCTCTACTCTCCTCTTCCCTCTCTACTTTTATTCATCCGAGGAATTACAATTTATATACATAACATATGGCTTTTCGGTTCCTCTGAGAGGACCGTTCTAGAAATCAAAAGGTCTAATTATAATAATTCAACTAACTGAAACTGTTCGACTCCTACAACTCTAACTAGTCTAAGTAATACAGTCAGCTGAGGTATTGACACCTAGCTATTACAACTCAAATGTTTTCGAACCCTCCTAGCCACAACATGTGGACAAAACCTCCTACATTGCTGGCTAGTGCCTAATGCCCTTGCATCATCGTGTGACATAAACCTATTAACAAAAGTGAATTCCTTGAATTTCACCAAATATTTTCTTTGAATTCCTTTCTTTTAAAAGCCAATGATATCCCTTATTGTGTTAATGTTACGGAAATTCCTTGTCCTAGTGCCTCACACTCTACTATGAATGTTTTACCAAAAGTAGGTGCAACCGATGTTAGTGTAGAAGACATGGCATCCATTGAAAGAGATAATGCCAAAGTAGCCTCATCATTCCATATAAATGATATTTTCTTCAAGAGATATGTGAGTGGACTTGAAATGCATGCATAATTCTTAACAAATGATCAATAATATCATGTAAGTCTAAAAAATATTCTAAGAACCTTGATTTTCTTAGGAATAGGTCATTTTGTAATAGCTTGCATCTTTTGAGGCTCCAACTTCACTCCTTCCATTAAAACAATATGAACCAAATACTCGAATTCTTATTTCCCAAAAGCACATTTGGATATTTTTACATAAAAATGATTGTTCTCAATAATTTATATAACTTTTCCACATGTTTAGTGTGATATTCCCATGATTTATTATAAATATGTGTATTATCAAAGAAAACCAACACAAATTTTATAAGATGGGATCAAACAAAATTGTTCTTAAGTCGAGCCCGCCGGACTTCAAACGGTGATAAACCATAATTCAAACCAAATTCGCGTTCCAAGATAGCCTGCTGACGTCGGCCAATTTTGTGACGCAAAAACCAAATGAATTCCGCCCTAATCTTTTTCGGGTCCGAAGTTGGGCTGGCGTACGGAGGGAGAGTTGTGACGCGAATTTCTTATCAAATTCGCCCTAATATTTTTCGGGTCTAGATTTCCACTACGCGAGCGGCCCAAACAAAGATCCTCTCCAATCAATTTCTGCCACGTGTCCTCAATAAAAACTTGCCCTGCTCCCGGCTGCGGGTGCATTCGATGGCGTTTAAGGTGATGGGACATGGATATGGAGATTTCATATCAATCGCATTAACATTTAACGTTGTTCAATTAAGTTTTCACATCAAATCCGCATTAATTAATTTTTAACACTGTTCAAGATCGGCCTCAACTCCTCTTAGCTATTCCGCACGCTCCAATATGATCCAGCCTTCGGCTCTCATTATTAATGATCAGAGATTAATTATGACGGGCGTCCTTTGATTGCATTGCAGTCGGGTCGAGAAAATGGCTTTTAGCTATGGTTTTTCAGACGAGCCGGTTGCTAGATTACACTGTCTGCTAACTGTGACGATAAGGAGAAGTGGCCAGCTGAACTGCTGCCTAGACCTTGCAGCATATTTTCATTTCTCTCAGTTCTATCTCTATATTTCTTCCTCCTTGTTGCTAGTCACTGCGTCTCACTGCTCCTCTTGTGCCCACTTGCGTACCGAGCTACACCCTATGCCTCGCGCAAAGTACATAGGATGCGTTGCCACTGGAGGAGCACTAGAGGTCAACCCTCGCGGGCTCCCTTCGACCCCTCACAGCGAGTCGACTTCACGGTCCAGCAGTGAGTATACGTAGGTCGATATCCAAATACTAGGAGTAGGGGCGGTCGGGTTGTAGAGATCCAGGGCCATCGTATGGATTCCCACGCTCCCTCACTTCCCCACCGCTAGTTCACCTTCTCCCACTGACCAGCGCTGCGCAATTTTCCTAAATTTCTCTCTCAACCGCCCGCGAATCATGGCTTTAGTCACTGTGGTCTTCTACGAGAGCTCCAAACAGAGGAAGAATGCACCTCGTCCAGGTCTGAGCCGGGAAAAACTCTGACAGACATTCGCCTTCGGAGAGGGCCGTGGCATGCATGTGGAGGTAGCACCTAGCGATCCTGGACCTTCCGAAGGATGGTGCCGAATCGTGGAGGAACCACCGGAGGAGTAGTTTGGTTAATTTGTTTTTCTTGCTTAGCAGGCCCACTTAATTGGGCTGCTTTTAGATTATTTTACTGTGTTGGACCTTTGTAATATTTTTGAATTTTGTAAATTAAACGTTCAAGACTGGTTTCCCCGTATGAGGGAAGTCTTCTTAATTTTTTGATTTTTTGATGACAAATTTGCCATGAGTATGGCCAGGCAATGTTTTTGACTTCGTTGTAATTTTATTCGCAATGTTAATAGATTAACTTTACTTTGAATTCTCACATGATTAGCGTTTTTCTTGATCTGTTCAAGGATTTTGGGTACTTTAATTTGTATTTGGAACAATGGACGTCGGTACTCTATCTGTTGCTTTACTGTTCTACATACTCCTATTTCACTTTCTTATAGATGCCTCGGGCATATTTGGATGCTTTCTCAGATTGTCGATAATCTCCATGTGGACCGTTACTGGGTTTTATATCAAGTCCCTGTATGTGACATGGGGTATTTTTCTATCACTGTCTGGGGTGGGACTTCCACTTTTCTGGATGGATATTTGGGTTCCAATCTTCGGATGTGAAAATGTAATGACTTCATGGACTGTTTTACTTCATATAATATATTCAAAACAACGTTTTTTCTCTTGTGAAAAAAAAATGATTAATGTTTATCACTCTGCCTTCAAAACTAGCAATGTTGGTCTATGTTGTTGGTTTATTGATATGGTCTGATGGTCTTTTTATATTTTGGACATATCACACTCCTCACATGATTAGCGTTTTTCTCTGTTCAAGGATTTTGGGTACTTTAATTTGTATTTGGAACAATGGACATCGGTACTTACTCTATCTGTTGCTTTACTATTCTACATACTGCTATTTCACTTTCTTATAGATGCCTCGGGCATATTTGGATGCTTTCTCAGATTGTCGATAATCTCCATGTGGACAGTTACTGGGTTTTATATCATGTCCCTGTATGTGACATGGGGTATTTTTCTATCATTGTCTGGGGTGGGACTTCCACTTTTCTGGATGGATATTTGGGTTCCAATCTTCAGATGTGAAAATGTAATGACTTCATGGACTATTTTACTTCATATAATATATTCAAAACAACATTTTTCTCTTGTGAAAAAAAAATGATTAATGTTTATCACTCTGCCTTCAAAACTAGCGATGCTGGTCTATGTTGCTGGTTTATTGATATGGTCTGATGGTCTTTTTATATTTTGGACATATCACACTCACATGATTAGCATTTTTCTTTGTTCAAGGATTTTGGGTACTTTAATTTGTATTTGGAACAATGGACGTCATTACTCTATCTGTTGTTTTACTATTCTACATACTGCTATTTCACTTTCTTATAGATGCCTCGGGCATATTTGGATGCTTTCTCAGATTTGTCGATAATCTCCATGTGGACCGTTACTGGGTTTTATATCAAGTCCCTGTATATGACATGGGGTATTTTTCTATCACTGTCTGGGGTGGGACTTCCACTTTTCTGGATGGATATTTGGGTTCCAATCTTCAGATGTGAAAATGTAATGACTTCATGGACTGTTTTACTTCATATAATATATTCAAAACAATGTTTTTTCTCTTGTGAAAAAAATGATTAATGTTTATCACTCTGCCTTCAAAACTAGCGATGCTGGTCTATGTTGCTGGTTTATTGATATGGTCTGATGGTCTTTTTATATTTTGGACATATCACACTCCTCACATGATTATCGTTTTTCTCTGTTCAAGGATTTTTGGTACTTTAATTTGTATTTGGAACAATGGACGTCGGTACTCTATCTGTTGTTTTAGTATTCTACATACTACTATTTCACTTTCTTATAGATGCCTCGGGCATATTTGGATGCTTTCTCAGATTTGTCGATAATCTCCATGTGGACCGTTACTGGGTTTTATATCAAGTCCCTGTATATGACATGGGGTATTTTTCTATCACTGTCTGGGGTGGGACTTCCACTTTTCTGGATGGATATTTGGGTTCCAATCTTCAGATGTGAAAATGTAATAACTTCATGGACTATTTTACTTCATATAATATATTCAAAACAACGTTTTTTCTCTTGTGAAAAAAAAAATGATTAATGTTTATCACTCTTCCTTAAAAACTAGCGATGCTGGTCTATGTTGCTGGTTTATTGATATGGTCTGATGGTCTTTTTATATTTTGGACATATCACACTCCTCACATCATTAGCGTTTTTCTCTGTTCAAGGATTTTGGGTACTTTAATTTGTATTTGGAACAATGGACGTTAGTACTCTATCTGTTGTTTTAGTATTCTACATACTGCTATTTCACTTTCTTATAGATGCCTCGGGCATATTTGGATGCTTTCTCGGATTTGTCGATAATCTCCATGTGGACCATTACTGGGTTTTATATCAAGTTCCTGTATGTGACATGGGGTATTTTTCTATCACTGTCTGGGGTGGGACTTCCACTTTTCTGGATGGATATTTGGGTTCCAATCTTCAGATGTGAAAATGTAATGACTTCATGGACTGTTTTACTTCATATAATATATTCAAAACAACGGTTTTTCTCTTGTGAAAAAAAAAATGATTAATGTTTATCACTCTGCCTTCAAAACTAGCGATGCTGGTCTATGTTGTTGGTTTATTGATATGGTCTGATGGTCTTTTTATATTTTGGACATATCACACTCCTCACATGATTAGCGTTTTTCTCTGTTCAAGGATTTTAGGTACTTTAATTTGTATTTGGAACAATGGACGTCGGTACGTACTCTATCTGTTGCTTTACTATTCTACATACTGCTATTTCACTTTCTTATAGATGCCTTGGGCATATTTGGATGCTTTCTCAGATTGTCGATAATCTCCATGTGGACCGTTATTGGGTTTTATATCATGTCCCTGTATGTGACATGGGGTATTTTTCTATCATTGTTTGGGGTGGGACTTCCACTTTTCTGGATGGATATTTGGGTTCCAATCTTCAGATGTGAAAATGTAATGACTTCATGGACTGTTTTACTTCATATAATATATTCAAAACAGCGTTTATCGTCTTTTAAAGATTCATTTTTTTTTTTTTAAATTGAACCCGCCGTCGGTATACTGACGCCTTGTAGACGTCGGAATTGCGACAAATCAGAAACGTCGGAAGAGCGATAGTATAAAAACGTCGAACCACATTTCGTCGGAATTGCAACCTCTTACAAACATCGGAAGAGCGACATTCAAATGTCGGACCAAATTTCGTCGGAATTGCGACATCTTACAAACGTCGGAAGAGCGACGTCCAAAACGTCGGACCACACTGCGTCGGAATTGCAACATCTTACAAACGTCGGAAGAGTGACATCCAAAAGGTCGGACCACACTGCGTCGGAATTGCGACCATTTACAAACGTTGGAAGAGTGACATTCAAAACGTCGGACCACATTTCGTCAGAAGTGCGACCATTTACGAACGTCGGAAGCGCGACGGTTCATGAGACGTCGGAAGAGTGACGCTTGTTCGGAAGCAACGGAAGAAGTGTCGATAGTGCGACACTTTTTAGGTGCGTCGGAACTGTGACGGCATGACAAACCACATTTTTTTCGCCCTCGAACTGTCGCTCTTGCGACGACTATGTGTCAGAATAGCGACGAATTGGCCGTCGGAATTTCCGCCAAATTTTCTAGTGTGAGGGAGTTGTACCCTCATCTTCTGAATAGGTAATTAAAGTCTTTTGGGGTCCAAAATCTTCTCAATGGGGAGGTGTGATCAGGAGATCATGTGTTTTGATCAAAATTGAAAGTGCTCAAAACTGTACTGAACCTGAGAGACCAGAAAGGTCTCATCGTTGCGATTCCGGCACTGTGAACGGTTCGAAAAACCAATGTCGTATGAGGAATATATCGTGTTCTATTTGTTTTCCTAAACAGCTAAAAATTTTGTGACAGGGTGACTAGGATGCCCAGTCAACATGCAGGTACAGTCAGTGGGTTGCATACTTTGGGAATATTCCCTTTTTATCATAACCAATCAAATCGTGCCACGTGGTTGTTTCTGGGCCATTGATTTGGTTGTACAAATTTTTTGAAGGACCAATGGATGGGTGACACGTGGCCAGCCCGGAGGCTGCCACGTGTCCCCTGTACAGTGGATCAAAATTTATGTGAGGTCCGGGGAGTTCGACCCCGCGACCTCCGGCACGCCAGCAAAGACCTTCATCGTCTCTCCTATCACATGGTTTTTACCTTATAAGTCTGCCGCTTAAACTTAAAGTGTATAGGTTTCAATGTTGAGGGGGGGGACCACCGACGATCCCAACCCGTCGGCGGCCCCAAGGTTGTTGGTCACATGACATTTAAAAACCGCAACATTAAACCGTCAAACCGACGGCTATCTAAACCACGACTCCGGCGGTGATCTTTGTGGTCACATGTCACACCGTGATATTAAATTGTAATACGACAATTTCCTGTAACGTAACCTCCGGCATTATATAATGCGTTCACATGCGAGGTGACGTAAAAACTTATGCGATGGTTGCGATCCAAGGTTTATCCAACCATAGCATTCAGATCAACCTATCACATGGCAGAAGAAAGTTTGGTCGCATTTTAAATGCCACTGTCATGGAACTTTGTTGACTCTGGGTTCCGCTCCAATATGCAGAGTTTCAAAACCATAAACCACGAGGTTTAAGGTGGGGGATCGGCTTGTGACCACCCCGCCCTAACCACTACAATTTAAATCAAACAGTCTTTTTTGGCGGGATTTGTGGAGGCACCCTAAATTTGGGGGTTTTAACCAAAATTAACTCCAGTTATGTACAGTTCTACACTTTTAGTGGATTTTTCTATCTGATATTGGGAAAAACGCTTTGGGAGGTCAATTTTCGACCAATTTGGGTGAAACAAGAGTCTACCTAGACTAATTTGAGACCACTAGTGCAAAGAAAACAGCCATTAGAGGCTTTTAAACACATGTATTTGCAATTTTTAGCATAATTACAAAGAGGGACATGCCATTGGGAGCTAGACCAGCAGATGTAGCCCAGGAGAGGTGAACTGCTTCATCATGCCTGCTGTGTAAAACTTATGTGTGATGTTATTTCTCTATTATACACTATTGTATAGTGTTATTTAGGCTTATTTTCATGCTTAAAACTCACAAATTCATCTATGTTTCATGGTTAAAAAACTCATTCCTTCAGTAAACAAATGGAGACAAATTGTACATGTTTTTAGTACTAGAAGGACACTTAGCACAACAAACTAATACACTCCTTTCAAATCAGAGGTATTGAATGAAGCACAAGTGTGCATCATAATGCATGGTTCTATAGGGCCAATAGATGAGAAAATGACACAAACTATGCGAGTGGAAACTATCCTCTATGGTGCTAAATTTGTGATGGACAAATTGATCTCAACACCAACAAATGATGAGCATAAGACTAATGATATTTTACCCACATAGGAAGAAATGAGCAATTGTGTTGATCATTGGTATTGGGGGAGGTGGTATTTATTTCCTTATTCCTTGTAAATGGGAAACTAGTACCTATGATGGTTTCACTACCATGGGAGTGGCCATAAGAGGAGATGAATTATTCCTCATAGAAAGGGAGGAAATTAGGGGTGCCTAAAGAGTTAGTGACAATGTTAATGTGTGGTTTAACTATCTCTTTATGAGGAATGTGATGTAACCGAGTAATGTCAAAGGTTATACGACACAACAAGGTATGATGAAGGCTCCCACATATGGTACAATATGGGATAATGTTGTGCCAAATGCTATTCCTAGTAAAATCCATGTGTGAAGTGGTATTGACCTGAAATTAATGCTTGAATTATTTTTGTATGCTAATTGTAATTTCTCTTAAATTTATTAACAAATTTTGATGATAAATTAAAATAATGAACTTGCAGAATAAATAACAATAATAACTACCAATAAGAGAAAGTTATTAACGGAGTTCAAACCCGTTATGTCTCTAGGCCCACTTCCAATGAGAAATCGATCTATTAAAAATGATGCAAAACACTTCAAATTCCTTCTTACATCACATTGATCTCCAACCTACAATAAAACTTCCTTTAAGACCCTTCTATGAATATTATAGGAATTTTGGAATACTCTTCTTATTTTCTTCCCAAAAACAAAAAGGTTATATGGCCTTTATTCTCCAAAACGTTGTTGAAAACTACACTTTAAAAGCAATTATGCACTTGATACATCAGGAATTCAAGTTGTGATGTAGCAAGGTGCATGGTTTATATGGAGGAGGTCTATAGTTTCACTTGTTTGCACAATTTTGTGGGATATTACATGATTTTTTGGATATGACATCCAAAAAGATAATATTTAACTAAAAATTTCCAGATAGCTTATAATTCCTATAACTTGTGGTTTAGTGTTAAGACTTGTGGTTGGTATACAAAAGGTCAATGACTCAAAACTTATGGGTGCATAGTTTATGGGACTTGATTTGTAATAGATTACATAAATAATAATAAAATTCTACAATATAACATGAAACATATCTTGGTGTATTAGTAAGGTGTATCACTTATCCCCAATAAGTCGAGGGTTATAATATTTCCATTGCTATATTTTTTAAATACAATTTTGACCCACCATTCATCCTATCCACCTAGACTTTCTAGAAGGTCCACATGGAAACCTTCGGTTGGTCCATGTGTTGCTACATTTCAACCTTCCATTGATCCATGTCAAACTATATCATGCTACATGTCACCTTTTAATCATGCCATGTCAACTTATGGTGTGCCATGTGTCATCCTTTGGCTATACCACAAGTTATCCTATAGGTATGCCATGTATCATCCTTTTGTGTATCACCAATATTTTTCCTTCAAATTTTAAAGGACATAAATTTTTCATATGGTATTATGATTTGAGCTTATTTAAATTATGTTGGAAATCTCTCAACGACCTATTTGACATGGAGACCTTTTCATCATCTTTTCAGACCATCAATTTGGATGGTTTGTGGGAATCCTCCTAGATCGATTATCCTCATTAAGAATTTTTTTGACAACCAAAAGTTTGATTTTATTAAGCGAGGGTACAACTCCCTCACTTTTATGATTTCATCCATCATGATTTACTTTGATTCATTCCTTTTAGACCCATGTGAAGATATTGCATATCATCTCTGCATGAAATCCTCACCTTCATGTCAAGAATAATATCTTCCTAGAAATCATTGAGATATTCAAGAGAAAAATCATCAACGAAATGCACTTGAACATTATCACCTTGATCTATAATAATAGGAGGCTCATATAGTTTCATTTTTTCAACATTCACCATTAAATGCATATTTATATATGCAGGTAAATCTAACCGAAAATCATTCTCACCAATATTTTCCAAAACTTTAGACGGATCATACATGATTGGTTTCGTATTTTTACATTCACCTTTAAGACATTATTTATTGATATATAACCAAATTGATCATTGAAATGGAAATTATGCTCGACCTGATGCTTTTCATGCCTAGCCTTGTAATTGGATTGTCTCTTTTCCAATTGTTCCTGCATAGCTTGATGAACCAATTGGACCATTTGGTTGAACTTCGTGGCTTTTTCTACATTGTTATGTGTCCACCATTGAATATTTCCCAAAAGTAAAATCCAAAGGAGACTTTGGAAAATATCAAAAACATGTTTCAAAATAATACCTCTATGTAGAAGAATGAATGGTGTGATTATAGGCATCTTTTACATAATTCAATTGCTCATAGAAAGCTTAGAAATCTTGCTACAATATACTCAAAGTATATGTATCATTGTTTTGTAAACTACTTTTGTTTTCCCATTGGTATTTGGATGAAAATAAGTTATTTTCTAAAGCTTGGTGTTCGTTAACCCCGACAAATTTGACCAAAATTCCCTAAATAAGCAAGAGTCTCGATCAAATACAATGGATGTGGGTAAACCAAAATGAACCAAAACATTCTGAAAGAACATATTTGTAGTTTTCCCTCATATCACCTGCATTTTACAAGGCATCAAGAAACACATTTTTCTAAATTTATCCACTACCACATATAAGTAATCATGACCTTTTCTATACATAGATATACCCCCTACAAAATCCATAAACACACTTTCCCATGGACGAGAAGGTAAAATAAGTGGCATGTACAAACATAATTTTTTGTTACTTGGTTTTCTAGTAGTAAAAATGGCATTGCATCCCTTTGCATACGTGGACATAGTTTCATTCATCCAAGGCCAATAAAAATAAATTTTCATCTAATTTATTTTTTTTCCTACACCAAAATGACCATAAATGAGAGAATTATGTGTTACAAAATGTAACTAGGTTTGGTCTTCATAATTGTACTTGAGTCAATTTGCATTTCATGTAAAAGAAAAAGAAAATAAGAAAAGGAAAAATTATTATTTTTCTAGATAAGGCATGCATTTCATGGCCCTAGGTTTATTTAGTCAATAAGAAAAAATTTCATGATTCGATGTCCCATTTGGAATTCCTAAAAGAAAAAAGAGAAAATAATTTTATTTATGTTAAAAGGAATCAAATTATCCCCAAGACCAAGTCGGCCCTCCAGATGATCAATTCGGCTCACCCAATGGATGTGTATTTTTGCATTTTGAAACAACTATGTATTGGCATACGTCCTCCTCTAAATTTGGCAAGAAATTTTCGGTGCTCCATCTATGATGAGTTATATGGTATAAATGTTAAGTTCAAAGGCTAATTTCTATGAAGAAGTGTGAGCTTCTTGGATCTAAGATGATGAAATTTTTTTTGTGGATGACATCCAAAGTTGCAAAGACATAGATGTGATTTTTCTATGGAAGAAAAGTGAGATCCTCCTATAGTATGAAGGAATGATGAACATGCTTTTCTAAGTTTATCTTATGGAAAAAATTATGAAATATAGTGGAAAGAATGAAGGGTTTACCTTGTGCTTGTGAGGCATTGGTTTTTGGTCTTAGCTATCTTACTTTGATCGTATTCTATAAGAAGAGAGTTTCGTTTCTGGGTTTTCCCCTCGAGAAGTGGTTTCTCCCTAGCTTGGAGCCTATATCTTGTGTTCTTCTTTTGTGATATTCATGATTTAAGGATTTGGTAATTGTTTGATGAATAAACATAATATATAGTAAAAATAAGATAATAACATTCACAAGAAATTATCATTGAAAGATAAATCACCTTAATGTTAGGGCTCCAAATTTCTCAACAATATGTGCTTCTCTAATTAATATGCCCTTTCATCCCATGGAATACACAGTTTACCAAGATAATATAGAAGTTTTCCATGAACATGATAATATAAGTCTTCTACTTGAGTACCATGGATTAGTTTTCCTTGAAATATTCATCTCTAGCATCTATTTGATATAAATTTCACGAGCTAAATAACTGTGATGTAAAACAATGAATGCATTAATAGAAGGCCTTGATAACATATCAAAAAATTTGGTTTGACGTATGAATTTCTTGTAGCTAATGACCAAATGGAATTTCTGCAAGAATTCCAACCATCGGAGATGTCATGATTTTTGTAGCTTGGAATATGATTGAAGATACTATAAAGGTTAATGGTCATATGGATGATTGACTCGTTTCCCATCAAATAGTGTTTCTACTTCTTCACACCTTGAACCTAAGCATACAATTATTTATCATAGGTGGGATAATTTATTATTACACTAGTGAAGGTCTCAGAATGGTAAAATATCATTTTCCTTCACTACATTAACACTGATCTCATGGCATAATCACTTGCATCGATTTCAATTTTCAAATGATAGTTGTAAATTTGGAAATTACAGAATCAACGTCGTATTGATCTTTTGTTTCAAAGTTTATAAGGATTTTTTTTGCTTGCCTCCCCACTAAAAGACCTGCTTAGTAATTGTCAAACCATGTAAAGGATATGCAATAAATGAAAAGTTAGCAATGAAACTTCTTTAATATTGAACTTATCCCAGGAAGCTTCTAAATTTTGTTACATTATTAGGCTTGGTCCATTTCATAATGGCTTCAACTTTAGAGGGATCAATTTTCAATTCACCTCTCTCTACAATATACCCTAAATAAATTAAAGATGTTTTGCGAAATTCACATTTTGACATCTTTAGACACAATTTATCATTTTTCAAAACATATAATACTTTCCTAACATGATTTACATTATCTTCCCAAGTTTTGATGAGAATCAATATGTCATCTAAGTAGACTATTACATAATCATCTATGAATGGCCTGAACACACCATTCATAACTCGCATGAAAGTGGCAGTAGAATTACAAATCCCAACGGCATGACTTAAATTTCATATAGACCACGTTTTGTTTAAAAGAAAATTTTCAAATATCATCTTCAAAGTCCTTATCGGATGATAACCACTTCTTAAGTCTAACGTAGTGAAATATATTTCCTTTTTCCATTGATCTAGAAAATAATAAATACAAGGAATATGGTAATGATTCTTCACCGTGATTTTATTTAATGCTTGTAAATCCACACACATTTTCCATTTACCATATTTCTTTGGAACCAGCACTATGGGGGATCTGTGTGGATAATTAATTAGGTGGATGAGTCCTTTCTCGAGCAACTTCTGAAATTTCTTCTTGATTTCTTCATTCTCAATCACCAATAACCTATACATACCAATGTTATGAAGAGGGGAATCTTGATACAATTTGATCTATTGTTATAACTCTCTCTTGGGAGGTAATCCTTTATGTTCCTGTAACACTTCATCATAATTAGAAATAATCTTAACTAATTAACGTTTATGTTTACAATCGCATCCTTTGAAAGCATTGGATTTATCATCATCCTTGTCTTTTACACTCATGAGTACAAAAATGTCTGAAGTTTACAAGTCTTTTCATTTATCCTATGGTAACAAGATAACAATTGGACTTCATTCGGTAGGCTCTCACGATATACTCAATACTGTATTTTATAATATGATTCTTGTTATCCTCCCTATATAATATAGCTTTCTTGTCATACAAATATTTACTTCCCAAAACAATTCCACAAATGCCAAGTGGTATGACATCTAACTCTACTTCATATATGAAGTTAGATGTCATTGAAAATATGTGTTTGCAATGTACATACACCTGCAACTTAGGATTTTCACATACCCATCCTAAAGCATATGGTTTTGGATGAGGCTTAGTTTCCAGTACCAATGTTTTAATAATTTCTTCATAAATAAGATTAACTTGCAAACAAATTTCAAAAAGTGTAACAATATTTATATGCTTTGATATGGCTCTAATATTAAATATCCCACTTCATTTCCTTTCATCATTTATAGCTTTATAATTTGAAGAATGAGCACTATAACTATATTTAGCAACATAAGATACACTTTGTATCCCCATGGTTGTGATATTGGTTTTTCATCACCTAAATATAACCCATTATCATGTTGGATTTTAGTAGTGGTCTTCTTATCACCCTTCTTGTTCCTATACCTCTTTGATCTCAATTATGCATGAAACTTCCAACACCTGGAATCATCATGTCCTTCGTTTTTGCAATGTGAATATGTAGGCTTCTCACATTTCTTCATTGTAGTTTTTATTTTGAAATTTTACCCTTTCCTTTGTTCTTGCATGTAATTGGTTGAACTAGTTTCTTTGAGAAGTTTTCATGGACATCATTTCCTCTTGAGTTGATGTGAATATATTGGAGACAAACTTCATCAATATTAATTGGGTTAAACATAAGAATAGTATTTCTTAAATAATGATGCAACCCACAAATATACTTCAATAAAGTTTCTTGCATATAAAGAGAAATTCCCTCTTTTGGAACACTTGAGTATAATCTTACACGTTTTTTCCTCTACATTGTATTAGATTTTTCCAACAAATTAATTCTTGTTGCATATATCCTAGTGAATATAATTGCTTCCTTAATTCAGATGTAAGTTCATACCAAAAATATTTCATTTAACCTTTCATATGAATATCTTCTTAAATATTTCTCTCCCACCACATCAGTGTTGTTCCTTCAAGTTAGAGAGTAGATAGTTGAACCTTGGCTTCTTTACCCACCTTTATTTGAAACCTGCAATAGAATTCAATCTATGTGATCTAATTATCTATATTTTCTGCATCAAGTTTTCCACTATGCATTATCAAATCAAATTTCACGTATAATTTTAACAAAGATAACATAGAATCAACCTTCTTCATTTTCCATTTATGATATGTATATGAAGGTGGAGAAGGAGGAGGGCCACCACTAGATCCATATTTAACTTTACGTGGACCTTCTTCATTGTTTATTTGTTATTTTTACAATTGTTCCACAATGGCTTTCATGTCAAGAAATATTGTTGAAATTCCCTTTCAGAATTGGTGAGGCTCTATTTACCTTCATATTCCATTACATGTCATGGAAATTTTTATCTCATACCAATATCAGGATTAAACTCTTTAAACAATCCTTCTCCATGCTTAAGCTTATATCTGGTAAGCATTCAAAACTTTGCAAAGCCTTGATCAAACCTACTCTGAGATCTAAACTTGAACTGTTTTTGCATGCTAATTGTAACTTCTCGTAAATTTATTAACAAAGTTAATGAGCAATTAAAATAATGAACTGGCTGAATAAACAACAATAATAAAGACCAGTAAGAGAAAGTTTTTAACAGATTTCACCCTTCATGGGCTACATTTTCAGGTCCGCTTCCAATGAGCAATTGATCCATTAAAAATGATGCAAAACACCTCAAATGTCTTCTTACATCAAGATTAATATAGAAATTGTAATAAAAATTCCTTAAGACCCTTCTAGGACGACTAGAGGACTATTCAATCACTCTTCTTGTCAGGTTCCTGCAAACAAGAAGGCTATATGGCCTTTATTCTCTAAAAAATTGTTAAAAATACACTTTAAAAGCAATTTTACATGTAATACATCACAAATTCAAGTTGTGATGTAGTGGTAAGATGCATGGTTTTTGTGGAGAAGGTTTTCATTTCAACTCCACTTGTTTGCATGATTTTGTGGGATATTACATGATTTTTGGAACATCAAAAAACATAATATTTAACTACACAAATGTTAATTTTTTAGATTGTTCTATGTTGTTTCAATTACTTCAACCCAATTCAATTCTTAATCAAGTAATTCATCCAATTATTAACAATTCTTTCTCTTATCCATCACGCAGTTACCCTGACTCGATATACCATTACAAAGAAAAATAGTGAAATTCACACCAAACATGTATTTATAAACGCTTTTAAATTTCTTGTAGACACACCCATAAAATTCATACCACAAGGTTCAATAAAGCTTCTACCGCCTTTGCTATTTATACATTTTTGGTCTTCGTGAACTATTTTGAATCTACTTCCACGGTTTTCACATTGGATTGGGTTTCTATTTTGAATCTACACAGACATTGTTTCAAATGAGTGATAACAAATAATTGAACGCACATACAAACAAACAAGTTGGCATTATTCCCATTAACTCTGGCGTATGGGGCCATGTGAAAGCAATGTGTTTGAAAGGAGTAAATTTCACCAATCATAAACAGTTATTAAAATATAGAAAAATATATGCAATGACAAAGGAGACAATAGAACAAACACAAGAGACACTAGATTGGTAAAAGACCAGGGAAAACCCCACTAGGGGGGAAACCATTTCAAATATTCTTCTTATATATTGTCATAAATGTAGGTTTTAACCTTGTACATAAACTACTTGCAAATGAATTATTAAAAAAAAAAAACAACGGCAAGAGCATAAAACATAAGACAAATATATACAGATATTTTCCCTTAGATCCAAAAATCGGGACTACCAAATTGATTTTTCATTATATTCCTTTCAATGTTACAATACATATATATACATGTCGAATCATTCATAAAATCCAATCCATTAACCCTGGATTAGAACATAATCGTAGTTCCCTTGACCAGATCTACAAAATACCATGGGCAGAAAACCAGCAAGCCCAAAACCATAAGTAAAACCCATGCACAAAACCATAGGTAGGTCCTCCCACCTATTATAGGGTCCAAAAAAAATTTTCTGATAAAACCATCATGCCCAAAACCATGTGCAAAAACCATGCACAAAACCATAGGTAGCTTTTCCCGCCTATTATATAGGGTCCAAAAAAATTCTCGGGGCTTTTCCCCGAACCTCATGTAGGGGGGCTACTGCCCCCTTACAAGCCCCCCAACAAGGGGGGATTTCACCCCCCCTATGACCCCCCACATGTGCAACTAGTTGTGGAAATAATATAACACACAACCAACAATAAAATGTTTCAGCAAATGGTACAATTCTCCCAATACATAATTCAACAAATATTTACCTAATACAAATCAGAAACAAAATTCCAAAATCATTGTATAACTAAGAGAAACCTTCTAGCATGTGGTCAACTGTAAAAATCTAGCTCAAAACCCTATTCGCACTCATTAAGATATTCTACGAACAACAGTGGCTTCATGGTTTCTCCCTGAGGCACTGTGAACAAGCGGCTTTGACTCCTACTTGCTCCCTAAGGTACTGCGAGTGTGCGACCGTGAAACAGAATTGGCTCAAACCCTCAGTCGCTCCCTGTGAGATTTTATTCGAGTGACTATGATTGCCTAGTTGCTCCCTAAGGCATTTTGTGCGTGTGACACTAGACCAGAACGGACTCAAACCCTCGATTTCTCCCTGCAAGATGTTATGTGAGTGAATATGATGCCCTCCTCGCTCCCTGAGGCACTGCATGCATGTGACTGTGGACCATAACTGACTTTAACCCTCGGTCTCTCCATGCGAGATGTTATGTGAGAGACTATGAAAACATAAACCCTAATCCGTTCAATCCTTAGACTTGAAACTTTGAACCTTTTGAGAGCTTCCTTCGTCAGCCCTATTCGAACCAAACAATCTCATAAGAGAATAATATGCTTGATGATCATGTCCAAATGAGATTTAGGTATCTGGTATTTATAGGCTTCCATGAGGGTACATTAGATTTTGAGGCTGACTTGTTCAATTATACATGTGTGTAGAGCTAACCTAACCCAATGTACATGAATGGGTGCATAAATTCAAAAACCAACTTATGCTTGTCGAAATGAGCTTATCTTTAAGTTGATTTTGGTCCTCTTGAAAAGAGGAATTCAATGTAATTATCATCTCTTTCATATGAATTGTCCAAGGTTTAATTTTACCCTAGTTGAAAAATTAACACTCACTCTCAACTAGGAAGAATTCCACCTACCAATATCATCATATCATCTTGTCATGTTGTCGTCATTCCGTGTCTATCTATGCTCAACTCTATCTGCTGAAAAATTCTCGAATCTAAAATAAGAAGAATAAGGTAGCATTAGATTCCACCCTATCTTTCATGAGGGAGTCACATATATCAACCCCATATCGAGAAATAGGATACCCAAACACACAGGGGAGCACATCTCAACCCTGGAATCATGTCGGGGAGCTCATTCTCAACCAGGAACCACAAGGGGGAGAAAATATCAACCCAATCCTATTTCTTCTCAATATTCCAATCAATGACCCTCACGATTCATGAGGTAGAAAACCTGCAGCATAATCAACTTGGATTATACACCCCAAGTACACTCTCAACCCATTTTCCAAAAATGAGTGGTATTCCCAACAAGCTTGGCTTGTGGGTATGATGCCAAATGGGGTATACTCTGCATAGACCATATAGGGGAGCAACATCTCCAACCCTATGTAGATAGGGGAGAATAATCTCAACCCTATGGGTAACAGATATGGGTGATTCCCTATTATCCAGAGATCCCTCAACCTCTGGAGCCCTCTATCTAAATTCCTCACACTAGGAGCTCAACAGGGGGTAAAAGTTGGCTTTGTGTCCTCGATCAACACCGCCCCTTATCCGGAGTGGTCACATCCATTACTCCAAACTGTGCTATGAAGATGAAGAACTTTCCTTTCAGTAAAGCCTTGGTGAGAATATCTGAAATCTTCTCATCTGTCGATATATGATGGAGTCGAATGACTCCTCTCTGCACCATGTATCGAATATAATGATATCGAATCTCAATGTGATTGGACTAGTCATGAAATAAAGGATTTTATGAAAGATGTATCCCACTCTTGTTTTCATAATATATCATTGTAGTGTCTAGGACCTGCTCAAATATCTCTATAAAGAGCTTCCTCGACAAGACTGCTTCGGAGTTAGCCGTGCTAGTGGAAATATACTCTGCCTCGGCAATACTCAATGTTATGGAATTCTGCATCCTGCTCATCCAAGATATCATGGCATATCCAAGACTAAAGAAACATCCATATGTACTCTTTCAGTCGATAACATTTCCTACCTAGTCAGCATCGGTGTATCCATGAAGTCGAACATCTCCAGTAGAATATCTCAGACCAAGTGTGATCATCCACTGCAAATATCTCATAATATGTTTGGAAGCGATATAATGCGCATGCATAGGATTGGTCATGAATTGACTCAATATATTGGCTGGATAGCATATGTTTGGATGGGTGTTCACTAGAAACATTATATCCTGAATCAACTATCTAACTCAAATGGATTCGCCAAATATGGTCCTGTAGCTTCTCCACACAACTTCTTGAAGTTCATTTCCATCGGTGTCGCCATGGATTTTCATTCTATCATTCAAAATATTTCCAATAGTTTCACAACATATTTTCCTTATGAAAGGAAAATATCACTAGGCCTTTGCCACAACTCAAAGCCTAGAAATTAGTGCATGAGTCCAAGGCCCTTCACCTCGAATTCAGAGGCTATCTCCCTCTTGAATTTGATCATCATAGGCTCACTACCTGTCAATAATAGATCGTCAACATATAACAGTAAAATAAATCGCATAACTTGTACTACCTTTAAGTAGATATTGGGATCGATATTGCTTCTTGATAATCCCAATTTCATCAAATAATTTTCTATGCGGGTGTAACAAGCTCTGGGGGGTTTACTTCATACCATGTAGTTCCTTCTTCAACCTGCAAACATGTGTTCCACGATCCTCTACTTCAAATCCCTGTGGTTTCTCAACATACCCTTCTTCTTATAATATGCCATGAAGGAATGTGGTTTTTACGTCCATTTGATGAAGATTCCATCCTTTACTTGTAGCATGGACTACTATCGATCAAATGGTTGTGTATCGAGCCATAGGTGCAAATATATCATCATAGTCTTCTCCCTCTTTTTGTGAGAATCCTCGAGCCATGAACATTGCCTTGTATTTCTCAATGCTACCATCAATTCCATGCTTGATCTTAAATAGCCACTTTGAAGTTACCACAGATTTCTTCTTCGGTCTCAACACAACATCCCATACACCATGAATATGATCGATTCATATTCCTCAGCCATAGAATCTTTCCAAACTTGATCCTTTACGGTTTCTTCAAATGTGGAAGGTTCATCTTGAATCATAGTGCTCATGGCTGAAACATATCCTTGGTACCTGCATGGCTTCTTTTTTTATCTAAATGATATTCGAACGAGAACATGTCTCTCAGCATCCTGCAGGGTGTCATGGAGCCAAAGTGGTCTCTTCCTAGTAGGATAATCTAAGGGATCCATAGGCTCCATGAGATCATCAACAATATCAAACTCAAACTCAGGCATGGAAGGACCATATAGAATATCTCTATCATCATTCCTTTTATTGGGAGGAGGAGGAGGAGGAAGGTCTCTTGATTTTCCAAGAGCAACATCTTCATCGAATGTTACATCCCTTCTAATTTCAACCTTCATTTGACCAAGAATATATATTCTACATGCATTATAATTTTCACAATAACCAACAAACATACCTTTTCTTCCTGTAGCCTCCAACTTGTTCCTTTTTTCCTTTGGCACATGGAAATATACGGGGAACCCAAAGATACAGAGATAGCTAATGTTGATCTTGTCACCTGTGAACACTTCTTAGGGGGCATTGTTTTCCAATTCTTGATGAGGCACCCTGTTTTGAACATATAACGAAGCACGCATTGCTTCTCCCCCAAGGAACCTTTTCACCTTTTGATCATGGAGCATGGCACAGGTAGATTCTAATATAGACATGCTCTTCCTTTCCGCTAAGCCATTTTGTTTGGGTTTATATGACACAATTGTTTCCTTCTTGATTCCTTCTTTCTTGAAAAATTATATGAACTCATTTGACATGTATTTCCTACCATACTTTGATTTTATTCCCTATTTAATTTTCAATCAAAGCTTTGAATTCCTTGAACATTTCAAAGGATTTATCCTTGTTCTTCAAAAAATATATCCATATCTTTCTTGAGAAGTCATCTATGAAGGTGATGTATTAGATATGACCACCAATAGAATGAAAAGTCATCAGAACACATATATCTAAATGAATGATATGGAGGATGTCATTTGTCTTGTTCTCACTAGAGGGGAATATTCCCCTTGTCTTCTTTCCACTTGCACAACCTAGACATACTCCATCATGTTGGGCTTGAACACTAGGAATACCAGAGACCAATTTCTTCAATTTTGGAAGAGCATCATAATGTAGGTGAGCCAATATTCGATTCCATAACTCACTTATATAATTATTATTATGAACTAATGCTAGAAGGGTTCTTCCATTGACTCTATAGAGTCCTTCAAATCTTGATCCTAATGTGAATGCATCTCTCATAGGTGAACTAGCATACCAAGTCATAACTTTTCCCTTGATGAAGGAAACCCTAATCCCTTTATCTTCCAATGTGGATATAGTTATAAAATTATTCTTTAAACCTGGAGCATACATAAAATCATGTAGAAAAATAGAATCCCCGAAATTCAAATGAAATTTGATGGATCCAAAACCTTTCGCGGTATGAGTGGAGTTGTCTCCAAGGATAATCTTTAGCTTAGTCTCCCTCTTTACTAGATTAGAGATAACTTCCTTATATCTAGAGAAATGATGAGTGACACCATTATCAACCAACCAACTATCCCATGAATCCAGAGGAGAAGAACTGGTAAAGGTAGAGATAGTAATATATTCATATTTTTTTGCAACATTAATTTCATACCTAGGGAATCTTGACTTCTTTTGAGGATGATGATTTTCTTCATAACCACTTGAGGCATCTATTCTTCTTCTTTCATATCTTCTATCACGGTCATTTCTCTGATTATATTTCCTTCTTTGATTATTGTATTTTTTGTTGTTGCTTCTAGTGTTGCAACATGGTCCTTTTCTATTCTCGGGACAATCTCGTGCATAAATACCCTTCTTGTGAAAATTATAGAATTCAATAAGATGATGTTCTATCATTCCTTCTTTTTGTATTTTGAGGAGGAGACTTTCTTGATGGACCTACTTTTCCTTTCTTCTTCTTTTTATCATGAGTGATATATGTAGCGGGCTCTCCCTCTTCATGTTTTTAAATTCTTCCTCTTGCTGTCATCCTTAATTCCTCTTGTGTAATATTTCCAACAATTTCATCAAATTATGGGAGGACATTTTTGTTTCTTATAGTAGTAATTAATGTTTCCCAAATAGGAGAGAGACCTCTAAGAGTCACAATTACCAATTCCCTGTCAGGCACAGATTCTGCAACTCTCTACAATTAATCTCTAAGGCGAGATATCCTCATGATATAAGATTGTACAGATTCTCTTCTACTCATCTTGGTGTCATTGAGTTGATATTTCAAAAAGATGATCTTATTAAAATTGTTGATTTCATACATTCTAACTATATTATCATACATGTCTTTGGACTTCATTAAATTCCCAACATATGTTAGTAAATTATTTTGTATACCATCAACTACAATTTTCTTTGCTTTGGACTCACGTTTCTTGTACCTTTTTTTGAGAGAAGGGAAAGTATTTTCTAGAGGCTTGGGCATTCTTCCTTAAATGTACTCCAACACATCATTCTTTCCAACTATGATCTACAACTTGACTTTCCATGCAGCAAAGTTTGACGATTCACCCAACTTTTCATGCTCCTTGGAGGTAGAGGAAGACATCTTGACTTTGACTAGATAAGCTCCTTCAACTTTCCAAGGAAGATGGCTTCAATGCTTGTCTCCTTTTGGGCTTTTCCTTCACCTTAGCTCTGATACCATGTTAAATTTTCATATTTTTATATGTTGTTTCAATTACTTTATCCCAATTAAATTCCTCATTAAGCAATGCATCCAATTATTAACAATGTTTCCAATCATAAATCATAATTGTAGATAGAACAATGTATGCAATGACAAAGGAGACAATAACACAACCACAAGTGACACCAGATTGGTCAAAGACTATGGAAAAACCCCATTAGTGGGAAAACCCTTTCAAATCTTCTTCTTATATATTTTCATAAAATGTTTCAGCAGAGAGTACAATGAGCACAATACATAATTATTCAGCAAAGATTTACCCAATACAAATCAGAAACAAACTTCCACAATCATCGTATAACTAAGAGAAACCTTCCATCCTTTGGTCAACTACGGTCAACTATAAAAATCTAGCTCAGAACCCTGGTCACACTGATCAAGATATTCTGTGAGCAATTGTGACTTCCCAGTCGCTCCTTGAGGCACTTTGAGACAACGACTTTCACTCCCAATTTCTCCCTGAGATACTGTGAGTGTGCAACCGTGAACCAGAACTGACTCAAACCCTCAGTTTCTCCCTGTGAGACGTTATGTGAGTGACTATGATGCCCTAGTCTCTCCCTGAGGCACTACGTGCATGCGACTGTGGACCAAAACTGACTCAAACCCTTGGTCGCTCCCTGCGAGATGTTATGTGAGCGGCTATGATACCCTAGTCACTCCCTGAGGCACTGTGTGCATGCGACTGTGGACCAAAACTGACTCAAACCCTCAACCGCTCCCTGCAAGATGTTATGCGAGCAACTATGATACCCTAGTCGCTCCCTGAGGCACTATGTGCGTGCAACTATAGACCAGAAATGACTCAAACCCCCAGTCTCTCCCTGATAGATGTTATGCGAGCTACTATGAAAATAGAAACCCTAATCTATGCAAGCCTAATACCTAAAAATTCAAACCTTGTGCAAGCTTCCTCTATTAGACCTGTGCAAACCAAACAATATCAAAAGAGAAGAAGATGCCTGATGATCATGTCCAAATGATCTTAAGGTCTCTTATATTTATAGACTTCCATGGGGGTCCAGTTGATGTTGAGGCTGACCTGTCCAATTTTAGATGTGTGTAAGGTGGACCTAACCCAATGTACATGAATGGGTGCATAAATTCAAAAACCAACTTCTGCTTTGTCGAAATGAAGTGATCTTTAGGTCGATTTTGGTCCTCTCAAAAATAGGAATTCAATATAAACATCATCTCTGTCATATGAACTATCCAATGTGGAATTTGACCCTAGTTGCAAAAATTAATAACAAATTGGCAGATAACTTAACATGTCTGTAGCTTTTGGTATAGTGGTAAGACTCATGGTTAGTATACAAGTGGTCAATGGTTCAAATTTTGCGAGTACATATTTTATGGGATTTTATTTATAAAAAATGACATAAATAATAAAACCCTCCCCTAATATAACATGTCACATATCTAAGCTTATTTGTAAGGTTTCACACTTATCTTGAGTAGGTCAGGCATTCAAATCTTGCCATTGCTATATTTTTGAAATACATTTTTGACCCACCACGCGTCTAGTCCACATAACCTTTCTAGAACGTGCACATGACAGGTTTTGATTGATCCATGTTGTGCCATGTACCAGCCTTCCATTAATCCATGTCAACCTTCTCATGCCATGTCAGCTTTTGGTGTGCCATGTGTCATCCTCAGGTCTGCTACATGTTATCCTTTTATGTGGCCACCCATGTTTTTCCTTCAACTTTTGAACCCCATAACTTTTGCATACGATGTCTATTTGAGCCCATTTAAATTGCATTGGAATGCTCTTAACAAACTCTTTTACATGGTGACATTTTAATCATAATTTGAGACCATTAATTTGGATCAAATTTGGGAATACCCCTATATTAGGTATTTCCCATGATACTATGTGACAAGGACTAGGGAAGGGTTGTTGTGAAATACCTAGGATGATGGAACAAAGGTATAAAAGTAAGTAGTATAAGGTTGGAAATCCACAAAAAGGAATGTGAAATAAGGTATCATATTCTTGATATTGCATGATATCCTTGGGTAGTGTTGGGACTAAAAGTTGCTTACCAACATCTCCTATGGGGATATGACCCACAACCATGGAAATTGTTTCCATAGAATCTCTATTAGTTATAAGGGATTATCCTATGTGAGATGGAATAATCCTAAATATGAGGGAATGAAAAGGTACACCAATTGAGTGATTAGGATCTTGTGAGTAAGTGATGTTAGAACCTAGGTTGAGGTTATCACTAAAACTAGTGAAAGAAGTAATGGCCCCAAAGAACTCCTCATCCTTAGGAGAGGAGGTGGCTAAGAGGTTATCACTACTATTGTGGCTTGGGAGGTAATATTTGAGGAGGCCACCAATGGTGAATGAATTGTCTTTTCCTCTAGGCCACAAGGGAGAGGAGGTGGTTCTAGAGCCACGAGATCACAAATAATGGGAGTGGATATTGTTGAGATTCGACAAGAAATTTCAACACCCATGCTAGTGTGGGACCAGTAGGTCCAAGAAGCATCTACACTAGTGTGGGGCCACAGGTCTTAGCAGCACCTACACCGGTGTGGGCTAAATTTGGTGCATGTCTATTTTAGTTATCCCTTAATTAAGATGGACAATAAAATGTAATATAATCTCAAAATAACTTGTAATATTTAACTGAGTGTGATAAACTCAGTTAACTCATGAATTTTGAGTTAGAGGTAGTTGGTGAGGCAGTGGTACATTAGTTAATGCAGGTTCTAATTAGTTTGACTCAGTTATGTGAGTTAAAATCAGTTGTGCTAGTTGTAACTGTTAGATACACTAGTGAGAGATCAAGTGAACTAAATATTAATTAATTCACAATTAGTGATCTCACATGCAACTGAGGATTTACTATTATTAGTTGCATGCATGTTACATCCAGTGGAGACCCAGTAGAGATCTAGGTGAAAGGGAAGTTGACTATCAGTTGTGTAATTAGTAGGTTGCTATCATGCAACAAGACATCCATTGGAGTGCCCGTGATACTTGCGCAGTCAAGGAAGGAAAAAATTCCTAAATAATAGGGATTGCATTCATCAAGGACTACGCAAGGCAGGCAGGCTGTGTGGAGGCAATAAATTGGCTAAGTATTGGTCAGTTTTATCTGAGATAGTGTGAGAGAATTAGCTGAGTATAGGAGGGATCTTGTGAGAATTTTTGTATGTAATTGTTTCATGATTCCATGCTAAATATATAATAGAATATAGTGGGGTTTTGAGCATAAATATTTCCCCGGGAAATTATTTGTGTTGTGGCTTGATTGATTCTTCTTTGCTTCATGTGATTGGCGATTGTGTTTTTAATTCCACAATTGATTTGTAGAAGCAATTCAATATTTAACTTTAGTACATTGTTAGATCGGATTGAATCCATGATATACATGCTTGTCGTATAATTTCTATATGGTATCAGAGCACATGAAATCACAATAGTGAAGGAGGAGCTGAGTTTTTGAATGGATAGAATTTGAATTTGCCAAAATACTTTCCTGGTGCTACAACTAATTCAGGATCGAAATGGCTTTCAATTGCTTGAGGTTGGAGTATGCACTCGAGGGTAGCTCAAATTATATTGCTTGGAAGGACAGGATGGAGGCAGTACTCGAAGACAATGTCTTGAAGGAATTCATTGACAATTATGTTCCTAAACCCACTTTGATATATACTACAAATCTTGATGCATGGCAAAAGAAAGTGGCAAAGGCGAGGAGGATCCTATTGGAGGGAGTACGAGACCACATTTTCTCAATCCTCCATGTAATGTTCCAAATTTTTGCAAATAAATTGGAACATTAATTTTTTCTCATATTATCTAGCAGATAAATAAAATGGGTAAGGAGACCCATTTGCATAAATAAAATTCCACATGAAGTGAGAAGGGATCCATGAAGTAGCCATTTTTGCACCTCCTAGTATGAAAAGGGGGCAAACACATGAGGATGAGGCCATGTTGACCAAGTCAACAGCACAGCTTGAGAGGGTGTAGCTTGCTTGGGAAGTCAGCGCAGTTAGAAAGGGAGGAAAATTCTAGAGGAATGAAACCCTAATTGGGTGGGGTACATGGCATAGAGACATCATTTTTCATATAAGGAGGATGAGGTAGCCATAGAGAGAATTATTGAAGATTTGGACTTTGAGTCTATTTGAAATCTCCATCTATTCAGCTGAATTACAGTGCCTTTGGCACGAGGGATTCCTGTTTAGGAGTTCCTCTCCTCTCTTGAGCAGCTCAAGGAGCATTGCTCTTCATTTCTCTATATTCAGGCATTTGGCCATAGCCACTTCTTAATCTACAGCAGTCACTAGGTTGTGTTGCAGGTGTTGTTGTGGAGGATATTCCACAACACCATTCCTTGTATCATTTCTCATAGGAAGGAGTTCCTATTCTTTGGGAGGATTAGCAAGGAGGGTTTCTAGAGCTGATTTGCATATTTTGGCAGAAGGCCAAGCTTCTCCCACCTTCATCAGCGCAGTCCCTTCCATAAACTGCATTATCTCAGAGTTTTTCTGCAGTGGGGGTTTTCTCCACCATTTTGGAGGAAGAGATTTCTTGTGCCGAGATCAGCCTTGCACTTAAGTAATCCATTGGAGGAGGTTGTTTCAGTTTGCAGGCCATATTAATTATCCTCCTTCTATTGTATATTTGAGTTGTTGCTGCTACCCAGCAACTCTGGCATTATTTTATTTTCACATTTTGTACATCTATTATAGCCAATCCTTTAGAGGATTGTTGTAGTGTTGTTTCCAGGGGTTGAGAGCTTGCTCCCCCCTCATTTCTTGAGCTATTATTGTAATATCATTCTATTACCATTTTATATGTTGTAGTGTCCCCATGTTACTGCACAGTCATAGCTAGGGTTCACATGTGTAGCAATGTTTATCTCATGATTATTGTACTTCTACCTTGAGGATTGATATTTTTCATCTTGAGCATCATTTCCCTCAATATTTTGTATACATTTGCAGCTGCTATTATTATAATAAGATGGCTATCAGTTCTCTAGCATTTTCTGAAGTTTGATTAAGTTACTCTTCATGCTTATGTTTTTCATATTGATGTAGATCATTCCCTTGAGCCAGATCTTCCCGAGGAATAAATATTTGCATAGCTATAGGCAGAGTCCGAGGAAGGGCCAGATAGCCTCCAGTTTTCATCCTCTCTTTAGAGGTGAAATAATTGGTAAAATCCCTCTCAGTCCATCTCTCATGTAGCCTTGTTCATATTTCCGACAAAGGAACATTTCAGCGGTGGAAAATCTAATGATTTCCATTTCGAAATATTACACTCCATGGGAAAGCCACGCCATATGCAATGTGGAAGGCTTTGACAGATATATTTCAGAGCAGCAGCGACCATAGGAAATTGGTGCTCAAAGATAAACTCAGGAATATCAAGATGGAGAAAGGTGTTTCCAAGCCAAAATATTTAACAAAGTGTGTCCAATGTTGGGATGAATTGGGGAGCATTGGCATAGCTGTCATTGATGATGATTTGGTGAGCTTGGCTCTCCTAGGGATTCCCAATAGTTGGCGGAGTTATCAAGACTCTGTCAATGGAAGGGGAAAGCTTCCAAATTGGGAACGACTATGGTTGGATTTGATGCAGGAGGAGTTCAGATGAAACAACAGAGATGGATCTTCATCTAAGAATGAAGATGAAGAATATTGTTCTTTGGCTGCCAAGGCGAAGAAGGGGAAGGGGAATAAATTCCATTCCAAATCCGAGTCCAAAGATGGCAAGAATCGGGACATGTCCAGGGTGAAGTGTTTTCATTGTCACGAACATGGGCATTATGCTAATAACTATCCACAAGAGAAGAATAAAAAGAAGGTCGGAGGATATGCAGTTGGTGAGGCCTTGGCCTCACAATTTTAGCTTGAATTCTCATTGATGGCATGCATGGTGTCAAGTGCATTGGGATCTGTGTGGTATTTGGATAGTGGCGCTTCCTTTCACATGAAAAGAGACAAGGACATTTTCAGTAACTTGGAGGAGAAGGATCTCCAGATGCATATTGAAATGGGTGATGACAGGTGATACAGTGCTACCGGGATTGGTACCATTACCTTCCAGAGGCACTAAGGTAAACCATTTCAATTAAAAGATGTAATTCATGTACCAAGTTTGAAGAAAAATTTAGTCTCAGTTGCAATGTTGGAGGATAGAGGCTATGATGTTGTTTTTAGTGAAGGAAAATTTTTCCTGTGACATAGCTTTAATTGCTTCTTAAGTGCATCAATAGCTACATTTTTCTTCTTTATCAATTCCTCTGCAAATTTTACATTTTTAGGATCATATCCTACTTAAATTACTAATTCCTCCAAATATTTAATTCTAGTGTCTTTTGCCTGTGAGGATGCTTTTTCCAATCTGAGCTAATCTCTGACATTTGTAAGAGTGTTTTGTAGTTTCTGTGCACTCATGGCCTTGGTGATCATCATGGAATAAATCATCTCCCCTGCCTACTTATGAAACTCAATTTGGTCCAGAGGATGAATATCCTAGACTGGGACTTCAAAATCTATATTTTTGTAATCAGAAGATGACTTAGGAGTTTGAATTGTGGGCTGAAGAAATGTCATCTGCATCCTTTTATTCTTGTAGTCAAAGGCAGAAAGTAGCCTATTCTGGATGCCAGGAGTTTGTTTCAGATACTGAGAATATATTTCATTTTTAATTTCTTCATTTTTGGCTTTGATTTCCTTGTATATTTCTTTGATATCCATCTCTTTTTGTAATGCGAACCTTGCCCAACTGATTATTGACCTAAACTTTCTATTTCTCCCACCCATAATTTGATACCGACTGGCACAGTCCTCGCTTTAGGTAAATAACACCTGAATATTGATAGAAATCCCAATAAATGGGGGTCCTCTAGTTATTACCCGATAGAAGAGTGATGGCACTATGAAAACTAGTTCCTATCAGGTCTTGCCTGATGTTTTCTTGGATGAAGAAACTTCAACACTTTGTTGCTTCTTAATACGATGATTTTTTGGAGTAGTGGGTTGTTCTTCTTCTTCAACCATTGTATTAGGTGCATTGTCTTTTGCTTTTATTTTTGTATCAGTCACCTCTATTGTTTCCACTTCTTTGTTGGTAGGATTTAGCTTTGGATTTTTACTGTATCTCAATTTGAATTTTGTCTCAGTAGTTGTCTCTGCTGTATATGATCCTTCCTCTCTGTTTCTTTTTGCATTTATGTCTTCATGGGTAGGATTTTGCAAAGTTTGACTAGTATTACGTTGCTTCTCTGCCTCTACCAAGGTGTTCTCCAACCATTTAGACTGGTTGGAGAACTTCTCAATCTTTGGCTTCTTTTCATGTATATAAGGAGTGAGTTTACACTTAACTCTCATTTTACTTATCACTCCAAGGGGATCATAATACCATAGGAAACTGGGATTGAACTTGAACTCGTGAAAATGTTTTTCAGCCTCTGGACCTACATATCTATTGTTACAGATAAAATGGCCAACCTAATTTTTCAACTTGAATTGTGTCTTATTCTTTGCTGCCAAGAAATTAACTGCATCTGAATTAAGAATATGCCTTATGTATTCAAGGGAAAATAACCTCATTAGGAGGTATTTGGGTAGTTTATAAGGGATAAGGCTTGATCCATAAACTCTTATTTCTATATGATTTTGGTACAAGTACCAATCACCTATCCTATTATGCTCGGACAATTTCAAAACCTTCTTAATCTCTTCACTAATTCTGGGCTTCCTGCTGCTGTTCAGCAAATTGACCATGGGATGAATGAAAGAATCTGTAAATTCTGTATAGGTGAACTCATTGGAGTATTTCCTAATCAAGGAAGTCCAAAATATGACTGATTATGGGTTTCCTTCCACATCAAGATTCTGAAGGTTTATAGCAAACTTCTGAGACTGAAAGTATAACATATGAAATAAGAATGAGGAATACTTGAAAACACCTTCAGAAGGCATTTTGACTAATTTCTCATAGATATTGTTAGCAATGTATTGGGTAAATTAAAAATGGTAGCAGGAAGCTGACCAGGTGTGAAAGTTGACAAAAATCCTAGCACTGCTACATCAGCATGTTCATCTGTAAAATAACCACGAATAACAGACATCATGGAAATGATATGTCTTGCCCTTTCAGAAAATTTTGTAGAAGAGTATGGAGGATTTAACTTGGGAATTTCTACATAAGAAGGCATGAAGGTCTGGAAAATCTGGAACCTCTTGGGAAAGTCCAGATCCAAGTATAATTGAGTGAGGGCTTCAATGGACAAAGGAACTTCATTTGGCCCAGGATGTACATGTAACATCTGGTTGATAGACTCAGTTGTGATAGTAAACAAAAATTCTTTTTTAGAGTTTAATATGGCTCTCTGATCTGCGAAATAACAGGATTGGCAGAGTCTAATCACTTCTGGACATTGAAATGTCTGAGGAACAACATATTTTGGAAAATTTGACTCCCAAGTAAAAGCATCATCAGCTTGGTCTGTGGATTTTTCTTGGCTCCAGCAGTGGAGCTCAAGAAGGTTAAATTATGTGACTGTATCAGTAATCTTGAATTATATGTCTGCTAATGGAATGTGCTCTACATCTACAATAGGGGGTTGCAGAGGATTGACAGCTACAATGTTTTTGGAAGCCATTTATTTGCTTTTTTATTACTCTTTTGACTTTAGAAACATTGATTTAGGCCTGTAGGAGCACCTCTGGAAGTTTTAGCAGTTTACAGAAGGTTTGAAGATGAAATCAGGGTTTTATCTTTTGTCTGCAAAGGTATAAACTTGCTTAATTAACCTTAAGTTGTAATCTTTGTAATAAAAGGCAATCTCAATATCTTAGTGTTTCTGCAAAAGATATCTAGGGCCTATAATGCACTCTCTATGATAAAAAAAACAATCTTAAGACATCAATTTTATGCAAAAAGGATGCATAGGGTCTGGAAGGTCACAGAAGGCTTTTTCAGGTCTGTAGATGGCTTCAATTAATCAAAATATGTGTTTAAAAATAGTCCAAGTCTTCAGAATCTGTGAAAGATTCTCAGGGTTTGCAAAAAACGATTTTGGAAGGCAATAGGGCTTTTTTGGTCTGCTAGTAATCTTAATTTGTTTTAAGTATTGATTACTCTTATTTTTAGATCAAGAACAGGATTTTCTCTGAAGAATACCTGGGAAAAATGTAGATTTGTTGTGCAGGAGGGTTTTTGGGGTTGCAGAAGGTTTCTTGAGGCTCTGCTGGTCTTTATAAGCTTCAGTTTGGTTCTGAAATGTTCTTGTAGTAGTAGATGTCTTGAATTTAGGCTAAAAAACTTGAAATATGGTCAGCAACGTGATCTGGTTGCGTGAAAACTGGTCGACAATGTTTCTTCAGTGCAAAATGTAATAGAAAGAATAAAAGAATGCAAATAGGCGGTTATATACATATTTTTAAACAAATAGTGAATGCATTAATGGAATGTCATTTCAAATGGGCAGATGGTTTGGGCGCAGGGGTGAAAACCGCTTAGTGGTTTTCGCAGGCTCCAGAGCTGGTTGGCTGTTTTATTTTGAATGGTGTGATCGAATAGAAAGATACCATGTAGAGGGGAGGGACAACACGAAAACTATGCTTTTCGCAAGGTAGGAGGTATGCTAACTATCGGGTAATGGAACGTGCGATAGTGTTAAATAGCCGTCAGATTTAGTAAGTGAATATCGGAAGGCTGAGATGATGCGATGGAGTCGCGAGTTCAGATGGTGTGGGGCCCAGCATTTAGACTATGCGATTGGGTTAATTTGTATTGGTCGGGGTTTTTTACATATAACCTATGGGATGTGGGTATGTGTAGTATTATAACCGGCGGGGAATATATAGTGGGTCCAGTATATATAAACTGGATTTAATAATTTAACCTATGGGATGCGAGATTATAGAACATGTGGGGAATTAAAACATAGGTTAAAATAAAAATATGGGTTGGGATATATATATATGTATATGTATATGTATATGTATATGTATATGTATATGTATATGTAGGATTTAATTTAATACGGGATTAAAAGGTTTATAACGGGTGTTATAGGTCAATTTGGGCACCATTCCCAATGACCTGGTTAACTGGGCAGCATCTCCAGGACCGATGATCAAAGGGTCTATTATTCCCTATCATCTCAATTGCTATATGCTCTAAGACAGGAAACATTCATGGATCAAACAAGATTTTCATCAAAGCAAGGCTTTTCCATGGTTTGAAGCTTATTATTAAACACGTGGGAGCTCACCAACGTAGGCGCTAAGGGGCTTAAGTGCATTTCATATGCAGGTAGCTCTATTCTGGGCTGCTCTGCAAAGCACTTCCCGACATTCAAAGGTGTGTTGGTCAGATTGGGAGCGAAATTCTCATTGTTTTGGAATCTCCACTTGGCCAGTGTCTTCTAGAAGGGTTCACATGTGTCATGCTTCACATCCAAGTGTCCATTCACATATACATGACTAGAAAACATGTCTTACCTATTTTTGGAATGCAATTTATTGCAAAACAACCTACAGTTCATATATAAATTGAACACAAAGCTAAGTGTTCAAGGAGGAAGAATTTGAGTAGAGAAATGCTGGAGAATTTTCAATAGAGAGTTTGATTTGTGGAGCTGCTGGTGGAGAGACTTATGCTGTGATGAGACTAAGGAACTCTGTTGGAAGGTCACGATGAATCATTCACTAGGTTGTAACCTCTCCTTCTATCATCAATAAAGAGTACTTCTTGTTTTTCCCTACATGCATCCATGTTGACTTTGATTTTCCATGTTGTAAAATCTTTGTTGATGAATGTAGTTTATGCTTAACTGATTTGGCTAATTAACTTGAATAGATATCTAGATTATTGTATCTTCTATTGTTTCAGTGCTCTTTCTTGCAGGAAGCATTCAGCTATCTGAAACCGCTTGAAGTTGAGGTTGTAGTGGAAGCGACAGAAAGGAGTCATTTGGAAGCTACTGAAACAAGTAAGCATCCAATGCTCTTTGTATATCTGTTCTGAGTTAGGAAAAAGGGTAGTGATGTCTTTCACTTGTTGTTCAAGAATAGACACCGGTCTAGGGAAGCGTATTTTATCCGTAGAATACAATTCTGGCCCAACAAACTGGCGACTCCACTGAGGAGAATTTCTCTTGAATCTTGGTGTTTTAGTCTCTGGTCTGCTTTCTAAATCCACCCAGTAGTTATTTCACATAAAGATTAGACATTTTCAGAGATTAATTTGCAAAGTTAGTGAGCCAAAAGGTAGCTTTTTCTTTGTTTACTGCGCTCAACGCACCCTTGGTCAGGGCACAGTGCTTTGTAGAGCACTGTCTCCCTTGTCAACCTGCGTTGCAGAGCACTATCTCCCTTTGGAGACTGTGTTGGCTCCTAAAAGGAACAAATACCCTTGAATCTGACTTTGTATTTTGCTTCAGTTCTGTTTGTTGACTTGTTCTGAAAATTTTAATGCTCTATTTGACCAGTAACTCTATATATTTCTTCTCCTTTGACTGCAAATTTGTTCAATGTTGTTTTAAAAAACTTTTTCATTATCATTGACAAGTTGATTTCAAAGTATTTTTTATGGTTGCATTAAGAATCGTTTGCTTTCGAAATAGGAAATTTTCGTAAAGTATTCATTTCCTTGATAGGAGAAATTGTTGTTGAAATCTTCGTTTTTCCTTCAAAAGAGAAATTGTTGTTTGTATTCTTTGTTTCTCGAAAGTAAAAAGAATTTCGATTATTGATCTAGTGCACCTGGTTTTCTTTCTGCATTCATAACATTAAGAAAACTGAAAATAAAAACTTGCATTTGCATGTAGGATTGTGTGTTTTTTGCAAAAGGAACGTTAGGAAATCTGCATTTAGTTTGAGATTCATTGATTTTGTTTTTTCTCATTGATTTGTTTGCTCTCAAATTACTTGCTCTCTTCCCTTAGTAGCTAGGTCTTTCATTGAAAAAGTTGAAAGTGAAAGTTTGTTTATCATTCTTAGCTTGCATTTTTAGGAATTTCATATACATCATCGTGGTGAACCTGAAAGGCAAAATGTTAAGCAAGATCAACATAAAATAAATCTCAATTTACTTAACAACGCTTTGGAACATTAACGATAACATTAAGAGGTCTAGGCTAGAGACGTGTTCCAGCATTGTAAAACATAGCAATTGTCGTTAACTTGTCTGCGATACATTCCGAATGTGATACCTCACTCTACGTACATAAGTATATCGTAGCTTTTCCACGTACTCTCGGGTATATCGGGCAGTGTTACAGTACGATAAGTATAAAGGGGTGCTCTCACTATGCGGTTTCACATCAAACAATGCTAATATGGACTTGGGCCTCCACGTACCTTCGGGTATATTTGGGAGGACAACTTTTAGGTGTTATCCATCCATAGTGAACCAAGTTGACTGCCCTAAAATTGTGATACACCAAACACATCATTCGGGGAGATTACCTACCCGTACTTCTTCGTTCGCCAAGAGGTATTCTGCAGTGCACAGTTTCCTGGTAAACCCTTTTTCCTAGCATTACCCTCTTTTGATTATTTTTTTTTGGATAAAATAAATCAGTAATCATGGAAGAACATAATCCTACCCCCCGTCGTTCGCGTAGATTAGCTTTAAACCCACCTTTACGACCAGAATTATTTATGGTAGGCGAAGGCGATCACGATCTTCCAAATCAAGTCTCTAGTGAAACATCATCTTTTAATCCAGAGTTAGCTCAAATTGTTTCCACACATCCCAGTTTGTCTACTGTTGTCAAGACAGAGTCTTCATAGCTACTTGTGGTCACAATCCATCCAATCTGTGAGACCATACCTCCCGAACCCGACGTTGTTCAACTGGAAGTTGATCCGGATCCCATTGTGCTCTAGGGGGCAGCTGTTATTGGTCAAACTGGACATCATCCCCAGGACCAATGAAATAGGGTCTATCATCCCCTTATATTTTAGTTGCTATATTCCCTAAGTGGAGAAAATCTTGATCCCGAAGTCGAACAATCGGAATTTGTTCCTGAATTGGTCATCCCACAATCTATTGTAGCCATTGAGTCTCCCATATCGCCCAATCAACCACCTGAAATATACTTTGTGCCTGACGGCGAAATTCTTCCACTTGGCTTGATTTTGATTGAAGAAATATCACAAGATGAGACACCTTTAACTCCAACTCATTTTCGGTAGGAGCTTTACCTGTACGAGTCTTTTCCTCAATCACCTTCCTCTGCTTTTGTTGATCCTGTTTCACTTTCAATTCCTGTATATTCTATAGGGTATACACTGGGTCATTTGACCATGGTTGAGATAACATCCCAAACTAAACCATCTATTTCAGTTGCGGCAACATCTTTTGTTGCTTAATTTTTGATGTTTTATCCATTGACTTCACCCATGTCATCATTTGGAATCCTATCTGGTTCCTCTCCTTGGTGGCTAGTGATACCACATATGTTACCCTAATAAATTCCTAAATTCAATGAAAAACTTGGAGAAGACCCGTCAACGCATGTTATAACTTATCATTTATGGTGCTCATCAAACTCCTTAAATAATGATTATGTTAGACTATGTCTTTTCCAACACACACTCACAACTCCAACTGCACAATGAGGATGGTTATTTTTATTGTGTCAACCTCGTTAAAAAATGAAATAGATTATGAGCATGGTTCTTTTTTCCTGTGTCACCCTCGTTAAAAAATGAAACAGGTGTTGAGGATAGTTCTTTTCCTGTGTCAACCTCGATAAATGAAACAAGTTCCCATGAGGATGGTTCTTTTTACTGTGTCAACCTCGTTAAAAAATGAAACAAGTGCTTTTGAGGAAAGTTCTTTTACTGTGTCAACCTCGTTCAAAAATGAAAGAGGTCATGAGCATAGTTCTTTTCATGTGTCAAGCTCGTTAAAAAATGAAACAAATCCTCCCCTATAATGAACCTTCATTCCATCCACCCATTAGTAACCAGTAACCTACTTAGGTGAATGAAATGAAGCTTGGGGGGGCCCTACTCTTGCAGGGGACATTTGACATGTCCTCTTGCAAGGGGCATTCAAAACATTCTTACCAATTGCATGCAATCGACCGTTGAAGTTCAGGGGCAAAATCAGGTTCAAAGCTCCAAAATACAAATGGTAACTATGGAATGGTAAAAATGAATAGTGAAACTACTTTTATTAGTCATTTAATTGTTTGAAATGAATATTTATTGCTATGAATATGGTTTTATTATATTTTTATCATGAAACGGGTATTTTTAATCCATTTGATGTTGTTCTGAACAGGTCTTACAACTAATGAACAGATTAATCGTGCAGATTTATTTCAAGAATGATTTTACCATAAAGCATGCATTTTCTCCTTATTTTTCGAGCTTTGTTAAAAACAAAAAGGATTTGAAGCACACTTTTATCTCTTTTTCGAGCTTCGATAACAACGAAAAAGGAACCCCTGGAGTCTTCTTTTTGCTCTCTTCAGACTCCGATAATGTGAAAAGATTGCCGAGCACTTGTCATTTCGAGCTCGTTAAAGTAAATGAATTGATATCTACTCAGTATAAGTTTAACCATTTTCCGGACTAAGATGGATTATTGACGAAAAAGGAATACCTTGGTTAAACATGACCAAAGAGGTTCTTTCAGATATTATTTTACACTTTTTCGGATCTGAGAGACAAATTTACGAAAAAGTACTTTTGGATTCCTCTTTCGTCCTCTTTTTCAAACTCTCTAAATATGAAAAAGGATCGGGTTGTCACTGTCGTTAAGCTCGTTAAAACATAAAATATCGACAGGCTTGTCAATCATGGCAAGAATCAAGTTTCATTCATCGCTAGACTCGTTAAATTATTAAATAGCGATACTTCATTCTTTATTCACCCGAAGGGTTGAATTATAGATCAAGCAAATGTTATCCTCCTCAAGCTTGTTAAAAAATAAAAAAGTCACGATAAATAATGCAGAAACTGGGAAAAACAAGTAAAGTTTCTTTATGGTAGCAAGTCGCTCTTGAACATGACACTTCTTTTACTCCATGTCCGTGACTGTTTGGGTTGGGTAATCATCTTGATGGTTCATTCACACCTATGGTTCATCATAACTTCACTTTGGTTCTCGATCAATGCTGCCAACTCATCACAGTGTCGCCGATATGTTCAAGATAATTCATCCAGTGAATATTTCATTCGTTTGCAATACTCATAAGCCTTCATTCTCATGACCGTCATCCATGAAAATTGCTATATCAAGTCATACCCTTGTCTCTAAAATCGGTAACTCTTGTTTTGCAATAAGGTGACTTTGTGGCTTCTAAATCAATATAAATTTGACAAAACTGCATCCGTTACGATACCATGAAACACATTGTAACGCAAACAAGATCTTCCGGCCTTTTGACCGAAAAGATTTTTTTGACGTTAGAGCATCAAATCATTTCTTCACGCCTTACGAAATACTTTTACTTGCAGGTACCTTGAGAATAGGCCTAAATGACCGTGATTCTCACGTTTAGGTAACAACTTTCATAAACGATACAATAATCAAGCAGTAGTGTGTTTTCATGTTCGACGACAAACCATATATTGGCATATTTGAGCACTTTTGAATGATAACCCAATAAGTGAATGAGGATAAGATAACCACAGCGATCTGTTTGACCATACGGTGTTGCGATTTCGAGATTATTTGTTACACATCCTTGTGAGTGACCTTACATACGGTTGTCATCCAAACATGGGCCTATGTACGTAGGCGATGTCTGCATCTGGGCAACATTCCAATGTAGACGACTTTCTGAATTATGTACATGTTATTAGATTGTTTTATGTGCTGACTATGGGAATGCCTACCCTCAGCAATTATGATCAATAGAGGATTTATCATGATGTAATGTATTGTAAGATTGATTCAGGTGACCATTCCGCTTTGTTTCCAGTCTCATCGCAGTGTAAATCATCTCAATCAAATGTTCTTATTATTTGGATCGCATGCTTTAGGGGGCAAGTGTTATAGGTCAATTTGGGCACCATTCCCAATGACCTGGTTAACTGGGCAGCATCTCCAGGACCGATGATCAAAGGGTCTATCATTCCCTATCATCTCAATTGCTATATGCTCTAAGACAGGAAACATTCATGAATCAAACAATATTTTCATTAAAGCAAGGCTTTTCCATGGTTTGAAGCTTATTATTAAACATGTGGGAGCTCACCAACGTAGGCTCTAAGGGGCCTAAGTGCATTGCATATGCAAGTAGCTCCATTTTGGGCTGCTCTGCAAAGAACTTCTCGACATTCAAAGGTGTGTTGGTCAGATTGGGAGTGACATTCTCATTGTTCCGGAATCTCCACTTGGCCAGTGTCATCTAGAAGTGTTCACATGTGTCATGCTTCGGATCCAAGTTTCCATTGACATCTACATGACTGGAAAACATGTCTTGCCTATTTTTGGAATGCAATTTATTGCAAAACAACCTATAGTTCATCTGTAAATTGAACACAAAGCTAAGTGTTCAAGGAGGAAGAATTTGAGTAGATAAATGCTGGAGAATTTTCAATAGAGAGTTTGATTTGTGGAGCTGCTGGTGGGGAGACTTATGTTGTGATGAGACTAAGGAACTCTGCTGAAAGGTCACGATGAATCAGTCACTAGGTTGTAACCTCTCCTTCTATCATCAATAAAGAGTACTTCTTTTTTTTCCCTACATGTATCCATGTTTACTTTGATTTTCCATGTTGTAAAAACTTTGTTGATGAATGTAGTTTATGCTTAAATGATTTGGCTAATTAACTTGAATAGATATATAGATTATTGTATCTTCTACTGTTTCAGTTCTCTTTCTTGTAGGAAGCATTCATCTATTTGAAACCGCTTGAAGTTGAGGTTGTAATGGAAGCGACAGAAAGGAGTCATTTGGAAGCGACTGAAACAAGTAAGCATCCAATCCTCTCTGTATATCTGTTCTGAGTTAGGAAAAAGGGTCGTGCAGTCTTTCACCTATTGTTCTAGACTAGACACCGGTCTAGGGAAGCTTAGTTTATCCGTAGATTACAATTTTGGCCCAACAACGGGAACTAATACATTAGGTTTATGTTAATGATGAAATGTGATGCGGGATGTCAAATAAATTAAGAATAGTGTAAAACATGATATCATGGATATATTTCTTCATAGTGGGTCCCGATATATAGATTTCAACCATTTTTAGACTTAGGGTTAAAATATTTTTGGGTTTTTTTGGGTACTTTTGAATAAAAGGGGAATTAATTAAAGGCTTTCACTATTCTTAAGTAAAATGTGTTTTTTAACTTAGGAAAAGGGATTTTTTGCAAAGAGGAGAAGGAGAAAAGGGTAAAATGAAGGGGAAGAAGGTATTTTTACAAGGGAAATGATTTTGAAGGGAAATTAGAAAATGAAATGGCAAATTTTCGGATGTCCATGCTTGTGAAAAACTACTTCTGCCTACCCATCTACTACCCTAACATTTTTTCTTCTTTTACATGGGTGTTTTTGAGCTTGCAAACCCATGTTCGTTTTTCTTTTAAAACACCAAACTAACTAATTCTATCATTGTTTCTTCCAAGGGCTCAGATTAAGTTGTTGAGCTCCTTATTATTCTCTACCTAACTACTGATCTGCCAAGATTAAACTGTTTGGCTAGATCTTTATTCTCTATCTAACAATATGAAATTTAAAGCATGAAAGTTTAAGATTAAGCTATTTAACCTTCATGTATTGTGGCATTTTTGACAAACTGCACACAAAATTTAGTTTGCAGTAAAAGAAAATAGTAGTGGCATTTGGATTTGCATCACTTTCATGTTTTATTTTTATCTATTTTTTGTTTTGGGGTCCATTTTTCTATTCTTTTTTATCTTTTTTCTTTCAACTCTTTTGATTTTTCTTTTAGGACTTTTACCCTCTTTAGATATTTTATTTTTCTAATATGGGAAAACAATTTGCAGAAAGCAAAGTATGTACATATTTACAAGACTAATCAAAGTCAATTCAAAATTATGAATCCTATTATTATAGGACTCTAACAAGATCAACGGTGGAGTTTAAATCACACTCAGCAAGGTTTTGCATATCAGCAATTTTAATGGTTATTATTAATACCTCACCCGGTAAGTTATATTAGTCGCAATGCAATAAAAGATAAGCTAAGGAGATTGTGATGCGATGCTACGCATATCACATATCACACGAGATAAGTAATACGTTTATTGTTAAACGTTAAAAGTTGCAACGAGCGGTGTGGAGTTCGTTGCATATTGTGAAATCGCAAAATCTCAAAATTGCAGAAGTGTTAAGTTGTGAAATCTGCGGAAGGTAAGTTATAAAATGTGCGAAGTGCTACCGTGCGTGATTGGTCACAGTTTGTGTGGGCCGTAAAACCAAAGTTCCGTGTGTATATTCTGATATTTTCAGTCACACTACATCAGTCATTCATTGCATTTTCATTATCACAAGAATAATATCGGTGTTTCCTTTTTTTTTAACAGCTTTAATTTTCTGATAGGACTATTCTTCGATATCGCATCCACTCCATAGTAGTTATTCATCACACATTCTCATGTCGCGATTTTTCCATCACAAATATTATATCGCATCGCAAAAAACTCAAATAAAGGTTTTTCCTAATATCTTACGATGCGATAAAACACCGATATATGTCTCTCCGCCATTGTCTTTTAATTATTATAGAAAGTGCTCAATCGCATATCGGGAAAGGTGGAAGTCGCGGCTTTGAAGTTATGCATGACAAAGAATATCACAATGTAAAACATTTGGCAAGGCACTGACCTATATGATGATTAATTCATATTTTTTCTCTTCTATTTTGAATTTCGCTACATACTTATCATATAAAGATTCAAATCATCTTCATATATTGTTACATTATTCGAGATTTTGAATCAACTTTAATATTTTGGGGCTGATATAAATTCAAAATGGAGGAAGTAAAAGAACATTCATCATTGCAATTCATAAATAATCATATCTTCATCCTCACTTCTGGTGGATTTGATTTATTCCCAATTCCTTGCACATGAAACAATGCTTTCTTTTAGTTAACTGCTTGTTTTACTTTAGATTTAATAAATAATGATTTTGGGTCAATAATACTTCTTTATGCTTTTAATTCTAATTAAAGAAAGAAGTTAACTTGCATTGGAGAAAATCATCTTTCTCAAGTAAGATTAAATGCAGTTCTCCAATGGTAAGTTTCATGTGCCCACTTTCACTTATTTCCATTTCTTAATTTTTGTTTTAGTTTTTGCTAATCTCGAACTCTGTTTTTCAAGTCTTCATAAACCTTTCGCACCTCTACCAGATCAGTTTTCGAAGTTCATTTTCTTTTACTCTTTGAGATTCTTGAGAGAAGCAGTAATGGTCCTCATCAAATTAGCTAAACTGGGGAGTTTATGAACCTCTAGTCTGTTTCTTTAAGCATTAATTTCATTAGAAAATAGTTAAGATGCTTTGTAAAGGGTTTTTATTAGGAAAAAGGAAAATTTGCAACAGACAGAAACTTCTCATTCAGCGTATTATCTATCATCACTGATATTAACCCTCTACATTTTGAGAGCCTCATTTCTCATAACACTGCAAGATAAAAAATAAATAAAAATAAAAATTCCTCTCAACGTAGGAATGAATGTACATAAGCTTATTTTCTTTTATATCCTTCGTTGGAAAATTAATATAAGCAGTGGTGTTGGAGTTTATCTTTTAAATTTTGTTTTTCTTTTAGTTTTTACTTTATTCATTTTTTTTTTGCATTCGTTGATTTCTTTTCTTACTTTAATTTACGAATTATTTTTCTTTTACTCTCAGTTTTGATTTGATTTTGGTGAGCTTTCCATGAATTATGTAAAAGGCATCTTTCTTACCTTACAGTTGTTGGCATACATGGGAAATCTTTTACTCTATCCATTTAAGTGAATTTCATTTATCATTAAAGGCATATATTTATGGAATCATAAAACTATATTGTTTTAAATATTATTCATAAAGGAACACACATCCTTTCTAAGTGATTGAGTTTACTTTTTCAAGGAAAGAACTAATTTGAGTTTAATACAATGAATCCCTCCCACCCCTCCACATAAAAGCCTCTGTTTGATCATTCTGGGGAAAGAATTTGGAGTAAACATTGCGAAAGTATTATGTCCATTAAACATAAATCTCTATTTTCCATCTCACCTCTTTCACTCAAATACATCATAAACTGAAAGCTTGCAAATGCGCTTGTCAAAAGAGTGAAAAAGAGGAAGCATGGGAAATACAAGTAAACTCGTTGGGGCTATGGACGCTCGCTAGCAACGGGACTAGGCTTGTATGGCATAAGAGACAACTTTGCGGGGGTATTGTTAAGGCTCGCTACCAACGAAGCGATGTTAGAAACAATCATAAAATGGATATATGCTTTATCAAAAACTCCTATCTCTACCTTCTTCTATTTTTCATGAGGAAATTTTAAAAACAAAATTTTCCCAAATTCGAATTCATCAATTTTACTCGAGTTTGTTTTAAGTACTTATCTTTACAAACTCATATTGTTTAATCTATTTATGTGGAACCTATGGAATGTTTTACTGTTAGAGGATTTCATGATTTCCATTATTTTTAACTTTTGGGTAAATTTAAGTTCATTATATTTAATCAGAGATAACTAGTTCTTCTCTCGCATGTCGTCATTGTTGTGGTAAAATACAACCCCCCCATTTTTTGCTTATGTACTTCAAATAATGGGGACTCTTTCTACAAACTTTTTTGGCTAAACACCTTTTAGGATTTTGATTAAATTAATTATTTTGAAATTTTTTCATTTTTCATTTTTTATCAGATTTCTATTTTAATTGTTTCATTGAATCTGGTTTTCCATAAGCTTTCCAACGATACGTGTTTTTCTTCCTTTGGTCAACCGTTTTGTAAATGGCACTCCTTTGAAATTTTGATCATTTTTTCGCTTGGGTTAAAAAAAAATGTATAAAGCGTACCAATATTTTAATTCTCGTAGTTAAAATAATGCATTTATTGTAAATATTAACTCTTGGTCAGTTATTACTAACATATTTCATTTTTCACGAATGATCCTACTAAATGATCCAGCCAAATTATAGAGCATTTAAAAAACACGATTTTCGAGATTTTGATAATTTATCATAATTTCCTTTTTTTTTTAACAAAATGCCAAAATCAAAATTTCATAATGACAAAGTGGTTGTAGTTCATTTTTTAGAATTATTAATTACCAAAGTAGTTGTAGTTTAGAATTGAAAAATCTCACTCTAAGTGGTCCACACTTTGCTTCATTTTTAACTTAACTAAATTTTAAAAACCCTGAATCCTATGAAAAAACATAAAAAATAATCGCATCCACAACAAATCGCTTTATCACAAACATACACGATATGTTTCAAAAACTCCAATAAAAATTTTTATGCGAATGCGATTTCCGTTTTCAACTTGAACTCTTAATTACATTTGCTTTAAAATTTATTTCAATCCATTTTTGAAGGAAAGAGTAGTGTATTGACTTTTTAATATAATATTAAAATCTTTTTAATTGATATTTAAAAAAATTAATTTTAATATGTGATATATTATTAATTAAATTAAATTAAAATTAAATTGTATATTTTAGTTAGTTAGATTAATATTAATTAATAGTTAGTGTATAAATAATAAATTTATTTTATGATTAATAATTAAGTTAATATTAATTAAATAATTAAAATTTAATTAAAAAATTTTGATATTTTTAGCCCAAGCAACAGAAATTTTAGAATTTTGGCAATTTTAAATCATCATCTTTGGAAGCTCATAAATGGAATTTTAATTAACCAAAAGAAACCCATGATAGCTCGTTAGATAGATAAAATTGAGGAGAACAATTTTTAGGAGGTTTCATTAATATATTTGATCATTTATTAGGTCTAAAATTATGCAGAATATCAAGCTCCGAATTTTTAAAACAAAATTAATTTTCTGAGTTTTGTTTTCCGCATTTTAATTTTCCCACAGCTTCTTCTAAGAGCAGATTCATTCGTCAATGATAACCTTGACCAATTAGATCATCACAAGCATTAATAGAAAGCTTAGATTTCATTTTCAATTATTTATTTAATTAAGTTTTGATTGGATTTGTTTAATTCCAGATTTGGCATTTTTAATTTTGTTTTTGCATTTTAATTTTGTTTTGATTTAATTTTTCCAGGAAAATAGTTGAAGAGATGAGGAGAACAAGATCTCAATAAATGAGAATGCTCTAGCAATTGAAGAATGGAATTTTGAGCAAATAAAATTTGGTTGAGCAAATTTCTTCTACAACAAACTTTCTTATTAAGAATTCTTTTGCAAATATTATAAATGTCAGATTGCAAAATGTAATAAGAGCTTCTCTCCTCTGCAATTCTGGAATTCTAAAAACACTTATATAATAGGAATTTAGAGTTATAGGTGGGAGGAGAGGAATCTCAGATCTAGGGATTATTGAGGTTTTTCTTTTACATTCTGAGTTATGTATAATGAATAAATTTTGCACTATTGTAGCTCTGATTTTGAAAGCAAAAGTTCAGGCATTGTAAAGAATTGTTAGAGACCAGAGTTGGATAAATGGACTTAATAAAATGGTATTTATAATACTATTTTTTTAAATAATGGTTTCATTTTATGATAACAGGAATGTGTCGATTTACTTCCATATTTGTGCACTTTTGTCAAAATGAGCAATTTGCCTCAATTTTATGTTATTATTTATCTCTACTCTTATGGGATGAATTATGATTTCTGAGTAGCTATTTACTCTGAAATATGTCTTATAAAACTGATTTATTGAATAGTGATATGTTGTGAACTTTTTCATCATATTATTGTTTAATTACTCAAGTTACTGATTAAGTGATCAATATCATTTTGTGAACTTCTTCCTCAAGTTACTGATTAAATGATCAATATCATTTTGTGAACTTCTTCCTGAGCATTGTTGATTGATAGGTCTCTAGATAGGATGTGTTTGGTATTCATAATGTCAGTTAATTGAACTACTTCGTTAGCTTGATATTCATTATAAGCCAGACATATTTAAATCTCAATTATTTAAAATATCTTGCTCTCAGTTGGGATAGATCTATAGCTGCCTAATTGAGATAGGATTAAGATAGTTCCTTTTGCTTTCATTTTTAGAATAATTTTTCATATAGATTAAATTCTACATCCCTAAAAAGTCCTCTTCCCAAAGAAGCAAAACTTTAATTGTGGCTTGGCTAAGCCCAAATTAGCTTAAGGATCATTTTCTTTCCAGATCAGCAAGAAAAATGATATGATGTCTCTTTCCCATTGGTAGACAAAAGTTATATTTTAAGCCAATGGAAATTGAGAGAAGTTAACTAGACCTAGTTAAACCAGTCGGAGCCACCATTCCAAATGGAAAAGGAACTGCTTTAAGGTTCGGACTGGGTGGTCATCCCCATGTTGTTGCAACGAATTTCGAGGCCTCAACAGAATCTTAAATATATCAAACCCGAGAAAATAAGGGGATTACAAACTAGCCAAGCGTTGTTTGTCATCACGATTTCCCTTTCAAATATTTGCCACATTGTCTTTCAAGTCAAACAAGAGCACTTTTCATGCATGGTCTTATTGAACAAAGCATGAAAGAAAATACATGACAAGGCAAGATACAAAAGCATGAAAAGAAACATGCAATACAGAAAATAGAAAAACAAAGAAAATACAGAGACTAAATGAGGAACAAAATGCAGGGTCATGCAATGCAAAAGAAAACTAAAATGAACCTAAGCCTAATACTAAACTAACTAGATAGAAGGTCGGGGCTAAGTGAAGTGAAATTTCCAATATAGCCATTGAAGTTTCTCCCGGCCTGCAAATAGAAAGATACAAGAAATTTAAAATAATACAAAGCAATGTGAAAAAGTAAAGATACCAACTTGCATACATTGCACAATAAATTGAAGGTCTTGCCTACTAGCATAAAGATGTGCCATAAAAACTAGCTTTAACCATTATATAGTCTTACCTTTTAGATTAGAACAAAAATCATACAAACCTCAAAAATTTATCATGAATGCACCTTCATCTATGTTCTCTTTCCTAGAAAACATCAAGAGAGATCGAAACTTATTATTTACGGCACAACTTTTTAAGTAAGATGTTTCCGGCCAATCATAGGCTCGACCATGGAATTTGAAAAATCCTTTTGAAAACCCTGAAACTCTTGGGAGAAAGAACTTTCAATTAGCACATTCAAATCATGGGGAGAATATTTCAAAGAAAAATATAACCTTGTCTCGTTTAGAAACCTTATCAAGATAGTGAGGACCTGACATAACCATCTGAAAAGGTTGAAGTGCCTCAATTTCTTGACAAGTCTTTGAACGGTTAAATGATAAATCACCAAAATCAATGGGTTAAATAAGATCAAACAATGTAAAACAACTATCATCATATATACTAGTGGGAAAATAATTATTAGAGTTAAATTTGTTAGACCCAATGTTATGATCTGATTGGTGTCTTAACATACAAGATTCTTGATTTTCGATTAGTTCCCTTTATGTCTAATTCGATACCATACAAGTAATGTAAAATCTTGGGGAATTAAAAACAATTGTTGTCCTTGTAAATATGGGAAACCAATTAGAATAACATATTGACAAATTTTTAGAAGGATATGTCAAATAAAATCAAGTATCCATATCAGCATGGGGTTTTTAATCCACTACATGATTCAAGAATTCAATGTTACTCAAAACGATTGATTGGGCCAAAACAAAAATGATTAGATTCATAACATTCATAATAGATATTAGGAGATAATTATTCACAAAACTTAACAGATGTGAATTATTAGGCCAATAATGATATTTATCTAGATAACGAGAATGATAGGTTTCATAAATATGTTCCTTCGAGAAAGATATGCATTCCAATTCTGGTTCAAATGCAAGGGATTTGCATGAAGAATAATTATCCAAACATGAATCTTTAGCTCTATATTGAGGATTAATAATATTAATCTGAAAAAATTGGAAATTCTTCAGGAATGAGCTTAGATCCAATGAAACAATGTTGAGAAAATAATTATGCGAGAGAATTCTAGTCTAACCTAGTTTAGAGACCTGATCAAGATTGTCAAATCCTAACATAACCATCAACTGAAGTTGAAGTGCCTCGAATTCCTGACATGTCCTCAAACTTTCAAATCTTGAATAATTGAATTTTGAGAGCATGGTTAGGTCATCATTTGTGGGAAGGCAGTTATCATCAATTATTTTAGCAGGAATATTATGAATCAGATGATAGTTGTTGGAATTAGTCTCATTGGATGGATCAACATCACTAAATAGATTACCAAATTGTAAGCAAAATTTTAATTGATCGCCACATCATCTTCTTCATCAACGGAAACCTTATCACCTTGTGTGGACTTCAAATTTAATTAATCATAATGTGAATTAGAAGAACATGATATAGCAGTTGATTCACCACACACACTTCGACACAAGGATTGGTGAGTTGAGGAAGAAATTCCTGTGATAGAATATTCTATGATAAAATCAACTTCCAAATCGATGCTTCAAAAATCAAAGTCTTACTGTGAACACAAGAGATCATCCAATGTACTTGGGCACTCATCACCATGAACATCAGTGAATTCATTGGCGTCAGGGTGATGGTTTTCCAAACCTTCATCTTGGTTAAGAGCTTTGGTTCCATTTTAATAATTACCAAGATCCAAAGATCCTTGATCAACCAAGAATGTAGAAACATCATTTTGACATAGAATAATTTGAGAAAGGGAAACGAGATCAAAATTTTCTTCATCCTTTTTCTCCTCTACTTGTGAAATGTAACCACTTTGTACTTGATTACTATGTGAACCAGAAAATTAGAATCAAGGGCATCTAAACCAATTACTAGTGGAGCAGATTGATTAATCAAATCAAGGTACAAAGAGCCATGAGATATAGATGATAGAGGATGACAGGTATCCCTTAATTAAATAATACTTTCAATCAAATCATATTCATGATTAGGAGCAAGTGAGTTAATTTCATCTCAAGGAATCAAGGGATCAATATTCACTTAAGGCTCCATGGAGTTATTAGAACATTCAAAGTTTTCCTGGATACGATCTTGTCTATGGGAAGGAAATTAAGGTGGGATAAATGGATCAACAATTTGGTTATGTGATTTCCAAATTTCAACTACAACATCATAGAATACCTTGTTTGGCAATGAAAAAGGAGGTGGAGAAGGAACAAAAATGGAATCAAATTCCTCCTCTGATATTTGAGGTGTCTCGTGACTGAGAAAAGCTAAAAAAATCATATTTGGGATCATAAGATGATCCACCATTAACATGGAATTTAGATTCCAAATGATTCAAAGAGATTTGAACCAAATCCCGAATCTTTTGACCCATGAGATCCAAATCCACATCCTCTTCAAGAAATTCATAACAAAGATGAATATGTATATCAACAAAATCATCTAATGATTCATCGAATTTCATCCTAATTTGACTGATCCTCTTTCATGTATCTTGATAATCATACCTTTCAAAGGCTTCACAAAGCTCCTTAACAATTTGTTGAATGAAATAATAAAATTCGTTGGTGGTATATGACACCATAGTTTGACACAGCTTTCAAGGGTGAGGGTGGAAAGCTTGGCCATGACATCCTTACAATTTATTCCATTAGAAATACCAAAATGAAGAAATTGAATCAAATTTTCAAGGACAGCTAGTTCACCCTTACCATCAAACTTAATTTAAGACAAGTTTTAAATGATTTATGTGATGATTGTAATATTTTATTTGTTTGAAAAAAATCCTGGGATTATGATTTGGGAATGATCCATTTAAATATGAAGAGATTCAATACAGACTCAACGAGCTCATCTTGTTAGCTTCCCTACTTCTAGTGCCAATTATTGATGGTGTTGGAAATCCACCAACAAAGGGGGTCTCCTTGGTATGAAGTCCCAACTAGACCTCACATCATTTCGAGTAGGAGCCCCAACTGGAAAATAAGGCAAGTTGTCATTATTCTTAGGAATTTTCCTTGGCTACAATTATCATCATAAGAGATTATGCAAACAATATTTGAAACACGCAAGTAAGTTAACGATGTAAGGCATACAATGGAAATGCATATAAGGTACTTTGACGGCATGGAAAAGAGAGAGTGAACCTCTAGAAGAAAACTAATAGTAATATCCTAAACAAGACACACGTGATCATGGAAGGAATCGTTAGGTAACTTGAAAAGTAGTTCACAAGATAACAATGATCATAAAATCAAGTAACAATGCACATTCAACAAGATGAATACTAAATTCAACGAAATAGTTCATTTTAATTAGTATGTGTTAACATAAACATACACTACAAACAATGAAAGAATAGTACCATAATCATTCATGAAATATGCATGAAAGTGTGTTGGCTCTAAGAGCTTCATATATTAAGTGAAATTCCCAAGATACACAATTAAAATTTTGCTACACTAGCCCCAATAGTGGAACATTAAGTCACTACTTTCTCCTACAAACATAAATCTTCTCTCCTATGTCAAGCTAGAGAAGCCAAGGTGAAAAATCAAAAGTCCCTTCTCTTGAGCTATGAGGGTGTATTTATAACAAATTAGGTGACTCTTCACCTCCCATGTGACTCTTAAGCTTCTACTATGAATTTTAAAATTCCTACATGACCTTTGAGCTTCTATATGACTTTAGAACTCTACTAGTGACTTTTAACATTACATGTGGGACCCTTGGGCTTCCAAAAATTTTAAATTTTCTCATTTTTTGAAATTACACAATTACATTCCACATGTGATGTGGCAAAATACATTGACAATATGACTTTAAAATGACTCTTTGAGAAGTCATTACTTGGTGAGAGTGACATAAGACTTTATCTCATCAATGCCAAGCTCTTTTCCTTGTTGTTATGACTTTGACTTCCCCATGATGGATGTTTTATTGTTCTTTATATTCAACCTTCAAAGGGTCTAGATGAGTGTCTAAACCTTCTAAATCAGCATGAGTTGCCACCTCTTTTTATTGGTCCAAGACTCCTTCATGTCATTCATGATAGTTCTTCCTTTTTCTCCTACTTTGAAAGTGTGCTCTTGTAACTCCTACTTGGAATTTTCCTTTAAAATCACCTTGCCATGTCGAGATGGTATACCTACAAGTGAATTTCACTCATGATAAGGCAAGGTCAGTCCGAAAATCTCCTAATCTAACTTGTTTCTTATGCAACTCCTTGATTGAGTCGGTACAAAGAACGGGATTAAGGAGGAGACTCTGGGATTATGCAATGTGTAGAAATAGGAGGCAGTGATGAGAGTCTAGTCACTATGACTATGAAATACATAATATTTCAAGGAAAAGAAGGCCAAATTACGCATTTGGGGGAGTTGGGGATGCGGTGAGGCAAGCTCTCTCACTGTGATTTCGCACTATGTAGTTTTGGAAGGATTGGGACAATGATTGCGCAGTTAAGCAAGTCAAGGAATGAGGCAGGGCTTGATTTTTGAATAAGAATGTTCAGTGTGTAGTGGAGGCCTAACTGGGAAAATATTGCACAATGAGAAAGTAGAGGAAGTTGGGACTCTACATTAAGATTGCGTAATGAGTAGTTCTTTGAGGTAGTGACTGCGTAGTTCCAGGAGGCAAGGATTGTTGAATGGGTCTTATGACTGCGCAATGCGCATTTCAAGAAGGCAAGAGGATGGGTGGTTGTTCAGGAAAATTGCAAAGGCAAGAAATTTAAAGAATAGGAATGGGATCAGTAAAGCAGAAGGATGCGACCAGAGCATCAACAAGACTTAAACATGATCACACACTCATAATAGTCAACCACATGATAATGAAACACTTAACATCCAAAATCAACATGCATCCATTGAGACAATGACAAATCAACACTTACCTCCAAGTGCGACACTTGAAACGTATATTTATGACACTTGGAACACAAGTGTCGACTGCAACCAAAAAGTGTGCTAAGATGTGGGAGAGTTTCTAGTGCATATTCTTATGATATATAAGATCAACTAATACATAAGATTGTGCTAGAATTACCTCTAGTGGTGCTCCAAAGTGTAACACATGCAGGAGTGGAAACAATCAAAAGTGACACTTGCAATAGTAAGAATAAGGGAAAATGACACTTGCAAAAGCTAAAGAATGTGAAACTGACACATGTGAAAGCAATAAAAACAAAAAGCGTCACTTGCAAAAATAAAATCAAGAAAAAACGACAGTTGTGAAAGTGAAAGAAACTCTTATAAATGAAAAAGTGCACAAAAGCGACAATTTAAAAAAAACACTGGAATAATGATATAATTTCCACTTAGAGTGAGAGAAACCGTCAAATAAAGTTGCGCATTGACTGTCGACATGGATTTCACAGTGCAGTGTCCCTATCAATTGTGCAAGCACTATCAGTAGGGGTTGCACATGATCTTTGAGTAGTGGTTGGGCATGCTCTATTTCTAGAGGTTGCACACGCATTGTTCTCAAGGAATGCGCAATGCTTGTCTATAGAGGTAAACATTGACTATTGAAATTTTAAGAAAGAGGTGTGATAGTAAATGCATAAAAATCTAAGCATGTGTACGCAATTGGCTTCAACAATTAGCAAATCATCAACCGACCATGAAGTGACTCAGATCAACTTGGAACAACAGATCATAGGATCACAAGGAGGCTCCAAAATTCAAGGGTAGGAAAAATTTTGGAGAATGTTTGTCACAATGACAACACCTTCTTAACCCCACTCTTACATAAGTATTATCCTCTTTTTAGACATCGTTAATGGGAAAACACCACTTAAAGGGATACAATGTAAATTGTTGCTTTTTATTATTATTTATATTTTAATTATTTAAAGGGATTAATTAATGTTATTTTACACTAATTATAATTTTAAGCCAAGTCATGTAACCCACACAGTATCCGGTAACCCACCTCTATGGTTGATATGGTTTTACACCTCTAGATCCAAAACCACGACATGGGTTTTCTTTATAACACCTTCAAGAATCTCTCATTCTTATTGGATCAGCTTTAAGATGATCGAGGGATGTGTTGGTCATTGGTCAATGCATCGGTCACCAAACCCGAAAATGGAGCGCTCAAATAAAGTAGTCAGGAATGCACAACAATTCACCCAAATCTACATGCCTCCATTGAATTGCAATTTGTGTAGTTTGAGTTTGATTCTAAAGTTTTACATCAAATAGATTACCCATTTCAGTATATTTTTATATATGTAGATAGTTTCTATGCACGAGACAGGGGATTCATAGAATCCACCTGCTCATATCATTCACCATGTGAAAATTATATAATTCAACCCATGTGTATTATAAACGATCGATCAATTTGAAAACAACTATACTATAGTATTTTGAGTCTACATTTCAAGATGATATGATCATTGGGTGCTTTTTTGTTTCTTATGTACCATTGAGACAAAGTAATATAAGTTCATTATTGGTGTTTTCTGAGATACGACTTTGGTTTGATTTTGCTTGTGATCTAGTTCATTTTCAAGAAATGTGGCGCTGGTATGAAGGGCCTACCAACTTAGCCACGTTTCCCCTATTACTATTAGTATTTCATTTATAGATTTTGAGTGATTAGTTCGTTGATTTATAATTAAAATGTGTATCAAATCATTTCATAACCAGACTGTGTGACTACTCTTTTAATTTACAACTAAGTTGTGTATTGATTCTTTACTTTGTGACTAGATTGCATACAATCATCATAACCAACTTTCACTTGATTCCATGTCTTTTGATTTATGATTAGAATTTTGATTCGATATTCCTTCATTTCATAATCCAATTATTCATGATTGTGTGAACACTTCGCCAAAACATTGTGAAAGATCGTAACTTGTCACAAAGGGGATTTGTGTTGACACTTCAGTGATCACGATATATCCTAGGTTTCTTCATATTCTTGCATTTGTATTGATGTTTGATAAAACTGAGGTTTCTTACCGAAGGGCATGATAAATAATCTAACCCTGCATTGGTTGCATGAACACTATGTTAAATAATTATGAAAGATTGTAACTTATGGTGAAGGGACCTTGTATTGATACCCTAGATAGAAGACATCCCTTAGGTTTCATTTATCAATGCCTTTCCTTGTTAGTAGTCATAGCAGACTAGGTACTACTAAATATGGGGCTTGATACTTCTTTTGTAGTAAATAGTCATAGTAGATCAAGTTCTACTGAACATGGGGCTTGAGACTTGTTTTCTAAATGAGATAGGAACACTATGTTCATGGCTAAGTGAAATATTGTCTCTTGTGCCCTCACAAAACTACACTTAATCCTAACATCTATTGAATAAGTCCCTTGTAGCCTTGGTTTGCAATTTTTTTGGTTTTTTACAATATTTCCATTATACATTGATATATTAGAAGGCCCATTGATGTTCTTACCTTTGCACATATGGTGTAGTATCTCTAATTTTACGCTCTTGGATTGACAATTTGATGTTTGGAATTTAAGCAATTTAATTGACTAACATTTTTGGTGTCATTTTTGGGGAGATACTAAAAAATATTAGTACATTAATGATTCATTTTTCTTGTCCATTTTAGATTTGATTTCAAAATTGTTGTGTGTGATTTTATTTTCCTTTTGGTTGCTACAATTCTAGACCCAATAAAGAGACAATGGCGGTAATATGCAAATACAACGTCAGTTTGGAATTTTTTGGAGTGTGGTAGCCCGACACAATCACTTTAGTCAATCTACCATCCCTTGGTTCTAAAGAAACGCTAGTGCTGCAACAATAGGGATAGAGATAATAGGGGTGGATTTAAAGTGATAAATATAGAAATTATTTTGGATAAACACACCCTTTCAAGCACTAACTTGATAGAAAGTACGTCTATAATAGGAAGACAAGCAGGCAAAGGTCCATTGATAGATTCAAATCTTGTGGCCAATGGCTCAAACGATCGAAGGCCTATAGCAAGTAAAAATATAAATTTCATGAAATTTTGAGCAGGTCCTACAGTGGAAGCAACAATAATAGAGATCCAAAATCAAGGAATATATTTTGAATTAGATTTCGGCCCAATCACAGATCCAAAGACTCCTTTAGAAATAGAGTGCCACTTGTTTGGAGGAAGAAATATGGAAAAAAAAAGGTGAAGGAGAATTTCATACCAATGGAGAGGTGGAAACACATGCAAGAGATGAAGAAGGGTAACATTTGGGTTTCCTATTGTAGACCCTACTACAACAGTACAAATGAAGAAGTTCCCTCAACCAATTTTACCTCACTTCCATGGTATGATTACTAAATATCCTGGTGCATTTATTTGTGAATTTGATATATTATGTCGTATTTATGATTATTTGAATGATGCACATAAACTTAAATTATTTCCCACCACTCTCAAGGACTCAACCTTTCACTAGGTCATGGGATCAAGGGGAATACAATCCAAACATGGGATGAAATGCAAAAAATATTTATTAGGAAATACAGAGAATACTATAAATCCATATCTTTAAGAGAAGATTTTTTTCAAATGACACAAAAGGATTAAGAAAGTCTTGAGGACTGCCTTGAAAGATATTTTAGACTATCTCCAATGATCTAGGAAAAGCAAGCTTGATCAAGATACCAATAGAACCATCTTTTTAAGAGGAGTTTTGGATGAATCCATTAATATTCTTAAATTGACAGGGGTGGGGGATGTTTCACAATGAAATTTTGTTAGTGATCTATGCAGAACATACTCAAGTATTCAAGCCAGATTTGGTAAGGGAATTAGATACTTTTTCTAAAGTTACCAAATATGCAACATGTGGTGTGACTAAGGTTGAAGTAGGACATTTACTAGAAAATTTTAAAATTTATCTTCTTGATACTCTTAGAAGATGAGAAGGTATCTCTTTTTATTTATTTTCCTATATGTATAAAGAAACGCTCACTTAAATAATGTCCCTTAGATATTATTGAAATTTGTGTTATATGTACAAGAGAACATCTAATGCAGAAATTCCCCTCTTTACCTAGGTTAAAGGCAATCTACTAAGGAGAGGACCAAGCAACAGAACTACTATGTGCATGGACACCAAGAAGACCCTGTCATCCAAGAGCCTCAAGTATATCTTTAATATTGTACTACAATTTTCTTCTTATTATGGTTAGCAATATCCATCACAATTTTCAATTTTTAACATGACTTGGCAAGCATGTACTCTACAACAGGTTCCAAGTTATACTTGGCAACAAGGATGGCAAGGAACTAACTTTTGAAACATTCCTACTTATGAATATACTATGTCATCTCAACAACCATACCTTACAACCACCCCAACAACTTATCCACCACCATATCAATAATCACATCCTACATAAGCACAAACTCAACTAGTGACACAACCTCAACTACAAACACTTCCACAAATTGAACAATTATAGTTGCCACTTTCTTAACCTTTGAAGCTAACCCAATTATCTTCCCAGCCATTACCTAATCCAAACAATAAACTAATTCTTCTTATTTATAACAATTAGTTACTACCCTTCCCACCTACTTAATTATCCCTGTGGAATTGCAAGATGTGCATTTAAGGTTAGGAAGGGTGCTCAATATAAACTCGCCTCTAATTATTGAAGAAAAGTTGAGGGAGGAGAACTGAAAAAAATAATAATAATAATAAATAAATAAAATAAAATAAAAATAAAATAAAATAAATAAATAAAAAAGAAATAAATAATAATAATAAATAAATAAAAATTATATATATATATATATATATAATAAAAATAAAATTATGAAGAAAAAAGAAGAAGATCACATCAGAGCTTCCCAAACATCTAGTTTACCTCCTTACCCAGAAATACTAAACTTGGAAAACCTTATTGATCACTCAAAACATAATCTGATGACAAAGTTGAAGAACATCTCCATCAAAGTTCCCCTATTATATAAGCAATTAGGGAAATCCCAATCTATGCCCAAATCATTATAGAACTTTGTCTAAAGAAACTAAGGAAAAAAATGGGGCCAAAAATTATTAAGTTTATTGAAAAAAAAAACAGATCTTTTGTTAGGACAACCCTCATAGAAAAATGTGTAGATCCTAATAGTCCCATTATTCCATTCCATATTAATGGAATATTTGTCCCAATTTTTTTAATTTATTTGGGAGCACCAATCCACATAATGACCAAACAAACCATGGAGCAATTACAAATTTTCAATCTCCAACCTACACTCATTGTGTTAGAGTTAGTTGAAAATTTTAAAATTAGACCTCAAGGTGTATTAGATGACATAATTGTCTCCTTGGATTTGTTGGAGTACACAATGGACTTTTTGATACTACAACCTAAATTTTTTGCACGAGAACATCGTGTGATCCTAGGATGGCAGTGATTGGTTATAACAAATACATTCATTGTTTTATGACTTATAAGTTAGTGAAACATTACTTGACATGGTCATTCAAGTTCATTATCAAAGGTCTCAAGTTGGTATAGGACATTTTCATTTTTTCATATTTGACCTATCCTAAGGTTCAAAACCACCTTCATTTCATCTTAATCCACCTCCATTCAAGTCATGTCATGTCACATCAATCATCATTTGCTGTCATATTTCATTTCCAAAGCGCTTAAATTCAAAAAATGACACTTTAGCCAGTTTTTCCTCTTTTATTAGTGTTTTACACTGTAAAATAGCATTTTTCGCTACGAAACTGCCAAAAAATGAACTAGCCACACTAAGAAAAATAGTTTTTATGTTTTTCTTGTCAAATCTGGTGCAAGGTGTCAGTTCATGATTAGAAGAGATAGGGTGGATGTCGTTCGAGTCAGTTAGGGTTATTTCAAAGGTAAAAGGTCATGCTTGAGGTCATCATTACCATTTTTAGCATGCATGAGTCATGATTAGGGCATGAGTTGTTATCGAAACCATAAAAAATTACCCAATTGAGTCTTTTTTTCATTCTCTGCTTTATCCTTGCATGTTATTGAGTTTTTGGAGAGTTGCTTCACCGATCCAAGCTGGTTGCTGGCATTTTCAAAACTTGCAGGTGTCACTAATCAAGCGAGGCTGAGAAGATATAAATTCACCATGACTGCAAGAAAGAAGACTAACAAAGGTGGTCACTACCTCAGGTATGAGCCCATGGACATGAATTTGTTAAATGAAGACCCGACTGCCTTGGAAGTTTTCAGAAGAACGGGTTGTTTGCAATTCTGCCAAAGGCTGCAAGGTTGTCATCTACAGGTTTCTAAAGAGTTTTCTAACAGTTTCAGTGGAACATCTTCAAAGGTGGGAATGCTTAACCTCACAGTAACACCAGAAACCATTGCAGCAGCAACATAAATCCCTAGAGGAGGGGAACAATGGTTTAAAGGAATCAATTTCACCATGCAGGACTGCAAAGAATTCATCAAGTCAGAGCATAGTGAAATTGATCTCACAAATGTTATCCCAAGGAGCTACATGAAGGACAACTACTCAAAGTTGTTGATGATAATTCAGAAGTACTTCACCTATGAAGGAAGGTTTCACATGGTCTACTCCTATCACCTTAGGATTTTGCTGCATTTTGTGGGTAAGAGGTCTCTTGACTTGCCCTTTTACTTATACAGAAGTCTAACTAAAATTTCAGATAAGGTCCAAGTTAAAAAAGAAGGAAATGAAACTTCTCTATTTCACCATGGTTTGATTAATTTATTGGTATTAGAAGAGTTTAAAATATTAGATAGAGAGTGGACCTCCTTCCTATTCATGAGTGGTTTTAAGTAGATGTTGTCACTCCTAAAAGAGTTCTCAAACCTAGAGATGTTTCATCACCAATAGTGGCAGAGCAGTTAGAACCAGTGAGCAGGGAGACAGAGCCATTGCAGAGGATTGACACACCCAAAGCCACACCTGCAAAACAGAAGCCAACAATTAGCAAACATGGCAGCAAGAGAGTTACTAGGAGCCAAACAGTGGCTAAGGGTAACTTTGAGGACATCTTGCATGCAATTGATATTGAAGAAACTCCTTTTGTCCAAACTGAAGACATAGATGAGGGAGGAAGGAAGCTTAAGAAAGGAAAAAAAACTAAAAATTTGGAATTTGCAGGTGATGATGCTGGATTCATGTTTCAACCTAGAAAACCAATGACCAGGCATGCCAGAAAGGTCATGGAAAGTAGCAAAGAGATTCAGAAGGTCATTGAAACTACTGAGCCACCACCAAGCATTATAGACCTCTCCTCACCTGCAAAAGAAGATTTGGTCATCAAAAAAAATAAGGGCAAAGAGAAAATCACTGAAAAGTTAGAAGTTGAAACCCTTAAGGATCAGTTGAAAGAGGAAAGTGAAGAGATATCAGTCTTGAGGAAGGAGGCAAAGAAGCATAGAGCTGAAAGGGTTCAATTTGAACAAATGAGGAAGATCTGGGAAGATCAAGTCACAAGTTTCTCAAAGACCTTGGACAATACAGAAAAACTGATAAAGTGGACTCAGCCACTAAGAAGAGAGGTAAAACACATCAAAAAGGTAAACCTGCACTTGAAATCCAAGAATAGGACACTGAAGGACCAATTCAAAGACCTGAAAGAGCAATTAGAATTGATTCATGAAGAGCTGGAAAAGAAAGGTTTGAAGATGACTGTGGTTGAGGCGCCCATTGCTCAACTAATCATAAATGAGGAGGAAACAACACAGGAGCAATAAGTTGAGATTTAATATGCCTTAGAAGGTTCATTACATGCACAAAATCAATATTTTGCAGCTAGAGTTCAGTTTTTGAAGATAGTTTTGAAATAGGAAATTTCTATGTTTGTATACAGTTTCGTAGCATTCCTCAGGCTTAAAGCCAGGAATACGCTACGAAAAAACCTGTAGCAGCCTTTTTGATTATAAAGTCACTTTTTGTAGTTTTCAAGGAGGGAGATTCATGGTGGTGATGATCCATTACTTGATTGACATCATGGAACAGCAAAGGAACGAAGTTATTGGGTGCAGAAGCCACTTTTTCAATGCTACCAAAACTCGCTACGAAACTGTCCTGTTTTCGTAGCGAGCAATTGTTAAAGGTTTTGGAGCATATTAATGGAATTTTTGGATAGCTGGACTCCTCCTGTTAGGGTCCCATGATTTGGCTGATTGGCAATCCAAATGACAGTGTAACATCAAACCAGTCTTTGGAGCCCAAGGACCTAGCCTTCATGGACTCAGAGAAGGCTCTCTCTATTTGTGTAAGGGATATCTGTGTGTTTGCTAATTGTGTTCTGATTTTAGGCTAGTTATGAAGTAGGTTTTTTTTTTTGGTTTTTATTTTGTGAGGGATGAACTGATCAAAGATTAAGATAGGTAAAAATATTTCAGATCAACTGGGCTATGGGGTCGAAAAGGTCAAGAAAGCTTTCAGGTGGTGAAACAAGGTTGTTGAAGGGCCGATTTGAGCGAGGTAAAATGGATGTTTGGGTAAAATGGAGTGGGATGGACATTAAATTTGTGAAGAAAAAAGGATTTCAAACATAAATAGTTTAATAGCTGACATAAACATGGTATGGAAAACCATTAATCATGAAAAATGTAACTATAAACTGATCAATGCATAGAAATAAACATTCAAGCCATGCATAGAGATATATGACTCTCTAACTTTAGGAAATGGCTATCAGACTTTGGGGAAATACATTTAAGACAAACAAACAACTTAAATCACTATGAAGGAATGCCTAAGCATAGTATTTCAAGCTATTGGGCACTTTGAAGCAAGATTGCATAGTTTTAGGCAAAGGGCAAGATCAGTACAAGACCTCCTTGGTTCAACAAATGACAATCTAATCAATCAAAGAGAGGTTTCATAGATGGAGCTATGGCTAGCCATGAGTAAGCAGGGCATACCGTAAATCATACTTAGCATGCATAAAACCATAAATGAAACAAGAAAACAATATTCTTCAGTTATTAAAGAGCAATCAAGGATTCTTTAATATGACTAAGAATGAAGAAAACATAGAAGCTATAAAGAAACAGGAAATTTGAGGTGCCTCCAAGGGCATGTCTCAAATCTATTCTCTACTGTCTTATAGCAAGCAATAACATGGAATTATGAATGAAAACTAGGAAACAAAACAGAGAGAGAGACACTATACCATTCTACCAAGTCATGGATGTTGAGCCTCAAGATTGTGCTTTCTTTCATTCTACTTTACCTCATTTTCCTTTGTCCATTGCTATTCCAGACCCAATTGATCAATGAATTTAGTTAAAATTACTTTTAGAATGATTAACATGAATGACTTGCTAAGTTTTATGATTTTTGTCATTGTAATGCATTTTGACCGGAACTAGCTGCAGAATGCAGACATTCCGTAGCTAACCGGCGATTCTACAGCTGTCTTCACGTTTGGGTATGTTCTAGGTGGCCTCTCAAGAAAAACCGCATATGGGCATATTCCACGTCATGTCTACATTGTTCGTTGCTCACCATGAAGGAAGAAACAAATTCTGGGTATGGTTTTGGTACGTGGGAACACATTTAAGAAGGCAGACTTCTAATAGGACTGTCTTAGTCCAGATGTCTTTTTCCTTTTTACGCAGCCACTTCAAGAGTCCTAATGTGATTTCGATAAGGAAAGACAATGATCCTGGAATTGTTGCAAGTCTTGTTATGTAAATTTGTTATAAAAACACTTTGGAAACCGAGAGCTAGGCTAGATTTTGTTCTAGATTTTGCTTAGATTCTGTGCTACATTTCTGAAGACGCAGATTGCTCTGTTCAAGTTATTTCTCCTTTAATGAAGCAGACAGTATTGTTTTGAAAGCGTTGATTTGATTTGGAGTTAGATTATGTCTGGTGGTAGAGGGCCCCTGCCCCCTGTACGGATTTATTTGCGTAATTTAGATAAGTATTCTAGCTGCCTTTACGTTTTTGAAGTTGAATTCGTAGTTGTTTTCATTAGCTACTATAGTTATACTCGTTCTAAAAAGTCTTCCAAAAGATTATAATGATGAATGGGAAATGGCTATAGTATTGTAGGATTTAATTGCAATCTCTTTTGTTCACCATCACAGTTATACTTATGCTAAGTACTCTTCCAAAAGAAGAAACTCTTCCAAAAAATCCTTATAATGTCATAAGCATGATTGTGATCTTGAACGTTTCAGTTGTGTGTTTTCACTAAGTACCATAGCTATTCTTGCTCTTAAAAAGCTCTTCCAAAATATCATAATGATGGGTGGGAGACAGCTATGATACCTTAGTTTTTCATTGCTTTCAGTCTTTATGTTTGCATTTGCACTGAATTGTACAGTTAGGATTGTTCTAAGAAACTCTTCCAAATTACCAATCATGATGGAAAAACAGACTGTATAATTTCATAGGATAATGCATGATAGCCTAGTTAGAATGCTCCGGAGTTTAATTGCACTTAACTCATGCTCAGTTATTTTGTTTTAAGTTTGATAATGACTTGTAGTTCAGCATTGTTTTAGGCTAGTGACATTTTAGGTTCGGTTGTAGTTTAACTCATTGCATTTGCACTCCATATTTAGTTGTCATTCACTGCAAATTAGATTACTTCAGTTGTTAAACTTAACAAAACAGCCTTCATTATTCACAAACCTCTTCTTGTTCTAAAATCTATAATTGATTCATAAACATATGAATAGAAGACAATATCATTTTAAGGCCTGAAGGGCTTCTGCAACTTCCTTATCATCTCACAAACAAACATTTCCTCAAAAGACTATTTCAAAAATCTATAACCTTTGAGTGAAGTGTAGTGCTATAAAACTAAGTTGCAGAATAGAGTTAGGAACTAGACTTAGAGTAGAAGATCTTATGATGATATCAATGTTTTACTCCAATTATGCTTCAACAAATCTCTAATCAAGGATAAAATGTTGCATCATTATAAGTTATTTGTTTAACTGTTTAGTTAAGAGGATTTGCATACTTAGTTGACCATGTCTCAAGCTCTCTCTCTCAAATACCTTTGATGAAATAATTTGACAAGTTGAGTTTGTGTTTTGAATCATTTGCTTAGAAGTCATTATCAAGCTTTGTTTTTGCTTAGTCATAGTTTAGATTTGATTCTGTTTTTAGTATCGCATTTGCATTTACCATTTGACATCAACCAATTAGGCTTCACTCTATTTTCTTAATCATTAGCTTCCTTCCATTAGCTTTCTAATCATTTTCCTTGTGAACATAAAGCCACCAAAAGATCAAAAACATCATAAATCATCAAAAAAGACCAAAAACATCACAAAACACTACACACAACGCATTAAGAAACAAACACCTAGGTACATACAGTACACTTCACTTCAGCAGTTTACCAACCCTGGTTGACAATTAAATGAGCTCGATTTAGGAGACTAGATTGAGACCAAACAATGGAATCCAACAACAATCCTCTTTCATCATCCAAAAACATCCAAGAAACTATCCAAAAGCATGAGACAAGTGTTTCTTCCAAGCTTGTATGACCATATATTGCTTCTATTCATCAAGTTCAGCCCTGTTTACAATGAAATCCTTTAGAATATATAGGCCAAAGTGAAGAAAACCTCCTAGTTCAACTTGCAATCTCATTGGTCTATCCAAAATATATTATTTTGTCCTTGAGGCTTTGCAAAGCCCAAGGCACAAAATATCTAATAAATATCTCAAAAATTCTAAAAAAGGAAAATAAATTGACTTTTCCTAACTAACCATGCACAAAAATAGTTAAACGCACATGAGGAAAAGTCACTTTTGAAAGGTACATTTTTCACAAAAATACTTAAGAAATACATCAACAGAAAGTCCTCTGACTTGCCGACAACTTTTGGAGGCCTTCCCGATGTCTAAACGAGGCCCGTGATGGCTCGTTGGAAAGATATGAATGTCTATTTTCTGAAAATGCTTATTTTTATCCAAAATGACCACTAAAAGTCCTCAAAAAATAGGCCTGTGTGTAAAAACCCGAAAAATAGACCTTGCTGATAAACGGGGCAGAGAGTGGAAAAAGTGAGTGTTTTCCGCCATTTTGGGGGGGGGAAATCATCTTCAAATGATCTGAAAATCGTTGAGTATATGCCCCTGAAATTATGGCATCCAATGATACCATTTTCATCCTTTGAGGATGCCCCAAACTGAAATGGCGATGCCCATGAGTTTTAGCCAAAAACCCAAAAATGACAAAAAACCAAAATTTGTCGAATTTTGCCCAATTTCGGCGAGCATGACCCTCAAGGGTTTTCAGAAACATGTTGTGAAGCTGAGGCCAAAATTTGGAGCTTTGAGGTGTCTTTCTTTAATTTTGGTGTCGGGCGCCTCCTTTGAGCCTCCTTGAGTTTTTCCTGTGTGGCCTTCAATTTCCGCCGGGCGAACTGATTAAGCTTCTTATAATGCCCGGTCATCCTCCTTTGAAGGTCCAAAACTCTATTTTCCTTATCCAATTTCTTTTCCAAGTGATCATTTACCCTCTCAAGCCAAGCTTCTCGATTTTTCTCTATCTCTTGGGTGAACAATGTAGTGAGAGGGGTAGATTGGAGAAGGGCAGCTTCTTCTTCCTTTTGTTTCTCAAGGGTTCTTTTGAGCCCCATGGTTCTTGGCCTCTTTCTCCTGGGCTGATCTTCATCTTCGCTCTCATCGAACTCGCCCATGAGTTATTCCAATCTCACTTGTGCCTTGGAGGCCTCTTTTTTGTATTTGATGGCCCGTGTCTCATATACCGCCATATGGACACTCATCTGTTTGTTTTGAATTTGCAAAAAGTGATTGAAGTTTCTAGCCCTCTCTAGATCAGTCCACAAAGCATCAATTTGGTTTTCTCTATTGATCAAGAGATTTTCTAGGATTTGGGCTTCATTTTCGCTATCATCACTTTTGATTTGAATTATGTCGAAGTCCCTTTCCTTTTCATAGCTACTTTCTTCTTTCTCCTTTCCTTTGCTTTGGGTGGCTCTTTTAGTCTTCCTCCTCTTGGGCAATTCGACAATGGGCTTCTTGGGAAATTTCCCCTTGCTTCGGAGGGCCCTAGTAACATTTGGAGTTATAGCTTTAGGCACCCTTTTCCTGGATGTCCGGGGCTTGGCCACTTTTGGAGAAGAAAGCATGGCCTCTTGCCTAGGAGAGGCAGCTAGCACATTCTCTATTGGCTCTTTGCCCTTGTTACTTTTCTCATCATTCTTCCCACTGTCTTGAGTTTCTTCATTGATGCCTTGACTGTCCTCTTGCATTTCTTTTTTAGGGCTTCCCTCTTTACTTTTGTCTTTGTTGTCTTCTTCATGAGGTTGTCTTTCCTCTCTGTGCTGCACCTCTTTATCATGTTTTTGTTCTCCTTCATGAGGCTGCCTTTCCTCTCTGTGTTGCACCTCTTTATCATGTTGTTGTTCTCCTTCATGAGGCTACTCACCCTCACTGTGCTGCACCTATTCATCATCATGATGTTGCTCGTCATCATCTTCCTCTTCATCATGCCCTTCTTCCTCTCACTACTCTGCCTCACTGTGCTCTTCTTCCCCTTACTGCTATGTTTCATCATGATGTTGCTCATCATCATCTTCCTCCTCTTTCTCATGCTCTTCTTCCTCATCATGCTCTTTTTCTTGTTCAATGGGAAAATTGAGCTTCTTGGGAATGGGCCTGCTTGAAGAAGGTGAAGGATGGTGAGTGGAAGGTGAAGGAGATGTATGAAATGAAGGGACAGTGGCGAAATCCGAATGTGTAATGAAAGTATCCCAAGAGATTTATTTCTTCTCAAGCTGATGAAGAATAATTACCTTGATGAGGGAGTGATGGAAGAGGCAGGATGTCTGCTGAGAAGGAGGTTTTTTCTGAACAGTGGAGGCCATTTTCTCAATACTTTTATGTAGGAAGAAAGGGAGATTTAACAATTTGGCTCTTATGAAATGCATGAGCAACCGGACATGATAGGCATAGACTCGGGAGAATATTCCCTCGCAAGTGAAGTATTTCATGATTATCTTCATGAGGGGGGCATAACTAGTCAGCAGATATGAGAAGGGAAAAATGGATGGACATGTGTCTCTATGCTCAGGCTTTAGAAAAGGCTTGTATTGTTCTGAGTCTAGGTGGCTTTGTTTAAACCACTTCTCTCTGACATAAGGGATTTTGGTGGCCTTGTAAATGGACCTAGGAGAGAACTTAAAATCCAAACCTGCCAGCTGAAAGTGCTTCTCTTGAAATCTCAAAGCACAAAGATGTGTCAAAGGGGAATAGCTTTTTACCTCCTGCACCCTTTGAAAAAACTCTAGACACCCAACCTCATGGAAGTTAAACAGGACTGATGGATGAGCATTTACCTCTTCAGTGGAAACAGGCTCAAACCTCCTGTGAAGACCACTCCTATTGTCTTGTCTGGGAGGCATTTTGTTTTGAATGTTCTTTGCAACACCAAGCTGTCTCAAATGGCCCTTGAAATGTTTTTCTCAACCACACCTCTATCTTCCTTATCAGTCATTGTTTTGTCTTCTTTATGCCAAACAAAAATTATTTGTCAAAATGAAACAAACTCAATCTTATCACTGTGTTTGGGCCAATGGTATTTGAAAAAGAGGTAAGTGTGTTTTCTTGTTTGAATAAGGATCTTCGTGTTTTGACAGAAACAAGACACCCTTCCTCCAAACAACACTCTTCTGCTATTCACTGTTTTTACAGGGGTAGACAAAAAACACTCTCAACTGACTTTGCAAAATCTCTCAAAACATACTCTGTTTTATGGAAATCTGGTGGCTGGACAGATTTTGCTCTTTCACCATACAAAGAGGACACTTTTGAAGTGACAAAGCATTCACATCATGATCACTGTTTTCAAATTAGGATCACTGTTTTCACCTTACAAACACTGCTTTCACCTTATAAACATTGTTTCACCTTAGGTTTTGCTAACAGAGGTTAATTTTGCTTTATCACTGTTAGGACACCTTTAGCAATTTGAAAACCTCTACCACTGTCTTTTTGCCTTGCAATCAGTGTTATGGTTTATCACTGTTCTTGAAGGCAGTTTTAGGCCTTTTGAAACTAATATAAACACACCACCTTTCACTATACTAATCTTGGGCAATCATAGCAACAACAACCTTGGATTTTTCTCAAACACCTTACTCTCCAACCATTGTTTTTGTCTTGTGAAAATAACCTTGTCACCCCTTTCAGATTTTCAAAAACTAGTAAGGAGCAATGGAGAATACCTTGGAATGGCTTATGGCCCTTGTTCGATATTTTGGCAGCTCCATAGATGCTTTTCGAGGGCCTTTTGAATGAGCGGCACGTTCATATGGAAGATCTCCGCGCCGTGTAAGTTGTCGGGTCGGCCTTCGTGCAATGGTGACCGGCACTACAGGCGCGGCGCGCCACTATATAAAGCATTTGTATTTTCTTTGCTAAACACGTCGCGCGCTTTTCCAGGTGCACCGCGTAGGCTTTAAGCCTCTAAAAACTCTGAAATTTGCTTGAAATCCCTTGTTTCTCCAATGGGCAGTGAGGAGGGCGATTGTGAATGCTTGTTTATGTTTTTTGAAACTTACAATGAGACTTGGCAATGGTCTCTCCACTCTTTTAAAGCCAAAAACCTTTGAACTTAACTTGTGAGGGTTAAAAAGCTTTTGGTTGTAAACAAAACATGAAGCACTGCTTTGACATTTTATCATTTTTAAAACATCACAAAATCCAATATTCGACCAGGACTCTTAAAAGTGTTGTGGATGACACTTTTGAATATCTTCATATATATGACCCTTTTCAAAGTGAAGAAACCATCTTTAAAGCCACAATCTCTCTTAGTGTTTTCTCATCAAGGGAGGAAACTTGTTTCCTTTGTTCATATCTATTTTTTAGAGGAAACCCTGCTCAAAACCATATAATGACTGTAGATGCACCCTTTAAGGAAAAAGGCCTTTAGAGACCCTTAGAACTTATATGCAACGGCAAGGTCATTTTCACATGTCTATAAAGAGGCTTTTGACTGTGATAGTGGCATCTTTTATTTGCTTTGAGTGTTGTCTGTGAATTTAAAACACTTTCCATATCCTTTTTTCACACCTACTGTCTCTATGTTGTTTATTTGCAAAGTCTCCCTCAGAAGCCAGGCTTAGGTTACCTTCTTGTCCATTTTGATGAGTTTTTTGAAAAAGATCTTCAACATCACTCTTTGGCCTATGTTTAACCTAGCTTTCAACTCATAAACCTTGAATGGATTTCCACTAATTTCAACTCTATTTTTTAAAGCAACAATGGCTAGATTTCATGCCTGTTGATCAAGGAGAAGGATCTTTGGAAACTCTTAATGAAATTACATACCTCAGCAGGGTTTGTTCATTTTGGCTTCAGATTTCCTTTGGATGAAATCTCTGATAGAAGACAAGTCAAACCTCTTTGATTATTACAGTACCACTACTTTCCCTCTGTTTTTTAACACCATTTTCTATCCATAAGCCTTCAGTTGCTTTCCCACTGCACTTAAAACCCACTTTTCAATAAGTGAAACCTATAGTGAATCTTTGAAACACCACTACTGTGTTAGTGGTCTTAATCTATTGGAGACAAGGTGTTAAACAAGTTCTTCAGGCAGTTTTCAATCATTGCTAGCTTTGTGCCCTTTAAATGAGTCCATACCTCTGTTTCCCGGCCCTCTGCTTATTAGATGAAGGAGGCCTTTGTCACATTTCCAAACCCTCTGCTTGTAAAATGAAGGAGGTTTTAAACTAATGACCTGACCATCTGCTCATGTATGGAGGAGGTTTTCTCAGTCTTTCAACCCACCGCTCATGTATGGAGGAGGTTTTCTCAGTGATGCCATTTCATCAGCTTTCAAACAGTGTTATCTTTCCTTTCACTTCCTATTCATGATTAAGTAAATAAAAGTGACAAATTGACAATATGTCATGAAGGGAATTTCTCTGAGACATATAATCCTACTGTTAAAATACCTTTATGCATCTTTAGACGATCAGAGGCAGCCTGGCCAATATCTGTAGAGCATTTCTTGTTATTCATAAGTCACTAACCTTTGACTGTGTTTGCAAGAGCTTATTTGAAATAACTCTTTGTCCAGTACTTGCATCCCAGGCTCAAAACCACATGAGAAGCAGTTTTCTTCTCATGTTGAGTTTAATAATGTCTTATGGAACACTGGTACACTTCTGCTCTTTAAAGAGACATTGAAACACTGTAAATCCACCTAATATCAGTTTGACCTATGGCATATGCACTGCTGAGACATCAAGGTTTGTTAGTGGCGCGACTTAAGGGTGTATCAAGCTCTATTTGTAGAGTAGGAAGGTTATCTAGGACTGGTTGATATAAGATAGAGGTTATTTTGGCTTTAGGATGGTTTGCCAAGGAAAAATCGCCTAAAGCGCCACTACCTAACTTAGGGGAGACTTCTTGGACAGATTTGGAGTATTCTCTTTGGAGCTGATGGACAAGTTTGTATGACTGAGGCTAGATAGGGCTTGAAAATTAGGTTTTATCTCATCATGGGCTAATTGAAAAGGTAGGAGGGCAAAAATGTTTATGGGTGTTTTCTAGCTGACAAATTTGACATATTGGAGATCAGCTGCTAGAAAACTTGGCTTTAAAAACTAGTCATCATCAATAGGTGAAAAATACTGATGACTAACACCTCCAACATGTCAAGGGAGCTTATCATCAAATACTTATGACTCGAAGGAAGTGCTATGAATACAGGTCATCATCCAAAGAAGATTTGAAGATAAGGGTCATGCATTCCTAAAAAGTAGGATTATGCTCCACAAGTCTAGGAGGGTTTTAAATATGTAAAGGGGTAATGAACTCTTTCATGTGTATTTCAAGCATGTGATGCTTATTTTGTAACCATCATGTAACTGTTTCACCAGATAAGGTAGATCTATGTAATAAATAGGAGTTAGAGTCCTATTAGGAGATGTTCTCGTTAAGGTGTAGCAGTCAGTTTTCTGTTAGAAGTTATGTTTTTCAGTTATGAAAGGTGTCATAGGAGAATTCGATGATATAGCCACCAGTGAGATCATACTTGTTGTAAATAATGTCTATTTAAAGACAAATCATCGAATTAGTAAGGGTTTGGAGAACATTTGCACCAAACTGTTGCTTTTATGTATTTGACTTATATCAGTAATATAGAGTGACTTTCTTCTTGACAGAACTGAGATACTCATAAGGTTTTTAATGACTTATTGATCTATATCTTTATATTTTACCACTTGCAGTAGATTTCATCTCTATTACTCAGAATTCATAACTTTATGCTCTGACTTCCTTTAGTGATGAAATGACTGTGTTTTCCTATGTTTTATGTGTGAGTTGCCTCTGTTAAAGACCTATATCTACCTCAGCTTCCATGTCAAGAAAATTTGCCACTGAAAATACTGATTTTTTACTCCATAAACCCAATGGTAGCAAGCCAACATTATTTTCAACCTGCAAACATAAAAAACAAGTTACATTTCCCATAGAGTTAGCCATCTAGTACTGTCATTATTCAATATCATAAAACCCCCTTGAGAGAGCCCTCTCAAACTGAAGAGGCTAAGCTTCAGTTAGAAGTGGTTTGAAACAGTTACACTGAGTTGTTTGAGAAGCAGCCAATCAAGTACAATTTTGTGATAACATTTTGGTGCGTTTGTCAGGAGACTGAAGATCTACATTTCTCGAAATTTTGAAGCTGGACTCTTGAAGGTAGCAGGAGCTCAGAATCTGTTTGAGGCTACAACTACCTTGGTGACTCCATTCAAATTATTCATTCTCAAAGGTGTCTTCGAAAAGGAGATATACAAGGAGTAATCCTTACCCAAATCCACCTACAATTGTGGATAATCCAAACACAATTTCCAGAGGCATTCAATGCATTTCTGCACAACCAGGTACCCCATTACGCACAAAAGCCTTGTCCTCTGAAGTTTTAAGAAGTCTTGAAAAAGAAAAAAAAAATTGATGATAAAATTCAAGAAGTCTTGCTTAAGTATGAAAATGAAAAAGAATTGACTGAGGATTTTTTAGACCTACAAAGAAGAGGTATTTATACCTTAGCCATAGTGACCCAAAAAGATAAAGAATAATTCTGGGGGGCAGTCACATCAAAGTTACTATTAGAGGGAGAATATTTAAATAAGTTGAAGGAACTAGACCCATTTAAATCTTGCTAAGAAGTAAATCTGGTTTTCCTTTACCTGACTGGAGTACATTTATAACTGGACTACAAACACCAATCACTCCACCTCCTAACAGTTCCTCTTCTTCTACTACTGTTGTCCCTGAAAATACCACAGTCCCTGTTGTCATGGCTGGGAATTTTCCTCCTCCACCTGTTGCTACACCTGCTAGGTATGCCCCTCTTATTCTCCCAATTGTCCTTAATTCCCTTCCAAGCAAATATTCTTCTAGAATCAAACCTTGGGGAAGTGATGAAGAGATTATAGTTGAAGATCATGTAGACTGGTTTAGTGACTTTATAGACAGGGAGGAGGTTGACCATGAGGATGTCAAAATGAGGCTATTTTCTCAAAGCTTTACTGGTGAGGTCAAGAAGTGGTTCAAAGCCCTTGATGCAAGAAGCTTGCATAATTGGAATGAATTTGAAGATAGTTTCTTGAGAAAGTGGGGAAATAGAACAAATCTTGTGCAAGCCCTCACTGAGTTTAATAGTCTGAAAAGAGTTGTAGATGAAACTGTTCAAATTTTTTCCAAGAGATTTAATAAATTATATGATTCCATCCCTACCCATCTTAAGCCTCCACTAGGAGCAGCTTGGCTGAGATATGCTGAGGCTATTGACTATGACTTTTCTATCCTACTCAAAGAAAGAGAATCCCCTTCACTAGCTGAAATGAAAAATGATGCAGTGAAGGTGGAAGTCAATATGATATTAGCTAAAAATTTCAATATGGGAAAAACAAAGTTGAAAGAAGAACATAAGCCTTCCACCTCAGTTGAAAAATTTAACTCCATGATGAAAACAATGGAAAAATTGATGGATAGGCTTGCCCTTGGTAATGCTTCTGCACCTCCTGCACAACATGAACCATAATTTAGAAATCATCAGTTCAGAAGACCTCAAAATCAGCAGAGACCAAGGGAAAACAAAAATCAGCCTAACCCTCAAGTAAGGCCTTCTTTTCAGCAAAATTTAGTTGATGAAGAAGATCAGCTTGAAATACCAGAAGACTTTATTCATTGCTTGGATGAAAACATGTCTGGAATGTTTTTGACTAAGGAAGATCATGATGAGTCTGATCATGATGTAAACAAGTGTGAGGGACCATCTGATTACCTTAAAGGTTATCAACATGCAATATTTGAGATGCAGAAGCAATACAACCTCAGAAACAGAAATGTCCCTATTACTGCAAATAAAACATAGCACAAGAAAGATGCCCCTAAAGCAGCTGAGGTTAGAAAAGATCCACCACTTCCTCCTCCTGTCAAAGACTGAGAAAATTAATTTTGTTTTCAGTTTGGAGAACGAAATTTCCAAAATCAAGATCCCACTCCCTTTTGGAGAAATTCTTAAGGTGAATGAATACAGAAGTAAAATTGTAAAAATGTTGAATTCTCAACCAGAAGCTATTGATATCCTTAATGTTCAAGAATATCATCCAACCATATACTTGGGACCAATATTGGAAGATGAGTAGAATGAAGAGGTACCTCCTTTCTATGTCAGTCTTAGTATCCATGGCGTGACATTACACAATGCCATGTTGGATTCAGAGGCCTCTCATAACCTCATACCTAAAGTGATTATGGAAAGGATGGGATTAGAAATCACTAGGCCATATAAGGATTTGTTTTCTTTTGATTCAAAAAGGGTTCAGTGCATTGGTTTGATAAAAGATGTTGTTGTTGGTCTTACACGAGTCCCTTCCAAGACAATGGCAATGGACATTGTGGTAGAAAACATTCCACCCAATTTTGGCATGCTGCTATCCAGATCTTGGGCAGCAAAGATCAAAGGCACCATGCAGATGGACATAAATTATGCCACCATTCCTATTTTTGGTGAGAAAAGAAGGCTATACAGAGAGAAAAGGATGGCTTATATGGTAAGTAGTAAGGATAAACCTCAGAATTTCCCAATTTATGCTGTTGAAACTGAATTAGGATGAGCTATTCTTTTCAATGAATTGACTGATGAAGCCGAAGATGAAAAGAAGCAGAAATTTAGGAGGTTGAAAATCAGCAAGCAGAAAATCAGCAAATCATTGAAGAAAAGGCAGAGGGATGGTGGTTGTTACACTTTTATGGATCAGCAGGAGAGAGGGGTTTGGATCAGGAATTTGGATCACAACTCCAGAGGATGAAGTAAGTTCTACTCTTTCAAATTGAACGTTGATTTCATAAATAATATGGCTAAGTATGAATCTCTATTTTTGGGTTTAGAAATTTTGAAAATATTGGGTGCCCAACATATTTCTGTTTGTGGAGATTCTGAATTGGTTATTAAACAAGTTGAGGGTGTACATAAAACCAAGGATATGAGAATGAGATCATACAGAAATTTAATCATGGAGATGTTAGAAAAATTTCAAGAATACTCATTTATTGTGAAGACTAGGGATCAAAACTCAGTAGCTGACTCCCTAGCTGTTTCTGCAAGTCTGTTTGTTATCCCTGCACATTCCACTGAAATATATGAGTTTGAAGTTCGTCATAGGCCTGTTATTCCTGACAACATAATTCACTGGCAAGTTTTTGAAGATGACCAGCAAGTCAAAAACTTCATAGAATTGAAAGAGGAGTTTGAAAGTACACAAGTAGATCAGCAAAACATGCTTGCTGAAACTAAGGGTAATTCTGAAGTATTGCAGCTGAAGAATAATTCTATACCCAAAGGTATCATCCCACTTGAAAAGATTTTTTACCAAAATGATGTGTTCAAATCTCCTACAATACAAGTTGATGATGAAGAGGTAGAGATTTGTAACCTTGGTACAGTAGCAATGCCAAAAATGATAAAAATTTCTAAGTTCCTTTCTGTAGAGATGAAACAAAAATATATTGAGATGATGAAAAGGTTCATTGATGTTTTTGCATGGAGTTATGTTGATTTGAAGAAATATGATCCTACTATTATTCAGCATACCATTCCTATTAAATAAAATGAGAAGCCTTTCAAACTGAATTTGAGGAGGATTAATCCACTTCTTATGCCTCTGATTGAGAAGTAAATTGAGAAGCTCTTTGATGCAAAAATCATTGTCCCTATCAGATTATCCAAATGGCTTGCTAACTTGGTTCCAGTCAGGAAAAAGAGTGGAGAGATCAGAATCTGCATTGATTTCAGAAACTTGAACAAAGCCTCTCTGAAAGATAACTACCCTCTCCCTAAGATGGACCAAATTCTACAGAACATTGTTGGTTCCCAAAGGATGTCTATGCTAGATGGTTTTTTTCAGGATACAATCAGATATTAATGCACCCAGAAGACCAGGATAAAATTGTCTTTACTACACCATGGGGGAATTTCATGTATGAAAAGATGCCCTTTGGTCTAATGAATGCAGGAGCCACTTTTCAAAGGGAAATGGAAATTTCCTTTACTGAGGAAAAGGATAAGGTGTTGCTTGTTTATCTGGATGACATTATTGTTTTCTCAAGGAGAGAGGAAGACCACTTGAAGCATCTGGAGAGAATTCTGCTAAAGTGTAGAAGGTTTGGAATTTCTCTCAATCCCACTAAAATCATTTTTGCTATGACTTCAGGAAAGTTACTTGGGCATATTATCTCTAAAGATGGGATTAATATTGATCCAAACATATTCAATGCTATTCAGAAGGTAGAGCCGCCTAGAAGCAGGAAGGAAATTCAGTCTTTCCTTGGGAGAGTGAATTTTGTGAGTAGGTTTATTCCTAACTTTGCTGAGATTGTCAAATATATAACTAAGATGCTGAAGAAAGGAGCTGACATTAAATGGACAGTGGAAGCAAAGCAGTCTTTTGAGCAAATCAAGAAAGCACTCACTCAGGCCCCAGTATTGATCAGCCTGGATTTTTCAAAGGAATTTTTGGTTTTTACATTTGCATCAGAACAAAACAATTGTTGGAGTTTTGTTGCAGAAAGGACAGCAAGGTACTGAGCAGCCCATTTCATTTTTTAGCAGGACCCTAGCTAATTTAGATCTGAAGTACAACATCCTAGAGAAACAGGCCTATGCCTCGATCAAAGCCATCAAAGACTTCAAAATTTACATCCTGCAATCTCATGTCATAGCATTTGTGCTTAATGTTGTAGTGAAGGACATCTTGACTCAAGCTGATCCTGATGGTAAGAGAGGGAAGTGGATAGCTAACTTGCTAGAATATGATATAGAAATCAAACCTACAAAATTGGTGAAGGGTCTGGGGCTGGAAAAGTTGATGGCACAGTCCAATTTTGACTGTCTTGATATGAATTTTATTGCAGAAATTTTAGAATTATCAGATGAAGATGAAGAGCTGATTCCTATTAAAGAAAAGTACATGATGTCTGAGTGGTACAAAGACATTATCTTTGTCTCACATCATCATAGAACTCCTGCTGAATTGACTAAGTCTAAAGCAAGATATGTGAAGCTTAAATATCTGAGGTACTGCATCATAGATAAAAATATGTATTGGAAAGATACTGGTGGTATTCTGTTGAATTGTTTGCTAGAAGAAGATGTTGAAAAAGTGATTGAGGAGTTTCACAAAGGAGATTGTGGAGGTAATCATTATTTGAAGGCCACAACAAACAAAATTCTCAGAGCAGGGTACTACTGGCCTACCATGTTCAAATATTTCTACAAGAATATAGTTGCCTACCATGAATGTTAGATTTTTGATGGTAAGAAAAAGCTTGTTCCTTTACCCTTGATGCCTATTTATGTTAAGGCGCCATTCTAGCAGTGGGGACTAGATTTTATTGGTGAGGTTCATCCATCATCTTCAGGGCAGCATCGCTGAATCCTGACAACAACTGATTATTTCACCAAGTGGATTGAATCAATCCCAACTAGGCAAGCAAATGATTCAGTCGTCATTTCATTCTTAGAAAATAACATATTGTCTAGGTTTGGTTGTCCTATGAAGATCATCACTGACAATGCACAGGCATTCAAATCCAAGAGGTTGATCAATTTTTGTCATCAATATCAAATTACACGTGGACACTCTACTGCTTGCTATCCACAAGGTAATGGTCTTGCTGAATCTTCTAACAAAAGCATTGTGAGGATTATTAAGAAGGTGTTGCAAGAAAACAAAAAGTCATGGCATGTAAAGTTGAAGTATGCTCTGTGGGCTGATAGAGTGTGTACAAAAAGGTCAATTGGTACTTCACCTTATGAGTTGGTGTATGGAGCTGAAGCCATTTTTCCTACATCCTTGGGAGTACCTGTTATGAAGTTGCTGCAAGGATTAGAGGAGGAGCTAAATGCAATTCAGAGGAGAATAAACCAGTTGATAGCTCTACAAGAAAAAAGGGAGGAGGTATATAACAGCAATCAGCAATCTCAAAACATGATTAAGAAGACTTTTGACAAAAAGGTCAAAGAGGAAAACTTTCAGATTCAAGATGTGGTATTGAAGTGGGAGGCCATAATTGAAGAAAAATGGAAACATGGTAAGTTTTAGAATATCTGGAAAGGTCAATTCATAGTAGCTGCATTACATGGAAACAACACTTACTTACTACAAGAGATGGATGGACAACCTTGTGTTGGAGGGCCTGTCAATGGCAGGTTTTTAAAGCACTATTCCTCTTAAATTCTACTGATATTTCATTCCATTGTATATATTCCATTTTGCTATGTTTTTCTGCTAATAAAGACAAGTTTATCATCAAGCTTGAGCCCGAGGTGAAGGCCATTAGATTTTGAAGGAAGCTTGGCAAATTTCAGAGTTTTTATTTCCAAGAAGATGGATAGCACTGGAACTACAGGTTCTTTGGTGTACCACAGGGGCACACCATCCCAGGTGGAGCCACTATTATCACTTATAAGTTGGTGAAACATTGCTTGACATGGTCATTCAAGTTCATTATCAAAGGTCTCAAGTTGGTATAGGACATTTTCATTTTTTCATATTTAACCTATCCTAAGGTTCAAAACCACCTTCATTTCATCTTAATCCACCTCCATTCAGGTCATGTCATGTCACATAAATCATCATTTGTTGTCATATTTCATTTCCTAAGTGCTTAAATTTGAAAAAGGACACTTTAGCTAGTTTTTCCTCTTTTCATAGCGTTTTACACTATAAAATAGCAGTTTTTGCTAAAAAATTGCTTAATAGTTTTGTAGCGAAATTGTCATGAAATGAACTAGCCACGCTACGAAAAACAGTTTTTCTGTCTGTCTTGTCAAATCTGGTGCAAGGTGTCAATTCATGATTAGAAGAGATAGGGTGGATGTCATTCGAGACAGTTAGGGTTATTTCAAAGGTACAAGGTCATGCCTAAGGTCATCATTACCGTTTTTAGCATGCATGAGTCATGATTAGGGCATGAGTTGTCATCAAAACCATAAAAAATTACCCAATTGAGTCTTTTTGTCATTCTCTGCTTTATCCTTACATGTTATTGAGTTTCTGGAGAGCTGCTTCACCGAGCCAAGATGGTTGTTGGCATTTTCAAAAGTTGCAAGTGTCACTAATCAAGCGAGGCTGAGAAGATATAATTTCACCATGGCTGCAAGAAAGAAGATTAACAAATGTGGTCACTGCCTCAGGTATGAGTCCATGGACATGAATTTGTTAAATGAAGACCCAACTGCCTCGGAAGTGTTCAGAAAAACAGGTTGTTTGCAATTCTGCCAAAGGCTGCAGGGTTGTCATCTACAGGTTTCTAAAGAGTTTGCTAACAGTTTCAGTGGAACAGCTTCAAAGGTGGGAATTCTTAACCTCGCAGTATCACCAGAAACCATTGTAGCAGCAACAGGAATCCCTAGAGGAGAGGAACAACGGTATAAAGGCATCAAGTTCACCATGGAGGACTGCAAAGAATTCATCAAGCCAGAGCATAGTAAAATTGATCTCACAAATGTTATCCCAAGGAGGTACATGAAGGACAACTACTCAAAGTTGTTGATGATCATTCAGAAGTACTTCACCTGTGAAGGAAGGTTTCACATGGTCTACTCCAATCACCTTAGGATTCTGCTGCATTTTGTGGGTAAGAGGTATCTTGACTTGCCTTTTTACTTATATAGAAGTCTAACTAAAATGTCAGATAAGGTCCAAGTTAAAAAAGAAGGAAATGAAACTTCTCTATTTCACCATGGTTTGATTAAGTTATTAGTATTAGAAGAGTTGAAAAGATTAGACAGAGACTGTACCTCCTTCCTATTCATGATTGGTTTTTAAGTAGATGTTGTCACTCCTAAAAGAGTTCTCAAACCTAGAGATGTTTCATCGCCAACAATGGCAGAGCAGTTAGAACTAGTGAGCAGGGAGACAGAGCCATTGCAGAATATTGACACACCCAAAGCCACACCTGCAAAACAGAAGACACCAATTAGCAAAGATGGTAGTAAGAGAGTTACTAGAAGCCAAAGAGTGGCTAAGCATAACTTAGAGGACATATTTCATGCAATTGATATTGAAGAAACTCCTATTGTCCAAGCTGAAGACATAGATGAGGGAGGAAGGAAGCTTAAGAAAGGAAAAACAACTAAAAATTTGGAATTTTCAGGTGATGATGTTGGATTCATCTTTCAACCTAGAAAAATAATGACCAAGTATGCCATAAAGGTCATGGAAAGCAGCAAAGAGATTCAGAAGGTCAGTGAAACTGCTCAACCACCACCAAGCATTATAGACCTCTCCTCACCTGAAAAAGAATATATGGTCATCAAACTCTAATGGCATTCGCCTCGAGCTCAAGCTTGATGATATACTTGTCTTTATTAGCAGAAAAAAACATAACAAAATGGAATAAATACAATGGAATGAAATATCAGTAGAATTTAAGAGGAATAGTGCTTTAAAAACCTGCCATTGACAGGCCCTCCAGCACAAGTTTTTCCATCCATCTCTTGTAGTAAGTAAGTGTTGTTGCCATGTAATTCATCTACTATGAATTGAAATTTCCATATATTCTCAAACTTACCATGTTTCCCCTTTTCTCCAATTCTGACCCCCCACTTCAATACCACATCTTGAATCTGAAATTTTTCCTCTTTGACCTTTCTATCAAAAGTCTTCTTAATCCTGTTTTGAGATTGTTGATTGTTGTTATATACTTCCTCCCTTTTTTCCTGCAGAGCTATCAACTGGATTATTCTCCTCTGAATTGAATTTGGCTCCTCCTCTAATCCTTGTTGCAACTCCATAACAAGTACTCCCAAGGATGTAGGAAAAATGGCTTCAGCTCCATACACCAACTCATAAGGTGAAGTACCAATTGACCTTTTTGTACACACTCTATCAACCCACAGAGCATACTTCAGCTTCAGATGCCATGACTTCAACTTCTGACTTCTAAGTTATGAAGACACTTTGTGGCTTGATAACACTAATAGTGATGAAGAAAATATTGAGCCTATCTTTAAAATTAATCAAATCATACAATTCAAAAAATATATTAAAAAAATAGATCCAAAATTTTCTTGTTAATTTGAAACCTTTATAGAATTCTAATCATTTTCATTATATTTTTAGTACAAATTATTTTAAAAAAATTACAATCCATATGATCCATCATCAATCCAAAATTTTGATTTGAAACCTTTATAGAATTATAATCCTTTTCATTATATTTTTTAGTACTAATTATCCCAAAAAAATTACAATCCATATGATCCATCATCACTCCAAATTGTTGCATCGACCGAATCATTTCAAAATCAATTTATTTATAATATTTTTTTATTTAATTATATAGGCGTTACAATTTCGATTTTGTTAAATATCAACTATCCAAAATATTATGCTTTTATTATGTCGATAGGCATTATATGGTGAGGTTGGTCTTGGTGACACTGTTCAGATTCGTCGGTCTCGATGCAATCTTGAACATGTGTCTCGTCCCACCTAATAGAATTAACCACTGACATATTAACCACTGGTAGCAGGCATTGTTCTTGGCCCCTCGTTTCCTTTTAATCAATGTAATGCTCCCAGGTTCAGTCAAGCATTCAAGGCTATTTTGGCTAGTGAGGTGAAATCACTGGCGTTTTAAGTTTGTGATTCATTCTTTGGCATCAGTTGTTTTTTTTCCATCTGTTCAAAGCTTGCTTAGATCGGTAAGGTCGTATCGTTTATGGGGATATTTTAATATATGCATCTTAATATAACTTGGTTACTATTATTCTATTCCTCCTTCCCTGAATCATGATTTTCATACGAATGCAACAACCCAGGTTGATTAATTGAACAATTTCACTCACGCTACAGTTGGATTTGAAAATGGAAATCAATTCCAAAAGGCGTTCACGCACTTCTGCAAACCATGGCTCATGGAACTCCAAAAACATCTTCAACCAAGGCCTTTCTAAAAAAAATGCTCCCATGTCACACAATAGTCACCATGCTGCACAAAACCCAGACCGCGGAATCTTTGAATTCGTCTTCATTTGCACAAAATTCGAGTCACAAGTTGTCGCAAGTTTAGTGATCTTTGCACTCAAAATTTCAAGGAATCAAATCTACTCTATAAAGTTCATAAATTCATATCACACCATTCAGAGATCAATAAACCCAATGAGGAAGACACGCTGACTCCAAATATTTACTCTCCTATGCACAACCTTACAGTGTCTATAACTAAAATTCTACAAACCCTTTTATGAAGCTATGTAATTGCCAGATCAAGACCAATATTTCCAAAGACGCATTTACCGAATCGACTCCTCAAATCTAGGGAAACATATGACTATTATTCACTGCTTCAAACTCTCCAACAATAATTTCCAACGAAGCAAGTTGAAATTTTCCCATTCTCGACAACGATCTCAGTTATAATGTGACATTGCATAATAAAAATTGAGTCCTCAATTGGAACAATGCCCACAATTAATTTGTTTACCCGGTAAATAAAACACTTGCACTACAAGTTCGATTTGCAATAAATCACTATAAAATGCTTCCTACAGGTTGAGTCAAACACACTCCCAATAAAAGAGATTTCAAATAGATTTCAATTGATTTCCATGTCAACGCAGGCGAGTCTTTCATAATCCTATTCCTCATATCAATATAGCCATAAGTTGCTCTCTTACTCTGCAAGAAAAATAGATACACAAAATATATATACATGCCCATAATTATTTCAAATACCAATTCAACTTGATTGGTCTCAAACCTTCCTCAACCAATAGATTTTTAATTAATCAAAATGTAATTTCAAATACCACCCTAAATTTCACTACCACCCTAAATTATGCAAACCCTAAATTTCACTAAAATTAAGGTCATATTCATTCAGATGCACAAACAAATACAATTACAAGCATAACAATGCTTTCATTACTTTCAGTTAGAAACACTGTGCAGAGACTCACTCTCAGCTACTCTTTCCATGACCTAATTTACATTTTACTGGCCATCCTTTCACGAGTCAAGCACAATTTCTATATTTTTTCATTACACAACAAAAATTTAAATAGAAACAACTTGTTCATATCTAGATCCATAAAAGTATGATATTGTTAGCTAAACATAGAAAAACTAAGTCTCGTTAACTTCAAGCTTATTTGGCAACAAAGCCATTTATTACATGCATATCCATCAACCCATTTAACTTGACCTTCTAGAAATAGACAAAATAAAGTTTCAATGATGCCCCTGCATCAACTAGATAATCAATTGAAGTGTTGATTGCTTGAAGAAATGAAAAGATCAATCCTTTTCATCTTTCTAAATGCGGATAATGCATTATAACATGCCACGTTGATAGATTTGTATTTTAATATGAAGTGATATAATGATAATTTTTCAGTGAAGAATTAAGTATTTGAAAATATCTAGATTGGGAAGCTTGGAAAGATTTTTTGGGTATTTTTGTGCCATCAATTGGGTTTTTGATAGTTTAAACTGGGTTTCTGATTATATATATGAATTCAACACCTTGAATATTATTGGTCACTCATTTGTGGAGAGTTCACAACTGAAATTTGTAATTTTAGTAAATCCCTGTGAGAAATTTTGACACCAAAAAATTCAAGAAAACCTTCCAAAACATCTAACACATAGATTATGCCCCACCAAAGAAGGTATTATTTCCATATATCCAAATTTAAAATTTAAAACCCTACCATGTCTACTTATTTGAAAGTCATATAACTAAACTACATGTTATTGAAAGCAACCAAAGTTTTCCAAAACAAACATTACACATAATTTGCACGCAGTGATGTGCAATATCTCAATAGATGATGCTAGGTGCAAATCTTCGTTAAGTTAGGTTGGGTATATCTAGCATCTAACACATGTAATACAAAGTCAATTCTATTAACAAAGGTACTTGTCAACTAAAAAAAATTAATTTTCTTATTGTCCTCTTTTTTTCCACACACAGCCATCTATTTTACCAATTCCTTCTTATTCCTCCAACCCCTCGCCCACTAATTCGTCGCACCTTCCACGTGCACATCCTTTTTTTCCACTCTACATTCATCTACACTTCTATCGGCATGTCTTTGCACCCTTTTGGTGCAAAATTCTAGTTTTAATATTTGATTCCATGTAAGTCAAGTTCGAGTCCAGTGCATAAAGCATTTGTATATTGTATTAAATGCAGGTATTTGAAGTACGGTTCCTTCCTATATTTTTATTTTGTTGAGAAAATCATGATTATTTTAGGTCATTTTTAGTGTATTATGTGTGTTGGTGTGTTTAGTACACAAGTGTACGAAAAACATCGGTGCTTGATAAGAGTGATTGCTAACCTACAAGCAATGGTCACAGTGCAAAGATGAATTGTTAGATGGTTAGTGAAACATCATAACATGTATAAAAACTAGTTTATGGAACATAGCATGCTACAAACAAGAAGAGGAAACATAAAAACATATACACATAAACACAAGCTCAATCGAGTAAACGAGCTAATAATCCTAACGGAAAATGAATCCCCTCTTATTAGCCACTGGTGGTAAAGAAGCACCAGAACACTACACACTTGAAGTGATTCCTTAGAGCTATGGAGCTCTAATACCCAAAACAAGGAGGGCTCTCCCCTTAAGCTATCTACAGGCCTCTCTCTTCTCCTCAAACGAGTGATTGGATATTGGACACTTGGTGCACTTCTCATGGTGGAATTTAATAAGAAAAATTCAAATATTCTTCCCTCTCTTGGTACAATTATGGATAGTGACCCAAGAGTGGTGGTTGGTTCCATTGTGTGATCACTTGAGGTCTCAATGTGGCTCTAGGCAGCTATCCTTGGGCGGCCTCAAGTGGAGACTATTTCCCTGAATTGTGCCAAGTGGTCCCGGATGGTGACCTTCCGCCATTCTCAAGACCACGTGACTTATTGAGGGAAATCCGTGGAGACCAACACTACTATCGAAGAAAAATGCACGTGGAGCTCACTTTGCATGTGTCTTCTGTGTGAAATTTGATAATTTTGCCTCTTGACCTTAGAGAAGGTTAAATTTTTCAGATTATCTAATGTTTCTCAGCCCTCTAAATCATTCTGCTTGACATTTCATGATGTATTTTGCTTGTTCGATCTTCTAGTTCTAGTGATAACAGTTGCCCCCTAATGTGTGAGGTACAGGAAGAACTATATAGCCGAAATACATTATAGTTTCTATTCTGTATAACCCGTGTTGAGAGAGAGAGAGAGAGAGAGAGATGCATGCAGCCTAAGGTTGGAGACCCCTTACTATGAGTAAAAGAGTGACCATGTTCTGTCGGAAACCTACAAGAGAAAGTATAATACAATAAATAAAATATTTCTAATAGGCAGGCATGTCCCATTCTCGTGATGCTTTGGCTATTTAAAATCCTATCTGACAGATAAAGGTTCTTTCTGTGTCACTTATATGGTAGTGATCTCCTAATTTGGTTGATGATGACGATTGCTGACGCCCTCAGGGGCATTTTTTATTTGACGATAAGTTGAATGTACTGCCCATTTTCATAATCATGGTATGGCATATTTTAGAATAAATGCTCATTGTATGCATGGGTGTATAGTTGGGACCTTCCCGTGTAAGCATTGCTGAAAGAGATTCTTATAATGGCATGGGTCTTCAACGAATTTTGACAAAGTGTAATGGTTGTGGAGTACGATACCATCTTCACATGAAAGCTTGTGTTGTAGTCGAATGTCAGGAGGATCGATGACATCCATGGGAATGATGATTGATATTGTTCCATTCGAGGATGCCCCCATTGAGTTGAAAAGCCATCCAAGGTACTGCTTCCTTTTTGGAAAATGGTTGTTGAAGTCGACAAGAAGGAAGCCTCAACCATTTCAGTGAAACATTGATGCAAGGGACCAGGGTCTCTGATATGATAGGTTAACATAGGCATGATGAAGAGAACTGGTTGAACATTAATAATGGGATTTCAGTGGTCCAAGGTCTGAGCGTGAAAAAAATAGTTTGGCGACAGTCATAACGACTTATGATGAGGAAATCCCTGGAGTCGGTAGGACGTCTAGGGTGGGTATATGTTGGTTATGAATGTCGTGGTGGCTTTGCGTGAAAGGTGTGAAGCTCCGACCAAGGGTGATTAGGGACTGATTCCATGGGAGAAACAAGTGGGTGGATGGGTAGGGTATGTTCTCCTAAAAAATCTTTGTACACTTGCCAGAAGAATATAAAATGGGTTTGGTTTTTACAAACACAAAGACGAGTGCCCCAAAAACATGAAAAATATCGCTCATTGATGATGTGAGGAAGGTGTTTTTGCTGAGGGAGGGGGCCCCATTGGTTGGTCTCGGTTATGGGGTGATGAAGCGGATGGAAAATATCGCAGATGGGCTATGATTATGGAGGGATGGTAGGCCAAATGCGAGACGCGATGATGCGTGTTCGATCTGCTTGCGGAAATGGTAGGAAAGGGGTTTTATCTTGATATGGTAAAACTTGACTTGGTACATGGTGGATGAATGATCATGAAGTGCTTCCCGGACTTAGGTGATATGGCCATGGCATCACATTTTTTGATGCATGGTATACTTTGAGTGATGGACACCATGGAGGGGGAGGCTCTACCGACCAATGAGGATTTTTATCATGTGCAAGGTGGGGAGATGATAAACATGGCCAGGTTTTTGGAACCTATGGTTGATTTCTTGTGGAGAAATGATGTCAGGATATGAAAATTTTCTCTGGGACTCTATCTTGCTGAGGGCGGAATGATACCTGCTCTCAAACCATTAGTGCATGCGGCAACATGTGGTTTGTCGTACTGTATAATACCTACAAAAAATACCCCACATGAAAACATATTTTTTCATTCAAATATATTGACAAAATGTGTTGAATGAAAAAATGATAAGAGAGGGCTACCTATCGAAACTGGAAAAAAATAAAAAATAAAAAATAAAAATATTTTATTTTTTCGGAGGCATGAATGTGCGAAGCCTCCTTTGGGCGTTATGAGGTGTTGATCACTATGTTGCTTTCAGTTTCGTAATTGGGCCTTCTGAGCTCTCGTTAAGGTCCTTCAAAAAATTTAAAAAGGGTGATATATAGGTCAATATGGCTCATTTCAACTCATTTGTGTCATTTGAGAGTTTGAGATTTTTGAGAGGTCAAATATTGTTGCCGAGATTTTATTGCCATTGCAGTCATCTAATACACCAAGGATTCGCGTTGTTAGTGTCGGGTAGGCCCCTAAACATCTAACATTTCAATTTTTTCAGTGTTATTTTGTAGGTGTTCATATAAATTAGGTTTGTATGGAACCCTTGCCATTTTTGGCCTTGACCGCATGAGCGATCAAGGTACAGGTGCGGAGACATCCGCATAAATTTGAGGATTTCTGCAGAGATTTCGCGCCTTTGGAGATTTTTTCACGTGGCTTCCGTGTCTGTTTGAGATACAGAAGCACGGTCAGTGCGCTTATTTGAAGAACAAGCACGTCAAAAAGCCAGGGCAATATTTGAAAAAAAAAAAAAAAAAATTGGAAATTTTTAATTTTTTATGTCACTGGTGTGCATCTTTTTTGGTGACAGGATGCTATGGAGAGAGAGAGATTGGTCAGACTTGCGTATGGTTGTGGCAAAATATTCCAACACCAATCAGTAGCTTGCATAGTGGGGTCTTCTCAAGTTCCTTGAGAATGACCACTTGAGGTCATAGGATCGATTGTTGCGCTACTTGGTTCGTTGCTGGAACAGGCGCCGCAAAGTGATGGTGCTGCGGGGGTATGACGTCCCTATCCATCCAGAGACAGATATATATTTCATGACCTATTTTCTGCCTCAAGGTGAGGCACTCTCCCATCCACTCCCGCCTGGGAGGGTAACACTTAAGCGCTGGGTGGAGCATCATTGTGGCGGGGCACCCCTTTCGGAGGGGTGCATTCTCATATCATCGGTGACTGATATAGCTGAGCGATGTGCTCTGGCTATGATTGTGAAATTGACTGGGTTTTCATCGCCACACAGCGCATCGGGGCCACAAATTGGTTTTCTACGCTAACTTCGGGCCAGGTGTTTCTTTGACTTTGCCCATCATTGCTATGACGGTATGGTGTCCCAGCTAGCGAAGGTCCGAGCTAGATCTAAGCTATTTACATATGCCAACATTATTTGTAGCATTATGTTTGAGAGAGTGGTGTTGTTGCAACCTGTGGTGGCCGTGCCTTTGGGGTTTCATCGGGACCCTCATATGAGGCGATGGGCGCTAATGATGCCTCGCAGTGGGGGAGGTGAGGTGGGGTGTTATTGGAACGCGACCACTGAGGCTTTGTTCGAGGCCAACCCTTAGATGCTCCTTGAGTTTCCATACTTCGAAATGGACTATCGGGGAGACCTAGATATGGGTCTTCTTGTTGGGTACGCTTGGGGACCAATAGGTATGATTTTTTATGTTTTTTCTGCATTTGTTGAGTATTTATGATTTATATGTATATTGTGATGAAATTGACATTAGTTTTGTTACTCTTGCAAATGTGGGAGCGGTTGGGCAGCCCACTGCTCGGTTGGTAGGACACCAACCCAACTAGAGGGTTAGAGGGGCTCAACCCCAGGGTAGGGGGCAGGAGGGAGATCTACGGTAGGCTCAGGGTGGAGGACCCGAAGATGGAGTTGTCCCTTCTAGGGAGGGTACAATCTCTACTACTACCGAGTGTGGTGCGTCGATTTCTTGTGTTGAGGTGGTTGAGGCACGTATGGTGGATATAGTGGATCATCTCGTTGTATCCGAGGCCCGAGCCACTGACCTAGGAGATGCTTGGGATCGAGTGGATAGGCTGACCCAGGGTATGTTGATCTGTGGGTTTGTCAACGATCTAGATGATGTCTGGTTGGAGAAATTGATGTCCCGAGACATGGGATATCATCTAAGTTTGTGCCGTGCGGCGGCTTCAGTTTTGGCAGCTGCCCCAGTATTGGCACCAGGTGCAGCTATGGGTCCAGGTGCCCCACCGAGCGGGTCTTAGCCCTAGAGACATTTTGTACACAGGGATGTAGAAATTATACAACATGCATGTATATCTTGGATTCACCCGATCGAACGATGTACTGAATTTAACTACTGAATCGCTTCTACAAATATTTTAGGGAATTAAAAACACAATCACTAATCACATGACCATGAAGAAGAATCAAATCACACACAACACAGATAATTTCTTGAGGAAATATTATAGCTAAAAATCCCACTATCTTCTATTGTATATTCAACATGGATCATGAAACAATTACATACAAAAATCTTCTCACAAGAGCCCTCCAGTACTCAGCTAATTGTCTCACACTGTTATGAACAAAATTGACCAAGACATAGCCAATTCTTAGCCTCTAGACAGCCTACCTTGCTTGCACAAATCCTGATGAATGAAATCCCTAAAAGATAGGAATTTTGGCATTCCTTGACTGCACAAGTTTCATGGGCACTCCAATGGGTGTTTGGTTGCATGTGTGCAACCCAATAATCCTACAACTGATAGTCAACTTCCCTTTCACCTAGAACTCAATCGGGTCTCCACTGGATCTGACATGCATGCAGCTAATAATAGCAAATCCCCAGTTGCATGTGAGATCACTGAGTGTGAATTAATGAATATTTAATTCACTTGATCTCTCACTAATGTGTCTTTTGTTACAACTAGCACAACTGAGTTTGACTCACTTAATTGAGTTAAGCTTTACAACATCCATTAACTAATGCAACACTACACTTTGAACTCTGTACAACTAGAATTACTTTGCATGCCTCACCAACTACCTTTAACTCGAAATCCACTAGCTAACTAAGTTTATCACTCTCAGTTAACTATTTCAAGTCATCATTGAGAATAGATTACCATTTATTGTCCATCTTAATTAAGGGATAACTAAAATAGACATGCACCCAAAAACAGCACTGTGGGCCCCACCCTAGTGTAGGTGCTTAATGCACTAGGCGTGGGTGCTGAAATTTTTCTTATTGAATGTCAACAAGGGAAAACACCCATTATGAGGATGCTTCCCATATTTTTGATGACATGTGTATATGTATTTTTTGGCTGACCTGCGGGTCAGATACATGACTTGTTATTTGTACTCACACATATTTTTTGGTATATATGCGAGATGTATTTTTTGTGGCTCTTAATGATGTGTCTATGGTTTGTATGTTTTGATGGATGTTATGTATCACTGATGGATATCTATATTTTTATGTTTTTTGGTTTTATGTGCGATGGGTTATACGAAATGAATTCCAGTCTAGGATGTGGTTAGATATGTGATGTGTTGTCTGCTTTTGATTTCTTGGTACATGTGTGAATGTAATATGATCAAATTGACGGCTTTATCCTTTTGCATGAAAATATTTTCTAAACAGTTGCCAATCTCATACTTGAAATTCTTGATTTAACTACGAAACCACTAACTAGGAATCAAGGTAGATATGCGAGTGGAAGATGTCTTGATTGAAGGCGTCGCTCATGAGCCCTATGACATCATCATATTTCTCCTGATTGTTTGTAGTTGATCTAATGCATACTCTATTGGTGAAGAATGGCACTCGGTCAGGGTAGTAGATGACCCAGGCGGCTACTGCTAAATTTTGAGACCATCGTGATGCTCCATCAGTGAATCCAAAATAACGGTTAGGTTGAAGATCCATTTGTGACACCAGAGCGCTTTTTGGAACAATTTTGTGATCAAAAAAAAATTTTATTGTATGCATGTTATCTCTAGGGCTGAACCCTCCTGACCCCTATGGGTAAAATTTCTTGAGGTAGAGACCATTGATGGGGTTGCTTAGGCATGTTCCATCGGGCTCTTTCAAGATGTATTCCCCCATTAGGAGACAGTGTCTTGTGGCATAGGGACCTTTCCACAAGGTTTCGAATATTCCTGGCCCTAGGGCTTCTTTCGCGACATCATAGTGGAGGACTAACTTCCCCTCGGTAAATGATCAAGGGGTGATGTTGCGATCAAACGATGCTTTCACCCGCTTTTTATGGGCCTCATTGTGTTGGAGTGACTGTCATCGACTTTCGTCGAAAAGCTCTAGTTTTACTAATCATTTCTCTAGAGGTTGGGTGTCATCGAGGAGTTCGATGGCGGCGTGTAAGTTCAGGATCTCGCGTTCTATGGGAATCATGCCTTCGACCTCGTACACTAAGTAGAAGGGTGTGAACCCTGTTGATGTCTTCATTTTCGTGCGGTACACCCACAGAGTGGGGAAAAGCATGTGGTGCCAGTTTGTTTTGTGGTTATTCACCATGCGTTGTAACATTGTTTTGAGTATTTTGCTAACAGCTTCTACCTATCCGTTGGATTGGGGGTAGTATGGTGAAGTGAATTCATGTGTGAATCTGAGGTGATGAGATAGCTCCTGGAAAAGACAAGACAGCTGGACATTGGATCTGTCTTGATTTTAGAAACACAAATACACACCCTTGGAATAGAAATTATATCTTTCTTGCACAAGACCATACTATACAAATGATAGGTGCTTCTAATCATGTGTCTTTACAAAGTGATGTTTCAAGGCATCACCAAATAATTCCTTTGCAAAGCGAACAGCTCAAAGAATTTTTCAAGTATGCTAGAAGTAGATCCATCTTCAAACCCATAGTTGCAAAACCACCAGACACTAAAGACATGCTCCTGAAAGCCATGTTTCCAGTTCTAAATTTCTGCATTATGATGTACCTTGATGATGTCATCATATACTTCAAAATGACAGAATATCTGCATTAATTGAAAAAGATGTACAACAAAAGGACAAGTGGAGATCAAAGGTATAAAGAAGTACAGCGGGAAGACATAGGGTTGTTTAGAGATTCATACATGAATCCTTATGTTATGGTTGCAAGAGAAAATTTTCCAAACTTTTCTTTTCAAGAGCTGAGTGGACCAAGAGGGTTAGGAGATCCTTATGAAGATAAGATGCTCAAGTTTCACCATTTTCAAGATTTATAGTTCCATATTTTTCAATCATTGTATATATCATTGTTTGAAGAAATAAATCAAAAAACAAAAAATTCAAAAACAATAGAAAAGTAGAAAAAGAGGGCAGTTTTCAAAACAGTAAGAGAGCCCCATGTTAAAAAATATTCATTCTGAAAGCACGCAAGTCTAAATGCCGCTACTAGTGCTCAAAAATGTCTTGTTCAGTTATCTAGCCTAATCATAACTGAACATGTTTTAAACTTATTTACTGATAAGTTAGTGAGAGAAGAGATAGTCAAATTGTGTAAGCTTGACTTGTCAAAGAAAATAGAATAGGAAAAGATACTAGTTCCACATGCTCAAAACAGAACCAAAGAGGAAAACAAGGATGAAAAACAAACTGTGTATCTTAGCCCTAATTTTTCTAAATTTCATTTTCATGCAAAATAATATTTGTGTGCAGCTTGTCTTTCATGCCACAAGTACATGACAAATCAGATTGTCTAATCCTGATTTGGTCATTTTTCAATTTTATGTTTTAGATTAGAGAATGAAATCCTGTCAAACAACTTAATATTTTGACAGTCGATCTAGCATAGGTAGAGAAACAAAGGAGTTCATCAAGTTAATCTAAACTCCGAGTAGATATAAGTGTAGAATTAGATAGTGTCATTTTTCAAAAATATTATGCCAAAGGGTTGCTAGTCTAAACGCACCCAAAAGAAGAAAAAATGTTAGGGAATGTAGCTGGGTAGGTAGAGAATGACTTTGATGCTAATCATGCTATCAATTTTCAGAAATAGCATCAAGGAAGAAATAAATTTGCGCCAATGGATAAAGGCACTAGTCTTCAAAAGCCAGAGATCTGAAATTTTGGACACCTCCTGAAAAGGAGCTGCCCTCCCCAAATGGAGCCACTGTTAGTCATCAGTATTTTTCACCTATTGATGATGACTGGTTTCTTAAGCTAAGTTTACTAGAAGCTGATCTCCAAACTGTCAAATCTGTCATCTAGAAAACACCCCTAAACAATTTTTTCCTCCTACCCATTCTGGTCAGCCTATGATGAGAAAAAACCTATTTGCCAAGTCCTATCTAGTTTCAGCCATATAATCCTGTCCATGAGTTGTCATAGCTAAAGGCTATCTGTTGTCATTTACCCTTCTTTCTCAAGCCATTCATTATCCAACTATTGACAAAGTGTCTGCAACCTTATCCCTGATTATTTGTCATGTAAAGATTTGATCATACCAAAGAAAAACACTCATAATCTGTCAAGATCGCCCCTAAGTTAGGTATTGGCGCTTTAGGGAATCCTTTCCTTGGCAAAAACATCCTGAGCCAAAAGCCTCTGTTCAGTACCATCCAGCCCTAGATTAGCGCCTAATCTGCAAAAGCAAATCTTCATTCATCCATAGGTCGCGCCACTAAAAGTTCATTCTATCTTAGTCTGGAAGAAATTCTACAAAGATCCAAAACGGGAGAAGATAAGTATGTTCACTGTCTAAAATAACATGCTTAAGTTAGGCAAAATATCCATAAGACCCCAAGGAAGATCTTCAGAGTTCAAAGTCATTTGTTCGTTACATCTTTGCAGGGGTGTGATTGCAACAATTACCAATGTGTAAAAGAGAAAAAGAACGAGGTCAAAAGGGTCCTTCATGATGAGTTAGTTTGCCCTCAGTAAAACAAGTGAAATACAGTAAGTAAAGGGTTACTAATGGGTATAGTCTGAAAGCCAAAGATGCCTAAAGGAACGGAGCGCAACCTCCAAGTCATATAAAGGCAACAAGCTAATGTTCTGTTGATCAGCAGTATTCTCAGCATCTCCTCCAAAATAAATTTCAACATGCCTCTGCAAACAGAGTCAAAGGTGTCTAGCAAGCAAATACTCTGCATACACAAGTCATGTGATTTCTGGTCTAAGGGTTCACAAAGATCTTTTACAAAGAAAACATATCTCAGAACACATCTCATAGAGCAGATTATTGCCTATTTGACATGATACTAAGCAGAGACATGTGATTTGCAGAAAGGTAATACATTTTGGAAATAGATGAAATGTCTACAGTATTAACCTCCTTCATTAAAAGCAGATGGTTAAGAGTACAGTAAGAACCTCCTCCAAAAAAGAGCAGATGGTTGGGAACACAGTGTAACCTCCTTCATTCAAAAAGCATAGGGTTAAGTTGTCAAAGTGATTTCAAAAATTTTCAATCACCTCCTTCCAAGAGATGGGCAAAAGATACATCAGTGTTGTTTTCAAAAGATGTGTGAGAAATTTCCATATCAAAAATACAAAGGTGAAAATCAATGGTGTGTAAAAAAGAGTTCACGAGTCAAAAGCCTATTCCATATCACGAGCTAAAGCTTATCTGAAAGAGATAGCATGATAGTGTTGACAGGCTCTGATCCTGCATTTATGAAATTTTCCCCAAAGGATAAATCACAGGCTACAATTTTGACCAAACAAGCCTCTTATGGATGGTTAAATTGACAGACCTAAACCACATGGTTCTAATCTTATCTACAAAATGGACAGACCGCCTATATAACTGATGATAAAAGGGCATGATAGCTTTTGAGTAAGTTAATTATGATTATCAAAGCTAAACTCCCTCCATGTTATGGATGAAAAGTAAAACTTGAAGAAGTTACCTTTCAAATCAGTCAAAGGAAAAGGGCATACTAGTAAGACAGATGAGTTTGCATTAAAAGAGGGCCTTTTTCATTACAAAGTTTATGAGATAAAAACATTATCTACATAAAAGGCCAAAGAGAAGGACTATCTTTAAGTTAAAAAAAAATTCCCCATGAATGACATATAGGGCAGTAGGATTAGAAAGACCGTAACATAAAACCTGAGTTTCCTTTTCAAAACATAAGTGCTAATTTTCAAAAAAAAAAAAAAAATTTGAAAAAGGAGGAAAAGGTTTTGGTTTTTCTTTTGAAATAAACCCCTATAAGTATAAAGGACATAAACCGAGCTCTCATTACGCTCATTAAGAATTATCACCAAGGAAAGAGGCCTTTTGAGCAACTGTGAAGAAGTTCCAGGCTTAAATCTCAGCGCGACGCGCCTGTAGCCAAGGTGTAGTGTAAATTCTGAAGCTGCGCGGCATGCCTGTGTCGGGCGCTCAGGCCGACCCGACAGGCCCTTCTGCACGGCGCGTTTGGCGCTAAACACCTGCCCACTACAAAATCACTCCAAACATTTCGGCCCACTGTACCAACGATCAAAGAAACCTAAAATCTCGTTCTTTAAGGTATTTTTTCGCCTTCTTAATCAAACTTGAATTCAAAGGAGGGTTGACTTCATAATTTTCAAAGAAATAAAGTTTTCTCTTGGGCTGTGAAATAGTGAGGGTTTTGTGTTAGTTTAGAAAAGGGTTTTTCTTGCTGTGAAAAACAGTGGTTAAAGAGAGTTTGGAATTGCCAAATATAAAAGGTTTGTTTGTGCTTTAAAGTAACAAAGGATGTGTGCAAATGCCACAAACACAAAATAGATTTTGTAGGAGATCTTGTTACCAGTCTGAAAGAGGTTGTGTTAACTCATTCAAAAACAGAAATTGAAGGTGAAGAAATTGAGTGCCAAACCAAGAGACATTTGCTTTCAAAGACCAGTAACAAACTTAGTAAAAAACCTTCATTTCTCTCACACAGTATTGAAGGGGTGAATTTATTTTCATTCGGATACACTTGTTTTCCAGAGACAAAAGAAAAACAGTGATCATTCAAGGATAGAGAAATTTTGTTAGGAGGCTTACTATTCAATAACAAGGGGAGCTATCTTTTGTTGTGAAGAGACATTGAACATCACAGGAAGGTAGTTTTATTTCAAAACAGAACACAGTGTTTGCTAAAGGATACAGTCTGTGTTTCAAAACAACCCCTTAAAAAAGTAGTGGCACCTAAAAGAGATAGTGTTTTTCAAAGGGAGCCTCTTTGTTGTTTAAACTACAGAACACGGTCAGTCAAAGGAAAGGGATTTCATATTATCACAATCAAAAGAGTTGTTTCATTTGAACAAGTTGGTGGGCTAACTAAAAACAGACTTGGTTTTTCTCAAAGGGTAAAGGGTGTGTTGTTTGAAGATTTATCTCAGTAAAAATTTGAGACAGTTTTCCTTGGTGAATCAACCAAGGATCTCAGAAGAAAAATGCCTCCCAGGCAAGATAGCAGAAGTGGTCCTCACAAAAGGTATGAACCTTTTTCAACTGAGGAAGTGAATGCATCTCCTTCAGCACTTTTTAACTTTCATGAAGTAGGTTGTTTGAAATTTTGTCAAAAGGTTCAGGAGGTGAAAATTTATCTTCCCTTGACACATCTATTTGCTTTAAGGCTGCAAGGGAAGTATGTTCATCTAGCAAGTTTAGACTTCAAGCTCTCTCCTAGATCTATCTCCAGAGCTACCAAAATTCCATATGTCGGAGAAAAATGGTTTAAGCAGAGATACCTAGATTCAGCTCAATACAAACCCTTCTTGAAACCAGAACATCAGGATACATGCCCATCTATCTTTCCTTTTCCCTATTTTGTTGACCAATTATGCTCCTCTCATGAAGATCATCATGAAATATTTCACACGCAAAGGGAGGTTTTCTCGGGTTTATGCTTACCATATCAGGCTACTCATGCACTTCACAAGAACCCAATTTCTAAACCTACCATTTTTCTTCTATAGAAGTATTGAAAAGATGGCTTATATTGTTCAAAAGAAGCCTTCCTCTCAGTAGCAAGCTTGTCTTTTTCATCATTCCCTTATCAAGATTGTCGTTCTCCATCAACTTGAGAAAAAGGGAGTTTCTTGGGGCTCTTTCATTTCACATCCTGATTTCGCCACTGCTTCTTCATCCCATGCGCCTCCCTCACCATCCACTCATCATGTTTCTCCTTCTTCTAGTAAACCCACTCCTAAGAAGCAAAAAATCTCCTATAGTTGAAAGTGAAAAGGAGCAAAGTGAGAGAGAGAAAAACAGTGAAAAGGAGCAAACTGAGAGAGAGAAAAACAGTGAAGAGGAGCTAAGTGACAAAGAGAAAAACATTGATCAAGAAGAACACAGTGAAAGAGGGCAAACAAGTGATGAGGAAGGACAAAAAGAATAATCCAAACACAACAGTGAGCATGAAGAAGGAAATTATGAAGAGATGGAATAGGTTGATGAGGAACACAGCAGTCACAAAGAGGAAAATATTGGCAGCACACACAGTTGTGAGCATGATGATGATGAAGCACGAAACATTGAGGATACAGAGCCTAATAGTCCTGAAGAAAGCAGGGACAAAAGTGAACAAGGAAGCCCTCAAGGAGACATGCAAGGTGACACCCAAGGCGCTCATGAGGAGGGTCAAGACAGTCCTCAAAGGAACACTAATGGTGAAAAACAGGAAAGCCCACCAGCCAGCAAGGATGATGACAAACAAAGATCAAGCAGTGAACATCCTAAATAAGGTAGCCTTCAAAAGGAGGAAAATAGTGACAAATATGATGAGGGGAGTAGCAAAGGAAAAGACCAAATAGAGCATGTGCTAGCTGCCTCTCCTAGGCAAGGGGCCATGCTTTCTTCTCCAAAGGTAAAAAAGCCCCGAACATCAAGAAAGAAAGTGGCTCAAATTGTAACTCCAAATGTTACTAGAGCACTTCGAAGCAAAGGCAAGTTGCCCAAGCAATCCATTTTTGAATTACCAAAGAGGAGGAGGACCAAGAAGGGCACCCAAAGCAAGGGAAAAGAGAAGGAGGAAAGTAGCCATGAGAAAGAAAGGGATTTTGACATAATTCAGATAAACAATGATGACAGTGACAATGAGGCCAGAATCCTAGAGTCCCTCTTGCTAAATAGAGAAGAACAAATTCATGATCTAAGACCGGATCTAGAGAGGTCTAAAAACCTCATTCATTTTCTGCAAACACAAAACAAGCAAATGAATGTCCACATGGCAGTTTATGAGACACGGGCTATCAAGTACCAAAAAGAAGCCTCCAAAGCGCAAATTAAGTTGGAATAACTCATGGGCGAATTCAATGACAGTGAAGAAGAAGATCAACCAAGGAGGAAGAGGCCAAGGACTATGGGACTCAAAAGAGCTTTGGAGAAACAAAAAGAGGAAGAGGTTGCCCTTTTCCAATCTTTTCCTCTTACTAATTTATTCACCCAAGAGATAGAAAACAATAGAGAAGCATGGCTTGAAAGGGTGAATAAACACTTGGAGAATAAGTTGGAAAAATCCAATAGAGATTTAAACCTTCAAAGAAAAATTACCGGGCACTATAAGAAGCTTAATCAATTCGCCTGAAGGAAATTGAAGGTTACACAAGAAAAGCTCAAGGTGGCCCGAAGGAGGCGCCTGGTACAAAAGATGGAGAAAATCATATCAAGGCTTGAAATTTTGGCCTCCGCTTCTCAGCATGCTTCTGAAAACCCATGAGGGTCATTCTCACCAAAATTGGGCATAATTCGACAAGTTTTTGTTTTTTTGACATTTTTGGGTTTTTTGCAAAAAATCATGGGCATATCCATTTTATTTTGAAGCATCCTCAAATTTTGAAAATGGTATCATTGGATGCCATAATTTCAGGGGCATCTACTTAGTAAATTTCAGATCAATTGAAGATGTTTTGGTCCCCCAAAGTGGCGAAAAACAGTCACTCTTTCAACACTCTGCCCTGCATATCAGCAAAGGCTAATTTCTGGGTTTTTCCACACAAGTCAGATTTTCACAAGATTTCAGCAATCATTTTGGAGAAAAAAAAGTATCTTCAGAAAATAGACATCCAAGGCTTTCCAACGAGCCATCACGGGCCTCGTTTTGACATCGGGAAGTCCTCCAAAAGTTTCCCGCAAGATAGGGAATTTTCTACTGCTATATTTCTGAAGTATTTTTGTAAAAAAATGTTGTTTTTTGAAGTGGCTTTTCCAAATGTGCATTTAGCCTTTTTTGGCCATCATCAATTGGGAAAAGTCAATTTAATTTCATTTTTTAGCATTTTTAGGATATTTTTATAGATATTTTGTGCCTTGGGCTTTGCAAAGCCTCAAGGAAAAAATCAGATATTTTTGATGAGCCAATGAGCTTGCTAGTTGCACTAGGAGGTTCTCCTTCATCTTGGCCTATATATTCCAAGAGATTTCATTGTAAGCAAAGCTGAACTTGATGATATAGAGCAATATATAGTTATACAAGCTTGGAAGAAATACTTTGTCTCATGCATTGAATAATTTCTTGAATGTTTTGGATGATGAAAGAGGACTGTTGTTGGATTCCTTAACTTAGTAAAATGGTATAGTGTCCCTCTCTGTTATATTTCCTTAGTTTTCATACAAATTTCATGTTCTTTGCTTGAAGTAAGACATTAGAGAATAGATTTGAGACATGCCCATGGAGGCGCCTCATATTTCCTGTTTCATTACAGCTTCTATGTTTTCTTCCTTCTTAGTCATATCAAAGAATTCTTAACTGCTCTTTGATCACTAAAGAACTTGTTTGCTTGTTTCATTTATGGTTTTATGCATGCTAAGTATGATTCACGGTATGCCCTGCTTACTCATCGCTAGTCACAGCTCCATCTCTGAAACCTTTCTTTGAATGTTTGATTGTCCTAGTTGAACCAAAGAGGTCTTGTATCGATCTTGTCCTTTGCCTAAAACTATGCAATCTTAGTTCAAAGAGCCCGATAACCCAAAATACTATGTCTAGGAGTTCCCTCTTAGTAGTTTGAGTTATTTGTTTGTCTTAATTGTTTTTCCCCAAAGTCTGATAGTGATTTTCCTAAAGTCAGAGAGTCATATATCTCTATGTATCGCTTGAATGTTTATTTCTATGCATCTATTAGTTTGAAGTTACATTTATCATGATTAATGGTTAGCCCTACCATATATATGTCTGCTATTGAACTATTTATGTTTGAAAGCCTTTGTCCTTCACAAACTTAGTGTCCATCCCACTTCATTTTACCTAAAGATCCATTTTACCTTGATCAAATCGGCCCTTCAATATACCTTGTATCACCATCTGAGTTTTCTCGACCTTTTCGACCCCATAGCCCAGTTGATCTAACAATATTTTTATCTATTTAGTCTTTGATCAGTTCCTCCCTCAAAAACCTAAAAACAAAACTAAAAACCTACTTCATAACTAGCCTAAAATCAAAAACACAAGAAGCAAACAATCATACATTCCTTACACAAATAGAGAGAGCCCTCTCTGAGTCTAGGAAGGCTAGGTCCTTGGGCTCCAAAGTTGGTTTGATGTTACCCTGTCACTTGTCTTACCAATCAGCCAAATCACGGGACCCTAACATGGTCTAACTAGGGAGGTACGCAATGAACTCGACTAAAATTAAAGCCTTCTTGCTCTTGGGGGAGTGAAACTGTAAGTTGAATTATTGTAGTATAACTATCTAGCAAGCGTACTTATGGTTCATTAAACGACGTGTGAGCAGGTATTTCATGGGGTTAATAACTGCAATGATTGTTGTAGTCCTTAAGATAATGTAGTGACAAAGTTTTTGGACTGCATGTATTAATGCTAGGGATGTATTCTCTTCGGGATCATATCTTGATGTTGGGTCGGATAAGGTTTTACTAACGTAATAAATTATGTTTTCTTTCCCGTCGGGGCCCTCCTAGATTAACACCCCGGCCAAAGCGGTCTCGAATACTGGTAGATACAGGGTGTAATCCTTATCGTACTTTCAAGGACTGATGAATGGTGCTTAAGATAATGTGTCTTTTAGTGCCTAAAATTATTGATGGGCTTGATCGTCCATTTGAATGGGATGTCTTAACAAAGGAGGAGTAGGAATCCCTGAGCGCAAGTGGCGTAGTTTGGGATGAATTGTCTCAGAAAATTGGCCTTTCCCTGCAAGCTTTGGATTTGCTTGAGGGTTTGAAGCGGTGGTACCTCTTTGATAGCTTGGACCTTGAGGGTTCCACTCGAATCACTTGTTGGGACACATTAAAAACCTAGAATTCATCTTACTGTGACGCAGAAGATGCACTTGAGGGGATTCAAGTGCATGTTGTATTGTGGGCATCGTTGGAATACCAGTCGCAGATCCTCGAGATGATCAGATCGCTTATTGGACCGGATGGTGAGGTTGTCCAAGTAGGCGAGGATGAGGTGTGCCAATTCATGGAAGATATAATTCATGGCCCAGTGGAAATTAGCTCCAATATTTTTAAGACTGAATGGCATCACCTGGTACGTGAATGTGTCCCATGGGGTGGTGAACACGGTCTTGTACCGGTCAGTATGTCATATTTGGATTTTATTATACCCAGAGAAAGCATCCATGAAGCATAGGGCCTTGTGTCCTGTGCAAGCATCGATAACCTGGTCGATAAAAGGGGTAGGGTAATTTTCCTTTGGACAGGCTTCGTTCAAATCACGAAAATAGGTACAGACGCGTATGGTGCCCTATTTTTTTCATGACGAGAATAGGGTTAGAAACCCATGATGTGTAAGCGATGAGGTAGATGAACCCAGCTTTGTGAAGCTTATCGATTTCTCGTTTAATTTCTTCTGTGTTAGATGGGTGCAATTGACGTTGTTTCTAACGTACCGGTGCTACGTCAGGTCAAGTGTCAATGTGGTGCTCTATAATATCTCGATACTCTTACAACAAATGGGTGTAAGAGGTTATATCATCTGGGGAGCATGTTTCCCCCAGCGAGATTTCTTCAACTTTCTCAGGGTTTCGAGAGATATCCACCTTGATGGTAGGATAAATGTCTGACATGTTCCCTTCTTCGAATGCATCGGGAGTCGGAATGGGATTTTTGAACCAATAGAATTTCGTCGATGGAAGGAAATATTTTGATTTGATTGCATAAATCTCTTGGTTTCCTGTTTTGTTAGGCCTGAACATTTTTTCAAGAAGAAAAAATGAGCGGTAATGCATCGCATCCCACAGATAATCTGGTTCCGTCATGGCCTCGAGAATAATCTCATCTGAGTGGAAAAGGGGTTGAGCCTGTACAACGCTGTGAGGAGGTGGTTCGGTCCTAACGGAGATGGTCGATAGACATGAATAAGATTCCATCGTCAATGCGGTGGAACCAAAAGTGGTCAACATGGTGCAGATAGAATGGTTTTGCATCATAGTTGGTACAGTTACTGTCATAGTTGCAGCTGACTCGACACCTATGACTGATGAGCATACAACACAGGTCATGATTCTGATACATGATGATATGAATCATATATGATGTATTGTGTCATCAGCGTTTGGCGGGGGGAGAATTTCTATGGTGGCGGCTTGCGTGAGAGGAAGTTTAGGTTCCTCGCGGGGCGTACCAAGAGTACTTGCAATTTTCTGGGATTTGGAAATTATGCTTGGTGTAGAGGATCCTGAATGTTTCCATTAATGGGAATACCTCTATTTCATGGTTTTGGTCGGTGAAAATTGTGCATGGTACCACAGTGCCTACTGATTAGATGGTGTGAGAACCGACACTACTCTTCATCCTGGAAATGGACGCTCGGAAAGGATCAAGCATAGAGAAATATTTTGCTGTTGCCATTTCCAATTTTTTGGTTTCGGGAGATCTAGCTCTCTTGGGGAGTGTTGACTCAACGTTGCTCTTACTGCTCGAAGCCTTGGGAGGTGCTCACAATTTATTGTATGGTGGAGATGTGAGCAGATCCTGCAATAGCAGTGCGTGATCTTCTCTTGGTCAGATAGATGTTTATGAGGGATAGGGAAGACCATGTGAAAGTTGTTCATGAGGTGCTTCAGTTCTTTACACAATTGACCTCGCGATCAATTCTGTCGCATAGCCCGCATGATGCCCTAGATTGGACATGGGTCTTGTTAGGTCGATGCATCCTTTTTACTCGCCCAATGTTTTGGTATTGAAATGGGGTAGGCTTCCTAGGGAAATCTGCCTTACATTGGATTCTCTAAACGCAGGACTGACCATAGCTTAGCGGTGCATTTATAATGAACGAATGATGTCAATTAGTGGGTGCACTAGAGGGTTATAAGTACAGTGTTGAGAATGATGGTTGCCCTGACACACTAGACAAGAATGTCTTTCTTGGGTAATCCCTTCCCACTCAATTGATAAAGTGATTGGGAACCATCTGCTAGTGATTCTAGTTTTGGGCATTTGGCGACCGAATGGTTGTGTGTGTTGCACAATGCATAGGTTGGTCTTATCCGTGGAGGGTGGGTGGGGGTGACTAAGGGCTCCCCGACTGGCTGCTTTTTCGATGACAGGAAGAGAATGGACCTACTTGTCATATCCCCTTGCGTTGTCAAGTTGTCCATGGAGTTTGTATCTAAGCCATCTTCTAGGGAGAGGCAAACTATGGCCATGCGTAGATTGGTTAATGCTAAACGAAATCAAGAGATGTAATGACAATGATGTAATGGGTGATCGCCACCACATATATGACATGAATGTGGGATCGCTAGAAGGTCGGCATGGTACACTACATAAACCGGATACCATATTGGAAAAAATTATAGGGCTGCACATTCGGCGATGAAATGGTCGCGTTCATCGCAAAGCACACAACGTTGGATAGGAGGATGGGGGATAAACGGGAGCCTTTCTGGTGACTATTGTGCCTCCTAAAGGTATAATATGAATTGAGGTTCTTTTCCATTTGTATGTATGGGGGGATCCTCTTGATATGATTTTTCTAGGGCATGTAAGACATCCCTATATCGCGGTATTTCCAGACAATGATGAGTGTAATTCCCATAATTGTTACAGATAGAGCATGCGTGGTTGGTACGCAATGCTTTGTCCCTGTTTTTGGTGGTTGGTTCCTTTTTATGGGAACTTATGGCCGTAGTAATTCTTTCGGAGCTTAGGAGCAATTTCAATTCGTCTAGCTCCGGGCAGATATGGGTAGGGTAGCCTACTATGTCACACACTACACAAGGTTGTAATTCCCTTGGTATGATGGGGTTTTCTATCTTTTTCCCTCTTTTATTGGTTTTCTTAGTCGATTTAACCAGCTTTGTGACGGGGGTCTCTGTAAATGGTATGGCTAGGGCGGTTTCCTTAACAGGTGGGGCATCCTCAAGAGTGAGAGCGGTTAATCCTGTAGCAGTGATGTCTGAGCCTCCCGTCGTGGTCGGTGGGACCAAGTACCAAACTAGTATTGAAAAAAGATATGTTTGGAAACACTATCGTTGCCAAAACTTGTTGTGACACAAAACCAGGTGGAGGGTATAGAAAAAGAGTTTGGGAGATGGTGTAGGATAGAGAAGTGGTTATGCTAGTGGCCTCAATTTCATTACTACTAGTCTCTATCTCCCGGTTGGTTTCAATGCTTGATGATGACATCATGCACACCAGGGTCCCTGTGAGATCAGTGAATGATTATGGTATGATAGGGGTGTCTCCTAGGAATGATCCAAGGCTAGACGATGGTTTGAATTAGCCAGGGCCATATTCTTGGTACCGTGTGAGCGATTCTACAGATGTGTCTACATAGGGTAGAACGACATCAGTGTTTGTCATGGGTCACTTGTCATGGTATGTTAACTGGTCGACAGTGATGATGTGATCCTCATGGGGGAACATCATAATCCAGAAGACAGAGGATGTTATGGAAGACATGGCGTACAGATAACTCCATCCAAGAAGTATATTGTAGTCCAGCTGAGCGTCCAGGACCTCTATGTCTATAAGAACCGTTTTGTCATCCAAGCAGACCGGGACATTTTGATAGAGACCGACGGGAGCATAAGGGTGTTCATCGTACGCTCTAAGTGTGATGTCTGATGGCTGCAATTCAGGAGATCCTAAATTTTTCCAAACTTTTGACATGATGCATGTAGATACACCTCCGTCAATGATACATCGGTGGATAGTGATGTTCTGGATTGACACCGGTATCTGGAAGGCGACCAGTGAAGGAAGCCTAGGGGTTGCTTTATATAATTCAAAATCCATTAGGCATGAATCGGTAGGGTCGATTGTGCCTAACGTGGAAAGTAAGGCTTTCCTTTTCTTTACGCAAGATTTCAGAATTTCTAAAGTTGATATGGCAGTGGGGGACTGTGCTAAGTCGCCCACAATGCTATAATTATGGGCCACTTTGAAGTGGTGTCCTGCCCTCCTTGTTGGACCCTTAGCCATTTTTTGCAAAGTTTCAATAGGCATTTTTGATATAGTCAACAGTGGTGTAGGTGCACGCGTGCTAGCCCCTCACGCACTAGTATCTAGCGGGGTATCGTAACTTCGATTCCGTGTTTGAAAGACCATTTCCTCACTAGTCATATATATTTTGTGGTTGTTGTTTCTAGAATCATCGGGGGGTGGTTTTTTTCGTTGGGTACTAATCGCCCCTTGGTGGGGGAAGGACTCCTACATTACAGGTGTTTGTTATGTACGTCCCCCTTGTCCTTGGTTACCTTGAAGCTTCTTCAGCTTAGGGAGTTAGGGACAGTGATCAGTGTAATGGGTATACTCACCACAGATTGGGAAAGAGTGGTTGGTCTAAATATTAGCCCTCTTGTTCTTCCCTTGGGAGTTACTTGGCTCCTGGTTTTGATTTCAGTTGGGATTGCCCTTAGCCTGAGATCGAGGAGGGTGCTTTTTGTTATTTCCCCTTGTCCAGGATCTCCCTTTTGTTTATTTTTTGGTTTTTTCCTTGCCACGTTAGGAGGATGACTATGATTCTCCTGACTGTATGGCTAGCGCAGTTGGGCCTGGGAAGGTTTCACAAATTTCACTGGTGCGTTGTTTTGCATCAGTGGGTTTTGTGCTAGGAAGTGGGAATATTGAGGTCCCAGTCCCTGGTTTGTATATGGTTGCTAGGGGGGAGCTCTTCCGTCAGCATTTCTATTTGCATATTGGGTCCCCTGTGCGGGAGGGTATGGACCTCCTTGCTGATGATGGTACGACTGCGCCCTATTGGTCATGTTCTACAGAGGTGCATGATGACTCTGATGATAGCCTGGTTGCGGCATGTTCTAGTTAGGATCATACGCGTAACTAGGATACGGGACACTGTTTCCTAAGTGATTTTTGGTCAATGACCCTATCAATCTGTCTACAGTGTTCGACGTGCCTAGCAATTCTTTATAAGTTTGCAGGCGTGAGGCGTTAGGAAATATGTTATAGATGTATCCTAACTGACTATATATCAGCTCAATTTTTTGGGCTTTGCTAATGGCATCCTCTTGAGAAGTAGGTCCTTGAGTTGCCACATCCTTCGAAATATCTGATGTGATATTTTTTAAGAATAAGTCCAGTAAAACTCGATCGTCGAGTTTGGATTTACACAAACTTTAATGTTGCCGCCATTCTTGGAGATGGTCCGAGATATGGACAGTTGGCATTTGTCTAAAATGCATCATCAACTCCATTCCTGAATCGTAGTGGATGGGTAACTGGAAATATGTGAGGAACGTAGTGGCAAGGGCACTAAAGGTTCCATGTGTAGCAGAAGGATGCTCCACATACCATTTCGCGATTGGTCCAGTTAAGGTGCATTGAAATAGTCTTAATCGAATAGTATCATCAATAATATTGTTTGAAGAACACCATATGTGGAAATTCATTACACGGTTTCCAAGGTCTTCCGCTTGCTTCCCTTCGAATTTTGGAATGTCCAATGGGAGCTTCATGGGAATAGGGGGCCAAGTGGGATTGTGTGTAATGGGGTCATTTGTTAACTTTGATAGATCATGTAAGTTTAAAGATGCTATGAAAGGTAACTGAGTGTTGAGCACCATTGTATACTGTGAAAACATAGGTTTCTGGTTGTGTATGGGGTTTGTATGTGATGTACCCGGCTATGTGTTATGTTGGCTCCCCGAATGGGTAGCGCTCCTCTTCCCTCTAGGGGTTGTGAGAGGAGTGGTGTGTGGTGACCCTGAGGGGGTTTCCACCGGTGTGGCGTTGGGTGACCCTTGGGGGTTCCTAAATAAAGACGCCCCAATAAAGGATGAATCGATAAGGGTGTTTGTGTTCCATCTTTGACGCCTGAATGATGAAAGACCTGGAACTCCTCCCTCTAATGGGGGGAGGTCCAAAAAGCGTCTAGATCGATGAGGTCCCGTTGGGTCCGTTATGGTGTCGACTAGGTTTGATTTTGGAAATATTTTCTTAGTTTTATGAGAGGAGTGAGGTTATATATCAAAGCAAAAAGATGATCACATACATAAAACAAAGCGAAAATCAAAATGTTAATTTCCCTTTAGATTAATCCTATGTGATCAATCAATCAAAAAATGGTTTTTTGTTGTTTTGCATGTGATACTAAAAAAAACCTAGAAAGTCCTAATCGTCCTCACACTCTCACTTGTAACTCACCCTTGCGAAGATATATTCTAGTGGGTACTGGGGCCAACGTCCCAAAATAATTGGTGACGCTTTCCAGTAGCCAAAGAATTGACCAAGGTAATGAAAACATGATCTATTGCTGCCTACACCGTCACCTATAGGGAAGGATGCCCTAGATTTGGCCACTAAGTATCGTTTTCCCACATGAGTGTTCGAGTCTTGACCTTCTTGGTATTCATCTACCAGTACCAAGCACTAGATGGGCCAGGTAGCCCCAAATAGTAGCACACACACTGGGACTAGGCTTAACCCCCTCTGAATCGGGTCTCTATGGCGCTCGGGAATTCTTTTCCATGGGCGGATAGACGTGTTTAAAGCTCCCTAAAAATTCAACTTCTATGTTTCAAAAATGTAAACTGACCATGGCGGCTTATTGGATGCCTACCCCCAATGGTCCTAACCTAAACTATTAATTATCTTGTGGCCCCTGTGGGGAGATTTCATGAGTTCAATTAATGGTTAGTTTTAAGGTGGCTTGATTTGCTTATGGTGTGGCAATGTGTGTGAGAAAGTGTACAATCACAATGTTTGTAGGATGCAGATATGCAATGATACTTTACACTCCCTCCTAATGAAACCATGTTTTGATTGTTCCTTTCAAAAATAAAGTGATGCACAGATAATGGGTCGCTTACAATTTGGGCTATTTAGACTAAATGTGTGACTAAAGGGAGATGGAAAACTATCAAAATAGAGTGTTCATATGCATGCCCAGGGTCACCAAGAGGTGCAAGGGTGGCAAAGATTACTTGCCTTCTTAGATAATTTGATCCTAGTCCCGATTCCTAATGCAAAATTTAAAATAAATTTTATGCAACAATTTGGAAAAAACAAATGGAAACTAGCTAAGCATGTGTGGATATGGGCCACTTACTCCTTGCTAATTACTTACGTGTTTGATGTCTATTATCACAAAATAATTTTATTCAGATAGCATGGGTGGATTTTATCCACTTACTTGCCTCCTAATTAAACTATGTGAATTTGTGACAATAAACTAAATATTAGAACTATAAAAATAGCTAATCTAAAGTGCATCTAAAAACATGTCCTCACAGTCAAGGGACACCAAAACACAGTGCTATTAGATTTATTATGGGCTACCAGTCACTTTACACTTGCAAAAAGTGAAGAAAACTAGTGAAAAAATGGTTCACTCGTTTTCGCGCAGAATATTTCTACACAGTCGGGCGACTCTACACATCTGTCTGAGCTGAACGTGCGTGGACCGATGCGTCTATCTATGCTAAACGCGCGCAATTTTCCTACACACAAAAATTTTGAATCTCCTAAAATTAATCTCTTAACATAGGGTGAATGAGAGAAGATGAGGAGGAGGAGAGTTGGTTCAGCAGTAATCCTTAGCAGAAAAGAGGTTCTACAAAAACACAACGACTTATATTACGAGGAAAAATAAGTGGAGTCGTCAATCGTATGTTGGTGTGTTTAGTGCACAAGTGTACGAAAAACACCAGTGCTTGATAAGAGTGATTGCTAACCTACAAGACATGGTCACAGGGAAAAGATGAATTGTTATATGGTTAGTGAAACATCATAACATGTAGAAAAACTAGTTTACGGAACATAGCATGCTACAAACAAGAAGAGGAAACAAAACAACATATACACATAAACACAAGATCAATCGAGTAAACAAGTGAATAATCCTAACAGAGAATGAATCCCCTCTTATTATTCGTTGGTGGTAAGTAAGCGGTATAACGTTACACACTTGCAGTGAGTCCTTACAGCTATGGAGCTCTAATACCCAAAACAAGGAGGGCTCTCCCCTTAAGCTATCTGCAGGCCTCTCTCTCTTCTTCTCAAACAAGTGATTGGATATCATACACTTGGTGCACTTCTCCTTCGGGATTAAGATGTTGGATGGCCAACAACTAAATCCCTTCACTCTATTGTTGCTTGGACAACACACTGCTGTTTTTCTCATGGGCAATTTGGCCAGCATATCAATGTGTTCTGAATTGTTCTTCTCATGGTGGCATTTTATAGGCAAAATTAAAATCATCTTCCCTCTCTTGGTACAATTGTGGATAGTGACCCAAGAGGGTTGGTTGATTCCATTGTGTGCTCACTTGAGGTCGCAAGGTGGCTCTAGGCGGCTGTCCTTGGGCAGCCTTACGTGGAGAATCTTTTCCTGAAGTGTGCCAAGTGGTCCTAGATGGTGACCTTCTGCCATACTCAGGACCATGCGACTTATTGAGGGAAATCCGCGGAGACCAGTGCTACTATCGAAGAAAAATACGTGCCGATTGCACTTTGCCTATGTCTTCTATGCTCAATTTGATAATTTTGCCTCTTGACCTTAGAGAAAGTTAAATTTTCCATATTCTTTAGTGTTTCTCAGCCCTATAAATCCTTCTGCTTCACATTTCATGATGTCTTTTTCTTTTTCCGATTTTTCAGTGATAACATTATGTTTAAATTATTATATAAGTCTTTAATGTTTGAAATTTCATGTGTTATTATCCATGTATGATATATGGTATTACATATTTAGTTTTGCGCATTAGTTTTCTTTGACTAAAAATTTATGTTGATAATCTATAGTTTAACATTGGAAATTCATTTTTTGGTTCTTATTGAAATTTATTTATTTGTAAGGTGGTTGGTTGAGGTGGTATTATGGACTCTTTAGTAACTTCCATTTCTATTAGTTACTATTTTTTGTTTTTAGTTTTATTTCCTTTTTATTTAATTTTTTTTTTTTCTATTATTTATATTTTCATGAATTATAGTTTTTCCTCCATATTTTCAATTTAAGATGAGTTATTATTATATTAAACACACACACACACACACACATATATATATTAAATTGTATATATGTTAATATAAATAATATTAGTTAATCATATTTCTTAATTTTTGGCAACGGTATTCCACAATACAAAAAAAAATAATTGTTTTAGTTTTGTGATGAAATTTTTGTCTTTATTATCTTTAAGTTTAATTATGTTATATTTAATATAAGCTCCATGTACTAGTTACTATGTAGCTCTTGTTTTGTGTCAAATTTATGTAGATGATAGTAAATTATTATTAATGATAAGCTTTTCGATGTACACATTTATTACTATTATGTAAATAAAATATTTTACAATTATCACTTATTGTATAGATAATAATTATATATTAGACTATACAATAATTATATATTAGAGAAATATTATAAAGTAGAGTATTAAATTACAAGTTAAAGAAGATTCATGATATTAAAATCGTTAATTATCTTAATATTTGAGTAAGAAAGAATGATATTATAGAGTATGCCTTAAAATTACTTATGTTTGGCTAAGAGCTCGTTTTTCTTGGATGTAAGGAAATGGGTTAAAGATCCAAGACCCAAAGGAATTTGGCAGGAGTGAAAGCTTGTCCCCTTACAGACCACCAACGGGTAATTCCAAATGGTATGGTTTTCCTTAAATAACGTTGATGAGTCAGCTTATATTCGCGGATAACAACCAATGATGGTTGCCCTCATGTCCGGTTTGACAACTGAGTTATGATAGTTTTTTCCACTATGTAAAACAAATTGAAAGGTAATTTCTTTTTTAAATCATAATCCATAATTTTATATTAATCAAGATATGTGTATACAATGCGTTGAGGGATGCAACAAAGTTTCAAAATTAAATAGATTTACTTTTTGACTAAAAGCATGCAATTGATCAATGTATATTAATCATATGTTTTGGGAGAGACATGGTTGAATAAACTTGCATTTTAACAAAACTCGTATGGGCTAATGTGGGATTTGTGCTTTGCATACTATCGGCGACTAGCACAACCGAGAGCTAAATCATGACACAGTATTTTTCCTTGCAAGTTTGAAGTCATTAATGTTGTCGATCAAGCTAGAAGTTGTTATTTGCATATGCGTTCGAAATTGACCTACTTGTGGTCTTGAGGACGTGTTTATTTTACCTTGTTGATGTGGCTCTCTCCTCATGGAAGCACAATCATTGTCCCAAATAAATTTGTGAATAAGACAAAAACCATTCCTTCTTTGGATCTGGCGTTTTCCTCCCTGGAAAAATATAATGTGGTTCTTTTGAATAAAAAATGGATGTTGGGGAAGTTTATTAGCCTACTAAGAAGCTATGAAGTTGTTAAAGATTGGGTTTCTGACAACTAGGAAAATAATTAACCTGTTGTAACTCGTTTTAAATTTGATATGTTGTATATATTTCAATGTTCCTTTTTTTTTTAAATGAAAAGGGAAAATTAAAAAAAATCAAATAGTGAATGTACAAAACATAGAAGAAAAATTATTTGCAACAATGGCACACTAAACACTTGTCGGAGTAATTGAATGTAGTCAGAGTGGGACGCTTGTCTAAAATAATGGAATTAATAAGCCGACAAGTTACAATGTCGGGACCGTTGATGTGTTACTACCCACATGATGTAACAAACCCAACACCACAAACAGCTCAGGCATTATCGCAAGGGGTGCCTCCGCAAGGTTGTTGACCTGAGATGAGCGGCCCAGATTTACAGCGTGGGGCACAGCTCCGAAAGCCTTCCCATACAACGAGGTCCTTCCATAGTGATGTCAGCAGGCGAGCCAGTGATGCCAGCAAGTGAGCCAGCTTTGTCATCACTCCACGTCATCTTACACATAATCCTGCTTGTCATTTCACATGTCTTGTCGCATGCCATTTAACTCCTTCAATTCTCACGTAACGTCTTTTCCTGCCATTTTTCCCCTCATCTATAAAAGTCCCTCTTACATTGTTTTTTCCCACGTCAAGTTTTCCCGAGAAGCTAAAGTCTCTGAAAGTTTTATCAGCATCCAGTCATTCTTGCTTCATCAACACCAGGTATTTACATGTAATTGTACTTGAATTTCATAAAATGGCAAAGAGAAACGTGTTAGTTGGGTCATCTACCCACATTCCTCTTATGGATATTGAAAATAACATTGGTGACACTATTTTTTCAGTCGACCACCTGCAATTCTATCAACATGTTATACTAAACCAGTACAATTGTCTAGTCTACCCTGCCTTACTCAATTCAGGGGTTTTGTCAGCATTTGTTCCTCAAACTTGCCTATTTCCAGACTTCATCCATTGGTTAGTTTCGTCAATCTACCCTAAAAAATGTTTCGTAATCAACCAATTGGGAGAGAATGTTTTTCAAGTTTCTACCCTCTTAATTCAACCGTCTCTTTATTACCCCTCTACAAGTTCATCTATGAGTTTCTATAATGAGTTTCTAACCACATACTTCCAAGATTTTCCTGGACCTGAGTTAGCCCAAATCCTTTTTCATTTCATGCCTGAAAAAGCACAATTCTCTCTGGATTCAGATAAATTCTCTTTAAACCTCTTTGCTGAAGATATGAGACTAGTTATTCAATTTTAGTTACGAATTTTGGAAAAGAAGATATTTTTATGATAGATAAGTCAGTTTTTGGAATGTTTTCCCTCGTGATGAAGCCTGGAGTAGTTTTGGATAAAACTGCTTATTTGGAGAATGTTGTGAATACTCAATTTATGAACCTATCTCTCACTGGTTGTTTTAGGTTTCCATCTATTGTTACTTGTTTGTTTCTGTATAGTCATGTGGAAAGTTTCACATAATTTGGGTTGAATTCTATAGATATAAATATAAACAAGCAATCAGTTATTTTCTAGACGGATGTAGTAAGGAAGGAAATGGGAAATGAACCACTGTTTGATTTTACTTCCTCTTTTCTTCCAATTGTATATTCAATTTTGAATGGTTCACCTGCACCATGTATGTTACCTAAATCCAAATCATTTTTACAACTAAGCAAAGATGTGAAGTTTGGAGATTGGTTTGCCTTTGAAGAGCGCACAGAAATAAGGTTATATGGAGCTGATGTGGAACCTTTTAGACTACCTACTTTTGTTCCCATGAGAATGTTTGCTTTGGAATTCATAAGGCAAAGCCCCAATGTAGATCAGATTCACTTTCTTCATGTGAAAAGGGTAATTTATTCAAATTTCTCAGGACTGTGGGCCCATTTATTGTGAATGTTAGACAAGCAGTTGAAGAAGCTCATAAGATGTTGGAGGGCATGCATTTGTTGTTAGGAGAAAAATGGGCCTATGACCCATATCATATAGTTTCAAACCATGGGTTGGAGAATGGATATGCTCCTTTTCTTCATGAGTCCACACCAGAAATGGAAAAAATGGAAAAAGGAGGACAATTTTCTGTACCTATGCAAATTGAAGTTGAAACCCCACACCCCACTGAAAAGAACCTTAAAAGCAAGAGTGAAGAAATAATTGATTTGGAGGGTGATACAGAAAAAGAAGCCAACAGAACAAAGACAATGGATTAAATCAGCTCATCAACCATGCCAGGATATTCTTTATAGTTGGGGGAAACTTCATGTACTCCCTCATCCCCTATTCCAGAGGACACATGCCATGATTCAGTTCCAGCTATCGAGCAGGTATTTTCATAGATTGAAGAGAGAAATAAGAAAATAAGAGAGAATATAGAATGTCAATCAGAAGCTCAAATCTCTCCTGAGAAAACCATATTGTTGTCAGCAATGGATTTGGAGAAGGATCAGCTAAGGATAGCTTTTTGTCATCCCTTAGTTATTACTGTAGCATCTTTTGCTGCTTTTAAAACTGTTAATTTAATAGTTGATGCACAGAAAAATCCTCTTCGAGATAAAATCAATATTCATATACAGACTGGTCAATTGATTTTTAATGATCTAAACAAAACCACTTCATTTGTTGGTAAAGCTGAAAACATGTTGGGAAAGGTGATAAATTAGTTGAAATTGGAGAAAGCAAATTAAAGGGCTTACTCCACACAGAATGAAGAATTGAAGAAGATCATTATTAAAATTGGAGTTGATCCTGAAATTAAATCAGCGGTCCAAAGGTTGTTGCAGAGTGATGAATATGAAATTCAAGCCTTGAAGAAGAAACTTAAACTTCCAACTGGTGAACACCTAATGGCTACAGAGGTGGCCCAAATAGAAACAAAAGAAAACGAATGTTGCAGGATCTGTTGCAAAAGAACGAGGCAATGTCTAAATTGAAGGAAATGAATGATATACTGCAAAAGAAACTGGATTCTCATGTCTGTAGTATTGTTGTGTCATCTGATTCTGAATACCCTGCTACCAAGTTAACTCAATTCATGAATGAGTTGAGGATGGTAGAAATTGATTTAAAAAAGACTCAAAGAGAATTGGAAAATGCATGCAAAGTAATTAAAATCACAAATCAAGAGATGTTGATGACTAAAAAAATGCTGAAAAGCACATAAAATATTATCAAATTGCTTGTCAAGAAATCAAGGAGCTGAAAAGAAAGTAAAAGGGAACACGTCCCTTCTACAGGCTAGGGAGATCATATGAACTGATATTATTGAAGCTATTAAAAATGTGTGGGATTTACTTGTTATTATTGGAGAGGAGAAGAACATTGTAAGAGACTTGGATGGAATTATTGTGGAAAATAAGCAAAAGTCACAAAATAGAGCCCTATATTCTAAAAGACTTATTGATTTTATAAATTCCAAGTCTGCACAGGAACTGAAGGAATTCGAGATTGAGGACATGACCCAACGTATGTTAGAATTGAACACGATGATTGTGAAGAATTCATATAGGAAAGCGTGGATAAAAAGTTGAATGACATTAAGGGAGCAGTAACAAAATTTAATATTTTGTTTGATAAAAGAACTAGGACCGGTTTACCATCCTGTTGGGACCAGCAGGGAAATTTACTCCCTTGGGAAACACATGAAACATTGCTGGTGGAGGAAAAAAGCAAAATCAGGAACACTTACAAGAAGATAAATGTCTTGAGCACTGACCTCAACATAGCCTGAGAATGTTTCTCAAGGTACAACATTTTTTGGCACTATTGCCAGGGAACGAAGACACGAAGCTATTTTTCCCTGGGTTTTATTTAAGAAACCATTTCTTCAATTGATGAACAAATAAAGTGGTTATGTTGTATTTTTCATCACAATTGTAGACCTAGCTTCCATAAGACCACACATCAGGTTGGATACCTCGCAACAAAAACTTCCAGTCCTTTCTGATCCAGAAAAGTTAGCATCGAGAAGTGTTTGGAAAGACAAATCCCCAGTTACTCGAAGCCCTGCCTTTTATGCTCCTTATAGCATTTCTAATCAACAAACCTATATCTTTCATTTAGAAGAGGTGATCAGAAGTCTTCATTTCTTTGAAGAAGGTCATGTGTCCTCTCAGACAGTTTTTCTCGAACCAACTTTGGAGGAAAGGTTGTTTGAGTCAGTTTCCTTTTCTTTCCCAGATTTTAAAGAAGTTACAACTATTCATTTTGCAGCTTTGAAACAATTTATTTCCCCTTTGAAACAACCAGTTCCTGTATCTGTGTTACCCCCTCCACCTTTTGTTTTTCAAGCAGGTACTAATCAAAACTTCAATCTAGAAGTCCATGCTTTTCTTTTGAATAGGTATGTTCCATTAAACCTTGCTCAACCAATGACTGCAATGCCACAGGAATACCTTAAATTGTTGCTTAATTTCACAAGGGAGGACGAGATCTTAGCAGAGAAACATATTGCTACATTTTGCGACTTCGTTAAAAACTTCAAGATGTGGTTTTGAGGTTATTTGTTCAGTCTTTAGATGGAGAATCAAGAAAGTGGTTCAAAACCCTTCCAGCTAATGCAATTAACACTTGGGAAGAGTTGGAAAATAGTCTCACTCAAAGATGGGGTGAGAATAAGGATCATGGGTAATTTTTTACGGAATTTAATGATATTAAAAGGAAACAAGAAGAAATGTTGTAGATTCTACTAAAAGATTTAACAAGTTGTATAATGGCCTTCCAGTAGAAATAAAACCTCCACCTGTAGGAGCAAAATTTGTTTTTGATGGAGCTTTTGAATCGTATTTTGGTTTCACCTTGAGGAAAATAAGGTCCCCCACTTTGGATCATATCCAAACGGATGCTTTAGAATTTGAAGCAAACTTGACTACAACAGGAAATTCTAAAGGAAAAAAACAAGTATAGGATAAGGGAAAGGGAAAAGAAGAAGTTTTGCATGATCAAAGATTAGAAGATATGACTAAATTCATTAAAAATTTATCAAATAGACTAGTGAAGTTATAACTTGAGAACAAAAACCCTCCTATGCAAATTCAGCAGGGTCAAAATCAATATTTTAACCCACAATTTAGAAGACAACCTCTTCAGATTATGCAGAGAGAAAGAAAGGATCGAGATGAGATCCAACCTCCTTTGGATATAGAAGATGGGACTGAAGATGCAGTGGAAGAGAGTTAAAAGGAGCAGGACAACCAAATATCCACATTGTATGCATATGAAATAGAAGATGATGAAAATGAGGAGTTTAATGTTGAAACAGAAGAGCCTCTTAACGAACAATAAATTGATCAATATTGCAAAAAATTTATTGATATTATGCAAGCTAAGTTATATAATAAATATGATTTGAGATCAATAAAAAGATCAAGGATGTAGAATAATGAAGAGGTGCGAGAAGATCTGTCACCTAAACACATGACGACTCCATAACAATCTTTGAAGCAACTTGATAAAGGGAAGCAACAAATCTATTCAGTAGCAAAAACTACATTTCAATAGGGAGAAAATTCACGAGAAAGATCAAAAGGTGAGAATTTGAACAAATATTCTCATTCATCTAAGAAAAATTTAAAGAAGAATGATGAAGATATAGAGAAGTTAATAATGCCAAGTAACTCTTTTAATTTAACAAAAGAATTGGAGAAAATAAAAATACAAATTCCTCTGGCTGAGTTGGCTAAAACCCCAACATATAAGAAGCAGATTTCAGATTTTATTAACCTTTCTCAAGATGATAATGTAGCAGACACAGTGAATTTGCGTGAAGAGAGACTAGTGGTGATGTTTGGTCCTCATGTTAAAGAAGTGGATTCATCTACTCCTCCATTTTACATTTATTTGTTAGTGCACTCTTTTATGCTTCATAGTTGTATGTTGGATTCATGGGCTTCTCAAAATTTAATGTCATTGTTGGTTATAAAGTAATTAAACTTGCAAATAACTAAACCTTATAAGGATATTTACTCTTTTGATTCTAAAAAGGTTAAGTGTGTGGGATTGATTAAAGATCTGGTTATTTCCTTAGCTTAAATTTCAGCCAGAAGTCTCGTGATGGATGTGGTGGTGGCATATATTCCAACTCATTTTGGGATGCTTCTTTCTAGGTCTTGGGGGGCTAAGTTGGGAGGTGTTTTGAGGTTAGATTCTACTTATGCCATAATCCCAGTTTTTGGACGTGAGGAGAGAAGGTTGTACATAGAAACCATGTATGTTAAAACCATTACTGAGGACAGGTAAAGTAATTCTCCTATATATAGTCAAGAAAAAGATGATTTTTCCTGTTTTATGCTACAAGAATTTGCAGAAGTTGTTGAAGATACTTAGGTACAGCTCCCTTTAGTAATTGAGAGTAAGGAGCTGATAAAAAATGGAGTCTTGAAGCTATATCTAATGTTGCTTATTCAAAGGATGGCACTGGTGCAGATATTCTCTTAATTTCTCCAAAAGGTCATCTTATGCCTTTTTCTTACAAATTAGTATTTGATTCTACCAATGATATTTCAAAGTGTGAAGCTTTAATGTAATATCCCAAAAATGGGTACTGTCAGTAAGGCATGACTGGAAAATGCATTTTCTAGTAATGGCTGCTACAAGATTTGAACCCAAGACCTGGATCCCTTATATCAATGTATCTAATACTTAAATCCAAGAGGTGGCTCAAAAGAAATCCCTCTAGGTGGGTTAAACAGATCTCCCACACCTAGTTGTCTTCAAAAAGTGCTTGATGAAGGGACTGCATCAATACATGAACATACAATGGAATGACAACGTTATTTAATAAGTTGTGAGACAAGAAGATATAGATAGCCAAAAAATAATGTTATAGCAGTAAAGAGAGTACAAATCCACGAGGAAACATCCACCCAAACAAGGCAATGCCATCCTCAACAACACATGTACAAGGAAATGAAGCACACTGCTACTTATGTATAAACCCAGGCTATGACTGCACAGTTTATAGAAGGTACTGCTGCAGAACTAATATCAATACAAAGATATGGAAATGTGTGGCTCAAATAAGGTGGGGGAGAAAGGCTCTAACCCCTGAAAACAATAATACAACAATCCTGAGAAGGATTGGCTGAAATATACAAAATGGAAAAAATGTCGGAGTTGCAGGGTAGCAGCTGCAACTCAGAATATGGAATTGAATGGAGAAGACTGAATATGCTGCATCTGATGTCAATATATCCTCCAATGTATCTTCCAAGTGAAAGGTTGATCCTAACATTGAAGATCTCACCCTCCAAACAATCTGCAAGAGCCCCACTACAAATGCTCACTAGAAATAACACAGTCACTGAAGTAAACTACGTTGTAGGGGAAAGGGAATGAGTTGGCCCAATTCCAAGATCTGAAATAAGCTCCAATGGCTTCCAAACTGATCTCCCAAAGGAAAGAAAGACTCCTCCTCTGAAAAACAAGTGATGGAAGAGATGTTGTGATCCCTCACTGCAACACCTTGCAACACAACATTATTCTGCTGCAGAAATAACGCTTTACTGGAGGAGGATGCTTGGCCTCAAGCCTGGATGTGAGGAAAATTGTACGACTCCTTCAAGAGGCTTCTCAAGAAAGGAGAAGGATTCCTAAACAGGAAATCCTTGGGCTAAGCAGCACTGCAACTTAGCTAAACAGTCGGGACTGCAAATAGTCTAAGCAGATACAAAATCAATAATCATATGCGTATGAAACAATGGCTGCCTTGCCATCCTTTTAAACACATGAGAGATCCCTCTCCATGGGTCCCACTCTTTATGGTTTCCTCCATCAAGGAAACTTCCCTCCTCTTTCTCTGCATTGTCCCACAAGATGCTTTCCACCTCATATCTCTGCGCAGTTTGACTTGGTCAAACTTGACCTAGCCTCTTTGCAAATGTCTCCTTTCACACATGAGGGTGTGAAACCTAGTTCCATTGTTGATCCCCTTTCATACTAGAGGGATTTTATCCATGTTTTTATTATTAATGGGCCTTCTCATCCAATTATTCAACTCCTAAGTGAAAATAGCAAAAGTTAATATTCCAATTTATTGTCGGAAAATTTTGGAATATTACATTTAATCCTTGGATTGCAAACTTCCAAAAAATTGGGAGTACAACGTATATCTGTGTTTGGATATTTTGAATTGGTGATTAAGTATATTAATAATCACTCCCAGGCAAGACATCCGAGGTTAAGAACTTACAAAAATGAAGTTTGGGACTTAGTTGACAATTTCTTTCTTTGCTTTTAATATAAATTTTATCCCCATAGAAGGAAACAGGCTTGTTGACTCTTTAGCAGTTGCAGCCAACACTTTTAAACCTCATCTTATTCCAAAACTAAGATATGAGGTAGAAATTAGACATAGGCCCTCAATTCTAAATAATGTGAAACATTGGCAAGTTTTTTAGGATGAAGAACAAATTAAAGATTTTTGGGGAATGATAGGAGAATTCTCTAATTTGAAAATTGATCAGGATGAAGATGATGGAGAGCAACAAAAGGATAGATTTTCTGTTAGGGATTCAATAGGAAATCAGAAAACATTGCAACTTAAGGATAATGTAATACCAAAGGGTCTGTACCACTGGAAGGGTTATTAAGTGCTAATGACGTTGCTAGAAATCTGAAAAAGGCAGATCTCGAAGACGATATTGAGGAATGTAACTTGGGAACAGATCAACAACCTAAAATGGTAAGATTATTCAAAGGGGTTCCAGAACATTCCAAACAAAGGTATGTAAGTATTTTCAAGAAGTTTGATGATATTTTCTCATGCTCATATGAATATTTAAAGACTTATGATACTAGTATTATTCAGCATAAGATTCCTTTAAAACCAGGGGTAAAGGATTCTAGGCAAAATTTAAGGCAGATAAATCCCTTATTGTTACCTTCAATTGAAAAAGAAGTCAATATGTTATTACATGCAAAAGTAATTGTTCCCTTAAGGTATTCAGATTGGGTAGCAAATCTAGTGCCTGTAAGGAAGAAAAATGGAGAGACAAGATTGTGCGTTGATTTCAGAAATTTGAATGAGGCATCTTTGAAAGATATTTATCCTTTGCCCAAAATGGACCATATTTTACAAAAGGTAACATGGTCATATAGATTATCAATGATTGATGGATTTTCTGGTTATGACGAGATTGCAGTAGAAAAAGAGGATAAAAAGAAAACAACATTTACAACTCCTTAGAGCACTTTTATGTTTGCCAGAATGTCTTTTGGACTGATGAATGTTGGAGCCACATTTCAGAGGGATATGGACATGGCATTTGTGGGTGAAAAGGATAAATTTGTGGTGATTTATTTGGATGATATAATTGTTTTCTCAAAATCAGATGAATAGCATTTGGAGCATTTACAACACACTCTCAAAAAATGCAGAAGGTATGGTCTATCTTTGAATCCTAAGAAGTCTCATTTTACTTTAAAGGAAGGAAAGTTATTAGGCCATATTGTTTCTAAGGAAGGAGTGAAGATAGATCCAGTGAGAGTAGAAGCAATTAAAAATATACCCCTCCCAAGGAGCAAAAAGGAAATTCAATTTTTTCTAGGGAGAATAAATTTCCTTAGAAGATTTGTTCCCAATTATGCTAAGATTTTTAAAAAAATTACTAACATGTTGAAGCAGGGAGTTGAGTTCAAATGGAGTGCAGTTGCAAGATAATATTTTTCCATAATTAAATAAGCATTGCAAGAAAATCCTGTGTTAATAAGTCCAAATTATGAAAAGCCTTTTCAATTTTTTTTCATTTACTTCTGTCTTTACAATTGCAATTGTGCTTCTATAGAAAAATGAAGAGCAAAGAGAACAACTCGTGGCATTTTTTAGTAAAGTTCTAAGAGATGCAAAGCTTAAGTACAATATTTTAGAGAAGCAGGCTTATGCTTTGGTCAAGGCATTTAAGGCTTTCAGGGTGTATATTCTCCAGTCCCAAATAACTGCATATGTGCCAAATGTTGTTTTCAAAGATGTTCTAATTCAGATTGATGTTGAAGGGAGAAGGGGAAAGTGGATAGCAAAAATCTAGTAATATGATTTGGACATAAAGCCAACAAATTTAGTGAAAGGACAAAGCTTAGCCAAGATCTTGACAAAAATTAATTTTCAGGCCATGAGAATAAATGTATTAACTGAAGCTGAATAAAACAGAAATACAGAAGAACAAAATAAGTCCAAATCTAATGTTAAAATTCAGTACAAGTTCTTGTGTTCTCAGTGGTACAAGGATATTGTGCATTATTTATGTTTTCTATGTTGTCCTGCTTTAAACATATCAAATTATAGAGCTCTGAAGGTGAAACCTCAAAAATACGTAATAGTGAATGGAAAGTTGTATTGGAAGGATCCATCAGTATTCTGTTGCTCTGTTTAACAAAAGGAGAAACCATCGAGATAATCAAAGAATATCATGATAGCATATGTAGCGGTCACTATAGGTGGAAAGTGACAACTCATAAGATATTGAAAATTGGTTTCTACTAGCATTCTTTATTTTTAGATGTTTATAGATCAGTAAGAAGTTGTCAGAAGTGTCAAAATTTTGTTGAGAAAAATAAGTTAACACCACTGCCTTTAATTTATGTGGTTATAGAAGCGACTTTTAGGCAATGGGAGTTAGATTTTGTTGGAGAAATCAATCCACCATCCAGTGGACAGTACAGGGGGATATTGACATGGACATATTACTTTAAAAAATGGGTAGAAGAAGTACCAACGAGGAAGGAAAATGATTTGGTGGTAATGAAAATTATAGAAGAAAATATTTTCAGTCCATTTGGTTGCCCAAAGAAGTTAGTAACAGACAATGCCCAAGTCTTTAAATCTACTAAATTGATTGATTTTTGTCAAAAATACAATGTTATATTTCTCACTCTACTGCTTATCACCCCCAAGGGAATGGGTTAGCAGAGTCCTCAAACAATACATTGGTAAGAATTCTTAAGAAAACTATTACAGAGAATAAAAAAGATTGGGATTCTAAATTGAAGTTTGATCTATGGGAAATTCAAGTCACTGCTCGAAGTTCAACTAGTAAGTCACCTTTTGAGTTGGTGTATGGGACATAAGCATTATTCCCTAGTCAGATGACAGTACCTGTTGTAGCTCTTATTCTAGAAGTCCAAGAAGAACCAAGCCCCTTATTCAGAATAATGAATAATTTGGTGGATTTAAGTGAAAATAGGGACAAGGTCAGGGAAAATTTGATCAGTTATCAGAAGAAAATGAAGGTGATTTTTGACAAAAAAGTAAGGTATGTTCTTTTTCAAACAGGTGATCTAGTTCTGGGATGGGACACCAGAAGAGAAGATAAAGGCAAACATGGGAAATTCGATCCTCTTTGGTATGGTCCATTCAAAATTGTCGAATCCAGAGCTAACAATACCTTCATTTTGGAAAATTTGGATGGAGAATTGTTGCAGCTGCAAGTGAATGGGCAGTATCTCAAACACTACTTCCAACATTATAATTCATGGTTCTATCATTGTATATGTTGGTTTGATCATTGTACATAAATCAATGAATGATCCATTGCAATGTGTAAGTTACCTTTGACTCCATGCCCGAAGTGAAGGCACTAATCTACAATTCTTAGTGTTCTTCTGTGAAAAACACTATCCTCAGGTAGAGCTAGATGTTGTAACTCATTTGAAATTTGATATGTTGTATATATTTCAATGTTCCTTTTTTTTAAATGAAAAGGGAAAAGAAAAAAATATAAAAGTGAATGTACAAAATATAAAAGAAAAATGATTTTCAATAATGGTGCACTAAACGCTTGTCAGAGTAATTGAATGCATTCAGAGTGGGACCCTCGTCTAAAAGCACGGAGTTAATAAGCAGACAAGTTGAAATGTCGGGACCATTGATGCGTTACTTCCCACACGATGTGGAAAACAAAACACCACAAACAACTTGAGCTTTATCCCAAGGGGTGCCTCTACAAGTTTGTTGACCCCTGCCCATTGACCTGAGATGAGTGGAACAAATTTACTACAGGGGCATGGCTCCAAAAAACTTCCCGTACAGCAGAGTCCCATCGCAATGACGTCAACATGTGAGCCAACGACGCCAGCAAACAAGCCAACTTTGTCATCACTCCACATCATCTTACACCTCATCCCACTTGTCATTTCATTCCTTTAATTCTCACATAACGTATTTTCCCGTTGTTTTTCCCATAATCTATAATAGGCCCTCACTCATTGTCTTTTCCCACGTCCTTTTCTCGAGCAGCCAAAGTCTCTGAAAGTTTTATCAACATCCAGTCATTCTCGCTTCGTTAGCACTAGGTATTTACATGCAATTGTACTTGAATTTCATAAAATGGCAAAGAGAAATGTGTTAGTCAGGTTATCTACCCACATTCCTCTTATGGATACTGAAAATGACATTGCGAACACAATCTGCTCAATCGAACACCTGCAATTTTATCAACATGTTATACTAAACTAGTCCAATTGTCCAGTCTACGTTACCTTAGTCAAATCGGGGGTTTTATCAGCATTTGTTCCTCAAACCTACCTATTTCCAAAATTCATCCATTGGTTAGTTTCGTCAATCTACCCTAAAAAATGTTTCATAATGAACCAGTTGGGAGAGAATGTTTTTCAAGTTTTTGCCCTCTTAATTCAACAGTCTCTCTGTTACCCCTCTACAAGTTCATATATGAGTTTCTAAACACGTACTTCCAAGATTTTCCTGGACCTGATTTTTCCCAAATACTTTTTCATTTGATGCTTGAAAAAGCACAATTCTCTCTAGATTCAGATAAATTCTCTTTAAACCTCTTTACTGAAGATATGAGACCAGTTCTTCAAGTTGTAGCTAAGGTTTTGGGAAAAGAAGATATTTTTGTGATATATAACTCATTTTTAGGAATGTTTGCCCTCGTGATGAAGCCTGGAGTAGTTTTGGATACACCTGCATATTTGGAGAATGTTGTGAATACTCAATTTATAAACCTATCTCTCACTAGTTGTTTTAGGTTTCCATTCCTTGTTACTTATTTGTTTTTGTATAGTCACGTGGAGAGTTTCACACAATTGGGGTTGAATGTTATGGATATAAATAGAAACAAGCAATTAGTTGTTTTCCGACAGATGTAGTAAGGAAGGAAGTGGGAAATGAAGGCCTGTTTGATTTTACTTCCTCTTTTCTTCCAAATGTATATTCAATTCTGAATGGCTCACCTGTACCATGCTTGTTTCTTAAAGCCAAATCATTTTTACAATTGAGAAAAGATGTGAATTTTGGAGATTGGTTTTCCCTTGAAGAGCACAAAGAAATAAGGTTATATGGAGCTGATATGGAACCTTTTAGACTACATAATTTAGTTCCCATGAGAATGTTTGCTTTGGAATTCATAAGGCAGAGCCTCAATTTAGATCAGATTCACTTTGTTCCTATGAAAAGGGTTATTTATTCAAATTGCTGAGGAATGTGGGCACATTTATTATGAATACTAGGCAAGCAATTGAAGAAGCTCATAAGATGTTGGAGGGCTTGCATTTGTTGTTAGGAGAAAAATGGTCCTATGACCCATATCATATAATTTCAAACCGTAGGTTGGAGAATGGATATGTTCATTTTTTTCATGAGTCTAGGCCAGAAATGGAGAAATTGGCGGATGGAGGACAATATTTTGTATCTGTGCAAATGGAAGTTGAAACCCCACACCCCATTGAAAAGAACCTTAAAAGGGGGAGAGAAGAAATAATTGATTTGGAGGGTGATACAGAAAACATAATCCAAGAGAACAAAGACAGTGGATGAAATCAGCTCATCAACCATGCCAGGATATTCTTTGCAGTTGGGGAAAATTCATGTACTCACTCATCCCCTATTCCAGAGGACACATGCCATGATTATGTTCCAACTATCAAGAAGTTATTTTCACATATTGAAGAGAGAATATAGAATCTCAATCAAAAGCTCAAGTCTCTCCTGAGAAAACCAGATTGTTGTCAGCAATGGATTTGGAGAAGGATCAGTTAAGGATAGCTTTTTCTCATCCCTCACCGATGACTGTAGCATCTTTTGTTGCTTTTAAAACTGTTAATTTAACAGTTGATACAAAGAAAATTCCTCTTCCAGATAAAATCAATCTTCATATGCAAACTGGTCAGTTGATTTAAAAAAAAAAAAAAAAACACTTCAGTTGTTATTAAAGCTGAAAACATGCTGGGAAAGGTGATAAACCAGTTTAAATTGGAGAAATCAAATTCAAGGGCTTACTCCACACGGAATGAAGAATTGAAGAAGACCATTATTAAAATGGGAGTTGATCCTGAAGTTAAATCAGCAGTTCAAAAGTTGTTGTAGAGTGTTGAATCTGAAATTCAAGCCTTAAAGAAGAAACTTAAACTTCCAACTGGTGAACACCCAATGGCTACAGAGGTGGTCCAAATAGAAACAAAAAAAAGAACAATTTTTGCAGGATTTGTTGCAAAAAGAATGAGGAAATGTATAAATTGAAGGAAATGAATAATATGCTGCAAAATAAACTGGATTCTCATGTTTGTATTATTGTTGTGTCATCTGATTCTGAAGACCGTGCTACCAAGTTAACTCAATTCATGAATGAGTTGAGGATGGTAGAAATTGATTTAAAAAAGACTCAAAGAGAATTGGAAAATGCATGCAAAGTGATTAAAGTCACAAATCAAGAGATGTTGATGACTAAAAAAATATTGAAAAGTACATAAAATATTATAAAATTTCTTGTCAAGAAATGAAGGAGTTGAAAGAGAAAGTAAAAGGGAACATGTCTCTTATATAGGCCAGGCATATCATATGGACTAATATTATTGAAGTTGTTAATAATGTGTGGTATTAGTTGTTATTATTGGAGAGGAGAAGAACATTGTAAGAGAATTGGAGGGAATTATTGTGGCAAATAAGCAAAAGTCACAAAATAGAGCCCTATATGCTAGGAGACTTATTGATTTTATAAATTTCAAGTCTACACAAGAATTGAAGGAATTTGAGATTGAGGACAGGACCCAATGTGTGTTAGAATTGAACAAGATGATTGTTAAGAATTCATATACAAAAGTCGCAGAGAAAAAACTGAATGACATTAAGGGAGAAATAACAAAATTTAATATATTGTTTCATAAAAGAACCAAGGCTGGTTTACCTTCCTGTTGGGAACACTTACGAGAAGACTGCTATTTTGAAAGGAGCCACTATTGTTAATTACTTGCATAAGAACTTTCAGCTGTTGTGGATGATGAAGACTTTATTTTCAGAGATACCAACATATTCCAGGATTACAAATTTCAGAATCGCACGTGTAAAACTTGTCAATTGTTCCAATTCTAATGTAGACCTATGGAGGAAATGCAAAGAGTGGATGTCTCCACAATCAAAAGAGACAGAAACAGGAACCTCCTCTGTTCTAGATTCTCAAGCTTCTCAATTACTAAGTTTTTGTTTGATCGTTTACTTTATTCTCTAAAGAGACACATATTTTCTATTTTCAATGTAATAGTCAGATAGAAGTAGTTTAGGAAGTTGACAATTTTATAACTTTCCATTTTGAAGTTTGTATATAATACTTTTTCAGAAGATGAAAGGAGTTCCGGATTTTTGGACCTCATAGTACCACAAATTTTGTACTTGATCTATATGATGATGAACAAATATTTTCAGAAGAATTTCGAGATATTGTTGAGTGCAATTAGTTTTTCATGTTCCATCTCAGAATGAAGTAATGTAGTTGCTCGTCTCTAATATTACATATGTGATTTAGAGTTAAATTCCTTAATGAAGTGCTCCTTTATTTTGAATGTTATCTCTGATTAACCATGTTCTTCTAAAACCAAAGATAATAGATTATGTATTAGCAGCCTATTATCAGAAGTTTTCCACCAACATTTCTATCTTATTCTTGTTCATTGTATTCACCATTTAAAGGCATTGTGAAGAGTTTTGTTCTGTTATAAATATTGAAGGGTTTTAAGTATTATATTTTTGGGTTTTCAAAATGAAAGGGCAATAAATGTTTTTATTTCAAAGTTATGATAAATGTCTTGAGCATTGATCTCAACATAGTCTGAGATTGTTTCTCAAGGTACAACAGAACCCTTGAGTATTCTCTAATATGGAAATGGGTATTATGCATTTCTTTTTGCAAACCAATAGGATAGAGGCCAAATATACAAGTCGGGTCCATATTTTAGGGGTAACAGAGGCTTGTTCCTAACTCATTGGACTCTGGAATTTAATCCCCATATGGAATTTTCATTTTTGCCTTTGTGGATTAGATTGTCATTTCACCCTCTTCTTTGCTGGGGTGATGATATTTTTAAGGAAATAGCAGATACAATGGATCGTTTTATTACCAGTGATACAACGACTGGGGAAATCTTTCGTGTGCCAGAATTTGTGTTGAAAAGGAGCTCTCAAAAGGTCTCCTAGAGGTGATTTAGTTAAACCTAGATGGTTGGTATCATATTTAAGCTTTGGATTATGACAATATTCCTTTCAAGTGTAATTTGTGTCATGAGTATGGACACTGCGAAAAGTTGTCCAAAAGCTCCAATTTCACGAAGCTCTATGTTGAGAAGTGTAGTAAGAAAGGCTCAACTTGACTTAGCCTTGGTCAAATTGAGAAATTGAAAATTTCCACATTAGAAAACAAGTAGGCTTGGAGTTCAGTTTGCATGTGTTGATTCCTAATTTGTAGCAATCCAGTTCAGTTATTTCTAGTTGTACTCAATTAAACTAGTTCTATTAGTTGTGTAGTGGGACATCAGTCTAACTCAGAGATCATCTATTTAACTGATCAATCAACCAAAAATATCTCATGCATGCAACGAATTTGAATTTCCCAGCTATGGCGGAGATTCCAAGGAAGTGTAACATCAACTATAGAGTAGTTTTGAGTTTACATGTGTTGCATGAAATCAATGTTCAATCCTTGGGAATTGCGCAATCAATTTGGAGGAAATTCCTAAAAAATAGGGGCCAATTTACTTGGGATTTGCGCAAGGAAATTGGAGCTCAAGTGGGGGCAAAAATTGACTAAGTCTGGGTCAGAGCTTTTCATTAAGAAGAGAGAACAATTATTCTTTTGCAGGTTGAGCTCAGAGCGAGAAAGAAATTGTAGTACATTCTCTATTCATCTGATTAATGCAAGCAGACTTAAGCGGTTTTTACCAATCGGGTTCCCCTAGAAAAATGTTTTTACTTGTGTATGTGATTGTTGCATGTTTGCGAATCTTGTTCTAAATTGTGAATTAATTTCTGCTGAGTAGAAAAGTATAATTGTGTCTCTTGATTTAGATTAAATTTCTGGAGAAATTTCAATTCTAAAAAATTTCTACATGGTATCAGAGCAAGATTCACATTGGAATAATAATTTCAAAGTTATTCCTCGGGATGTTCGAATTTTCAACTTCAATGTAGCAATATTTCTTCAAATTTGGGAGAATGGCCTTCAATGGATTGAGATTAGAGTATGCCTTGGAAGGCAACTCGAATTTCATTTCCTAGAAGGATTGCATGGAGGCAGTGCTTGATGACAATGGATTACTAGAATATGTCAAGAAAAAAAATTCCAAAATCAGGATCAACAGATTCCCAAAACCTAGCCCAATGGAATAAAGATGTAGCCAAGGCGAGGAGAATAATCCTGGAGGGAATGAAATACCACATTGTCATGGAAAAGAAACTCCTTTCACAATGTGGAAAGTACAAACTGATTTTTTCGAGAATAACTGTGAACATAGAAAACTTGTCCTGAAAGACAAACTCAGAAACATTAAGATCTAGAAGAACGATATTATTTTGTGGTATCTCATTAGATTTACACAAGTTCAGGATGAGCTTGGAGGGGTTGGTGTGAATGTTGCAGAAGGTGAACATGAGGGAGAAATTACCAAATTGGGAATGCTTACAGCCCAATTTGGTACAAGAAGAAATTAGGCAAAATAACATAGATGGAAGTTCATCTAAGGGAGAGGATGGAGAAAATTTTGCATTGGTTGGAAAGGGAAAGAAGGGAAAAGGGAAGAAATATCAAACCAAACCAAAATCTAGCCAAGGGGGAAAGAAGAAAGACTTGTCCAAAATAAAATGCGTCGATTTTCATGAATTCTGGCACTATGCTACAAAGTGTCCACACAAAAAATTCTAGCAAGAAGAACTTAGGAGGAGCAACGAGTGAAGGATTGGCTTCGAAGTTCAAGCTAGACTTCACCCTGATCACATGCATGGCCAACACTGTGATGGGGATTGTGTGGTACTTGTACTTAGGTGCCTCGTTCCACATTACAGGGTGTAGAGAGTTTTTCAGTGACCTAGAGGAGAAAGATCTCCATATGCATATTGAGATTGGGGACTACGGAAGGTACAATGCTACTGGGATTGGTACAATAACCTTTAATATGGAGTCGGACTCCCTGCTTCACCTCAAATATGTCATGTTTGTACCATGCCAAAAGAATAACCTCATCTCTATAGCAGTTTTGGAAGACCATGGCTATGATGTGATCTTCAGTAAAGGGAAAGCCTTTTTGAGACACATAGGGAAGGTGAAGCTGATCGAGAATCGTGTAAAGAACCTATATAAACGTGATGTGGAAGAATGTGTTGCATTAAGCATTAAGTTAGAGAAAGTGCAAAGACGCGATGTTGGTGAAATTTGGCAGAAGGGATTGGGCCATTTGCACCATGATGCCCTTAAAATTATGTAGAAAATAACCATTGGACTTCCTAAAGGATCACTTGATAATATGGATGTATGCAAGGGTTGTACCTAGGGAAGTATGTAAAATCCACATTCCATGATCAAGAAAGCAAAGCAAATGCAGTCTTGGAGAGAATCCACTCAAATGTTTGTGGACCATTCTCAATAGCCTCCACTTCCAGACATAAGTACTATGTTTATTTTATTGATGATTTCTCAAGAAATTATTGGATCTTCTTCATGCGGAAGAAGGATGATACATTCTCAAAATTTGTAGAATTCAAGGCACTAGTTGAGACAGCGACTGCCAAGAAGAGGAAGACTCTTAGGAGTGACAATGGAGGTGGGTATGTTTCGAATGAATTAAAGGATTTTTGTGCCAAAGAAGGAATCAATTAAGCAACTAGTTTGGGTTGATGCAATGGTGGAAGAATATGAATCCATATTGAAGAAAAAAGTTTGGGAAGTGGTCCCAAGACCGACAGAAAAATCAATTGCAGGTTCAAAATGGATCTTCAAAGTTAAGCATGCAGCAAATGGAAGCATAGAGAAGTATAAGGCCAAACTTGTGGCCAAAGGATTCTCTCAATTTGAGGGAATTGATTATGAGGAAACCTTTTCTCCCGTCGCAAGGTATTCATCCATTAGAGCATTTCTTGCATTGGATGCATAAACGAGGTGGAAGATCCACTAGATGGATGTAAAAACAACATTTCTCAATGGTGTTATTGAGGAGGAAGTGTACATCGAGAAACCAAAAGGATTTAAGACATTTGATCGAGTCTCATGTGTGAAGACTCAGATGAGCATTGTATGGCCTCAAATAGGCACCCCAATATTGGTACACTCGGATTGATAGTTATCTCACTGGATTGGGATTCATCGAAAGTGAAGCAGATGTGAACATATATCATATTTTTGTAGAAGGTAAATTTCTTATCATTGTTTTATATGTTGATGGTTTTATATTGACAGGTGATGAGTAGTTGATCAGCTCTTGCAAGGAGGACCTTGCAAGGGAAATTGATATGAAAGAGATGGGTCTCATGCACTACTTCCTCGAGCTAGAAGTATGGAAATGTGATGGAAAATTGTTTGTGTTTCAAGGCAAGTATGCCATTGAGATACTACAAATATTTCACATGGAGAGTTGTAAGCCCATGGAGACACCTCTAGCGACCAACTGAAGGAAGGATAATGCCACTTCATGTGAAGAGGTTGGTGCTACCATTTATCAGCAGCTAGTGGGTTCAATGATGTATCTTGTGAACACACGACCAGATATGTGCTATGCAGTAAACTAGCTGAGCCAAACTATGGTTAGGCTGACCAAAATGTATTGGAAGGCAACAAAGCATGTCTTACGGTACCTCAGAGGCACTACGCAGAATGGATTATGGTACAGATGGACAGAGGGAGTGAAGTTGGGTGGCTTCATAGAAGCAGATTGTGCAGGGATTTCATCCGACCAAAAGAGTTATCAAGTGCAATTTTCAGTGTTGGGTCGACAAGAATTTTCTGGTACAGCAAAAAGCATAGGTCTGTGGCGCTCAACTCAGCAGAATTTGAATACATGGTTGCAAGTCAAGCAACATGTGAGGTGATCTAGATGAGAAAGATACTTGTGGGACTATTTGGTTAGGATATGGATCCAATTGTAATAATCAGAGTTGCATTAAGCTCTCTAAGAATATGGTATTTCACGATCAATCCAAGTATATAGATATCTGATATCATCATTTACCATATTGTGTGTAGAGGAGGATAATGTTTTAACAATACATTCCGACAGAGGAACAATATGTTGACATCTTGACAAAGTCTTTATCGAGAGGGAAGTTCGAATTCCACAAGTGCAGGATAGGGGTGGTTGATAATACCTATCTTGCTAAAAGGGCGTCTTGAGAAGTGTAGCAAGAAAGGCTCAATTTGACTTAGCCTTGGTCAAATTGAGAAAAATTGAAATTTCCACATCAACAAACAACTTGGAGGCAGTTAATTGAGGTGACAGGCTCTTGTCACTCAGTTAGCTTAGCAAATTCAAGTTAGTAGGCTTGGATTTTAATTTGAATGTGTTGATTGCTAATTTGTAGCAATACAATTCAGTTATTTCTAGTCGTACTCAATTAAAGTAGTTTTAATAGTTAATAGAACTAGTTGGAGGTCAGTTGTGCATTAAGACAACAATCTAACTCATAGATAATCCAGCTAACTAATAAATCAACCAAAAATAGCTCATGCATGCAAGGAATTTGAATTGCTTAGTTGTGGTGGAGATTCCAAGGCAGTGTAACATCAGTTGTCGGCTAGTTTTGAGTGTACAAGTGTTGCATGCAATCAATGATCAATCCTTCGGAATTGCGCAATCAATTTGGAGGAAATTCCTAAAAAATAGGGGCCAATATCCTTGGGATTTGCACAATGAAATAGAAGCTCAAGTGGGGAAAAAAAAAGACTAATTCGGGTCAGATCTTTTCATTGAGCAAAGAGAACAATTATTCTTTTGCAGATTGAGCTCAGAGCAAGCAATTATAATACATTCTCTATTAGTTTCCCCTAGATAAATTTGTGTACTTTATATGTGACTGTTGCATGTTTATGAATGTTGTTCTAAATTGTGAACTAATTTCCGCAGAGTAGTGGAGTATAATTGTGTCTCTTGATTTAGATTAAATTTCTTGAGTAGTTGCAACTTTATCAAATTTCTTGACCCTCAAAATTCGACGCCTCCCGATGAGCAGGAAAAATATAAGAAATGATTCATTCCAGTTAAAAGAAAGCACAATAAGCATGGAAATAAGAAGTAGTAGCCATATAAGGCAGAATCTTAGCACCAACCCCTTTCTAAAAATAGTTTTGAATGTTCATGAGACAAAAGCTGAAAATTATGATGCCCAAGCAGATCAACCAACTCCCAATAAGACTCTCATTCTAAATATCCCTCCTAATTATAAAGATGAAGAAGGCTGAGATTAAGATCCTCCAAAGAAAACTTCTACAGTGGGAAAATATTCTCCAAAGGATCCTTCTCCACTGAAAGATAAAGAAGTTGGCACGGTGGATGAGAAGAAGTTCACCTCTTCTTCTCCTTCTTATTCAGACGTGCTTTAAAGACAACGTTCTTCCCCACTGGTTACATGAAGAAAAAATAATCATAAAAAAAAAGAACTCTAGTCTTGAGAACCATCTTGCCTCCCATGGGTCACGCTGTGGGTCATCTTCTTGAATTTCATTGAAATGATGTGTTTTTGCATTTTCTTGTGTAAGAAATTTGTTAAAATTTACTCCTGCTCCCAGAAAGAAGTAGGAACAAAAATCCGAAGATTTAGTCTTGGAACTTTCCCCTCCATACCATATTGGGAGGAGGTTGGTTTTTCAATTTTTTTGTAAAAGTGTCATTAGATGAAGTTAGTCAAAGGGGCTTACTTGAATAATACCATATTGTAAAACTTCATGTTTATTTGTTGTGAGAGGGCACATATTCTATATAAACTCTATTCATTTTAGTTATAAAAAATAAAAATAAAAACATCCTATTGATCAAAAGGATTGTCCTTTGTACAATATAGCATCAAAATTACTATATATTTGAAAATATTAGTGGTGAAGACCATATAATATATTCCCAAAATGAAAAATAATTTTACAGTGAGTAAACATATGATGTGATCTGTAAATTGTTGTGGATATTTTATTGGACAATTTATTACAAAAGATCTCATAAAATTATGCTTAAAAATATGAAATCTACACTATGAGGGTTTATTTCTCTTTAGATTTATGGATATGTAAATTATTATTTATTGTGTACGCATACAAATCATAATTATGCAGAAAATAGAGAACAATGAAATAAAATTCACAAACCACAATTGACACAAGATATATCTCGGGAAACCCCTTCGGGAGAAAACCCAACTAGAAGGTGAATCCACTTTCCTCTCTTTCTCTAAATAAAAATTGGTTGCAAGTACAAAGAAGTAAGACCTGTGGACCAAGGGCTACTACAGTACACAAATCCTCTCTATGTTCTCTTTCCCTATCCCTCTTAACTACTATGCTCATCCATGGAACAAAATGCACTCGAAAATAATTGGAATCCCTTTTCCTCCTGGTGGCTCGGTTATAACACAACTTGATAGCGTACTAGTGGTCAGGTTTGACTCCTTCAACTTGTAACTAGAGTTACAATATGGAATATTCTAGAATATTCTTCATCGTGATCATGTGGCTATCCCCTTTTCCTTGAATAATGGGGGCTTATGTGGGATCATCTTGAATTATGGTTGCCAAAACATGAAGGTCAACTTTCAAATGGAATAAATTTTGCATATGGACTCTAATTAAGGTGATTCTTGCATTATTGGAAAGGTCTCTATGTGTAGAATAAGAAACAAAGGTGCCGCACTAAAGCAACAAAATTTTACCCAAAAAAAAAAAAAACATTTTTTTGTGCCTCAAAATGCTCTCAGAAGGTTTCAAACCTAAATTTGCCAAACTAGATCCTGTCGGTAAAAATGGTCTTGCGAGTTTATTCCTCCACTTTTTTCTCTCTAAAAGCATTCAAATGGATGACAAACAACGTAATGAGCCAATCTGGATCAAAACTCCCCATTTTCGGAGGCTTTTGGTCCCCAAAATTTTCTATTAAATGAGGTGAGGAAAATTTTCCTCTACCTTCTCTCGGGCATACCATTTTCCTTTGTCTGGAGGTTGTCCTTTCAGCCCAATATACCAAAGGTCATGTTGCTTATGTCTCATATTTTTGGAGCTCTTACACAAAATTTTACCCTTTTTCAACTCAAACTGAGCATCATGTTATTATCAATAGAAATTAGGTTGATTAGGAATGTCATTTTGAGTTAGGTCAAGTGTGTTGGTTAAATAAATTCATGAAAATTGATCAAATTTCATGATTGGCATATAGTCTTAAAAGGTTTAAAATGTTTTTTTATGTCATGTGACTAAGGTCTTGTCATAGGAAAGTTTCAAAAAATCTGGATGCATGAGGCTAATTAAGTCATTTTTGACACTTGGCAGAGTTTACCTAAGTCCGCAGCATCTTCTATGCAAAACGGGTTGTTTTCGCTGCGGACTCACTTAACAGTTCCGTAGCAAATTTGTCGTCTTTCTAACTGAATTCACTACGAACTCATGTTTTTCTGCAAGCGGTAAGGGGACCGATGAGTTATCATTTTTTCAGTGGTTAGGGTTCATTTTTCCATCATATGCTTACCTGTCATGAGTCATTATTCAGTGTATGGCATGCTTAGCCATCATCACAACCATATCATTATGTTGTCCCCTCACATTTCCTTTGCTAATTTAACCTTCATCTATTTGAGATAAATCACTTACCTTGCCATCCTTGTGAGCTTCTTGATCGATTGCCACCATTTATCTTGTTTATTTTTGGGTCTAGCTGCTGTCATAGGTGAGTTTCCATCTTTGTCAACAAGCAACTTGCTGTCACAAACAATCTTTTGCAGGTGTCAAGATTTCAAATAAGGCAACGCTGTTTTGGAGGATATGGCTGCACATAAGAATACCAACAAGGGAGGTTTAGTAGTTAGATATGAGCCTATGGACCTTAAATTGGTCATAGAGGATCCAAGTTTTGCAAAGGCCTTCACCAATGTTGGCTACATGTGTTTCTAGCAGAAGATACAAGGGGATTGTTGTGTTTTTTGACTGTTTAAGCAGTCAACTTCAAGAGTAGTTTCTGGGTAAACGAAGATGAATTCTAAAAAACAGAGAGAATTTATCGTCAAACACGGATCAAATAACAATAAACTCTTTCAATTTTCTCACAGGTGTTACAAATTGGGAGATTCAAAGATATCTTTGGGCTTTATTTTCAAAGTGTGATTTTTCCCTGTTTTAGACATGTTTTTCAAATGCCGATTTTAGACATTTGGAGATGGTTTTCAAAAAACCAAGAAAGGTTTTTCTTTAGAACAATATTATTTACAAAAACCTCCTCCTGTTTTGTAACAAATATCAAATATCCTGAGATAGGAGCTCATTTCTGACCCCTAGTTTTCAGAAAAAACTGGTCCATTTTTAATGGAAGATGAGCCACCTGTTGCTCCATGAAGAAGGGTAAAGTGTATTTTGAACCAATTTTTCCTTATCATGCTTCATCTCATCATTTCACACAACCATGGATGGTTTTTGGGAGGTGGAAAGTGAAAATTTCAAAATCTGTAGTTTATCAGGCAAGTTCGTAGCGTACTCTAGGCTTAAAGCTGAGTTTTCGCTACGAACTCGCTGAAGATTACTTTTTAAAATAAATTCCAAATTTTGTCATAAAATTAATAAGTAAAAGCATGTATTTAAATGTTTTGACTTAGTGGACACCCTCCAATGAGCATAGAATATATATATATATATATATATATATATATATATATATGCAGAAGTGGCCAAATGAAGATACGGACTTGCCTAAAGTCCTCTGTTTTTGCAACGAGGGAGAATTTTCAAGTTTTTCAAGCATTAAATTCATTTTTGAAACACATCAATCAGCTGGGTTGATTAAAGTGTATCAATGGAGACTTTCGTTAGTGAGAACACTCATCATGGAAGGTGATTGGGCAGCCAACTCATCAATTTTGGACACATCATCAAGTATAACAACACATCCCCAAAATCTGAGGAACAAACCCTAGATTTCAGTATAGCTATTTATTGTTTAGTCATGGGCATTGCCACCTCGGGCAAAGTAGATTTGTTTGATAAGTGTCATAATGGATGGATCATGTGAAATTTTTTAGTGAAATAAATAGTGTTCGAGTCCTAGTAGGATTTGAACTCTTGAAAATAGAAATATCACTAGACTCCCTCCTTGTAATCTGTTTCCTGTTTGGATAAGGTGTCTTTGGGAGTATTCGAAGGTATAGCCAGCTAGAAGACTACATATAAAGATATCTGATTTTATAAATAGGGACATGAGAGGATTAGAGTGGTTTGATTGATGTCATGCTACAAGCTACTTTTGTAATAATTTCAGTCAGTAATATACAGTTGCAGAAAGCTTCTATCAGACCTGAGATTCATCATGTGTTAACACTACTGGGAAATGTGAGACTTAGATGCAACTAAAATTTCTTCAAGGTATGCATGTGTGGACTCTTCAAAATTTTATGGATTTCCAAATCTTTTTCCCAGGGATGCATATCTTTTAAGTATTGGCCCTAAGTTTGATGGAGAAGATTTAATCTTGACTTTAGAGCATGAATCAAATTTGCGTGACTTTACTGAGCTCCTTAGAGTCAAACAAGAAGATGTATGGAGGCTGCTCTGTTCAACCTCCTTAGAGTCAAACAAGAAGATGTATCCATTAGGCTTTTATATGATTCATTCGAAGGAAAGTTTATAAGTTGGGTGGAAAGTTTACCTGTTAGATATATTAAATCATTTTCAGTTTTATGGCTTATTTTCTTGGAAACATGGATGAAGAAGACAAATTTTGTGGCAGGCTCTCTTTCCATTCAGGAGTTCACAGGATGGTGCTCTGATGTAGAATTTGGCAAGAACTTTTCTTCATCACTGTCTTTTTATTTAAAGTCACATAAAGGAAATCCTGTAAATAAGATCAAAATTTTAGATGAACTGGCTCGTGAGCTTGAAAAAAATATTGAAGATGTTGAAGCTCAAATTTAGTCTTATCATTTTGAAGATCATATGCAACTTGTTGAAAGTTCTTTCCATCCAAAACAAGCAGATGAGCTATTGTCTTTTGACATCAACATGGAGAAATGTTTTGTTTTAAAAAATAGATCTGATGACACACAACTGAAAGTATATGATGACATGGAAAACAAGTGTGAAGTGTTTATCTATGAGGATTGCTTTGCTCGAGATTTTGAAATTATTCATCAAAAATATCATATCTTTATTGATCCTGTAGCAGACTATATGGAGATTTTTTTTTTTTTTTTTTTTTTTTTTTTCAGCCTGAGTTTTCAACCATGTTTTCACTGTGAGAAACAGATCCATTGTCATTTGCCATTATATTTTCCAGTTTCGATTTTGTTGGTGCATAGTCAATTAGTCCTTTTATTTCAACAACTACTTGATTAGCTTTAATAGCATTTTTGTGTCATCTGATTTAATAGTTTCTCAGTAGTATAGGGTAGGTAGGTGTGTGTGTGAATAATCTCAAGTATTATGTGCATCTTTTCCACATGTACAAATTTAGTTTTCAACTTGGATTGCAGTTTTCAACAATTTTGACCCCGAGGAGAAGGCCATAAAAGCTTGAAGAAGATTTCATCAAATTCAGAATTTTCAGTTTTTTCAAAGTAAGGCAGTGGAGCTGTTGGTTCTTTGCTGCACCTCAGGGGTGAATCATCCCCAATGGAGCCATTGTTATCATCAATAACAATTAGGTTGATCAGAAATGTCATTTTGAGTTAGGGAAAATGTGTTGGTCAAATAAATTCATGAAAATTGATCAAATTTCACAATTAGTGTATAGTCTTAAAAGGTTTAAAATGTTTTTTATGTCGTGTGACTATGGTCTTGTCATATGTAAGTTTCAAAAAAATTGGATGCATGATGTTAATTAAGTCATTTTTGACACTTGGCAGAGTTTACCTAAGTCTGCAACGTTTTCTGTGTAAAAAATGTTGTTTTCGCTACGGACTCACCTGACAGTTCGGTAGAAAATTTGTCATCTTTCTAACCGAATTCACTACGAACTCGTGTTTTTCTGCAAGCGGTAAGGGGACGTATGAGTTGTCATTTTTTTTCAGTGGTTAGGGGTTAGTTTTCCATCACATGCTTACCTGTCATGAGTCATTATTCAGTGTATGGCATGCTTAACCATCATCACAACCATATCGTTCCACACTTCCTTTCCTAATTTAACCTTCATTTATTCGAGCTAAATCACTTACCTTGCCATCCTTGTGAGTTGCTTGATTGATTAACACAATTTCTCTTGTTTATTTTTGGGTCTAGCTGATTTTCCAACTCTGTCAATAAGCAGCTTGCTATCACAAACAATCTTTTGCAGGTGTCAAGATTTCAAACAGGGCGACGTTGTTTTGGAGGATATGGTTGCACATAAGAAGATCAAGAAGGGAGGTTCAATAGTTAGATATGAGCATATGGACCTTAAATTTGTCATGGAGGATCCAAGTTTTGCAAAGGCCTTCACCAATGCTGGCTGCATGCGTTTTTGCCAGAAGATACAAGGGGATTGTTGTGTTTTTTGACTGTTTAACTAGTCAAATTCAAGAATAGTTTCTTGGTAAACATATATAATTTCTAAAAAACTAAGAGAGGTTATTTTCAAAAAAGGATCAAAGAACATTAACCTCTTCCAATTTTCTCGCAGATGTTACAAATTGGGAGATTTGAAGATGTCTTTGGGCTCTATTTTCATAGTGCATTTTTTCCCTGTTTTAGACATGTTTTTCAAATGCCGATTCCAGACATCTAGAGATGGTTTTCAAAAAACCAAGAGAGTTTTTTTCTTCAGAACGATCTAATTTACAAAAACCTCCTCCCATTTTGTAATAATTATCAAATATCGAAATATAGGAGCTCATTTTTGACCCCTAGTTTTCAGAAAAAACAGGTCCATTTTTAATGGAAGATGAGCCACCTGTTGCTCCACGAAGAAGGGTAAAATGTATTTTGAACCAATTTTTCCTTATCATGATTCATCTCATCATTTCACACAGCCATGGACAGTTTTTGGGAGATGGAAAGTGAAAATTTCAAAATCTGCAGTTTATCTGGCAAGTTCATAGCGTACTTCAGGCTTAAAGCCTAGTTTTCACTACAAACTCGCTGAAGATTACTTTTTGAAATAAATTCCAAATTTTGTCATAAAAGGAGTAAGTAAAAGCATGTATTTAAATGTTTTGACTTAGTGGACACCCTCCAATGAGCAGAGAAATAAAACAATTTGCAGAAGTGGCCAAATGAAGAGTGTTATAGACTTTTCGCTACGAACTTGCCTAAGTCCTCTGTTTTTGCAGCGAGGAAAAATTTTCAAGTTTTTCAAGCATTAAATTCATTTTTGAAGCACATAAATCAGTTGGATTGATTAAAGTGTATCAGTGGAGACTTTGGTTAGTGAGAACACTCATCATGGAAGGTGATTGGGCTGCTAGCTCATCAATTTTGGACACATCATCAAGTATAACATCACATCCCCAGAATCCAAGGAACAGACCCTAGATTTCAGTATAGCTGTTTATTGTTTAGTCATGGCATTGCCACGTCAAGCAAAGTAGTTTCGTTCAATAAGTGTCATATTGGATGGATCATGTAAAAGTTATTAGTGAAATAAATAGTGTTAGAGACCTAGTAGGTTTTGAACTCTTGAAAATAGAAATATCACTAGATTCCCTCCTTGAAATCTGTTTCTTGTTTGGATAAGGTGCCTTTGGGAGTATTCGAAGGTCTAGCCAGTTGGCATACTACATGTAAAGATATCTAATTTTATAAATAGGGAGATGAGAGGATTAGAGTGGGTTGATTGATGTCGTGCTACAAGCTACTTTTGTAATATTTTTCAGACAGTAATATACAGTTGCAGAAAGCTTCTATCAGACCTGAGATTCATCATGTGTTCTCATATGTGTTTGTCTGATCTATCTATTTGATGTTTATTCAATTTGCTTTATGTGTAATCACGTGGAATTCATATTTAATCATGCTCCAATTTCCTCTATGCATATGGTTTATTGTTCAAGTTGTGTTTTGATGAGAATACACACATGCATCAACTTCCATGTTAGATGTTTTTCATGTAATTTAGTTCTCTCTGACTCCATATCCAATGGTAGCTATTTATTCACATCCTTCACCTGATTAAAATACATTCAAAACACACTCGGAGTTAGCCATATTTGTTCCAAGCATTTTCTATTGAATATCATACATTTACTTGAGAGAGCCCTCTCAGGTTGGAAAGGATAAGTTCCAACTAAAAGTGGTTTGAAACAGTTACTTTGAATTGATTGTTGAAGCAACCCATCAGCCTCAATTTGGTGATAACACGTCGGGTGCCAAATCCTCTACATAACGTAAGATATGTTCCTCATCCTGATCTAGTATGGAAGGCTCATAAAGCTTCAGATTCTCTACATTCATCACTAAGTAAATGCACATGTATGGGGTAGAATGAGTATATATGCATCATCTCCTACCTTTTGTAGTAACTCTAAGGGACCATATCACAGAGCCTTGATTTTCTTACTAGGGCCTTGTAGTTACTCTTTATTCAATTGTAGCCATAATTTGTCTCCCACGTTGAAGGACTTCTCTATTCTATGTTGATCATGCCTTACCTTGTATTTTTCCTGTGACTTATGTAGTGTCTCATAGACCTACATATGGATGTGCCTGATCTTATCAATAATTTTTTCTACCATTAAGGGATCACCTGTAAGATCCTCCCTCACTCCTCCTTATTTCCCATATGCAATATCCAAAGGTGACGATGGAAAATATCCAAAAAATCAATCAACTAGGTACTTACTAATAAATGTGTGGGTTGTTATGTTATAAGGGTGTCATATATATACTAGATTTATCCCATGTCTTCAAATGCTTCTTATTGCAACCTCTCAAAAGCTACACCAAAGTCTTGTTGACAACTTTTGTCTGCCCAACTATTTGAGGATGTAATGTTGCATGCCTCTTCAACTTTGTGTCCATCTTCTCCCACAAGGTAGTATAGAATGCTTTGAGAAATCTTGTGTCCCTGTCTGAAACGATGATCCTCGGTATCCCAAAGTGAACCTAGACCTGTCCAAAGAAGAATTTCATTGCTTCTTGCTGACTAATGGTCTTTTTACAGGGCATCGAAACACATATCTTATTGAAACTATCAACCACCATGAACAGGTAGCCACGTCCCTTCCTATTTGTTGGTAAACCTCCCACAACGTCCATGGAAATGCTTTCCTAAAGACGAGTGGGGACAAGAAAGGGATGATGTAGACCCTGTCTCCTATTACTAGGCTTATTGGTACGACAAAACATGTATTCTTCTTATGAACCTAGCTACTTGTTCTTGCATCTTGGGCCAATCCAAATACCTGTGCAAGTTGGCCATCATCTTCCCTACACCAAAGTGCCCTGCAACCTTGGAGGTGTGAGCCTCTCTAATAAGCTAAAATCCCTCATATTTAGGAACACATAACTTATCCAATATATAGAGTAACCCATCCTGGAACTGGTAGTCAATTGTGTTGTCACCATCATGCACATAACTCTTACTCTGCAACTGTTGAAACACCTCCTTGAAGTCCTTATCCTTTGAATATGTCTCTCTGTATGCATCATGGGTGAATGGTTCCATGTGTATCAGAGGTACCAAATTTGTGATATTTGATGTGGGTGGTATTGAAAGCATATCGACCAACTTATTTGTGCTTCCCTTCTTATACTTGATCACCAAATGATGTTGTTATAGAAACCCCATCCACTTGTAATGCCTAGTTTGTTATAGCTTACTCCAGGATTACAGGTATTGTAGTGGTTGGTGATCTGTGTGGATTACCATCTCCTTTCCCATCAGATAATATTTCCACTTCTTCATAACTTGCATCAAGGCATATACCTCCTTGTCATAGGTAGGGTAGTTAAGAACTACCCATTGAAATACTTCAAAATGGTAGGATCTCCTTGCATCAAGACCGCTCCCATGTCATACCTACTTACATATATCTCCACTTCGGATGACTATTGCAAGTTCGGTAATGCCATAATCTTCTACTTTGGCTCCTCAAAGGTCCTCTACTAACCCTTTCCCCGCTAGAAACTATTTCCACTTGCTATCATGGTGTGGAGTGGTGTTGCTACCACTGAAAACTGGGCTATGAATTTCCTCAGGTACTGTGTTGCCCAAATGAACTCCCAACCTCAAAAAAATTAGTAATCATAGACCATTTCATGGTGGCTTCCATCTTGGCATGATCTGTTTTTAGCTCTCCTCCACCTATCACATACCCCAGATACACCAAAGACTATTATGCAAACTCGCACTTCTTAATATTTTATAGCCACTAGTGCTTCTCTAATGTCTCCAACACCTATATCAAATGTGAGATATGCATGTCCGAGGTTGTACCGTATACCAATATATCACCCAAATAGACAATAACAAGTGAATATATAAAAGGGCACAATATATCATTCGTTAACCTCATAAATGTAGCGGTGCATTACATAGGCCAAATGGCATGACTAACCACTCATACAAACCTTGTCTGGTTTTGAAGGCGATCGTCTAGATATCTTTTTATTTGACTAGAACCTAGTGATATCCAAACTTTAATTCCATCTTGGTGAATTATTTTGCTTGTTGTAACTAATATAGTAGATCATTTATTATAGGTAGGGGTTGCCCGTTCTTGATCATAATTTTTTTCAATGTTGTGTAATATATAAACATTCACCAATACCAATCCTTCTTTGGCACAACTATGATGAGTGACCCATATGGTTATGTAATTAGTTGAATGACACCCTATTCTAGTAGTTGTTGCAATTGTTTCTTCCCCTTGCTTCTATAACAAACTGCTTGTAAAATCCAATGTTTGGCAATCGAGTGCCTGCCAATAACTATATCTTGTACTCCACTTCCCTCTTGGGCAGTAGCCCTTTAGGCTCTTGGAACACCTCCATGTATGCCTATAACAACTCTTCTAGTTGTTGTTTCAATTTCTTAGATCACCCCTCTAGGGATGCCTTTGCTCTTACTAACTCTTTTGTAGACTTATTTTCTCTTAAAAACAATAAAACGTGGTTATTGCTAGAATTGATTAGATTATTGGCTTGGTTGGCACTTATCAATGGAATTTTCGACTTGCCTTTATGCACATTGATGGTGAATGATTTGTAATCCTTAACATGGTGATACTGGTTGGCTCTCCACATTAAGATTGCATCTTTCATGTACATATAGGGACTTCCAAACACCACTCCACATACATAAAGGGGAACTACATATAGCTCTACTTCATCAATAAAATTAACACTAATAGCAAATATAATTTTGCAATATTTGGTTACCTTTAATTTTTCATCCTTATTTACCCAATCCAATGGATATGGGCTTGGATGATCATGAACTTCTAGTCCCTATTGTAAGACCAACTCTGCTACATTGATTTTTTCCTACAATCTTGAGTCAAACAAAGCATCAATCTTGGTCTTTTTAACTCGTATCTTTATGTGGAAGAGTATGGCCTTTTCATTCTCGACTTATTGTCAAAGGCTACTCAGATTCACCTCCTTCCACACTGATGTACAAACAATCTTCTCATTTGCATATGAGTTGCTTTCAACCTATTTGCTTGAATAAGTGGCCATGATATTCTTCTTCTTATTATATTTATTTTTGTTCTCTAGGTCAAGCTCTGGATGCAACTTCCAACACTTTTCCTTTGTATGACCATTAATGTTATAGTGGTTGCTGGGATCTTTACTGATTTATTGTGTTCACCATTTTTATTTTTTATTTTTATCTTTCCCCCTTTCCACTTCTTCTTCCCCTTCTTAGAATCCTCCTGGTTCTCCTTCTGCTTTGATCCACTTGATTACCCTTTTGTTAGGCCTAGGTTCTCCAAGTATTTTACCTGTACACAAGCCTCGTCCACTGATATGGGATTGGACAACATCACTTTATTTCATAGATGTTTGTGTAGGACCCATAAGATACTTGAGGAGTATAATTGGGATCTTTGGGGAGATACCCAACATTATGGCCATCTTTCTAAATTCTATGGTATACTCTTGTACACTTTTCCCTTGCTTCTGCCTAAAGTAGTGCCACTAGTTCTGTTGGTCCTCGACATACTCAATAGCATTAAATTGTGACTTTATGCGGGTTGTAAATTCCTCCCACTTAGTCCTTGAAGGATCTCCCTCCAACCTCAAGGTCTTTATGTGGCTTTCCCACCAGGTTAGGGCACGACGCTATGATTTTAGCCCATGAAATCATATGTTATTCCTCTATAAGATGAACACTGAAATAAGCTTTTAATTGTTACAAGAAATGATTTAGCTTTAGAGCATCAATATCACCTTGGTATGGCTTGATGTCGACCTTTGCTTCCATTTTGAACAGGGACTGTGAATGGTTCACGACACTCGAATTGGGTTGATATTTGTTGGGTTATTTCTTTAGCTCCTTCTCACTTTCTTCTTGATCTCTAAATCTTCCCTCTCATAAGACCTCTATGTTAAAACCTCCATCTTCTCTGAATAGTCCGAGCTTATTGGTAAGGGCTACCATGAGGAGATTCATGTTACAGTTTATATCTAAAACTTTTGTTTCCAACCATGAAAACCTCTCCTTTAGAGGATCAGGAGGGTTATTCATAGATTCATTGGCCATGACTATGATTTAATGAATTTTAGCTTAACATATCTAGATCCCCTACAAGTATCCATAATATACCCAAAGAAACATGTTGTGACACTAATATGATTAGTAAATTACCATGAATATTCTATTGGACAATTCGTTACAATAGATCTAATGAAATTATACTTAAAAATATGAAATCTATATTATGAGGGTTTATTTATCTTCAAATTTATGGATATGTACATTACTATTTATTGTGTATGCATGAAAATCATATTTATGTAAAAAAAAAAGTAGCGAAATAAAAGTCACAAACCACACTTGACATAAGATATATCCTCGGAAACCCCTTCGGGAGAAAACCCAACTAGAAGGTGAGGCAACTTTGCTCTCTTTCTTTGAATAGAAAATGGATAAAAGTACAAAGAAGCAAGGATTGTGCCCCATGGGCTATTACAATGAACAAATCCTCTCTGTGTTCTCTCTCCCTATCCCTCTCAGCTACTCTGCTCATTTATGGAACAAAATGCCTTTAGAAAGAATTGGAACCCCTTTTCCTCTTAGTGGCATGGTTATAACACATCTTGATAGCTCACTATTGGTTAGGTTTGACTCCTTCAAATTTTAACTAGAGTTATAATATGGGCCTTTTATAGTCTTCATCATCATGATCATGCGACTAGCCCCTTTTCCATCAATAATGGGGGTTGATGTGGTGTCCTCTCGAATTAGGGTGCCCAAAATAGGAAGGTCAACTTCCGAGTGGCATAACTTTTGCATATGAATTTTGATTGAGGTGATTCTTGCGTCGTTGGAAATGTATCTATGTGTAGGATAAGAAAAAAAAAGGTGTTGTGCTAAAGCAAAAATGTTTTATCCCCATAAAATCCATTGTTTGATGCATAAAATGCTCCTGAAAGGTTTTGAACCCCAATTTGCCAAATTGGGTCCAACTAGTAAAAATGGTCCTGTGAGTTGATTCCTCCACTTTTTCCACTCTAAAAGCATCGAGACAGATGAAAAATAATGTAATGATCCAATACGAATAATGGGGGGTTGTTTACCAAACCCTATGTGGGGCCAGGCTCCATAGGAGGAACATCTACATTTAAGTCATAAAATTTGAAGGAAGGAGAGCATACATAGTTTGCAAAAGAAGAATGGAACCGAGTGCTTTGCAGACCAATCTGCTTCAATTCCTCAATTTGAATCTTAAAGTAGTTGATTTTATCTTCAACCCTTTGGAGCTGTTGCCTTTGCTCTATCAACATTTCCATTGTGGATGTCTACTGTGCTGCCATTTGAAAATACTTTAATTGAAATTGATCCATGTTGTCTTGGATGTTAGAGATCTTAGAGGAATGAAAATATGGGATTTTAATCTAGTGAACAAGGACATGCATCACCATCTTCAACTGAGGCTCCATGCAACTCCCCACAAACCAAACAGTCCTTGTAATCCAGGGCTTGTATCCATGCACATTTTGACTCAAGGGCCAAATTAAAATGATACAATCACCAACTTAAAACTACAAGCCCAACCTCCAAAAAATTCTCAACTGGATGCAAAAATAAGGCTGCCATGAAAACCAAATGGAGGGGCGACATCGTGTTAGCTCCCTGTTATACCGTCACAGTGAATTGTCCCCTTATTTTCCCTTGATTTGAAATGTACATTAACATAACTATTGACTAAGGGAGGGCAACAATAAAGTGTTTTATGTTTGAACTAAAAGCAAGAGTCAATGTGTCGTCTGTCACAATGGCCCCAATCGTTTCCAGGTGACATATGCTTAAATTACCATGAGTTGTCGTGATCAAGGAATTAGGGAATGATAATCCCTCTCATTAAGTTTTAATGTGCCCTCAACATTGGTAATGGAAACATTGGAAAGAAAATTTCCCTTAGGGTTATTATGTCATAAAACATGGTATGCTTGGAACTCCAAAATAACCAATATTGATCTAGATCCTTTTGAATATTGAGTTAAGCTTGAAGTTGAAGGGAGGGTTCCAAAGTGTAGATGCTTGATGACGAGGGCTAAGTCTTCCACAATAAATAAATTGTCGATACTCAATGTGACTGCTTGTTTGATTCCTTGTAGCACCACATATGCCTCCACTTGATTGTTTGTGGCTTTGTCTAGACTCCACAAAAAAGGTTAATTCTCCGTGTTCTCTCAGATGCACTAGCCCCCCCTACACTTGCAACCCTTGTATTGTAAAATAGTTTTTAAATTCATAAGATCAATGTAAAGAATGTCTTGTAAATTACCTTTCACGCATTTATTATTGGCCATGGGAAATTACTCACAATATAACTCAAGAGGAAAAATAAGTATGCCATATAGAAAAAAAACTTACATAAAGATATGTCAATGTTATAATAAGCTGCAATAACATATGTCACCAAAAAATAAATAAATTACAAACCAATCTAAAATATAAAGAAAAAAACAAATATAGACTAGATAAATTGGTACCCACAAAAATGCACTTAGAAATTAATTGATTATTACATTGATAGGGAGAATGCCTCGTGTCCCAAGCTTTAGAACTGTGGTTGGGAGCACGATTTTTTCTCTCCTCCAATTGGGTTAAGTTCCTGCAAAGACACATGCTGGTCCGTTGTGACAAGGCTAAAAGGGTGGATGACCCATGGATAGAGTTTCACACCCCCAATGTGCCTAGGCACACCTTAGTGCTTGCTATGTCATAAGTTTCCTACTACGTGCTAATTTGCTAGTTGTTGGTACTAGCCTAAAGGTTATAATGGCAATCAATCAACTTTGAACCTAGGCCTTGCTCAGGTAATCCTGACGAATTACTAATTCCTCTAGATCTAAAAAAATGATAGGGGAAGTGTTTGATAAAATTTGAATGATTCCAATCCCTGTTAGGAATATGGAGTCAAATAGGCCAATTTACAATTGACATTTGAGTTGTAACAAACGTTGGAGATGCATAAACACAAGGGAAGGGCCAAAGAACCAATACAAGGTCATCACAATATTATTAGTTCCCTTTTAATAGATGTTGGATGTGGGTGAAAGTAGCAAAATAGCCAACATGTTCCCTGCATGAATTAAAACCAGGTGAAGGGGATAACAAATCATTATCCCAACCACTCAATCTAGAGTAGACGACCCCTGGGATAGAGCTCTCTCACAGGGTTCAAGGCATCTTGGGCTCTTGCTAAGTCATAAGCTATTGGTATATTTGACTTGTGAGTTGTTAGACATACTCTTGATGTAGTAACGACGACTAGTAAGTTTGATTAAGGCCTAACCCAAATTACTCCAACAAATTAGTAATTCTTGATAATTTAAAGAAAGAAGAAGAAAAAAAACCAAATAATTAATTAAAAAACCACGACACTATCATTGATTGATTTTAGACATATTTCCATTTCAAATCAACAAGAATGGGAGACAAAATATGAGGACAAACCCTCACTAGGAAATAGGCAAAACCTAAAATTAACACACGTAGCAAGAGGAATGCAAGTTACTATATAAGGTGCTAATGTGTTACCATGTTAACACATATAAGGTGCTAACTAAACAATTATTACGTCGAAGGCATTTTTATTGTGAGGTTCCTCTTACTAACATTGTAGAGATTCGTAGGTCGACACTGTAGAGATTTAGTTTAACGCTGTCTTAATCAACACTCCGTTTAGCGCAGTCAGTGAACCGTCTTTAACATCGTGCCCTTTGCACCCTAAAATACAAAAATACAATATATAAACTATGTACCAACCTCCAACGTCACTAGCGCCATAATTTTTCAGCCAATGTCCTCCATTATTTGAGGGGAGGGTGGTGTAAATGCTTCTATTACCATGGAAATTGCTTTGCAAAAGACTTGAAAGCTTCAAAATGTTGGTTTTTTTTTCATAGTTTGTTTGTCACATCATGTCCTTTCTGTCGATATCAAGCATGTCAATTTGACATCGCTAAACAGAACTTTTAACAAAGTTGGTAAGTGAGATGACTGATGCCTTGTGGTTCCTACTATATATGAGCTCCGATGCTCCAATATCATGCCTCGTGCGTGTTAATGTGTAACTAAGTTTTTTAATCAAGAAGCAATAATCACGCCATTTCTTCGGACTTGAAAAAAAAGCAATATTCACACTCCATGAGTTCATTTCTTGGGACTTCAAAAAAACGCAATATTCACACTCAATGAGTTCATTTTGTTAAATCTATTTCTCATTTAAAAAAACACGGTTATGTGAGTTTATTTTGTTAAACGTGCCTGTTTTTTTTAAAGCTACAAAAACTTTAATGAGCTCCAAAACAGTAGAAGGGTTTAAATAGGCTATTTTTAGCCTCGTGGACATTAAAAATTCTTTCTTTCTTTCTTTCAATAGTCTCCAGTGCAGAGTAAACGCAGATAAGCCGAGACAAATGGGAAAGATGCAGGGTGCGTTGGATGCTCATTTTTGGGACCAGGAAATCGCAGCAGAAGGGTTTAAATAGTCTCCAGTGCAGAGTAAACGCAGATAAGACGAGACAAATGGGAAAGATGGAGGCTGCGTTGGATGCTCATTTTTGGGACCAGGAAATCGCATCGCCCGCCTCATTGGATGGACAAGTGAAGGCTTTGCCAGGGGACCCAATGCCTCTGCGCCTCGTAGAGTCCTCCAAGCTCCCCAGGCCTCAGCAACTTTTGTTTTTGCATCGGTTTGCAAATCTTCCGGTGTTGCCCTCTTATGTGGCTGACAGAGGTGGCGTAGCGCTGGAACGGATATTGGCCTGCGTCCAAGGCTGGAACTGGTAAAATGCTTATCCCAACCTCTCCTTTAGTCTTGTATTTTCCTGATTTAATTAATTTTGTAGTGAAATTGGGCATATCCATTGATAGGGATTTCATTCCAGCTCAATATGACTCATCCTACTTCTAGGTGCGTTAGAGGCCCTAGTAATATGATAGGTGGAATGAGAAATACGAGTCCGATTTACCAACGGGTCCATCCCTTAAAATGGCTTGGAGGGGTAATTTGTCATATCATGTTATTAGTTTATTTGTCCCTGGTGTAACATTGAATCCCATGACAGGAAAGCTTTTAGAAAGCTAATGATCTATATCAGTGAAACTGTTAAATTTGCTCCTGAAACTCTACTTTGATTTCTGCTTTGATTTCTGTTAGGGAAAGGACTGTCTAAGAAGAAATTTGTGGGCGATATCATCGATGGGGCTGGTTGCTCCTCACAGGAGCAGTCAAAATAGAATTCAGTGTTAACTACCAGTTACAGACTCGTCGAAACAAATAAAATACTCATGCATTTGCATGATGCGACATATCATCTATGACCAGACAATACTGTTTTTGATATAGCAGGTGTAAAAGATACATTAGATAGGCTTTTGAAGAGTATGCTAGTTCGTGGTTAGTTCGCGACAGGCAGGCGAAGTATTCTCTTGCATGAGAACAACTGATTCTTAGAGAACGAGAAATGAATATTTTCACAATAGCCCTGTTGTAAAGTGGGTGTCACAAAGCATTGTTGTACCAATGGGAAATTTTTTTAGCTGGAGTTTGAGAATAGAGATGAGGAGATGAAAGGCTTGATTTAATCAAGACGACCTTACTTCCATCGGTCTGGTTAAATCTGAATGCTGAATGCTATTTATCATTGAGATTAACGAGTCTCGAGGATATTTCTCATCACTAAGGTCCATAACGTCAGTTATATATATATATAATCTGGTAAATTTCTTGTTACTAAAGGCAGAAACGTTGGGTTGGCCCTCTTTTCCAACATTTGTTTCTTTTGGCCCAGAATTCCTAGTGATCTTGATAATTGTTTACTTTGGACCATATGTTTGTTCAGAAAACTTAAGTGCCAACAATGGTATGTGAAAATTTCTTAAACTTAAGAAACACTAGTGTTAAATCTTGATTTACTTCTCCTACTTACATAAGTTATTAATTTGGATATTCAGCATTAACATCAAAGTAAATACAGTTAACAGCCTACAAATACAGATCAAATACTGAATAACATGCTCATAGACAAAGTGACACACAAGGATTTTCTGGACAAATGTCCCCAGAAAAACCCAATGCGGGAAAACCGGTGCTGCTAGCTTTTGGAGGGTTTTTATTATTATGCAGATTCTAAGTACAACAATCCTGGGCACCAAAACTGGTTAATGTGACAGAGAAATAAAAACGGCAGCAATACCTCTATCTCGGAGACAGAAAAATATGACTGATTCACACCCTCAAACGGGATTTACAGAACTCGGCCCCTTTTTGGCCTCTGGAAACCCCAACGTTGCTCTAAAGCCCTCTGCGTCAGCCCCTGTGCTGCTCAGGAAGGCCCTGCGTCACCCTAGAAGGTGTTATGCTGCCCGTGCGCTGCCCTAATTGGGCCTGTGTCAGCCTTCCTTGGCTCTTGATACCTTTGCGCTGCCCCTGCTAGACTCTTGACTACGTAGCTGCTGCCTCTGCGTTACTCTGGAATGCTCCTTCTCTGCCCTCGTTGTACTCTTGGCCTGGGACTAGACCATCGCCCTCGCCAATACTGCCCCTCGCTGCAGCTGAAACACTTATGAAATTCTTAGCATACCACGCCCTATAATCTCAGCGTACCTTCAGTGCTCTGCCAGTGCGTATGTGTGTACCAACTGACCCCAAGTCCTTATCTTATACTTTTCTCGTTGAGAAACCAACGACTGTGTTCTAATATCTAATTGACGACTTAAGTCATTCTCATCACATGTTTAATTTAATTCACTTTAATCTTTTAATTTTCCCAAGTTAGACTTAGGATCCTTAATTAAAAAGATTAATTATTTGAATAACACTTAAATCAGATGGAATTCTTCTAAACGCTTTCTGGGTCTTGGAGATCTCATGTACTCTAGTCCCTCCACAAATTTTGGAGCTAGAGCACATCCGATGCTACCCCAACACCCCAAAATCTCAACACTCCCTTTTAGTGAGGAATGTGCTCTAACAATACACTTGACCTCGAAGTATTGCTCTGATCTCTGGTGTTGGTCTCTGCGCTGATTGCCTGCTGCCCTACATCACCGCTGCTGCTGCTCTCTGTACTGCTGCCCATGACTCTGCCACCGTCATTGCTACATCCGTACTGGAACTCCTCAAATTGCTGCATTGTGCTACCCATAACACTGCCACAACTAATTGCTGCACTGCAACTCAATTGCTGAGAAGTAAGCAATTGAAAGACCCCTGCCCAATGACAGACAAGTCAGTTGGGCTGCATCTCATCACTGAAGCTCATAGGCTGCTGCTCTGCACTGTCCTCCTGAAGCCACTGCGCTGCTGCAGCTCTGCACTGTGTAAGCATGCCTCTTTAGTGCTGCCTCTACGTTGCTGCCTCTTTGCTGCTGCTGCTTCTGCACTGCGCTACTCCCTCTCCAGCATATCAGCTTCTGCCTTTGCTTCATCTGTGATATTTGCACCTGCTGCTCCAGTCATTCCTTGCTACTGTCGTAAGGCTCCTGTAGCACGGATGTGATCCAAGAGTTGGGCTACTCAAGGATCCCGCCACCACTCTATAGTTGCTCTATAGATCAATATTGCCCCACTTTCGTGGTTCATGAGTGCTCATGGCTACGTCATCATCAGAGCCATCGTTTGCTACAACAACCTTGGAACTAGAAGCTTTCTTGCCCTTCTTCCTTTGAGGACAATTGCTGGCGAAGTGTCATAGTTCGTCGCATTGGAAACATTTGTTCTTTGACAAATCACGCTTCTTTTTCCCTTGCTGCTTTTTTGATACCAGGGCTGCATCTTCCTCTTCCTCCTTCCTCACCTTGCCTGCTCCGGTGCTGGTTTGCCTCTTGGTCATTTGGCAGATTTTCTCTTGTTGGAGGATAGCCCACATATTGTCCCAGTTAGGAAGGTCCACTCTGCCCAAAAGACATTGGACAAATGTTTCCCAGTCCTCATTTAGAGCAGTCCTCACCATGACATCATCCTCCACCTTGACCCCCATGCCAGTCAGCTGATCCCGCATTGACTGCAGTCTGAATAAGAAAGGATCAATTTCCTCTCCCTTGGATATCGTAACTAACCTCAGCTGGTTCTCTAGAGGCATCTTCCTCTGGACGAACTTCCCTTGATACAATGTGGTTAAAACTTCCCACATCTCATGAGCCGTTGACTTCTCGACTATGTGTGGTACCACATGATCTTTAATCTAGTCCATGATGAAGCACTTGGCATGTGCCGCTGCTTCATTATGCTTTGCCAGGAGTTTCGCTGCTTCATTAGATATCTTCTTACTTCTAGGTTTCATGGCATGCAATCAACATTTCTAGGCTTGGTTAGTTGTCTTGGTGCTGAGTAGTCAATGCACAATGGGCATCAGGGGGAATAATAATGGCTCTTAATGAAGTCTTGACATTGTGGTCTCTTTAGTTTCTATGCTTGGCCTAGGCAAAACATGGCAAAGATACTTATATAGACATTTCATTCGATATCAATAGCCCATATCACTATTCAAGTTCTGCCGATTATTAGTGTTGCAGATGGGTTATTTGGTATGATTTTCCTTGATCGTCACTCTTCTTTTTGTCTATGCATCCAAGGGCTTGTTATTCCTTTTTGATGTAAGAGTGGATCCTTGCATGTTGATGTCATAGGTAACACATGGCAATGCTACTTATAGAGGCATGCATTGTCATCAGTCAAGTTGGTCAACAAAGAGTAGGCTATGCAAATGGGATTTGATACCACAAAGGCTCATAGAGGAGGGATGTGGGGGAGACTTGTGGAGAAGGCTTGCAGTGAAGGCCTATAGCCCCTTAAAAAACTAGAAGGTCCATAGCCCCTTAAAAGACTAAGTTTGAATAAAAAACATTGTACCTTGCCCAAATTCTTGACGTGGCAAGACATGTGTGGCTTTTCCATTGGTTATGGAGTTTGGGTTCGATGTTTAATGGGTTTAGATGGAGTATGATGTTGGACACGTGTCAATCGATGATTTGTTGTTGTGGTTTAGAGGATTGACGTGGCAAATTAACATGGCATCCTTGACATGTGCCATACTATGGTTTGTGGTTTTGAATGGGTTGGAAGATAACTTAGCTTGGCTAACATAGTAGAATGATGTGTCTCCGATGACATGTGTCAATTTTCACTGAGGTGAAGGTGTCAAGTATTTAGTGATATGTTATAACTTATATGTTGGTACCAAGGGCGCCATAATCCATGTGGCAATTCAACCTTTTTTAGTGAATCATCAAAAGGGAAGTTTGGAAGCCTCACAGGTATACTCGCCTGGGTTGTTCTGCTAGGAGAGTGAAGGGGGTAGAGTCAAAGATCACGAGTAAAAGGCATTAATTGAACATAAAATAAGGAGAAAAATGTTTACTACCGGCTGTTATCATTCCTTGCTTAATTACCTCATCTAATCTTAATGAGGAGGATTAAATGACTTAGCACAACCAAGTACAAGGCTTAACTTCAATTAAGGGAAATCTTATGTTAAATGGTGTAGTGTCATTCCGACTCACAATTTTGTCTTCTTGTGACCATAACTTAAAAACTTATCCGATTTGAACCAAAAACTAGTCAATCCAACTGGTCAACAAATGTTAGAGACCAAACCGGCCCATCAAACTAGTTTTGGGGACCGGTTGGTACTAGTTATGTACCAAACCAACCAGTGTGGTACCTAACCATCACCAACTGGTCCAAACTGCCTAGTTTTGTCATAAATCGGCTTCTGTAATTTGTGTTGGTCAGTCAACTCGTACTTCTAGGTTTGCTAGGCCTGTTTATGATTATAGCTTCTATAATTTGTGTTGGTCCGAGATTGTGCCTGTTACCCATCACCTGTGGGTGACCCTTATAGGAGAAAATTTCTCCTAGATTTATCTTTAGCCAATAGCCAACAACCCATTGCAGCCACTTGATAGCTCGATGTGCTGCCATTCTCTGCCGCTTGAGCCAGCCATTGTGTGCCCTCGCTCATATGTTTGAAGGTGGGCCATCCAACTCCGAAGGTATGTTTTTTCATTTATGCAATTGGGTGTTTATGCATGCTTTCCTTGGGCACACTTGGACATGGATTATTGGGGGGATTTGGAGGAAAGAAAGGGCTTTGACTACACACTCATTACCTTAACTCAGTTGGGGGAGTTAATCTTGTATCCTAGTACTATGCGATCTCCTTTTATGGCTACTAGCTTTAGGAGTGGCACTACATGGGAAACCCTGATTTTGGTTGCCTGGTCCCACTTCCCGATACCATATATCTCACTTCCCTCCGCTCATTACATGCCCTTTTCACATTTTCCCCATCTAGGTCCACATTTGTCTATTGGGTCCACAAGGTGTTAGCCTCCCCCTCGCTTTGTCCACACCTTGGGTAGGGCTTGGAACGATGCCCCAGAGATTGATGCAGCTAAAAGGAAAGATAAAAGCATAATATGGTCACATACAACAGGCAATTTACAACATAATGCAATGTTAAAATTTGACAGCTCAAGGAGGAATTTCTAATAGTAGAAATCATATCTTTCTGTTTTGTTTGAACCACCTATAATAAAATTTCATTTCTAACAATTCTAATATGACTTTCCTAAAATAGTAAGTCATATCTCAATTTGGAAATGACTTTCCAAAAATAGATAGTCATGTCTAAATGATCATGGATGATCTTGACACATGGAATCCACTTTAAAATCAAATCAATCATGATTATACAAGTCAAGAATTAATATTTTTATCCTTACTATTATTATTATTATGGTACTATTATTTATAAAATAGTCTAAAGTCATTAACCTTTAATGGATTAATAAAAACAAATTCTCTCATGAAATAAATAAATAAAATTGAGAATCCCTTATTTGGCAAATTGAACCTCTCTCTTGGAATGAAATAGTAACTCCACACTTTAGAGAATGTAACTCTTCCTCACTAATTCAATGTATGGTAAAAATGTAACTTCTCATTAATTGCACTTGTATCTCCCTCATTCAATCCCATTTTGTAACTCCCTCATTCAATCTGATATGTAACTATCAACAAATATTCTCTAATGTTTTAAGTGTAAGTCTCTCTCTCCTTAATTCGAATTGTAACTCCTCAAGACTTGTGTACCTCTCTCTCTATTCTTCGGATGAGTTACACTTCTTCTCAAGTAACTCCTCCCTCATGGAATTCGATTCTCCTATTATTCGCTCAAGGCATGAATTCATTTTGTAACTCCTCTCATTTCTCATCTATTTAAACAAGAGCGAGTGAGAGTTGATGTAGCACGACCATTGTGAAGAAGGAGAGTTAGTGTTGAGTGTGTGCAAGAGAAGCGTGAGAGCAAGTGAAGAGTAAGAGAAAGGGAAGAGCTGGAGCAAGTGTGAAGGACAAGATCTGATTAAAAGAAATAGGAGATTTTCAGGCAAAGAGCAATAGCACTTTAGCTGCAAGCTGATCAGACATTGGTGACTTTATTCATATTCATTCTCTCTCTCTCTCTCTCCGTACTTTGCTGAACAATTGAAGAAATCTAATAGAAGAAGAATCATTGGGGTTTTCCCCTTGTGGGTTTTGCCTTGGTCATTGGACCTAACTCTCAGTGTCTCATATTTGTGCTTGACTATCTTCATATGATCCTTAAGTTTATGTTCTATCTACAATTGTTGATTTGAAAAGTTGTAAAGAAGAAATATGCATTCTAAGTAATTGTAACAACATAGAGCATTCAATTTTCTGCCAAGTACATTCAACTTTCTGTAAAGCACATTTAGTTCCATTCAGTTATCTGCAAAGTACATTCAGTTCCATTCAGTTATCTGCAAAGTACATTAAATTTTCTGCAAGTATATTTAGTTTTCTGCATAGAACTGTTATATTTTAACATGGTATCAAGGCTTGGTGAAGACAAGTCCAAGGTGACCAGAAATCACCTTAAGAGACCCCACTTGTTACCAAAGTTTTTTTTTTTTATCAAGATAACTTTGTCCTACTTCAAGGTAGAGGAGAAGCTGAATGATGCTTTAAACTTTGGTCTATGGAAAGCAAAGCTAGATATCGCTCTTGAAGAACACGAATATTTGGAGTATGTTGAAGGCACAATAGTTGATCCACCAGAGAACTCAAGTCCTGTTGTCAAATCCAAACACAAAAAGGGTGAATCAAAGCTAGGAAAATTATCCTTGATTTTCTTAGTGATCATCTCATTACTTATGTTTCTGGTTTGAAGAAAGCTAAAGAAATGTATGACAAACTAACTGACATGTTTGCAATGAGTAACTTGAACCAGATTATTGCCTTGAAGAATCAACTGAAGGACATCAAGATGAATAGAAGAGAGACGGTTCAAGCATACTTCCTGAGAATGACTAAAATCAGGAATCAACTGTCAACAACTGAAGTTGTACCTGACAAAGAAATGGTGTTGATTGCGCTTGGAGGCCTTTCTCCTGTTTGGGAGACTTTTATCACCACCATCAAAAACATCAACACTATTCCCACCTTTGATGAGCTTCTGGGAAAATATATTGAAGATGAGGCCAAAATGATCTCTAAAGAGAGAATTTCACATCATGAAGAAGGAGAACCTGCTACTTTTACAACCTATGACAAGAGAAAGAAAGGTAATATAATGAAATCTGCTTTCAAATCAAATAAAGAGAATTTAGACATGCCAAAAGTTAGATGCTTTAACTGTCAAAACCATGGTCACTTTGCTTATGACTGTAAAGAAAGAAGAATAACACCTAGATTCAAAAATAAATCTGATTATAGAAAACAGTCTTCTGAAAATCAAAGTAAAGGGCATTCTAAGAAAACAAGAAATTCAAGATATAGAAATAATGCAGCAGAAACTCAATCAAAATATTTTCTTGTTTCTGCTCTTTCCAGTTCTTCTGGAAATTCATTTGATAGTTGGTTAGTTGATAGTGGTGCTTCCAAACATTTTATATGTTACAAAGAAACACTCTCTAATCTAGCTGAGAGGGAGACTAATTTAAATGTTATCCTTGGAGATAATTATTCTACTCACCAAGTTAAAGGTTATGGTTCAATTTCATTTCAATTAGATGATGACAAATCTATTTTTTTGTAAGAAGTTTTATATGTACCTAGTTTGAAAAAGAATCTTGTATCCATATCTGTTCTAGAAGATAAATGGATGAAAGTTGTTTTTATTAATGGAGAGGTTCTATCCTGGATTTTGAACTCAAGTATGAGAGAAGCTTTCACTCTTGGATCAAGATGTGAAGGGCTTTACAAAGTGAATGGTAAACCCATTCATTCATTGATCCATGATATCGATCTTCAGTGTGAGCTATGGCACAGAAGATTTGTTCACCTACACTACAAAGTCTTACCTCATTAAGGAAGATGGTTTTTAGAATGCCTAGGATCAGAATGTATCATGAAGGAGTTTGCCCAAGATGTGAAAGTGGAAAACATATAAAGAGACCATTCCAATCAAGCATAACAAAACTAGTCAGGTACTTCAGCTTAGACATTCTGATTTATGTGGACCTATGCCTGTTATTTCTCTTGGTGGCTACTTGTATTTCATGGTTTTTGTTGATGATTTTTCTAGCAAGACATGGATATTCTTTTTGAAAAAGAAATGGGAAGCATTTGACATGTTAAAAGATATCAAGGCTCCAATTGAAAATCAAACTGGAAAGTTGATCAAAGTTTTTAGATATGATAATGGGGGAGAGTTCACCTCCAATGATTTAATGATCTTTGCAAAGACATCAAGATAAAGAAAGAAACCACTGTGCCATATAATCAACAACAAAATGGTGTGGCTGAGATGAAGAATAGAACCATTATGGAAGCGGTTAGAGCCATGCTACATGATCAAAAGCTACCAAAGTTTTTGTGGGGAGAAGCTGCAAATACCGCTGTTTATGTGCAAAACAAAACTCCTCATTAGGCCTTAAACAATAAGACTCCTGAAGAAGTCTTAATTGGTAAAAGGCTTGAGGTGAGTCATTTGAGAATATTTGGCTGTCCTGTATACTTCCATGTGCCAAAAGAGAAAAGGAACAAGTTGGAAGCTTCAGGTAAGAAATGTACGTTTGTTGGTTATTGTGATAATTCAAAAGCTTATAGAATTTATGTATTTGGTCAAAGAACTATAGAGTTTAGCAAAGACGTAACACTTGATGAAGTTGCAACTCTTAGAAAAGCAAGAGACTCTCCTCCTCCTGTCATTGCGAAAAGACAAGTTGTTAATAAAAAAGAGGCTGCATCTGAGTCTGAACCAGAACCTGAGAATGAACTGGCTGATAATCCAATGGGTTCCATGGATCCTCTAGATCCTCCACCACATGATCCTCCTACCAGAAAGAGACCGCTATGGCTGCGAGATACCTTGTAAGATGTTGAACAACATGCTGCCCCAAGAGGAACGTTCAAAGAAAGTAAGAAGCCAAGTTGGTTTCAAGGGTATGTTGCTGCCATGAGCAACATCATTTAGGTAGAACCATGCACCTTTGAAGAAGTTGCAAAAAAACAAGTGTGGAAAGATGCTATGACTAAAGAATACGAGTCCATCCATAATGATGTCTGGGAAGTGGTTCCTAGACCTCAAGGTAAATCTGTTGTCACTTCCAAATGGTTGTTTAAGATTAAACTTGGTGCATATGGTAGTATTGAAAAATATAGGGCTAGATTTGTAGCTAGAGGTTTCTCTCAGAAAGAGGGAATAGATTATGATGAGATTTTTGCACCTGTAGCTCGATATACTACTATTCGATCTGTTGTTGCCTTAACTGCTAGCCAATGATGAACTCTTCACCAAATGGATGTGAAAACTGCTTTCTTGCATGGCTTCCTCAAGTAAGAGGTATTTGTCGAACAACCACAAGGCTTTGAAGAGCATGATAGGGAAACTCATGTATGCAGATTGAAGAAAGCCTTATATGGGTTGAAGCAAGCTCCAAGAGCTTGGTATGCTCACATTGATAACTATCTGATAAAGCTTGGTTTCATAAGAAGCAGTGTAGATCCAAACCTCTACTTCAAGACAATCCAAGGTATACCTTTGATTTTGGTATTGTGTGTTGATGATTTATTCTTGACAAGAGGAGAACCCCTTATCCTCCGATGTAAGAGGGAGTTAGCTTCGGAATTTGAAATGAAAGGCCTTGGTTTGATGCGTTACTTTATGGGTCTAGAGGTTTAGAGTTCTGGCAAAGACTTGGTGAAATTTATCTTTCTTAAGGAAAATATGTTGTTAAGCTTCTTGAAAGATTTGCTATGGTAGAATGTAAGTCCATGCATACTCCTTTGGAAATGAATTTTAAGAAATTATGTGGCAAAGCTGCAGGACCTAGTCTAGCAAATTCCACAGAGTATAGAAAACTCATTGGTGCTTTGATGTTTTTGGTAAACACTAGGCCTGATATATGCTTTGCTATAAACACTTTAAGTCAGCATATGATTGATCCCTTTCATGCCCACTGGGTTGCTGCAAAACATGTACTCAGATACTTGCATGGAACTATAAATCTAGGATTGAAATATACTGCTAAAAATGTAAGACTTCATGGATATACTGATGCTGATTGGGCAGGTAACTCTGCTTATAGAAAGAGCACTTCTGGGTGCTGCTTTAGCTTAGGTTCTGCCATGATCTCTTGGATGAGTAGAAAGCAGAAGTTTGTTGCACTGAGTACAGTTGAAGCTGAGTACATTGCTGCTAGCATGGCTAGCTGTGAGGAAGTTTGGTTGAGAAAGCTTTTTGGGGAACTATTTGAGCAAGTTCCAAACACAACAATTATATATTGTGACAATAAGAGTGGGATTCTTTTTACAAAAAATCTTGTGTTTCATGACAAGTCCAAGTATATAGAGATCAAGTATCACTATATCCGGGATATGGCGCAGAGAGGAGCAATGATGCTCCATCGCATCTCCACTGATGATCAAATAACTGACATTTTTACCAAGCCTATACTGAAAGGAAAGTTCTTGGTTTTTAGGGAGCAACTTGGACTTATGGACATGACCCTTCCGGGAAGTGGTCACAACTGATTGAGAACACTGAGTTGCCTTTCCCCCTTGTCAGAGCTCACAGGATTAGGGAATGATACCGAAAAGCTCCCAAGGATGAGGGACCTCCTGTTTAGTGTGTGCCATAAGAGTAGGCCTCAATATGCATCAGACCCACAGTCTGGGACGTAGGAAGAGCCACATATTTGGCCAATAGGTGTAGTGAGACTTGTCTAGGATGTAGGTGTTCCACCACTTGACACTTAGTTGTGTTTGATTCTTGTCTGTGTGACTTGTTTGAGTCTTGTCTATGTGATGCCTGTGTTCTATCACCTAATTTTTTGAGATGAAAATTGGTTGAGTGTAATCTTTGTCTATGTGACATGTGATGATCCTTTCCTTTCCAAATTTGTGTCAAGTGGATGATTCTTCTTTAGATTGTGACTTCTGTTACAATTGTTATAGAGCAGAGTTGAACTGAGATGAATGAAGAGATCAGAGGAAGCAGAGATCTTTGATGCAGAAAGAAATCCCTCCCTAGCTGAGAGGGAGTGTTAAAATTTGACAGATTAGGGATGAATTTCTCCGAGAAGAAATCATATCTTTCGGTTCTGTTTGAACCACTTGTTAGCAACCTATAAATATATGATTCATAATTTTGACTTCACTGATGATAGTTGTGTAAATATGTACAAACTTTGCTTTCTGCAAGTTGTTTTCCCATATTTTGTAAAAATAAAAAAGAAAAAAGAAAAAAGAAAAAAGAGGGTAAAAGTCCTAAAAGAAAAATCAAAGGACTTAGAAAAAATGATATACCCCAAAAGAAAAAAGATGAATAAAACATGAAAGTGTGCAAGTGTAAATTCCACTACTTTTACTTTTTGCAGATGATTATGGCAATGTGTCAATAAATGCCATGATCCATGATAAGTTGAACAATTTAATCTTGACTTATCATGTTTCAATTTTACTTGTTTTAGATAGAGAATGAAGAATTGTCATACAGTTTAATCATGACAATTCAGTAGTTAGGGAGAGAATAAAAGAATCCAACAGTTTAATCTGGATTCTTGAATGAAATAAGGTTAGAATTAGATAGTTTTACTGCTTTCAAAAGAATAAAATGTTGTAAGGTTGCTAGCTCAAATGTCCCTGATCAAAATAGAAGAAAGAAGATATGATTGGGTAGGTAGAAGAAGGCTGGAAATCCATTGTAAATATTTTTCACCAGGCTACAAATAACTAATTTCCCTTCCCCATAGCTATTTAACATTCTAGACTATCAGTCAGAGAGGCTCAGGGCATTTCCCTGACTTCTGTTGGCACCAGACCAAAGGCTCAATGACTGATTAGTTGAAAGTGTCAAGTTTCTATATTAATCCCATAAATCACATCATTTTCCATTCATTCATTCATTACCATGAAAAATCATAAGTAAAGACCCCATTTTTATTTAATGATACTTAAAACCCTCATTTGATTAACTTCCTACATCTCATGAAGCAGAAAACCCTCAAAATGGCATTTTATACTAAGTTGAAGTGACGAAATTATTACAATGAAAGCTTGGTTTTAATCTTCACCTTTCTTGGTTATAATTGTATGTTTTGAGTATTTACTTTCCCTTTTCATATTAACACCTAACTTATTTTGTTAACTCCCTATAGAAAATCCTAGTCCTATTAATATAACTCCTTTCTATTAATTATCCCAAAAAACCCCTTATTATAAGCTTTTTATGTCAAAGTTATTATGCACATGTTTAAATTAAATCCCTAAGCTACCCCTTTGACATAAACATTATCCATAATGAAATATCTCGACTCCCCTATAGTTATTTAGCTGAAATGGTTTGAAATAACTATATAATCAAAATATAAAGGAAAAGTTATCAGAATTGATATATCAAATGAGAAATAAAAAGCTTTCCCGATGCTTTATGTATTAACCAAAGCCTCCGCTAATACCTTCACCTTTCCCCGCATAAGGTTTATCCAAGGTTAAACCTTACCCCTCTTTCCCTATGAATAACGTTTCGTACTTTATACTACAATCGAAACCTTGGTTAAACTTTGTATTAACCCGCCCCTATGCATTCCATTCCATATATATAAACTCCTTTTATATATAAAAAGCCTCATTATCCAATAAAATAACCCAGCGCCCTCGTGCTCATCCATCACCCTCTGATCATATTTATATACCTAATCTAACGGTCCACACTTAGCGTGATCAACCTGGCCTCATGCCCCACCATTTCGCGTCGCGTTGAGTCATGACCATTGATCCTTTTCAAATCAAATCAACGACCCATAATAAATCTCGGTCCCACCTGCTTATTCGCCGCAACTCCCAAACTGATCCTGACCGTTCGCATCGCAAAATTAAATCTGACGGTACTCATTGCATATCGCGTACCAAAAGTAAACAGGCGCAGTTTGGGAAAAATCACGCGATAAAAGTTGTTTTGTGAAACCGCTGACTGCTACGTGTCCAATTGTAATTGGATTGCGTTACAAAAGCTCAAAACTACTTACCAGCTAAGAGCAACGCGATACCGCTGAATGGTTTTCGCATTCAAAATGAAAACCGCTCCCGCCATTGACTGTGACCTGCTATTAATGTTATGCAGAGTAATAAAATCAAAGGTTTTAACCTTAATTTTTCACTGTTTTGCATACCATTCGCACCCTCGCCCATTGAAAAACTTTGCCTAGACTCCATTTCAAAACCTTTGCTGATCAATTCGTCCCCTTGAAGCAGATTTCGCCACAGTAGACTCTCAACGCTTCCTACTAGGCCACTGCGACCAGTACAACCAGAAACCCTTTCGACTATCAAAGCGCCTGTAAAGCACGTATTTTCCTCAAATTGCCTGCAAATTTCACAAATTAAACCATTAAATTGGACCAATCAAGCTACATAGAGAAAAATAGCCAATCCTACTGTATCCAAACCTTGAAAAAACAAGGCGAACCATGGCAAATTTTTCTCAGAATTTGCCATTTCCTTCAAACTCCGTTTTAAAGTGTTTCCGGCCATCCAAAGGAAATTTCCACGGTTCAAATTGATTTAAAAACACAGAAAAATCATTTTTAATCCTTTGTACCTAGAAAAGCTGTGTTTTCTATCCCAAAACCCTTGCTCAGATTCCCAAGTTTTCCAAAATCTGCGCAATTAGCCTATGTTTTCAAATTAACTAAGTAAACAGTTTAATCTTGCTTAGTTTTCCCCAAAATGACAAGAAAACAGATTACCCCTAAGACTGGATGTCCTAAAACCCAAAAATCTGCCTCAAGCAAGCTTCCACTCCCTGAATCTGCTAAGATAAATAAGCCTACCCCAGCCCTAATAGCAGATTCTACTGAAGTAGTCAAACCTTTACAACCACCTGTTACTTCTAAAGAGAGCAGTTCCTTAATTGATTTAGACTACAGGATTAATGATGCAGTGTTAGAATTCAATATGCTTGAAGTCCATAACTGTTTTTATGAGAAATTTGTAAAGAAAATTGGAAATGACGTACCTATATGGTAGTCAAATTTGCCTAATTATGTGGTCCCAATCAAATTATGCAGCTCCGGACCTGATTAGACTATGCCATTTACATTATGTCCCTGACCAGAGATGTATTGTAAACAAGGATAGGGGAGTTCTGTTTTCTATAACAACAGAATCCATTAATGAGATACTCCAACTTAAATATGATCCCAGAGTAGCGCCCCTATCCATTGAAGATTTGACTCAGTCCTACCTAGATTTGGATTATCCTAAGAGGTTTTTGATTCTTCAAAACTTCATGCCTACTCATGTTGATTTCCCAAAAGTGAATCCACCCTATTCTACCTCTGATTTCCCTGAAACTTCTAGGCAAATAATCTCTATGCTTTCCTTCATTCTAGGTTATTCTAATGATGAGTTCACCGATGCATCAATTCTAGGTTTCCTTTTTACTTTATCCCCAGGGAAACCTCCTGCAATGATATTTAATTTTGCTAGATTCATTGCTGACAATATACACTACCAGTTGACCAAGTTGCCTGAAGGAGTTTTTAGATATTCATCATATCTATTTCACCTCTTCTTATTTTTCCAAGCAAAAAAGTTTCCAGTTGCATTACAGAAAATGGATGTTGAAGGCAATCCTCTCTCAGTAGTATTTTGGACTTCATTACTCAGAAAAGATGGAAGTGAATTCAACTATAAGGACTTCACTGATTTGTTTGTCAGATCAGCCATGAGTTTGTTGTGCAAAGAAGAACAACCAAGAATCAATGAGGAAATATAAAGGATTCTACAGTTATCTGAACACTGTAAAGTAGGTGACTGGTACCTTTATGAAAATTATACAGAACTAAGGATATTTGGAGCAACCCTGGCCCTTTATAAATTGCCCAAATTTCTAACCATCAGAGTTTTTGCTTTGGAATACTTAAAACAGGTGTTAAATGCAGATGCAGTAAATTTTATTGCTGCTAAGAAAAAGACACAATTTAAATTCAAGAATCAAATAGGTCCCTTCATAGTAAACAACAGAGATGCCTTAAAAGAAATAGTCATGAAATTGTCAGAGTTAAAGTTCCAACAAAGTTTTTATTGGAACTATGATCCATAAGACATTCTAAGTAACATAAGGATCAAGTGCAAATTAACACCATTCATGCATGAGTCTAAACCAGAAATTGAGAAATTTGCAAATCAAATGGAATGGGTAGAAAATACATTGATTGATCCTACTGACAATACAGAGAAGGAGAGATAGACAGATAATTCACAGGCAATAACAGTCGCTAAGCAGACAGAAGCTTCAAACAAAAGGACTAGGAATGAAGAAGGCTATACAGCTGAGACCATTGCAGAAAATAAATTCAAAATTATTTACAACAAAAGGGCAAAAATGACTGATGTTGAGAAAGACAAGGCTATTGAAATCAATGATATAGATGATCAGTGGTTAGATAATGATGAAGCCACTATAATTGTAAATGAGACTCTGGCAGAAATTCAGAAAGAGCAGGTGCTAACACAGGAACATGGAAGAGAAATGGGTGAAAAGCAGGTGAATTCAAAAGCTCCCTCCTCTTCCAAAGCAACAGAAGGGACAGACTCTGACATTTAGAAAAAATACAAACGGATCAAAGAGAAAAATGAGGAGATTAAAAATGAAGTTTATTCCCAATTTCTTGAAGAAAAGCCAGGGAATAAAGACAGGTTGTTGACAGCTTTTGACTACTCCACAAATAAGATGATCATGTCATTTCTTAAACCAACAGTTGCAGATCCAAAATCAGTTCCAGATTACACCAAAACAGATGTGGAAATGGATGCAGATGCAATACATGAATTGGATTAAATAGAATTTCATAGACGCACCACATAAATGCTTTATTCTAAAGTAGTAACCAAAACTATGAGTGCAACTATGCTGCAAAAAACTGTATCTAACTTGCAAAATCAGATGAGTCTAGATAAAACCTTTCTACATGCTAAGGACGTAAGGGTCAAGTCCTCGGAAGATTTGGTTATACAGACTGGAGTTGATCCTTCAAATATTCAGGTTGCTCAAGCACTCATAAAGCAAAAGAATGAAGACATTGCAACCTTAAGAAAGCAATTGAAACTTCCACAGAATGAACATCCGCAAGCCAAGGAAATCCTACAACAGCAAAAAGAAAAGGATGAGATGATGTAGTTAGTACTGAAAATGACTGCTGAAATCAAAGATATGGAGAATCAGATAGAGACCCTCATAAAAGAAAAAGAAACATTGAAAGAAACAAATATTTCTCCTATTCCTATAGTCATTCCAATGGTTAGTACAATTGTTCCTTCTACACTGGCAGAGCACTTGGGACCAAAAAGAGTATTGGCAATTGTAGTGTCAGTACAATCTATAGATACCTCAGCCACAAAATCATCAATAACACAGGTACAACAGGATAATATAATTCAAGCTATTCATTTACAGTGGCCCTCAATACAGATTATCTATGAGCAAAGAGATTTATTGCAAGCAGCACTGGCATAAATTCAGAAAACTCAAATAGAGCTTGCAGATAAACCGTCACAAGCTATAAGGCTTATTGGATTCTTGAACAACAAGAATAGAGTTGAATTGGAGGCATTAAACATTCATGACAGGACTGAAACAATTCTGCAAATTAGGAAAGTCCTAACCAAAAGAAGTATCATGACCAACTTAGAAGAAAAATGTGAAGCCATGAACTTATCAATCACAAAATTCATGACCAAGTACACAATGCTAAGCCAAGCAGGTCTTCCAGATATACGTGGTTTCCATGAAAAGTTAATGATCCATACTGATTATGACAAAAAGATCAGAGCACATGCTAAAGAACAGGTGAATAAACCTTTACCACAAGGTTCCCCAACTGGTAAGGTGGTCTTACAATATTTTGAAGATTTGTTCTTTTTACAGAATGAGATCAAACACATGTTTGTTATAAAACCAAACTTTGCAAAATACACTGATGCTGACGAGAGTTACAGGAAGTTGAAAGGTATGAAAATACCCAGTGTAGAACAGTGGCAGGAATTTACTGATTGGATATAACAGTGTGCAAACAGAGCAGAACAAGTGCAGTCAAGTTTTTCATTTTTACAGCTATCCAAGAGTAAATATTGCAGTGAAAGTGTATCAGGTGAATAAACAGAGTCAAAGAGTATCTGAGAATAAAATAGTCAACTCAATTTTTATTGTTGTAATTCTTATTTTTACAGTAGCAGAGTAATAAATGGACAACGTAAAAGAGTATCAGAAGTGAAGCACAGTTTGAAGAGTGTAATGTGAAAGATTGTCTTCCAAGCTATCTTCTAAAAAGATATTTTTTCAAGTGCCAGCAAGCATCTACAACAATGCAACAATCAGTTTTGATTAAGATAGATTAGTTCTATTTTTTCTAGATAAGAGGACAACTTGCTAAGTTGTTAAGCAACTGTCCCTCTTAGTGTGTAAAGATATTTTATTTTCCTAGAGTTATTCCTAGTTTTTTCTAGGATATTTTGTACTAAACAATCTGTATAAATACTTCACTTTTTGAAGTATTAAGGGTGGAATAAAATTTGTCAAGACTACTATAGGCATTTTTGCTGAATACATTGGAGTTTGTGTGAGTCGATTTGTAAAGCAGCAGACTGGAACTAAGTCAAACAGAGATCATTACTCAGTATTCTTGTGCTGATCAGATAAGTCAAGTATTTTCCTATTTTCACCATTTATCTTTCTAAAAGTTCCATACACACATTTACATGTTTATGTCTTAAATGATTGTTTAGGAAAGTTTATACAGGATTAGTGTCAAAAGCTCCCTGTTTTTTACTAGTTATTCATTGATATGTTTTCTGCTGACATCCGGACTTAAGAATTCTTAACTGCTCTTAGTCCCTTTTGACCTCTTTCTTTCATCTTCTTTTCTGTAACTTAAGGATCCTTATTTGCCCTTTTGTTCAGATCTTGCCATTTCATCAAAAAACCTATTTCCAAACTCTTTGAAGGTCATCTACCCTGCCCTTAGTACATTTGTTTTTTTGACCTTTTTTTCCTAGCTCTACTTGCCAAGAAATATGACTCCATAGCCCAATGGTCTGGTAGATCTCTTTGTGGTTTACCTTGAAGTACCTTTATTCCCACCAAACATTCAAATCAAAACAATTGTCCAATCATACCTAGCCTAAAATTTAATCCAAAACAAAGTTAAATCATAAGGAGAGATCCCTCTCTGGAATTTAGGAAGGCTAGATACTGAAATCCAAAGGAGGTTCTTGGTTACCCCTAGTTTTCTTTAACTATAAATCAAAATCCCACGACCTAAGAAATTACTAGGGTGATAACACCACCTATAATAAAATTTCATTTCTAACAATTCTAATATGACTTTCCAAAAATAGTCACTTCTCAATTTGGAAGTGAATTTCCAAAAATAGAAAGTCATGTCTAAATGATCAAGGATGATATCGACATATGGAATCCACTTTAAAATCAAATCAATCATGATTATACAAGTCAAGAATTAATATTGTTATCTTTACTAGTATTTTTATTATTATGATACTATTATTTATAAAATAGTCTAAAGTCATTCACCTTTAATGGATTAATAAAAATGATCTCTCATGAAATAAGTTAATTAAATTGAGAATCTTTTACTTGGAAAATTGAACCTCTCTCTTGGAATGAAATAGTAACTCCACACTTAAGCGAATGTAACTCTCCCTCACTAATTCAATGTATGGCAAACGTGTAACTCCTCCTCATTAAATGCACTTGTAACTCCCTCATTCAATTCGTTTTGTAACTCTCACCAAATATTCTCTCATGTCTAAGTGTAACTCTTCCTCTCCTTAATTTGAATTATAATTCCTCAAGACATGTGTACCTCTCTCTCTATTCTTGAGATGAGTTACACTTCTCCTCCCTCATGGAATTCGATTCTCCTATTATTGGCTCAAGGCATGAATTCATTTTGTAACTCCTCTCCTTTCTCATCTATTTATGCAAGGGCAAGTGAGAGTTGATGTAGCATGTCCATTGTGAAGAAGGAGAGCTAGTTTTGAGTGTGTGCAAGAGAAGTGTGAGAACAAGTGAAGAGTAAGAGCAAGGGAAGTGCTGGAGTAAGTGTGAAGGACAAGATCTGATTAAGAGAAGGAGAAGATCTTCAAACAAAGGGCAAGAACACTTCAATTGCAAGTTGATCAGACATTGATGACTTTATTCATTCTCATTCTCTCCCTCTCTCACTGTACTCTGCTGAACAATTGGAGAAATCTAATAGAAGAAGAATCACTTGGCTTTTCCCCTTGTGGGTTTTGCCCTGGTCATTGGACCTAACTCTCAGTGTCTCATATTTGTGCTTGACAGTCTTCATATGATCCTTAAGTTTATGTTCTATCTACAATTGCTGATTTGAAAAGTTGTGAAGAAGAAATTTGCATTCTAAGTATTTGTAACAACATAGAACATTCAATTTTTTGTACTACATTCAGTTTTTTGTGAAGTACATTCAATTTTCTGCAAATTATATTCAATTTTCTGCAAAGTACATCAAATTTTCTGCAAAGTACATTCAACTTTCTGCTAAGTAAATTAAGTTCCATTCAGTTTTTTGCAAAGTACATACAGTTTTTTGCAAGTGCATTCAATTTTCTGCACAGAACTTTCAATTTCTGCAAATAATTTTTTAAATTTATGCATAGAACTTTCATATTTTAACATGAAAAAGATGGCCGAGACTATAAAATTTAGCACTTGGGAAAAATCCAAAGTTGAGCTTTTGCCCCTATCATTATGGCCATCACCCTGGTTCCTAGGGCCCCTGTGAGTGCCCTTTGCATCATTGAGGAACCCATGTATGTCCCAACCCCTGGTGGGCGATGAACTGCCCTACCTTAAGGGGGTAATCATTGCTACATCTTACACATCATGCTCTCATCCCTTTGAGCCCCAAGCTGTAAAATGAAGAAAAATCAATAAAAGGCAAAATGAAAAGAAGGGTGGAAAAACAAAGGTAGGGGTAACTCATGTACCCCGATTGCTCCCTCCTTACATTCATACGCCCAAAGTGTGGGCCTCCATCTTAGCTACCCTTTTACCATGGCATGTGGCTTAGAGCCTTCCGTTTGTCCCCTATTCGTTTCATCATCATTTCACATGACACCTGCCACCTTATGGGTGTACCTTGGACCTGTCATTCCCTTAGAGGTTGAAACCACCTTATAGGATCCTTCATTAACCCCTATTGCTAAGGAAGATAACACTGGTACATGTTTAGAGCCTAAATTTGGAAGGGAAGGACACTATGAAGTGTCCAATTTTGCCCTTGATTAGCAAGCTTATTTACTCAATTGCACTAATGAATCATTGTATTGGAAGGTGAGGAGATGCATTGGATCTTATATAGGATTGTAGGTGGTTTTGCATCTTGGACTTGGCCTCCCTATATGGGATCCAGGCTCTCCAGAGGATCACAACGACAATTATAGGGTGAGCGTAGAGAGCCATGGGCCTCCAGCCATGCCAAGCATTGGTTGCCACAACATGGGCTTCTTTAGCACCAACACTTGCTCGTTCGTGCCCCAATTATACAGATAAGATGATGCACTTGGACCATGTTGCCTAACCGGCTACACATTTCACTCGACACTTGGCAACTGATTCTAGCCTTCATTGATGGAGCATCGATTTGATTATGAGCCACTTGGAGACCCTTGAGACCCATTTGGAGCCCACAAAGCCCAAATGGGGGTTTGGAGATGTTTTGCAGCATTTGGAGGGCATCCCCCTCTTATACGTCATTTTTGAGGCCCTCATTCTCATCCTTAGCACTTGAGGTCTCAACGCTGCCATTCTAGGCCTCCACGTTAGCCTTGCGTGGGCCTAAGAGGGCTTATTCGACTTACTGTTTGAGCTATCATGGTTGGCTTGTAACCATGGGTGGGTTAATAGACATTTTAGGCATTGGAGGGGCTTTGTCTTTTCATTTTGAATTCGTAACTCATGTATAAATAGATGAGACCTAGTCTCATTCTAATCATCACACTTTTGGATTTTCGCTATCTCTTCTTGAGAATTTCAGATCTGCAATTAGTGGATGAATTTGGATGATTTGGATGCATTTTGATGTTTGGAAATTTTTTCTCTCTCTTGGAGCTTACTTTTGGCATTATGATGGATGGATATATTCTTCATTGTCTTGTAAGTGCTATTTAAATGCTATATTTCTGATTTTGATTAATGTCTAATGCATGGAATATTGTCTCATGGTTTTTGATGTGCCCTAATTAATGGAATTTTGTTTTAACATTGAAGCTATTGGGAAATTTTGCATGTGTTACTCATGGATAATGAATGAATGAATATTCCTAGAGGTTCTATTGCATTTTGCATCCTTGAAACTCCATTAATAATTGCCATCGAAGTATAAATATCTAGAAGTGTTGTGTAGTTGCTTCATCAGGGTTAGCGAAGTTGCTTCTAGGTCTCCTCGAAGAGCAAGTTTTCTTATCAAGATTATCTTTGACTTTCATTCTCCTAATTGCTAGGCACTGGTCTTAAATCCTTGGTGATCACTCTTATCTTGATAAATCATACTTATTTTCACCTCTCTTTCACCTCTTTTCCTTGTCCCTTTAAGGATAAGGAGGCCTCTCTAGGGCTTGGTGCAAAATCCATTAGAGGAAGACATTTTGAATTCCCTCTAGATAGAACTCTTCCTTAGTGTCTCCTCTAGTGATCCTCAAGTTTTGATGAATTTAATATGGTGGAATTCCGAAAATTTGTTGCCCTGGCTATCACACCAAGAGAGAACCCTAAAAGCTAACCCTTAAACTTGGGGATTATTTGAAGGCTTGTGCTTTGGTACTTGTTGAAGTATATCATTCATTGCCTTTTCTCTTGTCTACCTGGGCCTTGGATGAACTCATTTCTCGCTAAATATCTTAACCCTAGGTCTCGTGCATCGTTCTTTTCAAGGGTTTTTTTTGTGGAAAGTCTTACTAGCTTCTCTAAAAGCTCGCACATTTATTGGATCTTTCCATTGAATGAGCCACCTTCTCTCACTTCAAACCTACCATAGATTCATATCTATCACAAATGAGTCATACTGGGATTCCTTCCGTCGGTGAAAATCCGAGAAGAGTAGGGGACTTAGGCTGTGGTGACAGTGGGCCTCTGTCCCAAGTGTTGTTGCGCCCTCTAGCCTTTCCCTAATTACAAGGCCTGCTAGTTTGTGCAACAACATGGCCTCTTGTGAATTGAGAAGATTGATACCCTGAATTCTTTGTGGTGTTAAGTGATGGCAGTGGGATTGGGTAAATTGTATATTCTGTTTAAGGAATGAAGTAGTGACAATTCCAACAACATGAGTTTTCTGCCTTGCAAGGAAATATGGGAAAAGTAATGATCCTAGAAAAAGTGGGAAGGTGTTTTGAATCTTAAATTGAGATGACCGCCTTTGCTTTTTAATAGTTGTCTCTTGAAATGCATTTGGTAGAGTGCTTGTTATAACTTATAATTTATAAGGTCCCTCTATGAACAGTGAAGATGTGATAAACTCGATTGTAGTTGATTTAATGGATGTTTAAATCTTTGATTCTTGGATCCAACTTTCAAGAAATTCATGAGTTTTTTGCCTTATATGATTATGGCCTACAAGGTGTCTTGTATTCTTTTCCCGTATCCTAGACATCATATCTAGCTATGTATGCATTTTCTTTGAGGAGTCATTTTCTTGAAGAAAGAAAATGTCTCTTCAAAAATTCACATACATGCAAAATGTTGGGAGAATGTTGAGCCAATTATGAGATGATTAATGTGCACCAAAATATATCACAAGAAGAACTTAAAGAGTGATATTAGCGAGAAAGGATCTAAGATTGTATCGAGGGGGGCAATACCTTGGAAAAAGTCTTCTATAATTTGTATTGATCAATGATTTGTAGACTTGTAGTAGGCCAGTTGTAGCATTGTTTTTGGACTCTAGAGGCCATTTAGAGCCTCATTGATTATGTATTTTGTTGATGATATGTATTGCACTAGGTGCCATTTTAATATATGCACCCTTATATGGTATATAGATGAACAAAATTTGCATATTTTGTCTCTAATGGTATGAAATCATGCTTTGAAATCATTCTTTGAAATCTTAAAAATAATTTTTTTTCCATTAAAAATTAATTGTTTTATGTATTTTTTTCAATTTTGGTTCATTGAATCCGGTTTGATTTGGTTTGATCTAGTTTTGGTTTTTAGAACTATGCTTGTGACATGTATTGAGTGGTTATTGGTCTACAAGGATGGGTCCTATAATGACACATGGCAAAAATGATCCCACACTTTGATGTGTCACTTGTGACATGTGTTAGTGGGTATCTAGACATGATGGGTTGGCTTAGGCAATGTGGTGGTGCTAATGGAATCAAGTTGTACAATGACGTAGCATCCAACGACATCACCCAAGGAGATGACTTAAAACATGAGTGGGTAAATGCCCAATGAGTTAAATAAAGAGGGTAACCCCTGTAGGGATGCCTTATGACTAAAGCTCATGAGGAGAGAGAAATTCCAAGTATTGTTGGTCAACAAGAGTGCGCTATAACAAAAGGAAAGAGAGCCTTGCTTGCTTAATACATTGCTAAATTCTAATGAAGAAATTGTTAGTACGAAGGGATCTTCGTATAAGCCATTTCACTTATCAAGGGGTTTGTTATGAAACCAACTCACAAAATAGAAGGAAAGATAGATCAACGACTTAGAATTTAGCCTCTTAGAGGGGACAACCTCCTTTACATTACATAAATGAACAATTCTTGGATGATACAAATGACAAAACCTCCTTTCTATATATAGGAGTCCATGGGGTCGCAATATAATCCTAGCCGACCTAACAATAATAATGTAAGGACACAACAATAACAATAGTGGGCTTTTATGGGGTATAATAATAACAATATGAGGGCTACAGGGGTACAACAATAACAATAAGGGGGCTACACTAACAACAATAAGGGACTACACTAGTAATATAGGGACCTAACATGCCCCTCTCCTTCAAAAAAGTGTTGTCTTCAATGCTTGAGTAGTTCTGGATGCTTCTGTATAAAATTCTCATCCTCCCATGTGGAATCTCCAGTGGGTAAGTTCTTTCACTTTATGAGATACTTTGAAATTGATCGATTTTGTAGCTGTCGAGTTCTTGTTTCACTGATTGCTTCAGGTTCCAATATGATTTTTCCTTCCCTATCAAGTTCTGGCAATAATGTTTGAACTTGAAGTTTGTCACCTATAACCTTCTTTAAGCATGAAACATGGAAAACTGGGTGCACTTGGGAAGAAGCAGGAAGCTCCAGTTTGTATGCCATAGTACCAATCTTTTGCAACACCTTGTAAGGACCATATTACTTTGGCGATAATTTATTGTCCTTAGCTTGCTTGAGGGACATTTGTTTGTATGGTTGTAGCCATAAAAATACCTAGTCTCCTACATCAAAACTTCTCTGGCTACATTGATGATCTGCCTGTTGTTTCATTCGATTTTGTGCCAAAGTTAGGTTATCCTTTAAGAGTTGGAGAACTTGTTGTTGATGCTCGATGTGATCCTCCACTGCTTGAACCTTATAATTTTCTCTTAAATATGATGTGATGGACGGTGGATGATATCCACAAAGTGCCATAAATGGGGTCATTTTTGCTGCAGTATGGAAGGAAGTGTAATACCACCATTTAACCAGAGGTAACCACTTGACCCATTGTGTTTGTTTATTAGATACAAAACAACGAAGATATCCATCAAAACATTTATTCACTATCTCAGTTTGCCCATCAGATTGAGGATGATAAGTTGAGCTATGAGCTTGTTGAGTACCCAAACAAGAAAATAATTCCGTCCAAAAATTTGCAGTGAAAAGGGGATCTCTGTCGCTTACAATAATCTTTGGGTTTCCATGTAGCTTTTGAATTGTTTCCATAAATGCAGTAGCAACTGTACTTTCTTTAAGTGGATGAGATAATGCACAAAAAGTGTGCATACTTGGTAAGTCTATCAACTACCACCATGATGACACTCTTTCCTTCGAACTTAGGTAAACCTGTGATAAAATCCATTGAAACCTCCTCCCAACGTTGACTTAGAATGGATAAAGGTTGTAGCAGACCCGAGGTCTTAATTGTCTCAACTTTATTTTGCTGGCAAACCAAACATTCCGACACAAACTTTTGAATATCAGTTTTAAGGCCATCCAAAAAAAATTCTTTCTTCACCCTGTGGTAAGTTTTTAAAAATCCCAAGTGTCCTCCTAAGGGAGAGGTGTGCAATTCCAAAAGAATCTTTCATTTTAGTTGGGAATTTTTACAAATATATAAGCAATCTTCGTACCATAAAGAATTATTTTTCCAACTAAATGTATCAGATGTATTGGGACCTTGCTGCAACTTTTGAATGAGTGTCCACATTTCTTTGTCATTCTTCCATTCCTCCCTTGCTTCGGTTATCCAATCTGGTTGGATAATAGAAATGGCACAAACCAATGCTTCCACCTCCTCATCCTTTCTTGAGAGTGCATCTGCAACAACATTTAACTTCCCTTTTTTGTAGATGATTTCAAAGTCATAACCCAACATCTTTGTGACCCATTTTGCTGCTCTTCTAAAGATAGTCTTTGTTCCAAAAAGTATTTAAGACTATCATGATCAGTTTTTACCTTGAAGTGTCTTCCCATGAGGTAAGGTCGTCATTTCTTTAGTGCATGTAGTATTGCCAACATTTCCTTCTCATAAATAGGTTTGTGTAAATATTTTCCTTTGATTGGACGACTTTCAAAAGCAACGGGTCTTCCTTCTTGCATTAAAACAACACTAATTCCATTTCCTGAGGCATCACATTCCACAATAAAGATTTTTGTGAAGTCTGGCATAGCTAAGACTGATGCTTGGCACATTGCCTCTTTAAGATGTTCAAATGCCTAAGTTGCTTCAGGAGTCCATGAAAATGCATCTTTATTCAATAATGTTGTTAGAGGTGCTGCTATTCTCCCATAATTCTTAACAAACTTGCTATAATACCCTGTTAACCCGAGAAATCCTCGCAGCTGCTTTATGGTTGTGGGGACTTTCCATTCCTTAATGGCTTTCATTTTGTTAGGTTCTACCTTAACACCTTCCTGATATACAATATGACCCAGATATTCCACCTCTTGTACTCCGAAGAAACATTTGGAGGTTTTTGCATATAATTGTTTCTCCTCCAATAGTTTGAGCACCCTGTCAACATGTTGAACATGATCCTTCCAATACCTGTTGTAGATTAGTATATCATCAAAAAATACTAACACAAATTTTCTAAGGAAGGGTTTGAAAATGGAATTCATCGACCCTTGAAATGTAGAAGGTGCATTGGTAAGGCCAAAAGGTATGAAAAAAAAATTATAACGACTCTCATGAGTTTGAAATGCTGTTTTCGAAATATCTTCAGTCTTCATTTTAATTTAATGATATCCTGAACAAAGATCCAACATGGTAAAATAAATTGCTCCATGTAATTCATCCAATAATTCATCAATCACAGGAATGAGAAATTTATCTTTAATAGTGAGCTTATTGAGCTCCCTATAATTCGGACACATGCACCATGATCCATCCTTCTTGTGCATCAATACTACTGGAGTAGAGAAAGAACTTTGACTAGGTTGAATTATACCAACCTATAACATTTCTGCAATCATACGTTCAATTTCGCTCTTTTGGACATAAGGATATCTGTAAGGCCTGATGTTTTGAGGAACACTGCCTGGAATCAAATGAATAGCATGATCATGATCACGAATAGGTGGGAGTCTTTTGGGAGTTTCAAACACCTTGGAAAGATTGTCCAAGACTTTTTGGAGATCTGGAGAAATAGATGATTTTGATGTTGGAATTTCTAGTGAGCATAATTGTGCAATTACGCCTCGTTGTTCTTTCTTCAGAAGTTTTTTCATGACATTAGAACTTATTATCTTTCCCGGCTTCCCTGCGATACTCCGTAATTCAACTTCCTTTCCTTCTGAAAAAAAATTCAAGAAAAGTTCTTGAAAATTAAAAGCTACCGTCCCCAAAGATTGTAACCATTGTACTCCTATTACACCAGCAACACCTCCCATTGGAATGGAAAGCATTGGATTATTCAATACATATTCCCCCATGGTTAGCTTGATATTATGGCACTTTCCAGAGCAATTTATAGTTTCTCCATTTACAACCATCACTTGACACATTGGTGTTGGGTATAAGAAGCAATTCAATTCCTTGGCTACCTTAGAATGAATAAAATTATGGGTACTACCCGAATCAATCAACATTATTACATTTTTCTTCTTGATATGTCCTTTTATCTTAAGAGTTTGAGGAGTGGTAATTCTTGCCAATGCATTACAGGATATGGTTGGACTCATTTCTTCTTTCTCTAGGGTTGGTTCCTGGTGTATATCCTCTTCTTTTGAAGTTTCTTGTTCATTTTCTTTCTCCTTTTCACAATCTATGTAAAATAATTTCTTCTCAGCACACTTATGACCTTTAGTGTATTTGCTATCACAACTGTAGCAAAGCTCTTTTGCTCTTTTTTCTTCCAATTGTTGTGGTGTCAACCTTGTAGGTTGTGGAAGTCTAGGAGTAGCAACACTTCAATCTTTATAGATATGAATGGTAGGCTTCCTTGTCGCCATAATTTTGATTTCAATTTTTCTTGCTAACCTGAATGCCTTCTCCAATGAATCAGGTTCGCATAGGCGAACCTCATGTTGGATGTTATCCTTTAAAGTCCCTATGAAGACATCAATCCTATGTTTCTCTGGAATATCAGTTACCCGTATATTCAATTTTTGGAAGTCCTCAATGTGCTCCACCATTAAACCCTTTTGTTTGAGATTTATTAATTGGCTAAAGAAGGTGTTGCTCTTTGTATCCTCATAATGTGCTATCATTTCCTCCGTAAAAATTGACCAAGTGACAATCTTTTTACAAGAGCAAAGCCATCGATACCATAAAAATGTATTTTGTTCTAAATATAAAGTTGCAATGCGTACATTTTGTCTGTTTTGCACATTATGGAGATCAAAATATTGCTCCCTCTGTAGTATCCATGTTACGAGATCCTTGCCATCAAAATTCCTCATATCGATCTTTGGAATAAGGTGGGTCTTCGATCCAACATTAGAGTTTATGAAATCATAATTAACATTTATTTTGTTCTCATCATGAGTTTCCTCTACTACCTTTTTGCCATTAGGAATTATTTCTTATATCAACTTTGTTGAACCATCCTTTAAACCTTCCATGTCTGCTTTTAGATCATTCTTCATGTCATCCATGTTGCCTTTCATTTTTTCATCGATCTTAGCTTCCATGTCATCCATCTTAGTTTCCATGCCATTCTTCAAACCATCCATCTTAGCTTCCATGCCTTTCTTCAAACCATCCATCTTAGCTTCCATTTCATTTTTTGTTACTCTTTGCGAGAGCGAAACTTGTTGCACTTGGTCTTGTAATTTTGATATATCTTGTTGCACTTCTTCCTCTTCACGAGTCATAGTAGAGCTTTCTGAGGGCTTAATGGGTGTTGAATTCTTTTTAGGGGCCATTTTATAATCCAATACTGATATCTATACTTCAATATGCCCTTGGAATCACTTCAAACTGATTTTTCAAACAAGACTTACACATTTTTTTAAGAAAAATACACACCTTTTTCTTGCTTTTGAGGAGCTCGATATTGAAGCTGATGTATCTCCGTAATTTCTGATCCCCAATATTTTATCTTCGGTCCTTTAGTAGCCCTTTGAATCTTCTTTCCAATGCCATAGGTCTGACCTGATTTGGATTCTTGAAGACAAAGTTATGCCCAATCTCCCACAACGACCTAATTATGGATTGATTCAGTAGAATGAACTTGTACGGCGTGCCATTTAATGCCCCACTTGATCCTATAAGGCAAATTTTGATTAGTGTTTAATTAATTTGTAAATAATGATTTATAATTTTTGAGTAATATCTACACTTGTGAATTTGTAATTTTATTTTATTTTTACTGATATGAATTTTATTATTTGTTATTTCATTTCTAGTATGTCTTCTCAGATCTACTTTTAGATAAGGTATGGTCTTCTCTGATTTATTTTTAAATCAAATATCTAGATTTTGTATATCCAATATGTCTTCTCAAATCAACTTTTAGATAAGGTATGGTCTTTTCTCATTTATTTCTAAATCAAATATCTAGATTTTGTATACCCAATATGTCTTCTCAGATCTACATTTAGATAAGGTATCGTCTTCTCCCAATTATTTTTGAATAAAATATCTATATTCATATCTACTTTTGGATAAGATATGGTAAGAAAGTTAAGGTTAATAAATTAAAAGGATGAGGTGGTAGTCATGGAATTAATGGTAAGTAGTTGAGGTGGATGAGATAAAGAGACATAAAAGGGAAGGAGGATGAGAGGAGAGGCAAAGGATTCTTGGTCTTTGTTTTGGCACGGGAGAAGATCCTTGGTCTTTGTTTGGCATTGGAGGAATTTATTTTAGAGGAGAAATGTGGAGAAAGAGAAAGGAGAGAATGAAGAGAAAAGGAGAGGAATCAAACTTAGATCTATTGGAGGGTGTTGATTCTACCTTGGAGACACTACAACTGGTTGGACTTGGGCTCAGAGGGCTAGGGAGCCTGTGGAGGTTCCCTGGGCTAGGGAACATTCCTAGTTGGCTGGGAGGTAAACCCAGTCGGGTAGCTCAGCAGGAGCGTCTCAACAGAATCAGGAGCATCTTAACCCAACTATTGATACGGGGATTCTTCGATTGTTGATTACTTATTTAATTTGCTGCAATGAAATTTCTTACTTGTTTAATATGTTGCAAATGAATTTTACTTGTATGTTATCATCAGATAAATGTTGAGCTAGAAATAGATTATTTTCCTTCTTATTGTGTTTAATTGAAATGATAATTCTAGATTTAGTTAAAAGGTCTCGGATTTAGGTCCTCACATGCCACGTGTCACTGTTTCGTCCTTTGGCTCTAAAATCGATACACAACAAACTAAGTCCATGTACTTTCAGCCACTTTTTACAGAATTCCAATTCGATGCTCAGAGAGAGAGTTATGGCGATTTTCCCAAGGTCACCTCTTTGAGATGAAATTCAGGAGCCTGCAAAAACCCTAACTTCCATAGATCATATCTTCGAAAATATTGCGAACCAAGATCTGAAATTGTTACACGAAGTTCCTCTGGATTTCTTCGCAAATGGTTTTTTTTTAGCTTTTGAACCTTCGTAGAAAAAAAGTTATAGCGAAGATGCCACGTTGCCCTGTTTGAAGCATCGAAACCCTAAAATCCAAAGTTCTGATACCAAATGTTATGAAACCAGCTCACAAAGTAGAAGGAAAGATAGATCAACGACTTAGAATTCAGCCTCTTCGATGGGGAAACCTCCTTTACATTACATAAATGAACAATTATTGGATGATACAAATGTCAAAACCTCCTTTCTATATATAGGAGTCCATGGGGTCACAATATAATCCTAGCCGACCTAACAATAATAATGTAAGGGCAGAACAATAACAATAGTGGGCTTTTATGGGGTACAATAATAACAATATGGGGACTACAGGGGTACAACAATAACAATAAGGGGGCTACACTAAAAACAATAAGGGACTACACTAGTAATATAGGGACCTAACATGGTTCATGGTGCACTGTCATTGAGGAGTGAGGTGATAGTTGGGACAATAAGTTCATGTCAGTAGTGGGTGTGTGGAATTTGAACAAGGCAAGACAACAAAGGTGTTGAGAACACCAATTTTTACACAAGGATATTTCAATTATATCCAAGTGTAAAGTTGACAACTTTGTAATTGTTTATACACAATGTGCATCTTGTTTGAAAGTCACTACTAAAATTCAACCACTTAAATTTCATATAAAATACTAAAATAATAATAGCGGATCGTGCCTTGCATTGCCACATCATCACTGCATCAACCATGTCATCACACCCTTGTGCTAGATCTTTAATGCCTTGAGGAGTCTAAAGAATTTGGGACATTGGGTTTGTTCCTCTATTCTTGTAGACCACTTTTGATGTAATGCATGTCAAAAACTACTCAATGCTGCCCTTGTTTTGCCACCTAGAAACTTGTAGTACTTGTTGACTAATTTTGATTCGTTGTATCTTGACAATGGCTTCATTGTTTGTAAAAATTCAATGTAGCATGCCATTCTCTGATCAAACTGAACAATTTGGGAAGAAGTTGACTTTTTTACTTCTGGGACAACTTGCATTTGGAAATGTGACCTACCTCAGGAAACATGAAAAGTTGACTTTGTGAGACTTCCATGTTGAGAACTGTTTGAGGGATACCGCACCAAGGTCAAGGTCATGTACGAACTTAATAGATACATAAGACATGTGCACCTTGACGCGAGCTGGAATGGCCCATACACTGGTGCCATCCCCTACATAAGCATGCTTCTCTAAAACCATGAGTCCTCAAGTAAGCTCATCCAAGGCCCTCCCATTCTATCTGTTGTAACTCTTAGAGACAGCCTTGAGTTGTCAAAGACCAGTGCCTAGGACATCTTAATTAGTAAAGAGCATATAGTCCAACTTGTAAAGGTTGTCAAGAAAGGGGCTCTCATGCTATCATATATCAAACAAGAAGGTTTGGTTAAAATGGAACCGAGACTCTCAAATTTCAGCACAACAAAAGTAATATTGTAATGACAGAGTGTGAACTTCGATATAAAATGTATCTGACAATTTTAAGACAACTTTCTGTAAAGGGGGTTGGATTCTAAAAATGGTTCACAGATGTAAATAATCAGATGACGATAACTGTGTAAGAAAATGGGAAGGATACTAACTGTAACAGAACCGAGATCTAGAAATGAATATCAACATGTACTGGGCTTCTATAGTAACAAGAATCCATACATGAAAATAACTTTTAAAGATAACATTTCATCGCTGCTAATACTGGAAGAATTATGGTAGAAGTGAAAGGTGAAACAACATATCATGCCTGAGCCATATTTAAAGCGCTAGACAAGTTTTAGCATGAGTATCGACAATGATAAATTCATACCAAGACATGTGAGCACTCGCATTCCAGAACAAGATACAAGAAATGTGAATGTAAACGAAATGAACATTTAAGCTATAAAACACAGGAGAGAGAGTTACAGACTGTGAAGTATTAAGACCAAAATCCCAAATAAAGATGAAACTCTTTATCACCGAAACCCAATGGGCTCTTCAACTTTATATCAAAATTTCAAGAAAATGCATACAGAGTTCTTTCTTGGTGTGTTCTTCTGAAAATCTGAAACCCTTTGTCCATCTCAATTTACTGCTTATATAGAATTACAAGAACATACGCGGGAAGATATTTTTGGGAAAATATCTTCCCCGCATGCTAGTGAGCAGTTTCAGGTCTTAATCAAAATAACAAAATTCATGATGAGGGAGAACGCTTCTCATCATTTACAATTAGGCTCATGGCCGTTTCAAAATATAAAAACTGTTCCAACATAAAGTAAATGCAAGAGTGAAATATGAATTCCACTCGGAACTTGAAAGTAAAAATAAAAGTAAAAACTAAAGGCCACGGGGGCTGAATCATGAGTTAACAATCTTCACTGATGAGAAGGGGTCGAAGCAGTGGCTGACGCAGGCGGCGAGACGTTTGCTGAAGAGCTGGCTAACTTGATGGCATAATTTGTGCACCTCTGCCAGGTGTCTACTGCAGGTTCGGGCATCACTGTGAAACCTTCTGCTTTGATGTAAGCCTCCGTAAGTTCATCATAGTTTGCATCGACAGGAATTCTATGTTTCACTTGGTGCAAGAGTGCAAACTCTTTATCGAGGACGATAACTATAGTTTCATGTTTGAGCCGAGTGGATTTCTCAGAGGGTATATTTGTTTGATTCATTACCTCTTTCAGACTGGCCTTGTACACTAGTAATGGCTGTAGTAAGGCGTGGGTGGGCTCCCAGCATGATGGCAGTCCCGCGAATGTTATCTTAGCCCAATCCATCTCGAACCGTTCTAAAATGGCTGCCACTTTCTCTAAGGCATTCAAGGCTATGCCACGAGCAGACTCTCTTTTTATTACCTTTTGGCACTCTGCGGCTTCCTTGAACCTGCTTTCGATTCCCTGCTTTACCACGTCCTCTGGTTTTAGTGCTTTCAAGAAAGAAATATACCTTTTTGCATTTTGAACTCTGCTGGATGCATTAGCGAGAGAATCGGCCAAGCTTGCCTTTTCCTTTTCTGCTTGGACTAGCTCAACTATCTAGTATCTGCACATGATGAGAGCCTGGTATATTTATTTTACTTTTCAAGGCTGCAACCTGTTTCTGCAAATCCTCGATAAGATGACTTTGGGGGTTTGCTACACCTTTTTCTTTCCCTTTTATTACGTCCTGGAGGGTGTGTATGTCGTTCATGAGTGCGCGGGAATTGATCTTCTCTTTCCTGAAATTCTCTAGTACTTGGCTATGTTTACTCTGCAATTTTCTCAGCGTAATGGAGAGCCGCATCACTTCATCCTTGAGCATGTCACCGAAGCACTGAAATAATTTGCATTTGTCAATTGTCGGAACCTGTGACATATCGATTGCTATCTCCAATGCCCTGTAGCTGGTAGTACTAGCCTCTGGGTTCAATACGGCCTCAGTCATAGCCATTACTAGTTGCTCAGTATCCAAATTCATTGCAGATGAAAACCTGGTGTGGTATTTTTCAACATACCCTTCTAGCTCAGACTGGTGCTTATCTTTGATTGCTCTATTCCTCGTCCTGCCCTCACTTTCACCCTGAGAGCTGCTAATTGTAATGGCTTGTGAAACTTCTGAGAAGTTAGAAGAGGTAGTACTATCCCTTAGCACCTTGATTCCTGCTTTGCCCCTGTCAGGCTTCCCATATGGCATTTCATCCTGGAGCAACAGTTCATCTCCGAAAACCTCTGCTTCATTGGTCCCTGTTCTTTGTCTTTTGAAAGGGGGAGCACCCTCTCCTGATGCACCTGCCTCCTCCAGTTGTTCCTTACTAGCTTCTCTGGTTGAAGCGGTATCTGCTTTTTCCCCCGTCGCAGATGAATCAGTCTCCATCTGTGAAAGCAAAGGCCAGTTTTCAAGATTAGCTCGCCATTCGATGAAAGGCCTTGTTTCATGCATATAAGGGGTTGATTTATTCTTCTTCCTTCTGTTAGAAATGATGCTCTTCGGATCATAGGGCCAAGCTTTCCCTTGTCTCAAATCCATGTCTTGAAGCAGCTTTTCCATCACAGGAAGGGCGTGCCTTGAATTAACAATGAAAGGGCCAATGTTTGTGGGAAGCTTGAGGATAAACCCCTTTTTTGTAGGGAGGAAGTGAAGTTGGTCAACTTTTAGGGTCTGGCGGAGGTATTCCAAAGCGTAAATCCACTGGGCAGGAAAAACTGGCAGTTGATAGGGATAGACTTCGGCTCCATAAACACGGATTTCAGTGTAATTGTCAAATAGATACCAGTCCCCAGTGCTTTGAGCTTCGCTGTACTATAACCATTTCCTCAGTTCAGGAAAAACCCTAGGCGGAGGAGAGTCATGAATAATAGTATAGGCTATGGGCATGAAGTCGTTCAGGAACCTTGAGTAACCCACCCCATTTGGCAACTGTTGCGTTGCGAGATTCCAGTCAAAAATTGGTCTCGGCTGAGAATTTATCTTGTAAATCTTATCTAAACCCAAACCCTCAAATTTATCAGCATGCTGGAAGAGGAAAAGATAAAAGACCATAGAACAAAAGCGAAAACGACCTGTGTCTGAGAGCTCCTGGAACTGAGTCTGAATGGTGGAGGCCAGAAAACCAGGAATATCTAGAACAACCCTGGGTTGATACATTAACCATAGAAATGCTATGCATCCTTTGGAGGCTTGCCCAAAACCTTCCACACCTAGGAGACCCGCGATAAGAGCAAGGATAGGCTGGACGTCTTCCTTGAATAAGCTCAAGGGCACTGAGTTTGCAGTGGGGAGGGTTGTGAAATGGGAGTCGGTTATGGAGGCGATGAAATCGCTCTGTTGCCTCCATGGCAGCTTTGCAAACTGAGGAGTCAGTGTTATTTCACTAAAACTGACATAGTTTGAACTGGTAGGAAAACGAAGGGCTTTTCTGATGATTTCGGGAGCGATAGTGAATATTTTGTTCCCCTGAGCTGAGAGGAACATGCCCCGACATTCATCGTAAGCATCTCGGAGCCAATAGATGAATTCGACCACTGGGTATACTGGGGGGGTTATTTGATGATACAGACCAGACAAAACGACCCAGAACCTATCTTTATTTTCCACATGCTTCCTAAAAAGTTTAGGCTTGATGCTGCTAATGGGAAATGGGTATTGCGGGTCACGAATGTCGGCTTGCAAGTCTATGAACGGTTCAAGCCCTGGGACAGCCCTGGACTCAGGGGCTTGGGGAGTTTCGGGCTCTGTTTTCTTGGTGGTGACCTTACCCATGACCATCATACAAACCCAAAACACAATCAAAAGGAAACGAGATGGAATGAAAGGGATGGAATACCTGCGAAGTAGAAAATTGCTCGAGAAAGCGACGTAGAGGTACTGACAACGACCGGGCAGACCTGGTACTGGGCGCCCACTTTTGCTTATACAGTAGTCGAAAAACCGAGAGTATTTACCACAGTAAAAGACGAAAGACAGTTATACAGGCCCGAGGCAGCGTGGGAAAAGAAGGCGGGGTAAAACGAATAGGGCTGACGTCATAAGGACGCCGACTGTGGGACACGCGACATAACGGGATTGGGTGTGAGACTCTTGTTAGGTGAATACCGCGTGTCAGGTTAAATGCTGGTACTGGCCTCGGTACCGGTTGTCCTAAAAACTTACCTTACCTTTATGTCGTGGTGATAGCTGTACCTTAGAACCTGGCCCTCGAAGGACGCGAAGTGGATTTCGTGATAGCTTCTAAAGCCCATACCTTTTTCTCCGTAAAGAGCTCGCCTCGTGTCATACACCTTGACACGTCATCAGGATTTCGGGGGGGGGGGAAGCTCCGCCTTATCTCTCTCATTTGTGACCTCCCTGGAATTGTACTTGCAAACTCCTTTCTGTGCGTGTATAAAGTATATGCGGGCCCCGCCTTATATCTGTTTCCTTTGTGCCTCTTATACTTTCATGTAATTTAGATTTAAGCCTTTATACCGCTTCATTATAAAATGCGCCTACCATCTTTTCGCATATGACTCATCTTAATTGTATTTCTCCCTCACATACTTTGAAACTCTTAGCCATTTAAATGTTGTTGGGTGATCTGCTCCTTATCACCTTTGTCAAAATATTAAAGGGCGAACGATATAATCAACACTATCCAAGACGAAAGGTGCCAAAGACAAACCCAAAGGGACCAACTGTGGCTTGACCAAACACATGGTCTAGGACACCTAATACAAGGCCTGATATGGTTGTTACTTAAGTCACTGGATTCACCAGATTTGAAGCATGGAATTCGAATTTTGGAGAATTCAAAAAACGATATGAAATTCGCCAAACTTAATCTAAATATGACATCATCTTGCACAATGGGGCACCACAGGTTTTTAGCAAATCATATTTAGCGAACATTAAAAGAGGTCTCAAGTAGCAATTTAGGAGTGATTATGATGATATTTCTAGAAACTCGCTTCCTCAACCTTGAAAACAAATATGCCAACTGCTGTGAATCTTTGATTGTCAATACAGTGTTCTATAAGCTATTTCTCATGGTTAAAGACATGCGAATACCAGTATTCTGCTCAATCATCATTGTGGCTTCCTGCATTCTCATATTGGATGAGACCCAAATTGGTCGACATACCTTTCGTGAATGCTCATCTGCATAACGTGTAACTATTAATCTTTAAGATAGGATAAATTTCAATAATATACTGTTATTTATTATTACCACAAGGTTTGGATTTGTATGATTATAGGTATCTACTTAATGTGTCTTCATGTTACTATTAACATAACTTTTTATTAAGGGGTGGTAGGAGCGGGAGGGGTTATCCTTTGCCTTGATGAACAAATAGAGACACAATTTGCTTGGAGTTCGGGCATCACAACTAACAACCAAGCTGAATATCTAGCACTTTGGTAGGTATTAGAATTAGCAATAGCAAGGAAAATCTCCAAACTTATGGTGTTTGGAGATTTAATGATTGTAATCCTATGGGTGTGGCAAGCAAGGGCATCACAAAAGTCTGATCTTTCTCCTATATTGCAAAGGATTGTTTTACAAACCCAACATTTTGAACAAATCGATTTCTTCTATGTGCATAGGCAATTGAATACCACTGTTGACACATTGGCAAATAAAGGGGTTATGTTGGAACAAGGTTCCTTAGAAAAGACAAAAGGTTGATAATAATTTCTCCCTTACCATGAATCAAATTTTCAATTACTATGGCTCAAAAGCTATATGTAAAGGCCCCCACAGCTGAATCAAGCTTCAAAAATATAAGGTGGGAGACACCTTATTCGTATACCCTCAAAATCAATGTACCCAAGCCTGCATTTCGACGACTGCAATGAAGGAATGGTGCACATCTTTTACTTCTCAGCCACGAAGGTCAACAAGCAGGTACCACTGTATAAATCTTTGCAACATCTGGCATAGGAACAAAGCCTCCCGTAAACACAGGTGGCTGCAGAATTTAATATCTCAAGGTGGTAATTGGAATAAAAAGGCAGGAAGTGCATTGACAATGTTAACACATTCAATAAAATTCAGAATGGAATTAATTCCCCCAATACCTCCGTACCATCCATTAGTGTTCTTAAAATATTCGACGTGATTTGGGCGTGGATTTGGTGGCATTGCACATTAATGCATTGGGGTGGCGAATTAGAGGTAGAGTTGGATATATTAGGTATGATGCTGCTCACAATTGAACTCACATGACAATGTTGACGAGTGTTCAAGCTAGTCACAAATTTTTGGTGTTATGTAGGTACAAACTATTATTAGGAGTTTTTTGCAAGGAATATGGTAGGCACCTCTTTAGAATAGTTGGGAAAAATTGTCATAAACACAAGATATTAGTATTTTGGACATCTGAATGTAGTACAATTATGGAGCATGACGAATTATGTAAGGGTTTTTGGCCCGGAAACCAGATTTTCTTTTTAATATCAAATTACTATTTGTCTCTTTGAAAAAAAACACATAACTTTTTAATAAATAATAAGCTTTATAAAATAAGATGAATTTTAATATAGGCAATAATAAATTGTAATAATATATGATATGCAAATCCTATAAAGTTAAAATAAAATTTAACTATTTATTATTTTGTATATATTAATTATATAGTTAAATTATAATATATATATATATATATATATATATATATATATATATATATATATGAATTTAATGGCAATTTTTTGTTGTTGTTGTTGTTGTTTTAATATAAGCTTGGCAATACATTTTCTTTTCTATTAATCTTAAAAGCAGGTTACAATCATATGATGTTCACTGGCCTCAACTTGCCCAAAGGAAACCAGGTCTGTTGGCCACCGAACTGCTTTATAAGCCATCCAAAACATGAGTAGTTTTAGTCTGTCTACCCAAGCCTTATAGGCCTTTAAGTCTGTTACAATACTAAACTTAAAACCACTGAAATAAAAACTATCCGCCAAAAACATCACAACAAAACAGAAGGATTTCATCTTGCTGGTAGCTAGTCATCAGACGACTCTACCAGCGCTGGATCTTTGACGCTCGATCCTGGCATTTCGAATTGATGCATACCCTGGAGCTGACGCTCAATTCTACCAAGGCAAAGATATTCATGGTGTAGCTGGCGCTGTATGGATTGCAGCTCCTTCTGAATATCCTTGGGATTCATCTCATCCTGCGGATACCTCTCTCCTCCCTAGATTTCAGTGATGGATTTAACCATGATACACTTCATGAGCCAGTATAGCTGGACCATTTGCTTGAATAAAGTAAGTTGTCTCCAGGTGTTTGCAGGGTTCATAACCATTGCTTCCCATTCCTCGATAGGAGGCTCAACAATTTTCTCCGATTTTAATTTTGACTCCCAAGCAAAAATCATCGTTTTTCCCTGTGTCGGGGTCTCGACACGGAACGCATTCAGTATGGTCTGCATATTTTCCGTGTCCGACTTTCTTCCTCGCTTGCGAGCCCTGCTGGTTGAAGCCCCCTGTTCTTTTCCTTTCTCTTTTTGCTGGTTGTCGACGTGTCCCCCCCGCCCTCTCTTACCATAGCCTGGAGCCTTCACCATCCTGCCTTTCGACGGACCACCCCTCACCTTCCGAACCGCGCACACCCACACAGGCGATGAAACCCGCAATGCAGGAGCTGAAGTGATTCTCGAGTTAGGCGGACTTGTAGTGAGCACACAAAGCAAATTTATATTAACTTTTCGCTGCCTGGAACTTGGAAATGTTCTGGGCACTGTTTGCCCTTACTTCACACTGACAAACCCTGGTTCCTTCCTTGACAGAGAACCCATTTTTCGGTATTTCCGAGTTGTGTGATGGTTATGACAACGAGCCCAACAAACATAACCACTGCGGGTTGACACTTAAAATTCCTCTGAAGCCCCAACTGCCATTTACTATCTCTGGCTTGTCGAGACGGAAACCAGAGATTTACCAGGTCACCGACCAGATATGCATGTAAAATATCAATTACAGACCCGAAACTCTTATACATTCCCATTTGTATTAACAAATTGCCAAAGAAAAATAGAGATTGACATGGCGAAAATAGCTAAAACTAAATAATTCGATAGTCTAAATATCCAATGCAGAAACCTCCTTCGACCCTTCCATTCTTGCAGCATTATCTCAGGCGGAACCTCCATCCCATTTGCCCAGAAGGCCAAAGGAACATACCAGAAGTCGTGACCGTCTCCCGCTTGGTTCCTCCGACGCTCCAGCTCTCCAGACCAACGCGATATGGTTACCACCTTCCACAGAGCGTAGGGAAAGATTCTAACAAGTGCCTGCATGCAGACTATGCCTCACACAACCTAGAGATCAATGTAACCTTCGCATAAAAACCAATCTGACACCCACCTCTGGATCTGCCTATCCCTCTTAACCTTGAGCGTGCAGTGGTGTCGGGTGGGCCATCCACTTGCCCTGTCTTGCGTGTGGTCATTCATTAACTCAATTCCTAAGTGGATCTTCCCTGTCCTCGCACCCCGTTCGGGGGGGTTGATTACGATTTCTATCTTTATCCAAGATTGGCTGCAAAGGCTCCAGTCCAGATTGCCTGCATGCAGACTACACCTCACACAACTTGGAGATCAATGTAACCTTTGCACAAAAACCAATTTGACACCCACCTCTGGATCCGCCTATCCCTCTTAACCTCGAGCATGTAGTGGCGTCGGGTGGGCTATCCACTTGCCCTGTCTCGAGTGTGGTCATTCATTAACTCGATCCCTAAGTGGATCTTCCCTGTCCTCGCACCCCGATCGGGGGGGGGGGGGGTTGATTACGATTTCTGTCTTTATCCAAGATTGCCTGCAAAGGCTCCAGTCCAGCTTCCGGATATTTCCCTTCCCCTGGAGTCTCAAGATACTTTCCAGGATTATTGCATCCCCAATTTGCCGAGAAATGTGCTGTAGTGTTGCCTGGGCATCGGGGATGGGCGGGGATAATATATTTGATCTCTGAGATGAGGTCTTGTATTTCCTGAATTAATCGAGCCGTTCTCCAACTCTTGCTGATCTTTTCCCATTGGGATCCTTGCTATAGCTTTTTGATTATGTCTATGACTAGTGCAAAATCTCCTTTCACCACTAGTTTCTAGAACCGTTCTCTTCTGGAAATAATAATTTAATGACGTTGAGTTCTGCCTCGTTATTACTCGCGTTACCACAGTCCAATGCATAAATATGAACTATTGTTCCCTGTTTGTCTCTGAACACTCCACCAAATCTTGCATCACCTGGGTTGCCTTTGGAGGCACCATCAAAGTTAAGTTTAAGAAAATTCTCTGGCGGACATAAAAACTTAGCAATTGGGGGGATTTTTAGCTTCCAGGAGTGGGGAGTTAGCATTTACAGAGACAAATTCAGCATTATTAGTAAGCGCGCTTCCTGGGGGGGTACCTTCCAATCTTCTGGATACCATTTTTATGCGAGAATGGTTTCCCAAATGTTTTGGATTATTACTTTCCATGTTTCTGAAACATATTGTTTTTGATCTCTGAACACCCTCTTATTTCGTTCTTTCCACATTGTCCACAATAGGAAGCCAAGTGAAATGGACCAGGCTCGATTCAATGCCAGAATTTTAAATACGCTAGCCCTCCAATTTTCTATGGTAGTCCTGATACTTGATTGGTCTCGGTTTATATGGCCAAAGAGCAGCTCTAGATTCTGCCAAAGTTGGTTTATATAGGGGCAAGCATTCAAGAGGTGCTCCATGGTTTCCGTTTGTGCCTCACACAAGCTGCACTCTGAGGGGCCCTGCACCCCTTGCTTCTGTAATTGGTACCAGGTGAGAGCACGCCCATTACAGACGAGCCAGAGGAAAATCGTGACTTTAGGCCAAAATTGTCTGGACCATAGTTTGCACCATAGAGTCTGGATATGGTGCTGAGGGTCTGCGGTTGCCACCTGATAGCCTTCTTGGATAGTAAACATTCCTTTGGTTTTATATCCCCATCGAAGGATATTTGTTCCTTCTGTGATTGTAATTCTTCTAGAGTTGAGCTCTTTGTCAAAAGCTTCCCATTGGAGCGAGTCAGGGGCATTGGGCCAATTCTCCTTCCTTTAACATGTTCTCCATGTGGAGCTCATTTCGGTATCACAGAATTGGTTAACAGTCAGATTTGCAGATCTGTTGGTGAATAAGAAGATCTCAACTAGGTCCTGAAGGTTGAATAATTTCTTCCTCTGTTGCCACGATTCCTGCCAGAACTGGGCTTTACTCCCATCTCTGATTTCCCAGAAGCTGCGATTACATATCAACTCCCTATTTTCTGCTACTAAATTCTATATTGAAGATCCTCTCGGGGTGCCCTATACTTGTAACCTCCCTTCCGTGGATGCAGGCATCTTATATTTTCTCTCCCAGATCAGCTTTCAGAGGTTGTTTCCACCCTGAATCCAGCGCCACCATAGTTTGACTCACATAACTTGGTTTAAAGTATATGGGTCTCGTAGTCCAAAACCCCCTGTCGTTTTAGGTTTTACCAGGCTGTTCCAAGATAGGAGAGCCCATTTTTTTTCCTTTTGCATCCCTTGCCAGAGAAATTTCTTGAAGATGTTTGCCATTTCCGTGCATACAGTTTTGGGTGCGGATATACCCGACAGTTGGTAAATAGGGATCGATTGGAGCATCACTTTCAGAAGATCAACCCTACTTGCCATGTTAAGGGCTCAAAAAGACCAGTTTTGGAGACGGGATTGGATGCGGTCGAGAAGGGTTTTCCAGCCGAAGACTCTTAAGGGAGTTGTAGCTTAAAGGGATTCCCAAGTACTTTGAAGGCAGAGACCCTGTACGAAAACCCAAGGTTCTGGCCAAGAAGGCTTGAGACAGAGTCGAGGTATTGAAGAAGAAGATGTCAGACTTATCATTGTTTATTTGGGCTCTTGAGGCTTGCATGAAATCTTGGAGAATGAGCGCAAGGGTTCGAGCTTCTTTGAGGTAGCTTGGTAGAACAACATTATATTATCCACGAATTGTTGGTGGGTCAGGGGAAGGTCATTACCCCACAAGCGTAGACCTTCGCTTTTATATATCTCCCCAAGCCTTCCCCTGCCAATATGAATAGGAAAGGAGAGAGCGGATAACCTTGTCTAAGGCCTCGAGAGGCATTGAAGGTTTGAGACAGGGAACCTGTTGAGATTTTGTGTATTTGGGGTAGCATCAGTTGTGCTCTAGCTCCCAAATTTTGTGGAGGGACTAGAGTACACCTGATCTACAAGACCTAGAAAGGGATTTGGGAAATTCCATCTGGTTTGGGAGATATTTAATTAATTAATTAATTTAATGTATTTTCTAAGTGTAAGCTTAGGAAAATGAAATAATTAAAGTTAATTAAATTAAACATGTGATGAAATTGTCTTAAGTCACACGGATCAAGCTTTCTTTTAATCTTAGCCATTGATTCAAGATCTGATCATGGCCATTGGTTTCCCAACGAGAAAAGTATAAAGGAAAGGCTTGGGGCTGGCCTAGGTACAATACGTAGCAAAGCACTGAAGCTAAGTTGAGATTCTAGGGCGGGTTTGCTAAGAATTCTCAGAAGTGTTTCAGCTGCAGAGAGGGGAGTTTAGACAAAGGGGATGATCTGATCCCAGTATCTAGAATTAGCAAGAGACAGAGATAAGCTCAGAGAGGCAGTGCAGAGAAGCAGGAGAAGCAGAGAGGGCAACAGTTGCACAGCGCAGAGGCAGCTTCAGCTACGCAATCCCTCCCAGGGCAATGTAAGTCAGCTGGAAACCCTCAGGGGTTACGCAGAGACCCTTATGGGCAGCGTAGGGACTGCGTCACCCAATCTGGGGTAACGCAACCCTTTCCAAGCCAGCGCTGAAGGACGCAGGGGCTTCAGAGGCTCACGCAAGGGCTTCAGGGGCAACGCTAGGGTTTCTAGGGCCTAATTTTGGCTGAGTTCTGTAAATCTCGTTTGAGGGTGGGATTAGTCATTATTTTGGCTTTAGAACAACGTGTGAGTTGCAGATCTATTTTATCTTTGTCGGGTTTTCCAGATCTGAAACCCAGATTTGCTGTATTCAGAAAACTCTTAATAATAAAACCCTCCAGTATCCAACAGACCGGTTTTCCCGCATTGGGTTTTTCTGGGGACTATTTGTCCAGAAAATCACCGTCACTTTGTCTATGTGTGCATGTACTTTTTCTAGATCTGAACTGCTGAAAGTCTGTTATGTGTTTTACTTCGATATTAATCTGAATTTTCAGTGTACTAACTTAATTAAGTTGGAGCATAACTAGATCTAACAATAGATTTCTGCATAAAGTAACATTCAAAAATTTTCACATGGTATTAGAGCAATTGCAGATCCAGGAGGGTCACCTGCAGAAGATTGAAGGTTCTTGCTGCACAACGCTGTAGGAAGAGCAGTAGAAGGGCAGATCTGAAGGGACAACACAGTTTTCAGAGAGGCAGAGTTACGCAGAGGGCAGGGTGATGCAGTCTAACGCCATCTCCCAACAGGTCCACGCACTTACTGCACAGAGGCAACATAGAGGCAACGCTAGGATTGTCTGAAGCCAGCCAGTGTGAAGCTGTCAGATCCAGAAGAGCCTGAAGCACAATTGCAGAAATTCAGTAGGTACTGGTGGGGTTAAAATTCTAAAGTTTTCAGATTTTTAGCCTAAGTACTAGTGACAAAGAGCGGGAGAAGATTAGCTTCTCAGAGAGTTTCTAGCCAAAGAAACTTGTAGATTGATTGGAGGATCAAAGAGAGCTGAATCATTGTTGATTTGGCAGATTTCCAAGAAGGGAAATCAGTTGTCAGAGGGAGCAGAAGGTGTTTGTTTCGCCAAGGGCCTTAGATCCAGTTCTCTAGTAAAGAGAAAGGAAGCTCCGACACATTTATGAGCACATGGCTCCTCATGGACTGCATGATTAGGATTTAGGACAGATTGGATGGCCTTTCCAACTTCTCAGTTTGGAAGGCTAGGATCCTGATAGTCCTATAGGCATATCATCTAAGAGACCATGTAGAACAAACTCTGGCCACACCGACTAATGCAGATCTCCTAAGGAAGTGTAATGAAGCTGCTGGGCATGCCAATCGTCTGATCATGGATGGATTTAAGGACCATATTGTCCCACATATAGCTGAAAAGAAGACAACTAATGAGATGTGGAAGGCCTTAACTTCCCTATATGAGTGAAAGTTTGTCCAAAGGAAGATGTTGTTGGAGACTTAGATGCGGTCATTCATGATGACCAAGGGTGAAGACATGGAACATTTCCTCTTCAGATTGTAGTCGATCAGAGATCAGTTGACTGCAACGGGTGCTAAGGTGGAATATGAGCTGATGGTCAGGACTGCTCTCAACGCATTCATAGATAGGTGGGAAACCTTTGTCCAAAGCATCTTGGGCAGAGCGGACTTCCCAGATTGGGACAACTTGTGGTTAATTCTGTGTCAAGAAGAACTCCGCAGAATCACCAAGAAGCAGTACAACTCTGGATTGAGCAAAGTGAAGAAGGAAGATGAAGAAGATGCAACCTTGGCATCAAAGAGGCAGCAGGAAAAGAAGAAGAAGGATCTGCCAAAGATCAAGTGCTTCCAGTGTGGTGAATTGGGACACTTTGCCAGTAATTGTCCTCAGAAGAAAAAGGACAAGGAAGCATCTTCTTCCAAGGCTGCTGTGGCGGATGATGGGTCGGAAAACGATGCAGCCATGAGCGCTCATGAACCATGAAAGTGGGGCAACATGGATCTGTAGAGGAGCTACAGAATGAGTGGTGGGATCCTTGAGCAACTCATCTCTTGGATCACATCCGAGCTACAGGAGCCTTAAGGCAGTAGCACAGGACAAGTGGAGCAGTGGGTGCATAGATCACTGATGAAGCAAAGGCAGATCTGAAGGCTGGAAGGAGCAACACAGTGTAGATGTAGTAGCAGCGTAGGGGCTGGTATGACTTCAACAATGCAGAGCAGAGCTGCTTACGCAAAGTAGAGTTGCAGTAGCGTGGAGGCTTCAGGAGGAAAGCGCAACACAGCTGCAGCGTGAGGGATTTCAGCACAAGGGGCTGATGTGACTTCAACAGTGCAGAGGGAGTCTGCTTACGCAGTGTAGAGCTGTTGCTGTGCATCATCCTTTAGATGCCAGCATAGGTCAACAACCTGTGGAGCTTCAGTGATAAGGATGCAACCCAACTGACTTGTCTGTCAAAGATTGGGCAGGAGATTCAGTTGTTTCTCTCAACATCTGAAGTTGAAGTGTAGAAGATCAGCAGTGGCAGTGCTATGAGCAGCACAGATGCAACAAATTGAGAAGGAGCTACATTACAGATGTTGCAGTGGCAGTGGTAGCGTCATGGGCAACAATACAGAATGGCAGCAACAGTGCAGAGTTGAGTGGCAGCAGGCCAAGCATCAACAACACAGATTCAGTGCCCAAAATCTTGTAATGCATAGTGTGATGTATTGCTAGAGCACACTCTTGATGCTAAGAGGGAGTGTTGAGATTTTGTGTATTTGGGGTAGCATCAGTTGTGCTCTAGCTCCCAAATTTTGTAGAGGGACTAGAGTACACTTGATCTACAAGACCCAGAAAGGGGTTTGGGAAATTTCATCTGGTATGGGAGATATTTAATTAATTAGTTATTTTAATGTATTTCCTAAGTCTAAACTTAGGAAAATGAAATAATTAAGGTTAATTAAATTAAACATGTGATGAAATTGTCTTAAGTCACATGGATCAAGCTTTCTTTTAATCTTAGCCATTGATTCAAGATCTGATCATGGCCATTGGTTTCCCAACGAGAAAAGTATAAAGGAAAGGCTTGGGGTCATTTGTAAAGACACACAGAGGCAGAGGGCTGAAGCTAAGTTGAGATTCTAGGGCGGGTTTGCTAAGAATTCTCAGAAGTGTTTCAGCTGCAGAGAGGGGAGTTTAGACAAAGGGGATGATCTGATCCCAGTGTCTAGAATTAGCAAGAGACAGAGATAAGCTCAGAGAGGCAGCGCAGAGAAGCAGTGGCAGAGAGGGCAACAGTTGCGTAGCGCAATGGCAGCTTCAGCTACGCAGGTGCTGCGCAGTCCCTCCCAGGGCAGCGTAAGTCAGCTGGAACCCCTCAGGGGTTATGCAAAGACCCTTAGGGGCAGCGTAGTGACTGCGTCACCTAGTCTGGGGTAATGCAGCCCTTTCTAGGCCAGCGCTGAGGGACACAGGGGCTTAAGAGGCTGACGCAGGGGCTTCAGGGGCAACATTGGGGTTTCTAGGGCCTAATTTTGGCTAAGTTCTGTAAATCCCTTTTGAAGGTGTGGATCAATCATTATTTTGGCTTCAGAACAGCCTGTGAGTCGCAGATCTATTTTATCTCTCTCGGGTTTTCCAGATCTGGAACCCAGATTTGTTGTATTCAAAAAACTCCTAATAATAAAACCCTCCAGCAGCCAGCAGACTGATTTTCCCGCATTGGGTTTTTTCGGGGACTATTTGTCCAGAAAATCAGTGTCACTTTGTCTATGTGTGCATGTACTTTTTCTAGATCTGAACTGCTGAAAGTCTGTTATGTGTATTGCTTCGATATTAATCTGAATTTTCAGCTTAATAACTTAATTAAGTAGGAGGAGCACAACGAGATCTAACAGTAGATTTCTGCATAAAGGAACAATCAGAAATTTTCATAGAACCATTGAGGAGGATGGAGAACACAGGAGTGGAAATAAGCGAAGAGATCCATTGGATCCATCTCTGATCAAAGCCAAAAGCTTAGAGGATGCTCAGCAGGTAGGGCCAACTCAGGCGGTCATAGGCTTTAGATAAGTCCAGTTTTATCAACATTCCCTTGGAGTTAAGACTTTTGAGAGAGTGAATGGCTTCCTGTGCTGTGATGATGCCATCCAAAATTTGGCACCCTTTGACAAACCCAGTCTGCTCTAGTGAGATTAGGCCATGGAAAATAGGTTTCAAATGATTCACCATGATGGTGGCGAGGATTTTATAGATGACATTGCACAGAGAAATAGGTCTGAAACCTTGATGATTTTCAGAATGGTCAGATTTAGGAATTAAAGTTAAAAAGGTAGAGTTTAGAGTAGGAGGTACCTTCCTCGATCTTCTGGACTCTTCCACGACCTCTAGGATGTCTTTGCCCATGATTGGCTAGGCTGCCTGGAAAAATTCCGCTGTGAAGCCATCGGGCCCTGGTGCTTTGTTTTTTACTAGACCTTTGACCACCTCTTCTACCTCCATGGTGACAGCTCGCATGAGTGCCAGATTCTAGTCTTTGTTGACAATTTGGGGAATATGTTGCATTGTTCGGTCAATAGGTCTTGCTCTATCAACGACCGGTTCTGACAGGATATTTTTGAAGTGATCAACCAACAGATTCTCCATTTCCTCATGCTATACTATACAGTTTCCTTTTGGGTCTAGCAGCGAGAATATTTTATTATGCTGTCGGTGTTGGATCATAGCCTCGTGGAAGAAGCGAGTGTTCCTTTCTCCTTCCCTAAGCCATTGAACCTTGGACTTCTGCTTCCAAAGAATCTCTTCCTGCTTTCTTCTTTCTTCGATCTTTGTTAGTAGCTTCCCTTCTTCCATTGCCAACTCTCTCGAGCGACCATGCGTGATCATTTGCTGTTGCACTTGCTGGGTGCGAATTTGTAGCTGTTCCTGGTCTTTCTGGATGTGCCCAAATTCTAGTTTGTTCCACTTCTTTATCTTCTGCTTTAATTCTTTCAAGCGGAGCTAGAAGGTATGCAGAAAGTTTCTACCCTGCTCCGAGCTAGAGGTCCACTAGTCTTTTACCTTTCCCAGAAATGTTGGATCTCTAAGCCAGACGGGCCGGTTATGGTGTCCCTGTTTTATATCTACTTCCAGCGGAATAGGCCAGTGTTCCGATCGAATGCAAGGTAGGATCGAAGCTTCATAATAGATATCTCTGCCTATTAGATCTTCAGATGCTAGAAACCGATCTAGCCTAGAAGCCACTTGGTGTATTTCTCCTCTCTTGTTGTTCCACATATATATTCATTTAATGGTGGGAATGTCCACAAGATGGTGATCTGCTTGCATGTTTCTAAACAACTCCATTTCAGGTTCCTTCTCTTCTGCTACCTCCTTTTTTCTCTTCTAACGAGGTAATCAAGTTAAAATCCACCCCGATCAACCAGAGTTTCTCATTGTGCAACTGTTTCAGCTTTCTTATGCTTTGGAGGAAAGCTTCCTTCTCTCCAGGAATATGAGGACTGTAGATCGTTGAGATTAGGACCCATTCGCTGGTCCCAATATGTCTAGATCGCCTGGAAAGGATGCGCGGTAGGCCGATCCAGTGATCCACTTGCACCTCTGTCGAGTTCCAGAGAAGGGCGATGCCTCTTGCATACCCTCTTGCATTGATAACAACTGCCTTATACCTAGACCAGATGCATCTAAGCATTTCATCTATTTTCGCTCCTGCAACTTTGGTTTCTTAAAGAAGCATAATTTGCGGCCTCTCCTTTTTCAAGTGCTCTTGCAGGTATCTCACATTCCAGGAGATTACTATCATTGGGAAACTTTGTGGAGTTGTTGGAATACTGCTGAGAGCGGTATTACCCTTCCCTAGTTGACTTACTATTTTCCCACCATTTGGATTGACTCTTGGAGATTTTTGCTTCCCCTTTGCTTACCTCCCTTGCTTTGGCTATTCAGATCTTGAGAGCTACCCATTTGAGTACCTGGAGGATTCACCAGATTTGGTTACCGTTGACTTTGTTTTTTCATGTACTGTTGGAATGTGTCCCGGTACAACTTCTTTTGGTCCTCTAGGATAAATCTTTCATCTAGGTTACGCCATTCATGTAGGAGCCTTTTCAAAACTACCTTCTCTGTACTTAAGTCCTCCTTTTTCATATCAATCTCCATCGTTGAAAGATCAACGGTTTGTTCCTGGTCCTCTTTCTCTGGGGGCTCCGTCTGGGCTTTCCTCTTAGGTTTGGAAACCGATCTCTGAGGCTCTCGGCCTTGATCTGAATCTTTTGGAGGTTCTGCCTCTTTAGAGCCCTCCCCACGTTCTTGCAAGACTTTGAACCTATTTTGGCTTGATTTTTTCCTCTATGAGTTGGGGACTTGCTGTTGCTGCGATTTTGAATTCTTCTTCTTATAGGAAACTTCCTTGAAGCTGTCATTGTTCTCTTGTGTGGAAGCTGCTTCTTTCGACGATTGTTGTGCTTTCAGATCTACTTGATTCAATGGGCAATCTTTGTACATATGCCCATACTCATGACATAGACGACATCAGAAAGGGATATGTTCATAGTCCAACGATTGCTACCAAACTTCATCCTGGTACTCCAGCTCCATTGATTCGGGAATGGGCTCTGATGTATTCATGTAGACGCAAATGCGGGCATACGAGGTGTATCGTCCCCGACGGGTGGAGTCAGCTATTTTCACAAATCTTCCTATTGAGTTTCCAATCCCTTCCAGGATTTCAGGGTCCCAGAAATCCACTGGCAGGCCGAATAGATAGACCCAGAGCAGCGCTGCCAGGAATATTTCCCGATCTGGATTGTAACATTCCTCCGGTGCCTCATGAAGAGGCTTGCATTTTAGTAAAAATATGGGCCATTGTCAAAAACTCTTTCCTAATCTTGCAGATTGGAGATCACTGTAAAAAGACCTCTTGCTCCAAACTTTATATCTATGTGGCCTTTTGGCTGCCATTTTTGCTGGATCCATTTGATTAGGTCATTTTCTATGGGCTAAATACCAAAAAATTTGTAGATCATGGCATGATCCTTCATATAGCAGCGATAATTTTCCATTTTGTTGGAGGGGATCACAAACCGGAGTTTTTTGGTAGCTCTTGGGAGGCACTGCTCTCTGATTCTCGCTTGCCAGTGGGCACCCAAGACAAGACCTGCATTAGCGACGACGCCCTCCTGCGAACTTGATGGATTGCATAATTTGCCTTTGGCTTCACTTGCTGCGACACTTCTATAGGAGGGGATCTCTCCCCCACCCTCCGGGGCACTCATTGCCCCTGTCAGATCCGCGGCTTGGTCGATGCGAGGAGGATTTGCTGCAAGGTTTGTCAGTCTTCAGTCGTTGTCAGAAACCCTAGCAAAGCTCGACATCCGTTTCTTCACAACATTAACTATATCTCATATTTCTTTACTTCTATGAATATGGCAAACTTTAAAATTAGTTTGAAGATTTTTTTCGAATTTCATTATTGTCGAATTTGAATATGAACTCAAACTAGGTGACTTAGGTTGTTACAAGAATTTTGACTTGTGACCTTGGGCTTACAATGGTGTTAACTGCACTGCAAAAATGTCTGTATACCCCTGTTGAAATGAACAGTAATGTGATTCACATGCTACAACCACTAAAGCAATAGGGCATGTTGAAAGCTACAATCACTAATCCAAGCAAGCACACATAATCAAGATAAATGACTTGTATATTACAAGCACAAGTTAATGTCATTTGCTCAAACTAAGAAAATTAATGCTACAATCATTGATTTGAATGATATACATAGAATTGTTAACTTTAATAGGCTACATCCACGAGGAGTTATTGGGCATCATCGACAATGCACCGTTACTTGCATTCTGAAAGTATAAAATCCAACCCACTATTAATGAAATCCATAAAGGGATTCACACATTATTGCATTCAAGAATTGCATAAATAATGTTTGGAAATGCTGCTTTGTCAAATACCATATCTCATTAGGAGGGTAGCCAAATTTGTATGGACTGTTTTCAGCCCGAGCATAGAACTTGGGGTTTCTTGAGTTCACCCCTGCATTAAGATCCTTCTTCTTAGAGGTCTAAATGGTACACTCAGTGCACCAAGAGATACTGAAGAAAAAAGCTACATATGAATATTACACTAACATGCAAACATACTAAAATAATCTTCATCATGAACTTCAATAGAAACAACAGTGACAATTAAGACAACACTCCCCTCAGTACAGCTAGACCAAGTTTATTGTTCATTAGATTTTTGAGGATAGTCTAAAGGTCCATAGAGAGAGAGAGAGAGAGAGAGAGAGAGAATGGGAGAGTCCAAACGACCAAGAGTTATTAAGCCATGTGAGACCATCCATTTAAGATCAAAATGACATTGTGCATTTTAAACTCAATATCAGGTGACAATGTTATTATTACATCCATAAAGACCATATCATGTTTAGGAAGGGAGGTGGCCTGGTGCAATCCATAGGATAACATAGAGTTGCAGAAAATTTGGTGTAAGCCCAACCCGGTTTCAAGTTTTGTGAAATCTCATCAAGTTCAATGCCCAACCCACATGTTTTATGCTGCTGTCATAAACATGAATATTTTTCGAACTTAGAAACACACGAGCATACTCTACTTTTTCGCTTTTGATTTTTCTGAGAAAAATACAAGCAACCCACAAATTTAACACAAGATTTTTGCTCTAACGACCCTGGAAAAACCCCGAAGGGAAAAAAAGTGAGAGAGAGAGAGATTTTATTTCTTATTAGAGAAATTATTACAACAATAAATGACAACAAACACTAAACTTATCTCCCTGAATTCATGCCCAAAATTCCTTGGAAATAGTGGTGTAGCTGCTCCTTGAGCTCGTAGATTTTTGTGCCTAGCTCACTCAGAAAATCGTGCCTCTGCTGTACAATTTGAGAGTAATTAATTCTGTCAGTTCCCCTCAAAATTTGTGCCACTACCTCAAACTTTGCACACTGACAGTCTTGAAATCAGCCCTCGATTTCAGTGCTCTGATGCCTCGATTTTTGTTCCCATGTAGTGCAATAAAGCTCTCTGATAGCCTCGAAATTCACACCATGTCTGCTTAGAAAAATGTACTTTGACAACTTGCAATAAATGCGACCTAGACCCTTGGAATTCATGCCAATTCTGACAACAATAAATGCTCGTGAGTCCCCTCGATTTTTGAGCCTGTCAGACTGTAATAAATGTGGCCCAGACTGCCTCGAATCTTGCGCTCTATCTGCAACAATTAATGTACTGAATTTTCTCCTCAAAATTCATGCCAGGCTGCCCAACCTTTGCCTTGGAATTCATGCTTATAGCCTTGTTGCTTTACTCTCCTTCCTCTGTTATACTTTGTTGTCTCAGCCTCCTCCAAATTTCATGAAGAAATTGTGCAAATGGTGCCTTCCCCCCCTTTGCTTTTCCTTTTTGTTTTCTCATAATGAAGAGAGACCTAACCCTAAGATCCAATGGCTGAGATTAAATCTTAGGCATTGAGATCAAGGGCAGGGATTTAATCTCTCATTGACCCATAAGTCACTTTATCTCTGAGTCCCCTTTTCATTAATTAATCAAAAAGTCAATTTATCACTTTATGTCTTATAAAGTCACTTTAACTTTATTTCTCATAAATTTATGGGGGTCATGTTAGGACACTTTTTCCTAGGCTAGACGCCAAGCCTTAGGAACACTTGTCCTTGGTACTCTTTTTCTAACACTCCCTCTTATTGAGGAAAGTGTTTCTCACCATTCCCATCTTGTCTCCAAGATAGATATGCTTGCCTCTTTGCAAGGACTTTGTGAGAATATCGACCATCTGCTCATCAATAGATAAATACTCAAACTGCATTGCTCCTCTCTGAACACAGTCACGGATAAAGTGGTATTTGATTGCAATGTGTTTTGACTTGTCATGAAAAATTGGATTCTTTGTGAGTTTAATGCAACTTTGATTATCACAGTAAATTATGGTAGGCCTCAACTTCTGACCAAATAAGCCCACCGACATCTTGTGAAACCAAATGGCTTCAAAACTGGCCTGACTAGCTGCCATATACTCTGCCTTAGCAGAACTCAGTGCTACTGACTGTTGTTTCCGAACCCAACCTGAAACAACACTTGGAAGTGCTTTTCTTGTCACCAACATATCTTGCCCAATTTGAGTTTGTGTATCGGGTCAGTCTGAATCCATCCTCCTGAACATAGTCCTGACCATAATCCATTGCCCCTTGCAAATACCGTAGCACATGTTTTGCAGCCGCCCAATGCACTCTCTTAGTCTCCACCATAAACTGAGCGAGAGTGTTGACTAGATACATCAATGAGCCTATCAATTGACGATACATCGTGGGATCAAAATCGGACTCAAAAGTGTAAAGCTTATTCTAGTTGGTAATCATAAGTGTTGTTAGGTCCCCATATTACTAGTATAGTCCTTTATTGTTATTAGTATAGCCCCCTTATTGTTATTATTGTACCCCTGTAACCCCCATATTGTTATTATTGTTCCCTTACATTATTATTGTTAGGTTGGCTAGGATTATATTGTGACCCCAGGGATCCCTATATATAGAAGGAGGTTTTGGTCATTTGTATCATCCAAGAATTGTTCATTTATGTAATGTATTGGAGGTTTCCTCCTTGAAGTGGTTGATTTCTAAGGTGTTGATCTCTCTTTTCTTATATTTTTGGAGCTGGTTTCATAACATTTGGTATCAGAGCTTTGGATTCGAGGGTTTCGCTGCTTCAAACAGGTCATCATGGCATTTTTGCTATAACTTTTTTTCTGCGAAGGTTCAAAAGCTAAAACTGTTACAGAGCGAAGTCGAAATCCTGAGGAACATTGTGTACAAATTTCAGATCTTGGTTCGCAATATTTTCGGAGATTTGATGTGTCGAAGTTAGGCTTTTTTCAGGCTCCCGAATTTCACCTAAACAGGTCATCGTTGCATTTTCACTATAACTCGTTTTCAACGAAGTTTAAGAAGCTGAAATTTGTACAAAGCGAAGCCGAAATCCTGAGGAACTTCCTGTAAAAATTTCAGATCTTGGTTCGCAATATTTTCGGGGATATGATCTGTGGAAGTTAGGGTTTGTTCAGGCTCCCGAATTTCATCTCAAAGAGGTGACCTTGGGAAAATCATCATAACTCTCTCTTCGAGCATCGGATTGGAATTCTGTAAAAAGTGGCCGCAAGTACACACACTGTAGCTTCATGTGTATCAATTTCAGAGCCGAAGGAGGAAACAGTGAGATGTGGTACATCATACAAGTGCGCTCTACTGAATCAGTCCATAATTAGGTCATTGTGGGAGGTTCGACATAACTTTGCCTTGAAGTATCGAAATCAGGTCAGACCTGCGACATTCGAAAGAAGATTCAAAGGGCTACTACAGGACCAAATTTCAGATATTGAAGATCTGCAATTACAGAGATAATTCAGTTTCAATATCGAGCTCCTCAAAAGAAAGAAAAAGGTGTGTATTTTTTTTTCAAATTGCATGAGTCTTTGAAAAATCAGTTTTAAATGATTTTAAGGACCTATTGAGCATAGTATTGGGTTCTAAAATGCCCTCTAAAAAGAATTCAACACCCATTAAGCCCTCAGAATACTCAACTATGACTCATGAGGATGAAGAATTGCAACATGATCTGTCAAAATTACAAGAGCAAGTGCACCAAATTTCGCTCTCGCAAAGAGCAACAAAAAATGAAATGGAAGTTTTGAAGAAAGGCGTGGAAGCAAAGATGGATGGTTTGAAGAATAATATGGATGGTCTGAAGAAAGGCGTGGAAGCTAAGATGGATGGCATGGAAGCTAGCATGGAAGCTAAGATGGATGACATGGAAGAAAAAATGAAAGACAACATGGAAAACATGAAGAATGATCTAAAAACAGACATGGAAGGTTTGACAAAGTTGATACAAGAAATGTTTCCTAATGCTGAAAAGATAGTAGAGGAAACTCATGATGAGAACAAAATAAATGTTAATCGTGATTTCATAAACTCTAATGTTGGATGGAAAAACCACCATATTCCAAAGATGGATATGAGGAAGTTTGATGGCAAGGATCCCGTAACATGGATACTACAGATAGAGCAATATTTTGATCTCAATAATGTGCAAAACACCCAAAAGGTATGCATTGCAACTTTACATTTAGAACAAAATACATTTGTATGGTATCGATGGCTTTGCTCTCGTAAAAAAATTGTCACTTGGTCAATTTTTACGGAGGAAATGATAGCACATTATGAGGATACAAAGAGCAACACATTCTTTAGCCAATTGATAAATCTCAAACAAAAGGGTTTAGTGGGGCAGCACATTGAGGACTTCCAAAAATTGAATATAAGGGTAACTGATATTCCAGAGGAACACAGGATTGATCTCTTCATAGGCACTTTAAAGGATAACATCCAACATGAAGTTCGCGTTTTGGAACCTGATTCATTGGAGAAGGCATTCGGGTTGGCAAGAAAAATTGAATGTAAAATTATGGCGACAAGGAAGCCTACCACTCACTTCTATAAAGAAGGAAGTGTTGCTACGCCTAGATTTCCACAACCTACAAGGTTGACACCACAACAATTGGAAGAAAAAAGAGAAAAAATTCTTTGCTACAGTTGTGATAGCAAACACATTAAAGGTCATAAGTGTGTTGAGAAGAAATTATTTTACATAGATTGTGAAGAGGAAGAAGAAAATGAACAAGAAGAGGATATACACCAGGAACCAGCCCTAGAAGAGGAAGAAATGAATCCGACCATATCATGTAATGCACTGGCAGGAATTACCACTCCTCAAACTCTCAAGATAGAAGGATAGATCAAGAAGAAAAAGGTAATAGTGTTGATTGATTCAGGTAGCACCCATAATTTTATTCATTGTAAGGTAGCCAAGGAATTAAATTGTTTCCTATACCCAGCACCAGAATGTCAAGTGATGGTTGCAAATGGAGGAACTATAAATCGCTCTGGAAAATGCCATAATATCAAGCTAACCATGGGGGAATATGTATTGACTAGTCCAATGCTTTCCATTCCTATGGGAGGTGCCGATGTTGTACTAGGAGTACAATGGTTACAATCTTTGGGGACGGTAGCTTTTAATTTTCAAGAACTTTTCTTGAATTTTTTTTCAGAAGGAAAGGAAGTCGAATTACGGGGTATTGAAGGGAAGCCAGGAAGGATAATAAGCTCTAATGTCATGACAAAGCTTCTTAAGAAAGAACAACGAGGCGTAATTGCACAATTATGCTCTCTAGAAGTTCCGACATCAAAATCATCTATTTCTGCAGATCTCCAACAAGTCTTGGACAATCATTCCAAGGTGTTTGAAACTCCCAAAGGACTCCCACCTATTCGTGATCATGATCATGCTATTCATTTGATTCCCGGAAGTGTTCCTCCAAACATCAGGCCTTATAGATATCCTTACTTCCAAAAGAGCGAAATTGAACGTATGATTGCAGAAATGTTAGAGGCGGGTATAATTCAACCTAGTCAAAGTTCTTTCTCTGCTCCTGTAGTATTGGTACACAAGAAGGATGGATCATGGCGAATGTGTCCGCATTATAGGGAGCTCAATAAGCTCACCATTAAAGATAAATTTCCCATTCCTGTGATTGATGAATTACATGGAGCAATTTATTTTACCAAGTTGGATCTTCGTTCAGGATATCATCAAATTAGAATGAAGACTGAAGATATTCCAAAAACAACATTTCGAACTCATGAGGGTCATTATGAATTTTTGGTCATGCCTTTTGGCCTTACCAATGCACTTTCTACATTTCAAGGGTTGATGAATTCCATTTTCAAACCCTTCCTTAGAAAATTTGTGCTAGTATTTTTTGATGACATACTAATCTACAACAGGTCTTGGAAGGATCATGTTCAACATGTTGACAGGGTGCTCAAACTATTGGAGGAGAAACAATTATATGCGAAAACATCCAATTTTTTTTTTGGAGTACAAGAGGTGGAATATCTGGGTCATATTGTATCTCATGAGGGTGTTAAGGTAGAGCCTAACAAAATTAAAGCCATTAAGGAATGGGAAGTCCCCACAACCATAGAGCAGTTGCGAGGATTTCTCGGGTTAACAGGGTATTATCGCAAGTTTGATATGAATTATGGGAGAATAACAACACCTCTTACAACATTATTGAAGAAAAATGCATTTTCATGGACTCCTGAAGCAACTAAGGCCTTTGAACATCTTAAAGAGGCAATGTGCCTAACATCGGTCTAAAGAAATGGCGACCTTACCTAATGGGAAGGCACTTCAAGGTAAAAACTGATCATGATAGTCTTGAACACTTTTTGGAACAAAGACCATCTTCCGAAGAGCATCAAAAATGGGTCACAAAGATGTTGGGTTATGACTTTGAAATCATCTACAAAAAAGGGAAGCTCAATGTTGTTGCAGATGCACTCTCAAGAAAGGATGAAGAGGTGGAAGCATTGCTTTGTGCAATTTCCATTATCCAACCAGATTGGATAACCGAAGCAAGAGATAAATGGAAAAAAGACGAAGAAGTGTGGACACTCATTCAAAAGTTGAAGCAAGATCCTAGTACATCTGATACATTTAGTTGGAAAAATGATTCCTTATGGTACAACGATCGCTTATATCTTTGTAAGAATTCCCAACTAAAACAAAAGATTCTTTTGGAATTGCACACTTCACCTTTAGGAGCACACTCAGGATTTTTAAAAACTTACCACAAGGTGAAGAAAGAATTTTTTTGGGATGGCCTTAAATCTGATATTCAAAAGTTTGTGGCAGAATGTTTGGTTTGCCAGCAAAATAAAGTTGAGACAATTAAGACCCCGGGTCTTCTACAACCTTTATCCATTCCAAGTCAACGTTGGGAGGAGATTTCAATGGATTTTATCACAGGTTTACCTAAGTTCGAAGGAAAGAGTGTCATCATGGTGGTAGTTGATAGATTTACCAAGTATGCACACTTTTGTGCATTATCTCATCCATTTAAAGCAAGTATAGTTGCTACTGCATTTTTGGAAACCATTCAAAAGCTACATGGAAACCCAAAGATTATGGTAAGCGATAGAGATCCCATTTTTACTTGAAATTTTTGGATGGAATTATTTTCTTGTTTGGGTACTCAACTAGCTCATAGCTCATCTTTTCATTCTCAATTTGATGGTCAAACTGAGATACAAATGTTTGGAAGGATATCTTCGTTGTTTTGTATCTGATAAACAAACACAATGGGTAAAGTAGTTACCTCTGGCTGAATGGTGGTATAACACTTCCTTCCATACTGCAACAAAAATGACCCCATTTATGGCACTTTATGGATATCATCCACCGTCCATCACATCATCTTTAAGAGAAAATTCTAAGTTGCAAGCAGTGGAAGATCACATCGAGTATCAACAACAAGTTCTCCAACTCTTAAAGGATAACCTAAATTTGGCACAAAATCGAATGAAACAATAGGCAGATCAACATCGCAGCGAGAGAAGTTTTGATGTAGGAGACTGGGTATTTTTACGGCTCCAAGCATACAAACAAATGTCCCTCAAGCAAGCTAAGAAGGACAATAAATTATCGCCAAAATACTATGGTCCTTACAAGGTGTTGCCAAAGATTGGTACTATGGCATACAAATTGGAGCTTCTTGCTTCTTTGCAAGTGCATCCAGTTTTCCATGTTTCATGCTTAAAGAGGTTATAGGTGACAAATTTCCAGTACAAACAATATTTGCAGAACTTGATGAGGAAGGAAAAATCATATTGGAACCTGAAAAATTCACGGAAACAAGAACTCGATAGCTACGAAATTTCAGAGTATCTCATCAAGTGGAAGAACTTACCCACTGAAGATTCTACATGGGAGGATGAGAATTTTATACAGAAGCATCCAGAGCTACTCAAGCGTTGAGAACAACACTTTTTTGAAGGAGAGGGGCATGTTAGGTCCCCATATTACTAGTATAGTCCCTTATTGTTATTAATGTAGCCCCCTTATTGTTATTATTGTACCCCTGTAACCCCCATATTGTTATTGTTGTTCCCTTACATTATTATTGTTAGGTCGGCTAGGATTATATTGTGACCCCAGAGACCCTTATATATAGAAGGAGGTTTTGGTCATTTGTATCATCCAAGAATTATTCATTTATGTAATGTATTGGAGGTTGACCCCTCGATATGGCTGATTTCTAAGGTGTTGATCTCTCTTTTCTTCTATTTTTGGAGCTGGTTTCATAACAAGCGTGGACATGGGCCTACAGTCCTCCATATGAAATCTGATCAAAATGGCTGTTGCATACTTGCCTTGTCCCAGAAATATATTACCCTCCTCCAGTCGCACATCTAACTTCAAGAAATAATGCATCAGTCCAATGTTTGTCATCTTGAACTCTGAAGCAAGATCTCGCTTGCAGCACTCTATGATTCTCTCTGCCCTCGTAATAAACAAATCATCGACATCCAGGACAAGAATTAGAGGATCCTCACCCATCACAATGTAATAGACGTTTGGATTTGCATCACTCTTGCTTTAGCCCATTTGCTGCAAGTAGGTGTTTATCCAAAAATACAAAGCACTCGAAGCTTGCTTTAGGCCATATAATGCCTTCTTCAACCTGCATACATGGGACTCCCTCCCATGCACCTCAAAATCCTGTGGCTGCTCAATGTACACCTCCTCTCGTTTAATGCCATTCATAAATGTGGTATTCACATCCATCTGGTGGATCTTCCAATCCATCTTTGCTGCTATAGAGACCTTTGATCGAATAGAAGTATATCGAGCAACTAGAGCGAAGGTTTCCTCATAGTCAACACCCTCTACCCGTGAGAAACCTCATGCCACAAATCGAGCTCTGTACTTCTCAATGCTACCACTCACAACATGCTTGATCTTGTAGAGCCACTTACTACCCCTTAGTTCTCGATACTATCCCCCACATATCATTCTTCATGATGGAAGCATACTTTTCCACCATGGCATCGCTCCAGACCTGCTATTTTGCAACCTTCTCGTAGCTAGAAGGCTCAGTCTCAACAATGCTACTCACCATAGCCAAATAGCCACCAAAACATATTTATTGGAATCTGTAACTTGCCCCCCTATGGATGAATTCAGCCCAAGGAATTCGGCCTACCAGAAATCAACTTCTGAAGGAAATCGACCTTGTTGAAAATTGTAGCCATGGTCGACATTTCCATCAATGAAAATGAAAGGAAGAAAAGAAAATTAAAATTGCAAATTTGAATTTATGTTTTCCCTCCCAAAAATCTATAAGTGGGCCTCAAATTGTTTTAGGTCGGCTGGGTCCCCAAGAAGCCCCCATTTGACCCCCTCTTCAGGACTATAAATAAGAGACATCCTCTCCTCATTTGCACACATTGAATTGATCTTGTTTATCTCTGATCCAATGAATTCCAAAAGGACAAAAGGAGGCCGAAAATATAGAGGAGGACCATGGGACTTGGCTTGGCAACTTTTTTATTCATGGGTGTTGGTTTGGTTATATTCTTGATGATGTTTCTGATGTACTGATGTATCTCTCTCTCTCTCTCTCTTTCTCTCGCACAAGAAAGAATTTTTATGGGGTTTTCCCTGGCCTCAGGCCTAATTTCTGTGTCTCTTGTCTCATGGTTTTATGGTTATTTTACTGCTCTTTCATGGTTTAATGGTTGATATTTTCTTAAGTATAATTGCTTAATGATTATGAATGGATGATATGTGAAATTAATGTTAACTGAATCATTGAAAGTAGTTATTGCTCTGAAGAAAATAATTTTTAGTCTTGCCCTAGAAAAATCAACATGTTATAAGAGCGTGGTGAAATCTAAGAGCAGTCTGAGAATAGTATGAGGAATGAGACTAAGATTAGAAGGCCGAGTCTGGGGTTCCTGTGGAAGAGGTCCAAAACTTATCCCCGAGGTGTGTTCGAATTCAACAAAGGTCCGAATCTCTCTCTTTCTGAGTCCGAGTTTATGGTGAAGTTCATTTAGAGGAATTCGAGTCTCCTTTATAGTCTGTTCATGTAAGGCTTATATGGTAAAGTAGGGCCGAGCCCTCTGTAACTTGTCTTGTGCATTAATCAAATTGCATATATGTGACAGATCAAGTTCTCTCATAGCAATATTATCTCTGTAGCCTTATTATGCGCTAGAAGGACGAAACCTCTGTGCAAATAATCCGAAAGTCACTGTAAAAGGTTCGAAGTCTGTTCATGCAAGCTTCTGAGGCCATATACTGAGGTATAACCTATTTAAGAAGTGGGCATATGATCAAGGTAAAGTCCGAGCTCTCTCTGTAGGTAATCTGAGCTCCTAGAACATTCATAAGTCTAAGTGTGATACAAGGTTGTTTGTGATATTATTCTCTTGTGACCAAGAAACATTTGAACACTGAGGAAAGTCCTAAGTTCTGAGCATGATTCAAGTTTGTTTGGTAATATCAAGAAGGCCTAGATTGAATAGCCTGACATTTGAAGTTTGTGGTCCGAACTCTTTGTGATAATCCAAAAACCTCATCTCAAGTATTTGTTGAAAGAAGGTCGGGCCTTTCTTTAAAATTATGTGCATAAGATCTAAGGCTTATAGAAGGTATTATTTCATCGAACCTCAGTACTAAATTCAAGTAGCGATGTCATGATCACCTTCACTCCCGCGGTATTGATTCACTATGGAAATGTGAATTCTGTCTCATCACTTATTCTATATCTTGTGGCATCCTACTTCCTGTGGATCAAAGCCGCCTTTCTAATCATGATTCGAGTTCTAAAATGATTCACTCAAGTTTGTATGTGGCACTGTTCTACAAGTTTTGTTGTGCGAGCTTTTTTGTGGAGGCACTTTGCAAGAAGTCTAAATGCACTCATTCTTTAGATTGTCATCCGAACACTCTCTGTGGTCTCATCTATGTATTCATATGAAGACGCTTGAGAACTGAAGTCCAAATATTCTTTGAGGCCGTCAAGATCTGTGACATCCTAACATCGAAAGTTTGTAATATTTCAAAGGCTTAAAGTCTTCTAGTTCATTGTTATGACAAGTATAAACAAGAAAGTTGGAGACACTGTGGAAGGAGATCAAATTTCAAGAAGTACTGAACTCCTTGTACAAGAAAGTTCCAAATCTCAGGTGTAAATTTGTGATCAAATGTGAAATCTGTGCACGACTATGAAGAGCATTCTCTAAGGTATAACTATATCCTGAAACTCAGTTGATCCGAGTTCTATTTTCTTTGCAATTCTATTCGAGTCTGAGATTGAGGATTTGTTTCAAAGCTCCTAAATCAACTGATTTTTGGTTATGAATGCTCTCTAAGGCAATAAGCCGAGTCTTTGTGCACTCTCACTAAGGCTTGTTGTGCCATCCGTGGATTAAAAATATAAGTTAAAATCTTTGAGAAAAAAAGCTCAAATCCTATGACACATCTTTGATACATTCTATGAAGATCAAGTATGATCTGAGCCAAAAATGGTATGTCCCCTATATATATATATATATATGTTTAAGTACAACTGACTTGATCTAAAGCCAACCCTCATAAATCCAAGGACTCTTGACAATGTTATTTGGTAAATCTTTTCCTTTGTGGATCAGTGTCTCGTTATGGACAATGAAGTTGCAAATATAAGAATTGGTGATGGAATAAGGATTGAAATTTTTGGAGGTTTGCTAAGTTTCAAAGATGGCACATGTCATAAAGACCAATGTCTTTCATGATAAGTGTTGGCATCTACTACTAAGGCATCTTAGCTTTTACATTATTATTTTGAAAGAGTTCCTTGATTTGATACAAGTAGTCTTGATCGTTGGAAATAATTGCAGGGATGTCATAGTTACACCATTTGTTGAGCAAGGGTGTCATATCATGACCCTGAAGTTTGATCATTTCTAAAAAAAGGGAATCTTGGTGAGTTTGCTAAATCTAGGGTTGAGAAAGAAAGCCCTAATGCCCGCGAAACCTTAGAATTACCAATGATGAAGATAAAGAGTGCAAGAATGATTGTTTCTCAATATGCCTAGGTCAATTATCGTTGTCCAAAACATTCAAATACTGAGAGTCTTGGATTGTTTTGACCTTAGGGTTTGACGACAAAACCCTAAGACTGATATAGACATTAAGAGCATATATGATGATGCTAGAAAAGGAAGACATAGGGGCTGAGGACAAAGCCTCAGACTCTTGGATACAAGAATGATTGTCTAGGGCTTGTACACTTTAGAGTCTAGACCATTGTTGAAGATTTATCAAATTGAAAACCCTAGCAAGTCAAAAGGGGTTGGAATTGAAAGGCTAGGGCTTATTAATTAATTGCTTCTGCTTAAAAGGGAAACCCTAGCTTTTAGAGGATTTGACGTCTTGATGATGAGGTTGGATTCAAGAAGACTAAACATCAAGAGGGAGCTGTCATGGTCTCAAAAGATAAGTATCTTGATTTACTTTTATTTCTTTTTATCATCACTAATGAAGTGTAATCTTTGATGATGATGTAGACAAGTTCATCTTCTTGATAATGATTTGATGATGTATGGTGACATGGACTCTTTGATGTCCTTGATGGTGTGGATTTATTAATAATATGGACTTCATGTTGATGATGTGGACTCCTTGATGATATGGACTCCTTGATGATGTGGACTCCTAGATGATATGGAATCCTTGATGATGATGATGTGAACGAGATTAACTCCTTGATGAGTTGAACGAAAGGGAGCTGACATATTCTCAATAGATAAGTAATTTCCTGATTATTTTTGGTATTGTTCTTTTAATTATTATTAGTCTCTTGTCTTTGTATATCTTGCTTGGATGGTTTTGTTCTTCCATTGCCTCTTTGTGAGGATGGAAAAACAAAAAACAAGAAGACCCGTGATTGAATGAGCTTTTGGACTTAGAGGGAGCATATAAGATCAACCTAATTGAAGCATGTTTTTGATCCATGATGTAGAGAAGTCAGCTGTGACTTCTAATATGAATATGCCTAGAGTGATGCTGATCCAAAGTTGCTAAAGATGAGTTTGTGACTTTTTCTACTATGTTTTAATAAGGAATGAGGTCCTCTTCGTCCTGTGTAAGAGGGAGCTGATTGAAGAATTGTAAGATTGAAAGTATTATACGAGCTTCACAAAATCTCCAGTAAAGATGTGGCATAATGGACTGTGATTCCATGGCCTCTTGCTTGAAGAAAATTTGAAGAAGTTGCGAGTTTTGATGAGTCCCTCTAATTAGCTCCTTGAACCACCTGATACATGGATTTCCTGACTCTAACTGAACTAGATGTATTCTGGGTGTTGTATGTTGAGAAATCTAGGGTCGCTTAGTTAGGGCATATACTTTCTTGTGATGATTATTAATTCTTCTTTGCAATAAATTAGGTTCTTATCATCACGACAAATGCCAAACAATACAGAACATAAGATGTAGGCACAAAGTTAGGGCAAAACCCATATGAAGGGGAAAACCCAGTCAAACTCTTCCAGTAGTAGATTCAAATCAAAGTTAAGACAACCAAGACCCAAGACCAAGACAAATGACTTCCCTCATTCCACCAAGTAAGCCTTCCATAAATTGCAAACTAGGGTTTTGGTCCCTCTCTTCTTTCTTCTGCAACTTTTGGTTTCCTACACCTTTCCGACCTTGTAATACTTAGAGAATTCGCACATGTGGCAGAGGATCGATGTCTTCAGACTTTCACTTGGTGTGTTTCTATGCTTGGCATAAGATAGGCTCTTTTTCACATTTCATTTCTTCTTCTAAGCTTCAGATCAGATGTATTGTATGTCACCTTCAACCGGCCGAATGCACTTGTATATATAGTAGTTCGAGTCTCCAATATGAGGCTGACTTGACAACTGTTATGAGGCCGAGTTGAAGGAGTAGGGCAGGCTGAGATATAGGATAGGGAGTCGACTTGGTGGATGAGTCTCTTTGACGCAAAATAAATTTTCTTCTTTGACTTAAGGTGCCCATGAAGGGTCTTTTACATTATGACTTTGACTTTGATGCAATACAAAAATCCTAGAGCACTCAATGGGTGCTTTGACCTATTGACCATTGACCCAAGCATGAAACCCATGCTTTAATAAGTCAATTTCTTTTACAATAAAAATTCCTTTTTCTTTCTTTTGACAAATACAATTACAAGGACCGACACTAGTTACATTCTTCAACATTCCCTCTTAACTAGGGAGTTATTCATAATTACATATATACATAGGTACAAGGACGATTTCAAATGATATGTTTTACAAAGAGTCACAACACACGTACTGCTACAAATTAGATACTTGACCAAGGTATCTAACCAGGTGGGACTAAGGTGTGTTTAAGCTTTAGCCACTATAGGTACCATCAATATTCAACTCTAACACCAACCCAAGGATCTAGGTATCGTATCAAAGGTCATAGCTCCACAAGACCAATGATACCCTCCATACTTCGGGATCTAGACATCATCACAGGCTGACCAAATGTTCTCCCAAGCATCTTGTCGCCTTAAGATGTTTCATCTCTCCTATCAACTAAATTAGATATATCCACCGGTCCAAGCATGCTTCAAAATGTTCAACCTTCTTATGGAGAGATCCTGCACAATCACAACCCCAATTAATAATAAATTTTCAATATATGTGTGTGTGTGTGTTTAGCACAAGCCTTCGGGGTCCTTAATCATTCTGATGCTGCTTAAATTATCATCACATCTTGTTGGAGGCTTTCTTCTTTAACTACTTTAGCAACACCAAACTCAGCCTCAACACTTCAACACAACCAAGTCTTTGTTTGCAACTTCATGAATCAAGAACATCCATCTGTAGTGCTTTTGTTCATTCTTTGGTCTCATTCTTTCTTCAAGATATTCACTATAGTTGTCATAATATGCCCTCCCTCTTAACTTGGGGAGATATACCTTTTCTTTGTATCCAAGCTTGTTCTTTATATCAAAACCTCTTTCTTCAAGTCACATAGGCTATTTTATTTGTACCATATCATCTAAATAATTTCAACCTTTCAAAGCTTCATCCCTTCAGGAACATCATCATTATTCTTATAACTCCCTCTTTCCATCATGCTCATCAATTTTATCAAGTCATGAATATCTTCAACATCATGTACCTGCAAATCTTTCAACAAGTACAAATATACAAGAGCATGGAGTTAACTTTTTTATCAAAATAGGGTTAGCATATCATTGTAATGGAAGCATCAAAACGATCAAGCTTTAGACATCTAAAACCTGAACCTAGTTAGGTTTACAATCAACCGGAGTTACATCTTTTCATAATCTAGACTTTAACAACTTTGCTAGGGTTTTGTCAAAAACCTTAGATTCCATCATTGAGACTTAAAGTCTTGGATATCAACAAATAAATCAAGTTAGCAATCCAATCATAGCATTTTACATCAGAGGTTTCGATATTATGCTCTTAGAATTTCATGTCAAACTCTACTAGGGTTTTGTCACAAACCCTAGATTTCATCAATAACATTAAATCATAGATATCAACAACAAAGTTAGCATCCTAGCATTTCATATCTAGGGTTTCATTATTATTTCCTTATATTAATTTCTTACTAAGGTTTTTATCATAAACCCTAGATACACACATCAAACTCCAACAATTTTGACCAGACTAGGGTTTCAATTATGCAGAAGCTCATAGATCTAGGGTTTCATTCCGAGGATAAACTATCACAAGGGTTTTGACATAAACCTTAAATCATCAAACCCTACAAATTTAGGGTTTCATCATGATCATATATCATCGATAAACCCTAAAAGGCTAGGGTTTCTACATAACATTACTAAAATCCTAAACATCAAAGGATATCATTATATGTTCTAGACTTTATCAACAAACCCTAAGTAGACTAGGGTTTCATTATTGACATACCCTAAGCATCAAAAAGCTAGGGTTTTGTAGCGAACCCTAAAGATTAGGGTTTTACCAAAGTAAACAAGGATATTAAAGAGCATTGATTTAATCTAGAGATAATCACCCTAACGATATATAATCTTAATGATTCTATAGAAAACCCTAGACATGAAAGAGTTAATAATATACAATAAATTTTAAAATGATCGTACCTTTGAAGGAGACCTACTACAAATCTTGTACTTTTATACATACCTGGAGTTGCTCGCACAAACCTTGTAGGGTTTCCTATTGAAGGACTCCTACAACAAAACTTCTTATAAGTCTTCTTTGGAAGATTCCCTCTGAATCCAATTATTCTTTACAACATACCTGCAAGTTTTCCTTTAAGGGAAAATACAAGAGAAAGGATAATATACGAACAATAGTAATAAAGAAATCAAAATAGAATACTTATCTTTTGTGAGAAGGGCTTCCTTTTTGCATAAAAATCAATATTGCATTTATGTACATGTAACTTTTTTCTTGACAAGTATCATCAAAAGTATACAAGTACAAAACCATGGTCTAGAGTTTTTCATCAACTTTTAGAATATGTATTTATAGGGTTTCTAGACATCATTTAATTTCATTCTTTCCAAGGATTGTCATATTGCTTACAAACCCTAGAAATTATGAGGATTTTCATATGAATAATTTTCATCATAATGAAAACTTGCAAACCCCAAAAGCAACTAAACCTTAAAACATTTCTTATTTAACAAATGCGCAAGTTATGCTTACCTCAAGATTTCATACCTTGTCTATGATTGAAATATTGCCATTCCATTGAGCTTGTTTCCTTTTCAAGTAGAAGACATATGTTATATGACTAAAAAAAATTAATATCAATACTTACATGAGTTGGGTGAGGACTTCAAGTTGTTAAAAAAATGAGTTGGCTACATGACTGCTTCCTGCTTGCTTGGCGATAGACTTTGCATACATGTCTTCTTTCACAAATTACAAGATTGATGGATGCTTGTTTCTAGAAGACATTTCTGCTAGTAAAAGTCGGTTTTTATGTCACTGATACATCTTGGTCTTATATATATAGGCTCAAATTCTTGTATAGGAGTCTCAACTTCTTCTACTCCTTTGACTTTTGTGATGAGATAGGAATTAGAATAAACCTTTTAGAACAAATATACATGGCCTCTATATAGGTTCTTCCCTAAGCTGGATTGTGGAGCTATATTCTTTATAAACATCCACAGGTCTCCTTTTGGTGATGACATAAGTTCTTATGGAGGCTACAATGTCTCTAAATAAATCTTAGAACCATTTAATTCTACGAATTTATGAGATGATTCAGGACTCCGACTTTCTTGCATGATACTTGACCTTCCCTTATTCCTTAGGGGTCTCAGTTTCATTAATGACGGTAGTCTCACAAAAGGTTTACCAAATGGTCTTTTCTTTTGCTAAAAAGGGGACACCACACTTTTTTTACAGAGCTTTTGATTTCTAATGTGTGCCCAGGTTATTTGTTCTACAGTGACTATAATATGCTTCTAAACAATTTAATCTATAATCCATGCAACACATGAACTTCGCTTTATCTTTCAGGGACCTTGGTTTGGATAAAGCTTATAATTTTGGTTTTCTAGGATCCTTCATTGATGCTTCACGACTTCCATAATTATTTTGTTTTTCTAACACATACCTGTTGCTTAGCTATTGATATTTTGACTTATAAACAAGTTCAGTAATGAGCTTATTTAATACGGTCCTTCTTTTAGATAGCTAGGACTTTGAAAACTCTTGTTTTTCCAACCAATAATGATCTTCTAGCTGCCATTTCATCGACCTTGGCTTTGATACCATGTTGAGAAATCTAGGGCAGCTTAGGGCATATACTTAATTTGATTTCTCTTCTTTTGATGATTATTAATTCTTCTTTGCAATTTATTAGGTTCCTATCATCAAGACAAATGCCAAACAATAAGAACACAAGATGTAGGCACAAAACCATGGAAAAACCCCTATGAAGGGGAAAGCCCAGTCAAACTCTTCCCCTAGTAGATTCAAATCAAAATTGAGACAACCAAGACCTAAGACCATGACAAATGACTTCCCTCACTCCACCAAGTCAACCTTCCATAAATTGCAAACTAGGGTTTCAATCCCCCTCTTCTTTCTTCTACAACTATCGGTTTCTTGCAATTTTTCGGCCCTATAATACTTCAAAGAATTCGTACACGTGGCAGAGGATCAATGACTTTAGACTTTTGCTTGGCGTGTTTCTCTTCTTGGCATAGGATAGGCTCTCTTTCGCATTTCATTTCTTCTTGTAAGCTTCAGATCAAATGTATTGTATGTCAACTTCAACCGACTGAATACACTTGTATATATAGTAGTTTGAGTCTCTAATATGAAGGTTGTTACCGCTCAAACTAGCAGGGGTCCTAGGAGGGGAGCCTCTAGAGCAACTACTAGGTCAAGAGGCAACAATGGAGCGATAACCCACTGTCACCTCAGCTAAGGCTCCCTACTCTTTATATACTTTCACTGATGGGAGGAGTCCCGATATGAGAGGAATCACAAGAATAGATGGATCAATGATGAGACATGGGGTGATCCCAAAAGCCTATTCATAAGAGAGACTCAATTGAATAGCTTACTTGCTTGAGTGGCAAAGTGATAGGCTCTTTAGGAAGGGCTAAGAGGATACTTGAGCCTACGTTTAGAGGATACGCCTTGATAAGGGGCTTGCTAGACTTAAGGATCCTTATGGAGAAAAGTATTCTATGTAATCCTTGTGGAATTTGAGTTGTAGAGTTGGAGGACCACAAAGAAACCAAGTGGACCTAGACTAGGTCAAGGTTATGGAGTTGATCGGTCACAAAGGGGCTTGACCTAATTAGTGAAGGGGAAAGGATCAAAGGACTAATTTTCTTTTGAAATTTAAATGCAATGATGCAAATGAGGACAATAACCGAAATAAGCCTAGGGAGAGAAATGGTCCTCGAGCTAGGGCTTGCGATGTCTCGGTATTCCATTGTTGGATTTGCTTCAAATTTGGAGGACCTCTTGAGCAAACTCCAACACAGTAGTGGACCAATTTTCAAGGTGTTTGGATGGCTACAAAATATTTTACTTGATGCCCTAGGTGACCTTCCAGGGTTAGGCCTAGAATTGGGAGAGGTGAAGAAAAGAAAGATGAATTTGACCAACAAGAGGTTGCCAGGATCAATGCCTTGGTTAGGGGGCTTAATGGAGTCAAGAAACACCTAGATGAAGAAATTTCGAGAGCTTAGGAGACCTAACTAACCATTGCTAGCCTATTCAAGGGCAATAACTAGGTAATTAGAGATTTACTTTAACCCATACAAGAATAATGATATCCATAAAATGCAGTAAACCAGTAAAATAACAAGAATAGCATGAAAATTCGACTTACATGAGAGAGAGTATATCCATTCATCAACTTCGCATTAGAAAGAAGCTCCAAAGACAATAGTGAAAATCCAAACATCATAGTGCATCAAGAAAGCTCCAAAAATTTTACCCACCTCATGTTTGGCTTTTGCCCATGTGTTAAATTTGTATGCCTTGACCATCTTTTGCATTTTGTGGTACATTTCATGTTGAGAGTGGCCAAATTATGCTTTTTCTTTTTGTTTTAGCTGCATCAACCTCAGGGGCATCGTTCTAAGCTCAACCCAAGGTGTGGGCAAGAGTAGGGGGAGGCTAACCCTATGTGGACCCAATGGACATATGTGGACCCGAGTGGGAAAAGAGATGAATGAGGCTAAAATGAGTGGAAGGGGGTGATGCATTGGTGTCTAGAAGCGGGACCACACAACCAAAATCAAGATTTCCCATGTAGTGCCAAGTTCCAACCGTAAATCTAATGGCCAGTAAAAGAGATCGCACAGGACTAGGGTACAAGGTTAACCTCGAAATTGGGTAGTGGAGACAAGAGTACAAACCTAGCCCACTCTTTCCGCTGAATCCCCCCACCAATCCATGCCCAAAAGTGCCCATGATAAGTAAGGAAAATTACTCAACTATACTAATGAAAAGCCATACCTTTGGGGTCAGGAGGCCCACCTTCAAACATACAATCATAACAGCTGGGTGAGGGACCACTTGGCTGGCTTAGGTGGCGAAGATAATGGCACATCGAGCTATCTGGTGGCTCCAAGGGGTTGTTGGCTTCCGACTGAGGACCATTTAGGAGAACCATTTTCTCCTATATACACTACCCATAGGTGGTGGGTAACAAGGCCAACTTGTCAATTGTTCTGAGGCCGACTTGAAGTAGGACAGGTTGACATATAAGAGAGGGAGCTGACTCGGTGGAGGAGTCTCTTTGACACAAAATGATTTTTCTTCTTTGACTTAAGGTGCCCATGAAGAGTCCTTTACATTATGACTTTGACTTTGACACAATACAAAAATCCTAGAGCAGTCAATGGGTGCTTTGACTTATTGACCATTGACCCAACCATGAAACCCATGCTTTAATAAGTCAATTTATTTTACAATAAAATTCCTTTTTCTTTCTTTTGACAAATACAATTATGAAGACCGACACTAGTTACATTCTTCAACACTGTATTGGTCTAAATGATATGGTTGGTCCTGCTACATTGAAGGTGGAAACATATTTGATTTGTGAAGCTGATGAATAATCTATTTAATCTTGTGCTGTATAGTAGGTTGCTGATATTTGCTTCTAGAAGAAGCCATTTATTGTCTATTGGATTCGACTGTGGTTGTTGATGTTTGCTTTTGTGAGAAGCCTCTTATTGTTTGATGGATTTGACTATGGCACACTTTTTCGCTGATAAGCAGGATGTTGATATTTGCTTATGTGAGAAGCCACTTGTTATTAGTTAGATTGTTTGCTTTTTTGCGAAGCCTAGATGGATGTTGTTGTTTGTTGGAATGTTTGGAGTCCACAATGTCTACGTTTCTGCTGTTGAGTCGGTTACTGATGATTTATGTGATTGTGCTGATCAGGGTGCTGCTTTAGCTTGAAATATGCCATGATTTCTTGGATGAGTAGGAAGCAAAGATCTGTACAACCGAGACAGAGTATATTGCAGCTAATATGGTTAGCTGTGAGTCAGTGTGGCTACGGAAGCTCCTTGCAGAGCGACTGTGATATACTATGAAAATCAAAGTGAGATTAGACTTTCAGAGAATCCAGTGTTTCATGACGAGTCGAGACTTGAAACACATAAATATTAGGTATCGCTATATTAGAGATATGGTACAGAGACGAGCAGTGAGGCTCTAACACATCTCGATAGATTAGCAGGTTGCAAACATTCTCACCAAGCCTTTGCCGAAAGCGAAGTTCTTATTCTTCAGAGAGCAACTTGGAGTGTAGGATAATGTATCCCTCTTGAGGGGGAACATTGCTGATTGAGAACATTGAGCATATGCTCTTCCCATAGTCTTTTGACTAACCATGGAATTGGTGGGGGGGATGAGCAACGAGGCTCCTAGGTGTGAGGGTACTCCTTAAAGCCATGGACTTGGTTGAGTACATGCCCCAGTATGCATCCTAACCGCAAGTCACCTTCGTGGCATTATTGACCAAGGGCCATATTGAGATGGTTAAGCTTGCTGGGATTGCCACCCATCCGGCCAGTGGGTGAGGAGACTTATGTGTGTGTGATATTTACCAAAGTCAGATGCGATTACCATGGATTTGGTTAAGGTAAATTGATCTCTTGAAGTGTTGGATGCAGGTGTTCTACCACTTGATTGTTGAGGATCAACTTGGGTGAGGAACAACCAGTGGAAATAGGTTGTGTGTGATCTTTACCAAGGTCATTTATGACTGCAATGGACTTGGTTGTGGTAAATCGATCTCCCCTATTGTTAGTTGTGGATCATTCTTCCAAGATGAGATGGGATGATGATGTAGCTATCAACTTTCCTTATGTTGAGACATGTACATCTGAGATGAGATCTATAATGTACTCTTTTAGGACATGGAGCTTGACTTAAAGACCAGTACGGTGTGTGTGATCTTTACCAAGGGCAAATGTGACTGCCATGGACTTGGTTGTGGTAAATTGATCTCCCCTATCACCTGTTGTGGATCTAGACATCATTGTTTAGCCACGATGAGATATATGGAGCAGTCGAAAGAATACCTCCCTAGTTGAGAGGGAGCGTTGAAATTAGATTGTGATGCTATCTGCTGTCCTTATGATGAAATAAAATGAAAATACCTCCTTGGCTAGGAGGTAGTATTCAAAATTGTAGCCATGTTTAACATTTCCATCAATGAAAATAAAAGGAAGAAAAGAAAAATAAAATTGCAAATTTGAATTTATGTTTTCCCTCCCAAAAATCTACAAGTCGGCCTCAAATTGTTTTGTTAGTTTATGGAGCAACGGATAGGTGTTCTAGTCTCAAATTGTGTCTAAGAGGCTAAGGAACACGAGATCTCCAAAACTCATAAAAGGTTTTGCGAGATAAGACTCAGAAACACCTTAATTAAATTAATTTGCCATAATTAAAATATTTCCCAAGTCTAACTTAGCAAAAGTGGTAAATTAAAGTGAATTAGTTAAGGTAGATCGCTTTTACTCTAGAGGCTTTGATTGATAAAGTCAAATTGATCGTAGCCATCGATTGAGATCTAATCGTGGTTGTTGAGACTCCAACGAGAGATTAAAGAGTAGGTTGAAGGGGCCAGAGGTGATACAATTATAGAGTTGAGCAGTTTGACTTCCCAGTTGCAGGTATTGAACAAGGGTGCAGTTGAAGCTAGGAAAAGCATCAGAGAAAGGGTTGCAACAGAGATTTGGGAGTAGAGATTCCAGAGGAAGATTTCCTCAGTATTTATAGTGTCCAGGAGACAAGAAAGAGGGAGGCCGAATTATCGGAAGAGGAGGCTTAATACAACAGTGCGAATTAGCCAATTCACTCAATGCAAGTCGCCAATAGAGCTTGTTTCAGTTTCCAATTGATGGATTAGTGTCCCAAAGGCATAGCGAGTGGGTTTCAGAGGCAGAGGGAGGCTAGAATTCTAACTTGGAGGCAGTTTTCGGGCTGTACGATTTTATCTACGCAAATAGTGCACATTTCTGGAATGCAAAGCAAGCAACAGGAGAAGTGCGAGTTTGCCAAAGAGGGGCCAGATCAGGTGCAGAAGGAGTCAAGGTTGTCTCCAATATATTTTTCTAGTAGATTGTGGGAGGTATGCCAGTTAGACAACGAGTTGTAATATTTCTCTCGAATTGCTGCATAATCATAAAACCCTCATTTGCTGCATTGGTTTTCCCTTGTTGATTTTTGTAGCATCGGAAAGTGATCTAAGTCTCAAAATTTGTGAGGAGCCTTGGACATCAGCTTTCTAAAGAACCCAGAAATCGTTTGTGGAAATTCCATTCAGTTTATGTTTTATTGAAATAATTAATTAATTTAATGAGAACCCTAAGTCTAAACTTAGGGAAATTAAATAATTAATGGGTATTAATAAAATAGAGTGTGAATCTTCTAGAAAACGAAGATCAAGTCAAGATTTAGTCTTAACAATTGATTAGACTTCTAATCTGGGCCGTTGATTTGTCAATGAGAAGATTATAAAAGAAGACTTGAGGGCCATTTGGAAAATAAGCCGGGCATACACTCAGTAACCCGAGGGAAGTCGATTCTGAAGGAATAGAGTTCGATTTCAGAGGGAGAGTTGTAGGAAAAAGGAAGTAGAAGGGCAGAGAGGCAGCACAGAGGAGCAGCGCAGAGGGCTGACGCAGTCTCACGCAGGCTCTGCGTAGAGAGACACGCAGGAATGATGCAGTGAGGGCTAGTGAGTCCCTCAAGTGTCGGAAATTCTCCAGAGGTCTGGAGAGAATTTATCTCAGGTGTTTTCTGAAGAAGTTTCTCAATATTTTCTGCTAGTCTTTCCTTGTAAAGAATTTTCTGTTGAAGATTAATATATAAACCCTCATTTGTTGCACCGGTTTTCCCACATTGGGTTTTGTGCTTGCATTTTACTGTTATTTTCTCTATATGTACTTGGTGATAACTGTAGTAGTGTTTATTTTGAAATTTATTGGAAGGGTTTTCTAAATAACTTATTGTGAAAATAAGTAGGAGAAATAAATCTATAACCGCAGTAGAATTTCGGAATTGAAATTTTCACATGGTATCAGAGCTGAGATTGAGTAACAGGAGTGGAGACCCTGCAATGGAATGAAGTCTAGAAGCTGCTGCAGCAGCAACTTGGAAGGGTTCACGTAGTTCTCCACAGAAAAGCATGAAAGAACAGATAGATCACGACATCTCTGTATTGGCTTCCAGACTAGAAGAAGAGTTCGCTTGCGTATCAAGCTCTACCTCTCCAGATGTCTGTTATATTGATAGTGGAGCTTCTGCTCATATGACGGGAGTACGAGAATGTTTCTCAAGCTACTGAGAAGAGCAGACGAACTTTCAGATGACCATGGGCAATAAGGCGAAGTGTACTCCTGTGGGAAGAGGTACCATAGTATTTCAAACTGAAGCTGGCAATAAGCTTCGGGCCATCAATGTGCTGCATGTGCTTGGTTTGGGGATGAACTTGCTCTCGGTGTCTCAGATACAAAACAAGGGCTATGACGTTTACTTCATTTGCAAAAGAGTATATTTCAAACACCCGAGTTGGAAGAAGAAGGCACAAATCAGAGTTAGGAGCAATAAATTGTATAAGTTGCAGCTCTAATCTCCAATGGCAGTGATAGGCAGCGGCGATGAGAAGGATTTGGATGAACTATGGCACAAGAGAATGGAGCACTTACACCATGGGGCTTTGAGAATTCTCAAGAAGACTGTCATAGGAGTTCCAGATTTGAGAACCAAGCGAGATGATGTTTGCAGAGGGTGCGTACTAGGAAAGTACGCCAAGGCAGCCTACCCCAGGAGTAGCAATATGACTAAGAGTGTGTTGGGATTAATACACTCGGACATCTGTGGATCAATGTCCAATAGAGCTCGTAGTGGTGCTGAATATTTTGTCACCTTCATTGATGACCATTCCAGGAAGACTTGGATAGACTTTCTGAAGATCAAGGATGATTTCTTTGATCGATTCAAGGAGTTTAAAGCTCTGGTTGAGCATCTGACAGGAAAGCGGATAAAGATACTGCGATCAGCTAATGGTGGGGAATACATTGATAAAGACTTCACAAAGTTCTGCGCAAAGGAAGGCATCAAAAGGGAGTGGACCGCTCGGTATAATCTGGAGCAGAATGGAATTGCAGAAAGGAAGAATAGAACTATTACGGACACTGTAAGGGCAACGCTGTATGACCAAGACATGCCAAATTTCCGTGGGCTGAAGCTTGTAATACAACTGTATATGTTCAGAACAGGATTCCTCACAATGCATTGGGTAAGATTAGTCCAGAAAGTGTATTCGCTGGCAGGAAGCCAAAAGTAAGCCACTTCAGGATCTTTGGCAGTGTGGCATACTGCCATGTACCCGAAGAGAAGAGGAAGAAATTGGATAAGACTGCGAAAAAGGGATATCTAGTGGTATATAGCGAGAATGCTAAGACGTACAAAATCTACATTCCTAATAGTAGGAACATTGTAGTGCTGCGCGATGTAAAGTTCATGGAGGAAAGAGCTTTCAGAAAATCCCGGGAGATGCCTTCTGCAACGCAGTTTGAAGATGATTCGCTGGTCCAGCCACTACAACCAACAGAGGCTAGCCCGAGTGCTTCTCCAAGGCACAAGGATCCAGGGGGCTTATCTCCAGAAGATTCACAGGAGAAGGAGCAGGTAGATCCACCCACTACCAGTGGTAGGACGAGCAGGGAATTACGACAAATATTGAGGGACGCAAAGGAGTTTGTTGGAGCTCCTAGAAACGAGAAGAGGTAGCGCATGAAACCAGACAGATACCAAGCCTTGGTAGCCCAGGTTGGGGACCCTCTAGTTTTCAGGAGGCAACTTAGCATCAGGTGTGGTTAGATGCAATGGTGGAAGAGTACAACTCCATCATGACAAATGATGTCTGGGAAGTGGTTCTTAGGCCTTGGGACAGATCAATTGTGGGTTCGAGATGGATCTACAAAATCAAATATGCTGCAGATGGCAGTGTAGAAAAATATAAAGCCAAGTTCGTAGCTAAGGGGTATGTTTAGAAGGAGGGGTTGACTATGAAGTGACCTTTGCCCCAGTAGCTAGATATACTTTTGTTAGATCCGTGATATCCCTTGTTGCACAGATGGGCTGGGAGATTCACTAGATGGATGTCAAGACTGCGTTTTTGAATGGGGTGATAGAAGAAGTATATATCGAACAACTTGAGGGCTTTGAGACGCATGAGCAAAAGACTCATGTGTGTAGGCTTAATAAAGCCTTGTATGGACTTAAGCAAGCCCCTAGAGCTTGGTATGGTCGAATTGATGGTTACTTCAGAAAGTGGGATTCGTCAAGAGCGACGCAGATTCCAATCTCTACTATCTGAAAGTAGGGAATGAGCCTCTAATATTGGTGTTGTACGTAGATGATCTATTCTTGACAAGATCATATAGGCTCATCAAGGATTGCAAGGAGAACCTAGCTGCAAAATTCAACATGAAGGACCTAGGGATGATGCATTATTTTCTGGGGTTGGAAGTTTGGCATCAGAAGCGTGAAATCGTCCTTCGTCAAGGGAGATATGTTACAAAAATCTTGAAGAGATTCAAGATGCAGGATTGTAGACCCATGGCTACTCCAAGGATCACCAACTGGAAGAAGATTGATACTTTTGAAGATGATGAGGCTGATCCCACCTTGTATAGACAACTCATAGGGTCTCTGATGTATCTGGTCAACACTAGGCCAGACATCTGTTATGCTGTCAACACCCTCAGTCAGTTCATGGTGGAACCAAGGAGGGCACATTGGGTAGCAACCAAGCATGTTCTCAGATACCTGCAGGGAACAATCGAGCTTGGATTGAGATACACTAGGCAATGACATCAGATTGAGTGGGTTCACCGACACAGATTGGGCTGGAAGCTCAGTAGATTGGAAAAGTACTAGTGGGTACTATTTCAATGTCGGATCAGGAATGACTTCTTGGTGCAGCAGGAAACAAAAATCTTTAGCTCTGAGCTTAGTTGAGGCGAAATATATGGTAGCAAGCACTGCTTTGTGTGAAGTCATATGGCTTAGGAAGCTGCGTGTGAATCTACTCAAAGAAAAGATGGAAGCGACCAACATTCTATGTGATAATTAGAGTTGCATCAAGCTCTCTGAGAATCCCGTGTTTCATGATCGGTCGAAGCACATTGACATCTGGTGTCATTTCATTAGAGACTGTCCAGTGGGGAGCTGTACAGTTGCAGTACACTCCGACAGGAGAACAGGTGGTAGACATCCTCACCAAAGCTCTAGGAAAGACAGTTTGTCTACTTCAGAGAGAAGATGGGGATGATCAAGAATCCGTTTCAGTAGCAAAAGTGGACAGATGCAGAATTGAGAGGGAGCTGTAGTACAGATGAGGCAGTGACAGTGGCAGTGTCATGGGCAGCAGCCAGGCATCAACAACGCAGCAGATGAGGGGCAACAACAGCCAGACATCAGCAGCGTAGAGGGTGCTTCAAAGTCAGAGCAATATGTAGCAGGCAAATTGTTAGAACACTTGCCTTGCTGAGAGGGAGTGTTGATTTTTGTAGCATCGGAAAGTGATCTAAGTCTCAAAATTTGTGAGGAGGCTTGGACATCAGCATTCTAAAGAACTCAGAAATCGTTTGTGGAAATTCCATCCAGTTTATGTTTTATTGAAATAATTAATTATTTTAATGAGGACCCTTAGTATAAACTTTGGGAAATTAAATAATTAATGGGTATTAATAAAACAGATTGTGAATCTTCTAGAGAACGAAGATCAAGTCAAGATTTAATCTTAGCCATTGATTAGACTTTTAATCTAGGCCGTTGATTTGTCAATGAGAAGATTATAAAAGAAGACATGAGGGCCATTTGGAAAATAAGCCGGGCCTACACTCAGTAACTGGAGGGAAGTCGATTATGAAGGAATAAAATTCGATTTCAGAGGGAGAGTTGCAGGGCAGAGGGAGTAGAGGGCATCAACAATGTCAGGGCTCGAGGGAAGAAGGAAGCAGAAGGGTAGAGAGGCAACAAATAGGAGCAGTGTAGAGGGATGACGCAATCTCACGCAGGCTCGACGTAGAGAGACGCGTAGGGGTGATGCAATGAGGGCCAGTGAGTCCCTCAGGTGTCAGAAATTATCCAGAGGTTTGGAGAGAATTTATCTCAGGTGTTTTGTGAAGAAGTTTCTCAATATTTTCTGCGAGTCTTTCCTTATAAAGAATTTAAATTTAAATTAAATTTATTTATAAAAATTAAATTTTTTTTTATAAAACTTTGAATTTAAAAAAAATAAAATAAAAATAAAATAAAAATTTATTTTAAATAAATTATAAAATCTATTGTCAGCTCTTCTCATCATCTCAGCCCTTCACTATTTATACCTTAACCTTTTGCGACCTTTCATTCTTCATTCATTTCTCGTCCTGAAGATGGATTCCCTTGGGATTCGAAACGTCGACCATTGTTTTATGATACTGTGGATAATCTAGATTCTGCAATCAAGAATTTACTGCTGAAGATTAATATATAAACCCTCATCTGCTGCATCGGTTTTCCCACATTGGGTTTTTCCGGTGACAATTGTCCAAAAATAATTGTTTCATTGTGATTGATTCTTGCACTTGCATTTTATTGCTCTTTTCTCTATATATACTTGTTGATAATTGCAGTAGTGTTTATTTTGAAATTTACTGGAAGGGTTTTGTAAATAACTTATTGTGAAAATAAGTAGGAGAAATAAATCTATAACTGCAGTGGAATTTCAGAATTGAAATTTTCACATTGCTTTGGGGTTTTTTCCAGGGACAATTGTCCAAAAAAAACATTGTTAATTTTTGTGTGTGTGAATCTATTCTCAATTCCCTATTTTATATTTCCACAATGTTTTTATTGTGAAGAATGCAATAGTGAATTTATCATTGTTTGCTCAATAACAATTCAAAAGAAAAATAAACTACTAACCATTAGAAGATAAATCTCCAGTAATTGCATTTAAGGAATTTTCACATGTTTTAGGTCGATTGGACCCCCAAGAGGCACCCATTCGATCCCCTCTTCAAGTCTATAAATAGGAGACATCCTCTCCTCATTTGCACACATCGAATTGATCTTGTCTATCTTTGATCCAATGAATTTCAAAAGGAGGAAAGGAGGCCAAAAATCTAGAGGAGGGCTATGGGACTTGGCTTGGCGTTTTTCTTATTCATGGGTATTGGTTTGGTTATCATCTTGATTATGTTTCTGATGTACTGATGTATCTTGAACTCTCTCTCTATCTCGCATAAGGAAGAATTTTTCTGGGTTTTCCCCTTGTGGGTTTTTACCTGGCCTTAAGCCTAATTTCTGTGTCTCTTGTCTCATGATTTTATGGTTATTTTTACAACTCTTTCATGGTTTAATGGTTGATATTTTCTTTTGTATAATTTCTTAGTGATTATGAATGAATGATTTGTGAAATTAATGTTAACTAAATCATTGAAAGTAGTCATTGCTATGAATAAGATAATTTCTAGTCTTGCCCTAGAAAAATCAACAGGCCTAGAGAATTTCAGCCCAACAATTTACCAAAAAATCAACCCTGCGCCTTCCCTTTGAGTAACCTTTGCACCTCAGGAAATTCGGCCCGGCAAATCGGTCTCAACAATCAAATCGACCTTGCTTTCACCCCAGCAGCTCGACCCTGCAATCTCCGACAATTTGGCCTCTTGGATATGCCCTTGAATCCTCGTATACTCTTCCTCCTCTGCCCTCTAGTCTATTGAGCCACTCGTCTTAGAGAAAATTGCTTTGTCTTGTTGTGTTTTCTCCCTCTTGTGTCTCAACCTCTTCTTTAGGCTTCTTTTTATAATCTTCATTAAGCTTAGATCCCTAACCCTAATCTCCCTTCTAGAAGATCTAGGAGATCAACAGTTGAGATAATTTCTAAGTCACATAAATAATTAAATTATTTATCCTTAGAAAATGACTTAATAGTCCACAATAATTAATTGATTTTAACTATTATACTTTTCCTAAGTTAGACTACGAAAGAAGACATAAATTGCTTGCTCCACCAAGCAAGCACCTAAAGCGGCAATAAAATCATCTTCCACATGCTAAGACACCAAGCCTATGTAGAGGACCTTCCGAAGCTTACTATAAGATTCAACAATGGTGATGGCTCTAGGATTCAACAATTAGTCTTCATGAGTCTAAGGTTCATATAGCCCTTTGACTAGAGGAATCGACCCACATAACATGTAAGCCTGTTCTGCTATTGAGGAATCAAAGAATTGCTTTGTTTATCCCATGATTAATTCCTCTTATGAAGAATCCTTCCTTGTATGGTAATGCCACCTCACAAAATATGTCTACACGACAAAAGGTTTAACTTTGTGAATTAAGATGACTCCACGTATGGCAACACCCCATCGTGTATGTGAAGAAGGGGACCCAAGATTTCATCACGACTCTAACATAGTATAATGCAACTGCATTTAAAAGTATGGGTTTACATTATACTTGGATCAAACGACAACCATCCCATGCATATCCATTGAAATCAGTGTAATAAAGGTGGCTCATGAAATGATTGAGTTACCATGTGATTTGAGGATCCATTTCTTCAATTTAAGGGTAACACAAAGAAATAATAGGAGGCTATCCCATCCAATGCATCAAAATAAACATTTGTGTGAACATATGTGCCATTGACCTCATGTTGTAGTCCTTTCCTTTATATTCATGGGTAATATGAAGTGCAGAGTTGCCTTCAATGACATGAATGACAGGATGAGCACCTAATATAAAATAATCTTTTAATTTGCCTTGACATATGTGCCCTTACCTGTGTAGCACGACTCTTATAAGACCTGTGAGTACTAGCGGGTCTTGACAGGCTTTGTAGTGAGACGGGTCACTTGCATAGAACCCACGGTTTCTACCCGTACTTGCCGAAACCCGCATAAAACCTGACTACCCGCATTGAACCCATGAAGACTTGCATATGATCTGCATAAGACCCATGGAGACCCTCAAAATTCGATTTTTTTATTTTTTTATGAGATCATAGTGAGGGAAAGGGAAAATGGAGGGAAAATTTTTCCGAGTCTTGTGCGGGCCATTCCCGAGTCTTATACAAGTCACCGAGTCAATAGCCAGACGAGTCTTATACGAGTATGAGTCATGTAACATTGGCCCTATCATGGTATAAAGTAAAGGGTTAATCCATGAGGAAGAAGGGGATGGCTCCATCAAAATAGAACATTATAAAGTGCCTCCAGAAGTGTTACTAACATAGCCTTGCTTCAATGAAGATATGATCTAAGGTGTAGAAGGGGGTGGCACCATAATAATATACTTGCCTCCACATATGTGCTAACAAGGATTATACCACATAAAGGTTTTATACCGTGAGAACTGAAGTGGTATCTCCTAGTAAACCCCATTGTAAGCCAAAATCATGTGTGTGAGTGTTAAGATAAACAACATAATCATGAATCATCCACTAGTGATATGCCATAACACCAAAGAGCATCCCTCAACTATCGATCAAGGCATCAAGTGAAACCACAGATTCCTAACTTCAAAGCTCCATCAACCACAAATATGCAACCAAATAGCAAGAGCAATTGCCATCCAACCTAGGAGAAGTGAGACTCTTCCAAGCAAAGATCTTTGTCAAATGATATGATGTTAGGAAGAGAGGGAGGTTTGTAGAGTTTAACACCCACCACCGCGCGCCCCCCCGCCCCCCCAAGTTGGTCTGATAGCTTTAGGAACATGAAAGCGAATCTCCATGAATGTGATGAAAATCATAAGGTGGAATCTTGTACAATATGAGGTGTAACAGGGCCAACACACCACCAAAGAGGGCTAGCCAAGGTAGGAAGACTAGAATTAGTAGGTTGAAGTTGCCATCCATTCATTTTGGTAAACCTAGGAAATAGGTCAAATAGGGGCAGGTAGGCCACTAGGTAGATCAGGGCATGAATCTTTGTGAAACAAACCAAAGGCTATAGATGGTTAATTTTAATTTTCTTATTAGGTCTGATTGTAAACTAGGCAATGAAACAAAACAAGTGATTTTTTTATAACAAACTAGGTTTGTTGGTTGTTGTGCCTTATTGTAACCTACTTAGTCTGTTGCATGGTTTTGAAAATCGCGATAAATTGAAAAAATCGCGATTTTTTGAACAAAACGATATTATCGGTGATTTTTTCAAGTTGAAAAAATCGCCAAAAAATCGCGAGTCGTACGGTAAAAATTGTGGCCTCTCAAAACAACGGGTTTTAAGTAGCGATTTTGATTTTTTTTTCTCATTTCTGCATTGAGAATTTTGCTAAAGAAAGCTAAGGACTGAAGGTGAGCTAAGAAGGAGGATAGGTGATCTACAAGGGCAAGAGTGAACAAAAGTGAAGGATTTTAGCAAGCCAAGCCAACAAAATTCGAATTTGGACCAAGTTTCTTCGTCAAAACGTTTTTTCCAGGTATGGGCATCGAATTTGACCCTTTTTTTTTGTTCTTCCATGGGTTTCTATCACCCATGTATTTTTCATCATTTTTGATTGCATTTGGTTGTGTGTGTGTGTTTTTTTTTTGGTTTTATTGAGAGGAGAGGGTTTATTTTGGTCAAAAATGCAAAAAATTGGTTGTTAAATTTATTTTTTATATTTTTCTTGTGCTCCTAGTTTATTTCCATTATTTTTGCTTGAGTTTCAACATGTATTTTTTCCCATTATTTTTGCATTGAGTTGAGGGTTTTTTTTTTGGTGAAAAAATCAAAATGTTGTATGTAAAATTGTTTTTAATTTTATTTTTTAACTTGTATTTTTTCTTGTGCCCTAGGTTCAAATTTCGAAGTGAAAAGTTCATCTTACAGTAAAACTCAAGAATCAAGAGTTCAACAAATTTACAAACATGCCAAGGAAATTGGATCCTTTATGGGAATTTGGTGAACCTGATTAGGGGTTTGACCGATCAAACTTGAGCTGCAAGTTATGTGGTCAACACATGACAGGGGGGATATACAGGTTGAAGTACCACCTGGCACAAATTCCTGGACATGAAGTAGGCTCTTGCACAAATACCAATCCAGAAATAATCAGAAGAGCCAACAAATCATTGGAAGAAATTGAAACAACTAAACTCAGCAAGGCAACTCTGAAGAGTCATATATCAGGGTTTAGAGTTGACCGTGAGAGTGGTAGTGGTTCTTCAGCATCAACATCTTCTATAGCCAACCCCCTAGGTGCCTCCTCATATTTTGTTCCTAGAACCACTCTCGGTGCATAGCCATCCATCTCCTCACTTATTAAAAAAAGGAGAAGGAAGAAGCTGACAGGTTATTGGGCAAACTGTTTATTTGGAGTGATATTCCTTTCACTGTTGCCAGGTACAATCCATTTTATCAGGCTACGATTGGTGCTATCGTTGTTGTTGGCCCAGGATACAAAGCCCCTTCATATGATGACTTTAGAGGGCGCATTCTTCAAAATGAGAAAGCTGACTGCACCAAGAGATTGGAGGAGTTAAGGGCATCATGGGAAGTCACAGGATGCACTGTGATGTCAGATGGTTGGACTGATCAAAGGGGTAGGACCCTTCTTAACTTCTTGGTCAGTTGTCCCAAGGGGACAATGTTTATGAAATCTGTTGATGCATCTGCACATGTCAAAGATGCACGATTATTATGTGATTTATTGGATGTGTTCATCCTGGAGGTGGATCCCAAAAATGTTGTCCAAATCATAACTAACAACACTGCAAACTATGTTGCTACTGGCAAGATGCTTATGGGGAGGCATCCGACAATATTTTGGACACCTTGTGCTGCACATTGCCTTGATTTGTTGTTGGAGGACATAGGAAAGATTGATTTTGTCAAAGATATTGTAGAGTCATCAAAGAGCATTACAAAATTTATATATAATCATGTATCTGTGCTTCATTTGATGAGGACATTCATCAACAAGGAGGAGTTGGTGCGCCCTGCTATTACACGATTTGCCACTAGTTTCATATCTCTTCAATCCCTCTTGAATTCTATGTGGGATTTGAAGAGAATGTTTCTTTCAGAGGAGTGGCGTGCTTTGACTATCAGCCGCAAACTAGAGGGAGAGACCATCTGCAGGTTGGTTTCAAATTAGGAAAGCTTCTGGGCGGGAGTGCAAGAGGTGTGCAACATTACTGAACCTTTGGTAAAGGTTCTTAGATTGGTTGATGGAGAGAAGCCCATAATGGGCTACTTGTATGAGGCCATGGACAGGGCCAAAGAAGCCGTTCGCAGCTACTATGATGATAAGGGTGATGAGGGGTTTCAGAAACAACTTCTTTTATGGGAAGTGATTGATGACCGATGGAACAACACACTCCATCGTCCCATTCATGCTGCAGGGGTCTTCCTGAACCCCGAATTTGCTTACTCATGTAGTTTCCTATTTGATGTTGAGGTCATGGATGACTTTTTCACTTGTGTTCAGAAGATGGTGCCATCTACATCAGAACGTGCAGAGATATCCAAAGAAATGGAGGTGTACAGAATGGCAGGTGGCACCTTGAGCTTTGACATGGCTGTCTAGGATAGGACTACTAAAATGCTAGGTAAGATTTTCATTATTGTAAAAATTTTCTTATGTTTGTAACTTTATGAGTTTATCTTATTGGTTGTAACTTGTAACTTGTAGATGCATGGTGGAGGAGTTACGGTGGCAGATTACCAAAACTCCAAAATTTTGCCATTAGAATACTGAGCCAAACATGTAGCTCTTCAGGATGCGAGCGCAATTGGAGTGTATTTGAAAAAATACACACCAAAAGGCGCAACAGGTTAAAAACTTAAAATATTCCAATTGATTTTTTGAATTCATTAAATAATTTTTTTTTATAATTATTAATTTATTGTTTATAATATATTTTACAGGTTGGAGTCCCAGCGCCTCAATGACATGGTTTACGTCTACTACAATCTTAGATTGTGGGTGAGACAATTTGAGAGGACACTTGATATGGAGGCCATCTCTTTAGATGCAATTGACACCACTGTCGAATGGAGGGTTGAGGTTGAGAGGCCTATCATGGAGTCAGCCCCTGATTGGATAGAGCAGGAGGTAGTGGAGGGGGAGGAGGACGAGGAGGAGAAGGAGCAGCAGGAGGAGCAGGAGGAGGAGGTGACACCACCTACCCCTGCTACCGGTAGAGGACGTGGTCTGCCTCCTTTAGCTCCTGGTGCTTCAGGTTCTACTTCTAGAGCACAACAGAGTCCATTGCCAGCCCCACCAGCTTCTTCATCTAGAGGGAAAGCTGTTGTATTTTCTCGCAAGAGGGGCAGAGGAAATCAATAGTATAGGACCATAGGTTATATGGTGCATTGACATTCCTTTGTATATGACTGTTGACATTATGACTCATGATATGAGATACATTATTATATTTTTTGTTGATATTTTGAGGCTGAGTTGACTCTTGAGACTCGGGACTTAGTATTCAGGACAAGATTCAGTTTTATGTGTGATGTAGCACTAGACATGATATTACACATCTTATATATTAGTTTTTTTTTCATATTTATGTGTCAATGCATTTATTTTATGCTGTGGATGCTTTAGATATTAAAAAAATTGAAAAAAATTGAATATTTTTGTGTGTCGATTTTTTCCCGATTTTTACGATTTTTTCCGATTTTTCCCCCTCACCGATTTAATCCCGATCACAATTTTCAAAACATTGGCCTGTTGAAGTGAGGTAGAGATCTGTAAACATGAAGAAAAGACACTAGAGGTAGCCTAATTAATTCCCTTTCAAAAGCAATGAAGACAATAAACAATAATCATTAAGGTTTGTTACTTGATTTGAATGGTGATCAAACAAATGTGAAAGGAAACCTAGGTTTAATTTGCTTCTCAGTTGGGTAAAATCTTGGCTAGGTGTGATCTAATCTAACCTGTTCTAATGGAAACTACCTGAGCTTAGATAAGTGACGCACCAAGCAATCAAGGAAGGTCATGACCTCTTAATGTACTTGTAGATGCTAATGCCTCACCTATGAAAATAGGAAGGATATTTATTAATGTCTAGACCATAGTAAGATGAGTCTGCACTCAAAAAAACCTAAACACTAGGTATCCAAAAAATGAACTTCCAATCAAAATGACTTTTGAATGCATTAATCTACAAGCACATATAGTTGGAAATATGAACAAGTACACGAAATCAAACTCTTTTGCATCTATCTTCTATTCAAAACTAAAAGAAGAATTGCACTACTATGGGTCAAAACTCAAATATGCTAAACATCATAGTGGTATGCTCTCGATCTCTTTTATAGAATATGAAGACTTATGGTTGCAACTTGTTTGGATTGATGCACATGAGCACCACCTAATTTGATAAAGTATAACCCTATCCCTAATCACCCAGAGTAATGTGCTCTCCTCCATGGATAGATTTACCAAGAATAACGTGCCCCTATTTTGGGAAGGTTGCAACATGCATTTATGCATGTGCTTCATAGTGAATTGGACCCTCTTCCTAGAATACACGTGTGCCGTATTAGCCTACACCATTCAGCGAACAATCAAACACGCATGCAAAAGAACATAAGAACTAAAGATAACTTAGTGGTTAAAGATGCCGCATGCATGCCTACAACGTGAATGTGCTTTTATCACAATATAGAACAACATTGCCTCCTAGAAGCTAGAGTAGTGCACCTCAAACTTGTCACAACAACACATGAGTTTGAAGGCAAACTAATTTTGCTAGGTATTGCGTGTATCTGTTGCAAATTGCTGGTTGTTGCTTGCTATAAGAGAAATTTTGACCAAGCAACTAGGGAAAAAACTAACATTCCCTCTTTGTGAGGCAAGCATTCTCCACTGAGCCAAGTCTCTCCTTCAACATATTTCCAAGTCTCTTCCTCGATATCTTGCCAAGTCTCTCCCTCAGCATCTCAAACTTTCCTTTGCCAAGGGCTTCATCAAAATGCACTTCTATCACACTCTGTAGAACAACAATGCCTCCTAGAGGATAAAGTAGTGCGCCTCAAACGTGTCATAAAAACACTTGAGTTTGACGGTGAACTAAATTTGCTAAGCACTGTACATATCTACTGTGAACTACTACTGGTTGTTGCTTGCTATAGGAGAATTTTTAGACCAAGCAACTAGAGAAAATGCTAACATTCCCTTTTTGCATGGCAAACATTCTCCACCAAGCCAAGTCTCTCCCTCACCATCTCGTCAAATCTATCCCTCAACATCTCACCAAGTCTCTCCTCCAACATATCAAACTTCCCCTTTGCTAAGGGCTTCACCAAAATATTTGCAACCTAGTGAATCTACATTAGCTCAACAATGTACTGACTAAAAGTATTCACTGCAAAACATATATAAGGTTTGATATTCGCTAGATACATAAGTGAACCAATCAACTTCATATATAATGAAGGATCTACCAATTCTTATTCTAAATTAGCATGTAGCGTTAGATTTGGAACCATAAGAGTGGCCAAGGGTTTATAATTCATCATTTCAAATCTTTTTAGAATCTCCATTGTACTTCCCCTCTCCAGAGAAGACTTTACTTGTACCTTGCCAAATCTCTAGACCTAAAACATAATGCACATGGCCGACCATCTACATATAGGACAAAGATACGCAGATTGGATATATCAAACAAATAATAGATATTAGGATCTGCAATAATCTAGGTGAATCCCAAATTAAATAGGTACTCATATATCCTAGAAGACCATGAATGTGGTACTTGCTTCAACACGTAAAGGGCCTTCTTCAACTTGCATACATGGGTATCTTGCCCATGCACCTCAAAACTATTGAATTTTGTAGCTATGGTCAATTATCATAATTAATATTTTAGCCCTTAATGTATTTGTAATGATAAAATAAACCATGTTCTTCATGCTATTGTCAAAAGAGAAATTTTAAGACATGTTCTTCATGTCATTTTCAAAAGAGAATTTGAATTTTGAAAATTGAATTTTTGGCTCCAAACAAGCTAAATCAACCCTCCTAGTCAAGTCGACCTTGTCAAAGACACATCCATTCGGCCAGCCAGAAGACTATATAAAGACACTCGTCCTCCATCATTTGGACACAATTCAACCTCACATCAGGATATAGTATATTCGGCTCATCCATGTGAAGGAGACAAGGAAGAAGGAAGGACGAAGTTGACTAGAATAAGGTCAAGCTTTCTCTCTCTCTCCATTGGTCCTTGCACGTGTGGATCTGTTCCTCTTTCATGACCTTGCACGTGTGAACAAAAGCGCTAAATCTCTGAAGTATTCTAGAGCAACAGGGCCGAAATCTTGGGTGCTGAAGTAGGTTGAAATTCGGCCCTAGTAGACCTAACCAAACTGAGTTCAGTGGGCAAATTTACGACTTGACTAGGAGGCAATTGAACCAAGTTTAACCAAGTCTACCTTGCTAGTCAATTTGACCTTGTGATTGACTAGAAGATCTAGGTGTGTTTCTTGTTGAACTAAAGAATTTCTCTAAAGAAAAGGTTGTTGGGTTTTTCCCCCATGTGGGTTTTCCCAGGGTAAATGTTTGCGTTCTTGTTTGGCTATCTCTTTATGATCCTACTGACATTTAGTTTCTACTGTTGAGATCTTCTGTGTAATTGCTTTATGATGAATATGAATGCAGGAAAAGAGTAACTAAATAAATCATAAGAAGTAATTATCAGTTTAGAAGATCCTATGAAAAATTGACATGGGATCAGAGCTCGGGTGAAAGAGCAGCCTTAAAAGAAGCCCTAGACAGAAATATGTAGCCCTAATCCAAACTTTGTTTGTGATTGATAAAAATGTTTCATCCGAACTCTATTCTAGAAGACGATTTACGTCCCAAAGAGGCTGAGATCTGTTGAACATTAGCTTATGTTTTGTTGGTTTGTGGAAGGGGCTCAAAGCCCTAGGTTCAGGGCCGAAAGGCCTCAGTCTACACTACAGAATTGCAGGAGGAAGCCTTAGGATGTCGAGAGACCTCAAGGCTGATATTAGGAAGACTGAGAAGGCCTCATGATGCCCTCAAGAAGGCCGAAACTTCTTAGCATAACATTCAGACCGAGAAGCCTTAGATTGTTGGTACAATGATTGTTGAAAAGCTGAATTGAAGAAGCCAAGTCCTTTAATTTCTTGAGGAGCCAAGTTGATGTCACTTTGGAGAAAGTAGTTAAAGGAAGTTCTAAATATCTCTATTTGAGGACAAGCCAACAAAGGCATCTTTTGTTTACTTCTAATTCTAGAGTTGTGGAAGGAAATTAAGAAGGGATTGAACTGGTGTCTTAGTAATAATGACAATGTGAAAGTGTTTCATGGACCTCATGCCCAATTCTCCTTGGAGATCTGTTATGGCTACTAGGACAATTCTCCTTGAATATTTTTTATGGCTATTAGGACTAAGATACACATATTGTCTAATATGAAGGACTTTGTTTTCATGTAAGCACATTATAGTGATGATCAAAGACAAGTATGACGATATGGAAGTTAGACATGTAAAGAGATCAAAAAAGCTACAAGCCTGCAATTTGATGCTTGAATGAAAGGTATTTATCATCAAGTTACATTCAATGATCTTGAAATCAAGTCCCTCTGGCAACATTCTTGAAGTCTATGCCAGTAATCACTTGTCAGCGTATCTATTAGTAAGGACCAAGTATAGGTATGGTTGAAAGTCTGTAGTAAGACTTGTATCAAATTTCTCTTTGGAACTATTGATCCCTAGATCAATAAAGTAAGGCTAAATCTCATTGTACCTTGAAGATTGAAAACTCATTGTGAATTAGTCATGGGACTGTAAGAGATCCTTGAAGAAACCTGTAAGGACAACTATGATGATTAAAGGAATCCCTTCACTCACACTGAGATACACTTATTATCTTCAAGCATATGGAAATATTTCTAATCTGGGCGAGATAAGGCTAGTACTGAACATTGAATGTACTTGTGTTCTTGAAGATGCTACATTATATTTCATCACGTGTTTAGAAGCAGGATGTTAAAGCTACATGATTGTAAAGTATTAACACCATTTGTTGTCATGAATCTTGCGACCTTGGAAGATGCATTGCATATACTGATGATAAGGCATGACTTATATTGTAAATATGAAATATGGATGTCCAGTCTTGGAGTCTTTTCTTCAGACAGTCAAAATTCGAAATAAGGAAAAAGATCACCATCATTAAGATATATATACTTGAAAAAAACACACCGTGATGTAACACGATTGTTATGAAGAAAAGCTTGAGTCCTCCTTCAAGGTTGGAGACAAAAGTACTCTCAAGAAAGATGAGTGATCTGCAAAACTTTGATGATGAAAGATAAGCTCTTGAGTTGGAAAGAGTCAAAATTGATGTTTCGCTGATTTGTAAAAATATCGTTGCTAGAAATGTTAAAGCATTAACCAAGTATGATGTGGTTTGTCATGAAGACATCTCACTGGAAGATCCTTGATCTTGACATTTTCCTATCTAGATATTTATTTAATGATGTGATGAATGTCAAACATTTGCATATGAAGAAGAAATTGTGCAGATGACAAAGTTTGGTGGACCTTGCAAAAGTTGAAAAATGAGTATTGTAAAACTAGGGTTTGTAAACCCTGTTACCACTCAAACCAACAAGAGACCTAAGAGGGGTTACTATAAGGGCAACTGCTAGGTCAAGGGCAACAATGGAGACTCAACCCACTGTCACCACAACCAAGGCTTCCTGCTCTTTACAAACTTTCATTGATGGGGGAGTCTCGATGTTTTGGGAAGCCACTTATGAGGGATATGTCAATGAATAGGTATGATGTGACCCCAGGAACCCTTTCCCTAGGATATAATAAAGAGTGAGACTTGCTTGCCTTTTAAGCAAGGGACTTGATCTTCTAGGGGAAGAGATGTGAGGATTGGAGGGTGAGGATGAAGGGTACAACTTGTAGAGGTACTTGATGAATAATCTTTAACGAGAAATGGGACCACATGGGACCAAGTGGACCCAACCCAGGTTCGAGTATGGAATATAGCAACCAATGATGCTCCTATCCTGGACAAGGTGAGGGAGAAGGATCAAACAAGAATTTTTACTTCAAAAGGTCAAATTGATCTTGCCAAGTGCTAGCCTTGGGAAACAGAGGGAAAAACTTGGTCCTAGAGCTAGTGCTTGAGGTACTGGTAGATTCCACTGTCGGAATTGGCCGAAATTTGGAGGAGAGCAAGGAGACCCACCAATGCAGTTGCCTCTAGGAGATCGAAGTTTTCCCAGGGCTATGTTCCTGGGAATTTGATGCCCTAGTCAACCTAATGGGGCTAGACCTGGGAAAAAGGGGAAAAAGACAAAAATAGGGGAAATTGACCACCCTTTTGTGAGGGACTAGTGCCTATTCACTTGGGGATATGGAGTCAAGGATGATAATGAGTAAGAATTCGGTTTCTTGTTCAAGGAGGCCTACAAAGTTAGCTTTGTCCAATGTTAAGGGAAAGATAAGAAAAGTGACCTTCAAGCATTTATACTTCATACAAATGACGCAATCTTATTGCGAAAAAATGATCGTAGGACATTTCATTTATCTAACAATGGCCCATACATAGAATAAGCTAAATAGACACATAATTCCACATTTCCATCATGCAACAATTAGCCCTAATCATAGCAAAATCTAGTAGTATGCAGCAACAAGAAAAATACATCAAATTTACACTTACAATGTTAGAGAGTATATCCAACCGGTATCAATTTGCACATAAGAAGCTCCAAGATAGAAATAATCCAAATCCATACATCAAAATTCATCCATTATCCAAAAATATCCAGCAAGGAAAAAATGTGAGTTTCACTTAAGAGAGAGAGATCCCAAAACAAGTGATCATACAAATGAATGTAGCTAAATCCTATTTATACCCTCTTTAGGAGTTTGAATTAGCCTAATGGGCCTACATTAGCCCCTAAACATAAAAAAATGTGCATGTAACCTTAACTTTTGGTGACAAGCCCACCAAACTAGCTCATACATGGAATAATAAGCCTCGTAAGAGGTAAACTGATGTCGTAGGGCCTACTAGGAGGCATACTGTGGTCCATAAGTGCCATAATAGTGCATGGGACCCATTAAAAGTGCTGGACAAGGGGGTGGCCCCTTGTTTTCCACATAATAAACTTGTGGTGCTCCCTGTGGGTGTGCGAGCACACAAATGACCTCATCGGTCTCCAAATGAGTCGAAGATGCTTGTCTATGCTCTGTGAAGGCTCAAATGCTGGAATAAATTTTGTTGTGTCCTCGTACAAGCCCTGGGGCACCTGTGGGGTTAGCCGGTGTTAATTTTGGGCAACTAGGTCCAAACCCCAAGTTGTGATACTCAGATGACGATGCCAATATTTTTATTGGATTCCTCTTTCGAAGAGGTGCAAGATCGATCTAAAGATCATCTTGATCGGATGAGCACAACATTTATTTTGAATTAATTCCGCTTATGTGCAAGGTCGGCGAGAATTGTAATGTAGGCTTGGAGCCCCAACATATGTGTTACACACCCTCTCAGATGGATATATATTGGTCAACGTTGGAAGTCATTTTCACCATCACTCATCACATACTTCTCTCTTGTATTTGATTGGTTTGATCACACATTTGGAGGCTTCTCTTCTCTCACGTGGGAAAACACCAGCTAGGGTTTTCTGATCTGATTTAGGGTTTCAACGCAGCGTTGACCAGCGTTGACTTTGGTCAACTTGAACTCAAACTCTCCCAAAACTTTGATCTCTATAGTCTGCATTTTTTGGCACAAAAATCGAGGCTGCACGTTGACCTTTGACCTTGCTGTGTTGACTTTTTGTTGCTGCTATTCTGCGTTGACCATTGACTGGACAACGTTGACTTTTTTGACTTTGGGTTGATTGTTGTAGAGCTGTCTTGAGGGTTGCGTGACACTTTTGGTTGGCTGACCGTGAGGAGACTTTGCTGGTTGAAGCATCCTGTTGACTGCCGTAACGCACCACAACACATATATTTTGCTGATCAAGTTAAGTTTATTTTTGGCTAGTCTTCCATCGATCTATTGGTATGTTCTATGAGAATTTTACTTTCATGTCTATGTGATTGCTATTTGATATCGGGTTTAAAGTAAAGTTGCATCAAGCATAGAACATCTGCGAAAATTTACATGGTACCAAAGCTAAGGTGAAGACAAAGCCCAAGTTTGTATTGAGAGCAATCACTGAAGAAGTAGTATTTGTCAAGGACTCATGGGTACCTCAAATTATAATGGCTTCGAAGCTGATGACAAGTTCACTGGCAAGTCTGACTTTCATGCTTGGAAGTTGTCTTTGGATTTGATCTTGGAAGATCAAGATGTCATGGACTATGTGCAGGGTAAAATCCAAGAGCCTCCTTCATCTGCACTTGCTGCCACAAAGACGAAGTATAGAAAAGGAGAAATCAAAGCTAAGCTGATCATCCGGGATTCTATCCATAAAAGTCTGGTTGCCTACATCTCTGAGCTGGGCACATCTAAGGAGATGTATGATAAGTTGGTTAATATGTTCAGGGCCAACAATGCAAATCAAGTTCTTTTCTTTAAGAACCAATTGAAGAATCTCAAGAAAGGCAGGGATGAATCCGTTCAATCTTATTTTCTGAAGTTGACTGAAATTAGGAATAATCTTCTTGCCATTGGGGAAACAATAGCTGATCGAGAAATGGTTCTCACCGCACTTGGAGGTCTCCGCTCTGAATGGCATGTATTTATTACTACCATTCTCAATAATAATGTGATTCCTGATTTTGACGAAGTATTGTCGAAATGCACTCAAGAAGAAACAAGATTGATGGAATATGAAAATGAAGGTAATGCTGCCTTCACTGCTCGTGCTAAGAAGAAGAACAATGATGGTCCGAGGAACCATGGAAGAGCAGGGGCCCGAGAAAAGAAAGGAAGATGTTACTCATGTAACAAGACTGGCCACTATGCTAGAGAATGCCCTAATAGAAGGGATTCTCACGGGGATGATGACAACAACAACAAGAGAAATGGAAATCAAAGGAACAACAGGTTCAAAGGAAAGAGGAAGGCTCCCTTTGGTTGCAATGGAAATGGGAAACCTTTCAAAAGGTCAAGAAATTCCAGGTATGAGGAATCTAATGTTGTTGATGATAAGAAAAATGAATTCATTCTTGTATTTTCCCTCTCTGCTGCATCTCCACCTGACACCTTGGATGTATGGTTGATTGATAGTGGTGCTTCAAGGCACCTCACTGGGTTTAAAGAAGCGCCTTCTGATTTGATTGAGAAGGATACTAATCTGAAAATTATCCTTGGAGATAATGCCACCTATCCCGTGAAAGGGACAGGGACTGTGACCCTCCATCTATCTCAAGGTCAAGTCCTTCGCTTGCAAAATGTACTATATGTACCTGATTTGAAGAAGAACCTTGTGTCTTTTTCAGCCATGGAAGACAAAGGTTTCAAGGTGGAATTCGTCGATGGAAAGGAACGCATCTGGAAGAAGAGTTTCAAGGAAGCTCTCACGATTGGGTTTAGAGTTGATACACTCTACCAGGTTGGAGGAAGTCCACTTGGGGCTATGACATGTGATACTATTTGTCATACCGAACTATGGCACCGAAGGTTTGGACACCTTCATTACAAAGCCCTTCCCGAAGCAAGGAAGGTGGTGACAGGGATGCTCGAATTCAAAAATTATCATGAAGGTGTATGTCAGGGTTGTGCTGAAGGAAAGCATACAAGGGGACCTTTCCCCTCAAGTGTCACAAAGACATTTGATGTCTTGCAATTGATACATTCTGATTTGTCTGGTATGCTGGCCGTGACATATTTGGGAGGATGTTCTTATTATATGACGTTTATAGATGACTTCTCTCGCAAGACCTGGATATACTTCTTGAAAAAGAAGGATGAAGCTTTCATGTGGTTTCATACTTTCAAAGCCTTGGTGGAAAATCAAACAGGGAAGAAGATCAAGATTTTGAGGACCGATAATGGTACTGAATATGAGACGAACGAGTTCAATAACTTTTGCAGAGAAGCTGGCATCAAGAGAGAGACCACAACCGTATATACTCCTGAGCAAAATGGCTTTGCTGAAAGAAAGAACAGGACCATTGTGGAAGCTGCCCGTGCCATGCTATGTGACCAAGGTCTTCCGAAGTTTCTATGGGTAGAAGCTGCGAACACTGCTGTGTACATACAAAATCGATGCCTGCATTCCGCTCTGGACTCTAAAACTCCCAAAGAGGTTTTCTCTGGTAAGAAACGTGAGGTTTCTCATTTTAGAGTTTTTGGTTGTTCCATTTTATTTTCATGTGACGAAGGAGAAGAGAAGCAAGCTGGATGCTTTTGGAAGAAGGGAATGTTTGTGGGCTACAGTGAAACTTCGAAGGCTTATAGAGTCTATGTACCTAGTCAAAGAGAAGTGGAGATTTGCCACGATGTTACCTTTGATGAAGATGCATCCCTCAGGAAGTGATAAATCTTCCAAGCTCCGAGGAAGATCATGATGTAAGATCTGGAAATCAGGAAGAAATGAAAGATGAGATGATGCTCGTTGTTGAAGCACCGATGGACCCCATTGATCCGCCTCCTTCAATGAAGAGAAGACCCGCATGGCTCCAGGATACTCTTGAAGATGCCGAAAAACATATGGCTCCAAGGGGGACATTCCATGAAAGCAAGAAGTCGAACAGATACCAAGGGTATCTAGCAGCCATGAGTACAATCGTACAATTTGAGCCTGGATCATTTGAAGAAGCCGTAAAGCATCAAGTCTGGAATGATGCTATGCACGAAGAGTACGAGTCCATTATGAAGAATGATGTCTGGAATGTGGTTTCGAGACCGGAGGACATAGCTGTTGTCACCTCGAAATGGCTCTATACTATCAAGCATGGATCTGATGGTAGTGCTGAAAATTTTTAGGCAAGATTCGTTGCCCGTGGCTTCTCTCAAAAGGAAGGCGTAGACTATGATGATATATTTGCACCCGTGGCCCGATATACCACCATCCGATCTATTATTGCCCTTGCTGCTACGCAAGGATGGAATCCTCATTAGATTGATGTGAAGACCGCCTTTCTGCATGGTTCGATAAAGGAAGAGGTGTATGTGGAGCAACCTCTGGGGTTCGAAGTCCAGGATAGAGACTCTCATGTATGCAGGTTGAAGAAAGCCCTCTATGGGTTGAAGCAAGCCCCCAGGGCTTGGTACTGCTACTTGATGAAGCTAGGCTTCACTCGAAGTAATGCTGATCCGAACCATTACTTCAAGGTTGATAGAGAAAAACCTCTCGTTCTGGTTCTCTATGTGGACAATCTCTTCCTGACAGGTGTTGACCCTCTCATTCATCAATGTAAGAGGAAGCTCGCTTCTGAGTTCGAGATGAAGGACCTAGGAATGATGCATTACTTCCTAGGCCTAGAGGTTTGGCAAAGACTTGGTGAGATTTTCCTCTCTCAAGGGAAATACATTGTGAAGCTGCTGGAAAGATTTGGAATGGTGGACTGTAAGTCTGTGTCGACATCGATGGAGCTCAACTTTAAGAAGTTGAATGGAAACGCTACTGGGCCTGTGCTAGCAAATCCTCCCGAGTATCGTCAACTTGTAGGGGCCCTGATGTTCTTAGTGAACACTCGTCCAGACGTATGTTTTGCAGTGAACACTTTGAGTCAACACATGGTTGATCCTCATCACATTCACTGGGTTGGTGCTAAGAATTTGTTGAGATATCTTCGGGGCACGATAAACCATGGGCTGAGATACACTGCTGGGAGTTTGAGACTCCATGGATATACTGATGTCGATTGCGCTGGCAGTGTGGTGGATCGCAAGAGCACATCTGGATGCTGCTTCACACTTGGGTCTGCTTCGATATCTTGGATGAGCAGGAAGCAAAAGTCAGTAGCTTTGAGCACCGCTGAGGCCGAATACATTGCAGCGAGTATGGCCTGTTGTGAAGCTATTTGGTTGCGAAAGCTCTTCAGTGAGCTGTTCGGGCATGTGCTAGATACCATCGTTATCCTTTGTGATAACCAAAGTGGGATTCGTTTGTCAGAGAATCCCGTGTTCCATGATCGATCCAAGCATATTGATATTAGGTACCACTTTATCTGGGATATGGTACAGCGAGGCGCCATAAGGCTTGATCATATAGGAATTGATGAGTAGGTCGCGGATATTCTCACAAAGCCCTTGGGGAAGGTCAAGTTCCTAACCTTCTGTGAGAATCTTGGAATCGTGGAACGACCCTATTTTGAGGGTCCTGTTGGACAATGAGCTCTGGGAGCTATAGGGGGCTTTGGGGATAGCTTCTTGGAGCTATAAGCAACCACAGGGCTAGGCTTGCCGAACCTTGTTGGTGTGCTTCTGCCCCACTATTATGATATTGAGTTGGTTCACCTCTCTTTGATCTGTGCCCTGTATGCATCCTACCCATGGAGTCCCAGACTCATGGGAAGTACCTCTCATCTTGGCCAATGAGGTGGGAAAAGATAGAGACCAGTAGCAAGACCGATGGACACATCGGAGATTGTTGTACTCTCTATGTCTAGGATGGCACGTGTCTAACCACTTGATCTGGGATTAAGTCTAGTGAGGTTTTGGACCTCCAACTAACTTTGGGTCAGTTAAACCAACTTTGGGTTGGTATGAGACTCCTTTGGGTTCTATAGAAGTTTCAAACCTCTGAGCTGATTTTGTCAGGTGGGAGTGATGTCTTTGTGACTCACCTTTTGTTCTGAAATAAAGAAGCCAACAAAGCAAGTTACGACAGGATGAAGCACAATGTTTGGATGGCACAGGTGGATGGAGTTCTCCCTAGTTGAGAGGGAGTGTTGATTTTGGGCAACTAGGTCCAAACTCCATGTTGTGATGCTCAGATGACGATGCCAATATTTTTATTGGATTCCTCTTTTGGAGAGGTGCAAGATCGATCTAAAGATCATCTTGATCGGATGAGCAGAACATTTATTTTGAATTAAGTCCACTTATGTGCAAGGTCGGCCAGAATTGTAATGTAGGCTTGGTGCCCCAACAAATGTGTCACACACCCTCTCAGATGGATATATATTGGTCAACGTTGGAGGTCATTTTCACCATCACTCATCACATACTTCTCTCTTGTATCTGATTGGTTCGATCACACATTTGGAGGCTTCTCCTATCTCACACGTGGGAAAACAACAACTAGGGTTTTTTGATCTGATCTAGGGTTTCAGCGCAGCGTTGACCAGTGTTGACTTTTGTCAATGCTTGGTCAACTTGACCTCAAACTCTCCCAAAACTTCGAACTCTGCAGTCCACATTTTTTGGCACACAAATCGAGGCTAGACGTTGACCTTTGACCTTGCTGCGTTGACTTTCTATCGCTGCTGTTCTGCGTTGACTTTCTATCGCTGCTGTTCTGCGTTGACCATTGACTGGACAACATTGATTTTTGTTGACTTTGGGTTGGCTGTTGTAGAGCTGTCTTGAGGGTTGTGTGACACTTTTGGTTGGCTGACCGTGAGGAGACTTTGCTGGTTGAAGCATCCTGTTAACCGTCGTAACGCACCACAACACATAAATTTTGCTGATCAAGTTAAGTGTATTTTCGGCTTTTCTTCCGTCAATCTATTGGTATGTTCTATCAGCATTTTACTTTCATGTTTATGTGATTGCTATTTGATATCAAGTTTAAAGTAAAGTTGCATCAAGCATAAAACTTCTACAAAAATTTACAGCTGTGCATGATGCATCTTCCTGGTCCTAGGGTGGATCTCTAGCAATCTCTGAACATCCGAAGGGATCCATGGAGTGGTGTCTACTGCTGTGTAGGCCCATGGCTCTCGACACACACCCTATGTATGCTAATGTAGCCCTTTGGAGGATTAGGTCCCAGTATAGGGAGACCAACCCCAAGATGGACACCACCTGCAATCCCGCATAAGATCCAATGCGTCCCCTAGCCCTCCAGTACAACAAGTCATTAGAGCAATCGAATAAAAGAGCTTACAAAATCACGGACAACAAATGGACACTTCATAATGGCCTGCTCTTCCATAGTGGGCTTTGGGATGTGCTAATGTCTCCAGGCTCCAAAGGGGGTAGCTAAGTACCTTATTAGGTGGTTTCACACTTTAAGGGGGATGGTATGCCCAAGGTCCACCCCTCCAATGGTGGTGTCATAAGATCAAGATGTGGAATGGAGTAGGGAATGATAGGGGCAATCCTGGGCCACATATGGGGCATAGGGGTAGCTAAGAATAAGGTAAGCACACACCTGGGTATATAATGTGTAGGAGGGAGCAGTTGTGGTACATGAAGTGCCCCGAACCTGATTTTTCCACCCTTCTTTATATGCATTTTGAATTTTATGATTTTTATTCAATAAAATCGCTCTAAGAAGACAAGAGCATGATGTACGTATTATAGTAAAAGAATACTCCCGCATTTGGTAGGCGTGCCTCATTCCCCCGTGGGTTGGGACAATCATGGGTTCTTGAATGATAAAGGAGGCTCATCTAGGGCTTATGGAACTAGGGTGATGGCCATGGTAACAGGGTAGTGCTTGTGTAAAAATTCAAATCTGAAATACTACTGAGGTGATAGATTTTTTTCGCTTACTTATTTATGATAAGTTATTTATGAATTTCTTTTAGTAAATTCTGAAATAAATACAACTGCAGTAATCACTTAACCATAAGCAGAGATTAGAACAAAACACATATAACGCAATAGAAACAATCACATGTACACAATTATTTTTGGACAATTGTCCTTGGAAAAACCCAATGAGGGAAAATCAGTGCAACAGATGAGGGTTTGTATTATTCTTCAGCAATGAATATGTTTTACAATAAGTAGACAAGAAAATTTCTTAAGAATACACCTGAGATAAATTCTCTGAATCGTCTTGGAGAATTTCTGACACCCAGAAGACACCCTAGCTTCTTTTGCGTCACTCTGCGTGATCTTCTACGCAGTCCCTACGCTGGACTGCATCACTCTACGTGGGCACTCAGTGCTGCTGCTCAGCGCTGACCTCTGTGGCCCTCTGCGTCCTCCTCTTGCCTTTCTCTGTCACCGTCGACTTCCCCTTCCGTTTTCTGCCTCTGCAACTTTGCCCTGCAACTCTCCCTCTAAAATCGAATTCTATTCCTTCAGAATCGATTTCCTTCAGGTACCGAGTGTGTGCCTGACTTTCTTTCCAAACGACCCTCAAGCCTTCTCTTATAATCTTCTCGTTGATGAATCAATGGCCCAGATTAGATCTCTAATCAATGGCTAAGATTAAAACATGACTTGATCTTCATTCTCTAGAAGATTCTCACTCTGTTTTATTAATACCCTTTAATTATTTAATTTCTAAGTTTAGACTTATGGTCCTCATTAAAATAATAATTATTTTAATAAAACAAGAACCGAGTGGAATTTCAACAAACGATTTCTGGGTTCTTTGGAATACTGATTTCAAGTCTCCTCACAAAATTTGAGACTTGGAACACTTTCCAATGCTACAAAAATCAACAATGCTCATGTATCGAATTTTGCCCACGTGCTATATATTTTGCCCCGACAATATTTTGCATTTTATGGTACATTTTCTGTTGAATGTGGCCATCTTTGTTTTTTCTTTTCTTTTCTATTTTCTTCAACCTCCAAGGCATCGTTCCATTCCTGACCCAAGGTGGGGACATGGGAGAGGGGAGGCTAACCGTATGTGGACCTAGTGCGGGAATGTGGATCAGGTGGGAGATATGATGAATAGGGTTATAGTGAGCGGAAATATGGATAATGTAGGTGAATATGGGAGCGGGACCATGCAACCAATGTTGGGGTTTCCTAAGGGGACCACCCTAAGACCAAATGGTTAGTATAGGAGATCCCACTGGACTAAAGTACAAGGGTAACACCCCAAAAGAGGTCAAGGGGACACGAGCACAAACCAAGTCCACTCTTTTCGCCGAGTCCCCCCATCATTCCATGTGCAAAAGTGTCCATGATAAGTAAACCCAATACTCAGTTACCAAATGACAAGGCATACCTTTAGGTTCGTGAGACACATATTCAAACATACGATCAATACAAATGGGTGAGGGACCACATGGCTGGCTCAAGTGGTGGAGAAATGGCACAATGAGCTAGCTGAGGGCTGCAAGGGGCTGCTGGCTGAAGTCCATCATGGAGAAAACATTTCTCCTAAGGATATTACCCACGAAGTGGTGGGTAACATCTGGCTCCAAATGGGATGTGATCTCTCGAAGAAGCAAGTGAATTTGCTCGAATGGGAGATCACGAGAACTCCAACAATCTCTTGGTCACCGTAGATCTATTACTTGGACATATCAACGATCAAACCCACGGGGCAACGTGTTTTTCACAGTGTCTAATGATCACCCATGCTTAATGTCAACCCATAAACTTAACTAGTAAATAAAAGTATGCAATATAAATGCATCTAATTTATTATGAGAAATATCATATGACGTTAGTTCTAATGTAAAAATCATCATGCAATGCATCCTACTCTAACATGCATGTAGATATGGTACCATTAAGTGTAATCATAAAGCTAGTGCAACCAACATATCATCACATCGATATAAATATATCTGCCTATATGATTTCTCATGCAACCAACCCTGAAGTAAATGCAAATCCAAGCATATGGAAGGTGATGTGGGCGGGAGCCGGGCAAATATGGTGGCCACTCATGGATGACTATGTGAGAAGAGGTAAGAAAAGGATGTAATTTAGTCCACAAGATTCTCTCTTCTACCCAACATATAGAGATGCCAATGATTAGGCTCATAAATTTTTGATAGATGGAAACCTCGAGCATATCATCTCCATTACCATTTATGTCATACTTCATTGCCTCTACGAGGTTGTGGTCAGTATGAGAGGGATACTGATGAGATGGAGAAACACAAGTAGGTTTCCCATGACGATCACATTGGAAAGGGGAGATTATAGATTGATTATGACCCTGAGGGGGTATACAAGGAGATAAAGTATGTTCAATAAAGGGTTCTTTCTTCACACCACCCTCGGAAGGGGAACAGGGCTCACAGACACTTGAGGTCATATGAAAAAAGGTGAGGGAATCACTCGAGGGAGACTTAAGATGATGAATGAGAGGAAAAGACAAAGGGGAGAATGAGACATTATCTTCAATGGGTCCCTATTCCTCCAAATCATAATCTAAAGGCTCAAGTGATTTGAATATAGAATCATATGGAAGATGGGTGGGAGCCTCATCGATTTCATCATTATTAGTATCAAAGATTGGGTCTCCCCTAAAAGGAGAATCAATCATCCCCAACTGCTCCTCCTCATGCAAAGGAAAATAGTAATCCTCCTTCCCAAGGGTTTTGATGGATATGTTATCGCAGGTAATGTTTGAGAGAAAAGGAATACTAATTTCAACCTCATCCTCCTTATCAATGTCATAAATGGGAGCACAATAAAATTGAGGACCAACAATTTCCCATTTCCCCTTTTCGATGTCGAAGTAATCTTCAATGTCATCTTCCAAAGGGCTAATGGGATTACCTTCCTTAAGGTTCTCAAAAGGGGATTCATCTAGAGTAATATCCCCGAGAAAGGGAAGGTTAGTCTCAACTTCACTTTCCATGGACTCATCCTTCTCAACACATGTGTTCTGAAAATCATCTTTCTCATGATGCGGACCCAAGGAGGACTCGTCTTCCCATTCATCACTTATATTCTCAAGGTCTTGACAATGCTAAATGAAGGCTTCCTCTTGAATGCTCAATGCGGGCCATACTTGAAAATGTCTAAGAAAGCCATCAATGAACTTCTTAATAGATGAAATGCTCCTAGGTTCGTGATTTTGCAACCATGAGTTATCACCATAGAGGGAACTAAAGAGTAACAACATAAGGACATCCTGGTGGGCTACTTTCTCCTTTGAGGTATGTGTATTGAATCTTTCAACATGGTTAATTGTGGAGCTTGGGTTGTGAAAATTCCAAGTCCGGAATCCTATTGCAACCAACTAAATCACCTACTTGTAAATTACATTAACAAGTTATTTACAGATTTCTTCTGTAAATACTGAAGCAATTATTGAAGCAACCTTCACTTACTTAAATTAAATATGCGAAACAAGAAACTGAGTAGAAAGAAAAACATCACACAGAACATCGTTGCTTTTGGACAAACGTCCCTGGAAAAACCTAATGTGGGAAAACCGGTGCATCAGATCTGAGGGTTTTATTATTAAGCAACAATTATTTCTGAATACAAACTCTGGATGCCTTGCTGGCAATCCAATACAAAGAATATCACTCGGCAGAAGAAATTAGTGAGATTACCTCACTCTACACTGCAATTCCTTGCTGATCCGGTAGCTGAACCAACGTCCTCCCGATGCCCTCTACGCTGCCTCTGCGTAGTAAGTACGTGGGCTTGCGTCAAGGGCTTAGTATGTCTGCGTCACCTCCTCTGTTGGATCGATCATCCCTTAGGAAACTCGATTCTAGCACTCTCGGCTTAGAATCTTGATCTCCTAGCTGAATCTCGAACTTCTGGTCAGGAACACTGCGCTGCCTCTGCGTGTGGCCTTCGTGGCCCTATGTCACACTCTCTGGGTGCTGCGTCACACTCTTTGGGTACTGCGCTGCCTCCTCCGCTTTTCTCTTTGCCTCTCTGCTGAGTATTCTTGGCCCCGAATAAGATCCTTCGACCAAAGCTGCCTCTGCTCCTCTCTGCGTGAGAATCTCTCGATCAAAGTTTTCCTCTGAGCACTACTCACTTCAGAAAGTTCCATCTCTTGATCTCTCGGTGTGTTTTTCCAAATGATCCTCAAGTATTCTTTATAGTCTTCTCGTTGAGATTTCAACGACCAAGATTAGATCTCCAACCAACAGCTAAGATTACATTTTGACTTGATCTGTTTTTTCTAGAAGTAACACCCACAGTTTAGATTAATACCCATTAATTATTTTAATTTCCTAAGTTTAGACTTGGGGTCTCATTAAAAATAAATAATTTATTAAATAAAACTCTCTGGGTGGAATTTCACCAAACGATTTATGGGTTATTTGGAACTCATGTGTCTAAGTCTCTCTACAAAGTTTGAGACTTAGAGCTTATCCGATGCTACCACAAAGCAACACTCCCTCTTAGCGAGGAATGTGCTCTAGCAAATATGCCCTGCTGCACACTGTTCTGACTCTGAAGCATCTCCCTCTGCGCTGCTGATGTCTGACATGCTGTCCACCACTACTGCGCTATTGCTGTAACTGTACTGCTGCTGACCTTGCCACGATCAACACTGCATCCGTATTGCAACTCCCTCTCAAATGCTACATCTGTTGCTAGCACTGCCATTGCTAACTCTGCACTGCAACTCAATTGCTGAGAGAAGCAACTGAAAAACATCCAAAAATCTGAACAAGTGTCAGGATGCATCTCGATGTTGAAACTCTGATTGCTGCTAGTCCCACGCTATCCTCTGAAGCACTGCGTTGCTGCTGCTTTGCGCTGTGCCTTTCTACACTGCTGCAACTCTGCACTGTGCTGCTCAGATTCTGACGCTGCTAACTACTGCATTTGTCGCTCCAACACTCCTTTGCACCAACTGAAACTCCTCCAACGTGCTACTATTGATCTTGGGCACCCGTAGCAAGGTCATGATCCAAGAGGTGGACTCCTCAAGGATCCGACCCAACTGAAGTTCTTGTGAATTATAGTTCAATGTCGCCCCATCTCCCTCCTAGAGGTGTGTGGGCACTCATGGCATACTCATCTTCTTCGATCTTTGCGGGCGCAGCCTTCGGATCATGCTTCTTGTCCTTGGTCCTTTTTCTTCAAAGGACACTGCGTTGCGTAGTGACCAAGTTCACCCTCTGTTTTAAAAATCGGCCGTTTCGACTCCGACCAGGCCTGGTCGACCGAGCCGTTAGGCTGGCTGGTCCGACCAGGTACAAAAACAGCCAGGTTGGCTGGTTTGTTATCGAGCCAGCCGGTTTTTGTACCGGCTCGGCCGGCTCGGTAACAAACCGGCCGACCAGGCTTGGCCCGAGTTAACTCGGCCTAGCCAAATCTGCCGGCCGGTGGGCCCAAAAAATCGGATTTTGTGGACTTGAAACCGGATTTTATTCCGCTGTTAGGTTTGTTTGAGGTTTTCTGCCGGTCGGTGGGCCCAAAAAATCGGATTTTGTGGACTTGAAACCGGATTTTATTCTGCTGTTAGGTTTGTTTGAGGTTTTCTGAAGAGTTTTGGAGTTGGTTTTTGGAGCAGCTTCATGGTAATGTTAAATTCTTAAAAGTAAAAGTGACATTCTCCTTAATCTTCATTTTCATCCTTTTACTTAAATTTTTAACATTACCATGAAATGACTCAGGATGTTTGAGAGTGGTTCCAACCTCATTGGATTTCATATGGAGAAAGTAGAATTTTAGATCTCATTCAAAATCCAGCAGACTTATCAGTTTTTCAAGATTTCAAGATTGGGTTATTGCAATGTTTCCATCGAATTTTGTCATGTATTAGGGTATGGAACTCGTATTTAATCAAGAGCACCAATCCCTCTATGTACCTTGATGACATGATGTTAGTGACAATGACCAAGAACAATATGTGATCATAAAAGCATGAGATACAATATAGGGTTTTAATACACTAATGGAAGATGGAATTCAAAACATCATCCTCATCTAAATACCCTAGAATCCACAAACCCTAAAAATTAGGGTTTCATATGTGAGCTAGGGTTTTCCATGAGCCATCTAGGGTTCTTATTCAAATTAAACCCTCCATCAAAAGAGCCTTAAAACAAATAAAAATAAATAAATGCATTACACATACTATCATCTATGAGAGAGACCATACCTCTGATTTTACGTTCATACAAGTTGCTACAGGGATTTGCTTCAAAGTGCCTTGCACTTCTTCTGTTTGTCAGACTTTCAAGGGCACTATCATCTTTATCCAAAGGTGCCAACAGAGAGGAGCTACATACTTTTCTTAGATGAACTTCCTTTGCTTCAGCTGCTAGACAAAAATAGAATCACATGAAGGGTTGCCACTAAACCTTCTTAAAATCACATCAGCTGCTAGATAATGAGCAGCTTAGTCAACAATATGACATCATGGAGGGTTTTTACTATTCTTCAAAAATCATTTTCAAATTGATGTCTAAAGAGACCATCCCTTCTCATAACTGCATTTTGTATTTTCATTGACTTCAAGGCACCTTTTATGAATGCTTCAAAGACATGAATATATATTAATTATTGATTTACAAGTCGGCTTCGATGGAACTAGCTTATAATACTTGTGTGTGTGTGAGAGAGAGATTGTAACAGTGATAAGGACTCAGCCTCTTCTTCTATACACAAAATAGGGTTCCTTGATTTTACTGATATAGATCACAAAGGATGCCCGCTAATTGTCTTTTTAAGGCTACAATTCATACCTTGCAAACGTATGTATACAAAATCTTGGCTTCCTTAAATTATGGAGGGCCTTAGAATTGTTCTTTATAATGATGTGCCTCTAATTCTAGGACAAGTCGTCCTCACGATCATTGATAGGATACCACCCTTCTAGTTGTAAATGAAGTCGCCTTTTAAGTCCTCATAGTCCAGTGACCACAATGTCAAATGCCGAATTTTTCTTTAGATTAGGGGATTTAACTATCTTCTGAACAATGAGAATAACAAATTCATAACAAGGATGCACTGTCAAGAGAAACAGAAGAAAAATACCCTTCAATTCTACTTGAGCAAAGAAGTCCTCCATAATTGCTTCAAACGAGGGGTAGAAATACCTTGTTTATACTTAGAATCAAGCCTTCAAAGTAATGTACAAAGATGCCGTGAATTGATCCACGTTAAATTCTCAACGTAGATAGGGAACTTAATAACTCGGTCTGAAGGCTATTGTGGCTCAATTGCAAATGCTTTCTTATTTGAAGAAAAACACAATGAAACCCTCTTCAATCAGGTCACAGAACTTAACACTGTAGGTTTAATCCACGGTTCTTTATGCTTTGAATTACCACAGGCCTTCTAGAGGGTTGATGTCTTGTCAAAAGGAGTCACCTGTGACATTGGTTATGTTTTTTGTTTTGATCTCTATATCATCATCCTGTATTGGACAGTGCACTAGGTGCAATTTTGATATAATGGATATATTCATTAGCCTACTTTGATCATATGTTGTCTTTTGTGACTTATCTATATTGTAATGCTTTGTGTTTGGAAACATGAATAAAAATCTTTAAATTTATGTTTTTGTACAAAAAAATTAATATTTAATGTATTTTTTACAAAAACTGAGTCATTGAAACTGAGTCGACCGAGTCATTACCGATTCGGAGTCATTACCGAGTCATTACCTCTACCTGGTAGCTGACCGATTCCGTTTTTTAAAACATTGAGTTCACCACACCTGAAGCATTTTATTTTCGAGACGTCCTTCTGTCTTCGTTGCTCCCGCTGCCGCTTGGATGCAAGGGATGCATTTTCTTCCTCCTTTGCCTTCGACCCACTGCCACTGCTGCCGTCAAGTTTACACTTGACTAGTTTCGTCCTTAGCTCTTTTTTCTAAAGAGCAACCCACATCTCTTCCGAGCTCGGCAAGATTGCTCTGTCCAGGATGCTCTGGACGAAAACCTGCCATTCCTCTGTGATTACGTTGAGGGCCAACCTTACCATTGCGGTAGGCTGAGGTGTGGGCCCCACGACTGCTAGCTGATCATGGATTTCTTGAAGCCTTGAGAGAAACGAATCTATACGCTCCCCTTTTTGCATCTGAATCATCCTTAGTTTATGCTCTAAGTACATCTTCCGCTGTTCGGAAGATCCTTCGTATAGCGCTGCTAAGGCTTCCCACATCTGCTTAGCTGTGTCTTTGCTGGCTATGTGGGACACTGTGATCTTTGACTCCATCAAGGAGCAACCTCTTAGCCTTCGCCATATCAGCCGTGTACTTATTTAGCGGATCTGGATCTGTAGGGACAACTATCGTACTCATCAAGAAAACCTTGAGATCGTATTCATCTAGAAGGCATGTGATTCGTGCCTTCAGATTACATAGTTGGAGGCTCCCTCCAACCGATCCTCATCTCTAAGCCCGTGAGCTGCCATGGCCGTCAAGAAAATGTCGAATCTGCTCCTCTTTCTCCTCTGCGTAGCGCTGGACTGACTTACGCACTCCTTGCTGGAGATTGTAGATCAGCCACCTAGATTTGCTGCTCAGATCTCGAAAAATACAATTCCTCGGCTAGGAACTCCCTGAGGAAGAAAATTCCCTTAGTGTGCTTCTTTTCTTCCTTCTGACGTCTTTCTGCCCAACGAAACAAATTCTACCTGTAGAAAAATGCGTCCAACCAACACTTACGTTGAGGCTCTATGCTGGTCCCTCTGCCACAACAAAATTTCGATTTTGGAAGCCCTTCCTCTCTGTGGACTCACTCAGAGAGAGACTTTCCTCGAAACTTCATCCCTCTTGGCTTGGACTGTGCAATCTCTCTGGGATTCGAACTGCTGCCTTCTGCAGCTATTCGGCCTCCTGCTCAGCGCTGGATCTGCTCTTCTTGTCTCACCTGCAATGCTCTGATACCATGTGAAAATTCCAAGTCTGGAATCCTATTGCAACCAATTGAATTTGCTTCACCTACTTATAAATTACATAAACAAGTTATTTATAGATTTCTTCTGTAAATACTGAAGCAATTATTGAAGCAACCTTCACTTAATTAAATTAAATATGGCGAAGCAAGAAACTTAGTAGAAAGAAAAACATCACAAAGGACACCGTTGTTTTTGGACAAACATCCCTGGAAAAACCTAATGCGGGAAAACCGATGCAACAGATCTGAGGGTTTTATTATTAAGCAGTAGTTATTTCTGAATACAAACTCTGGATGCCTCGTTGGCAATCCAGTACAGATAATATCACTCGGCAGAAGAAATTAGTGAGATTACCTCACTCTACACTGCAAGTCCTGACTTATCCGATAGCTGAACCAACGTCCTCCCGACACCCTCTGTACTGCCTTTGCGCAGTAAGTACGTGGGCCTGCATCAAGGCATTCGGAAGTCTGTGTCACCTCCTCTGCTGGATTGATCAACCCTCAGGAAACTCGATTCCGGCCCTCTCGGCTTAGAATCTCGATTTCCCAATTGAATATCAGACTTATGCTCAGGAATACTGCGCTGCCTCTGTGTGTGGCCTTTGTGGCTTTGCGTCACCCTCTCTGGGCACTGCACTGCCTCCTCTGCGTATCTCTCTTCCTCTCTGTTGAGTATTCTTGGCCTCAGAGAGGATCCTTCGAACAAAACTGCCTCCGCCCCTCTCTACGTGAGAATCTCTTGATCAAAGTTTTCCTCTGAGCACTGCTCACTTTAGAAAATTCGATCTCTTGATTCCTCGGTGTGTTTTTCCAAGTGACCCTCAAGTCTTCTTTATAGTCTTCTCGTTGAGACTTCAACGATCGAGGTTAGATCTCCAATCAACGGCTAAGAATACATTTTGACTTGATCTGTTTTTTCTAGAAGTTACATCCACAGTTTAGATTAATACCCATTAATTATTTAATTTCCTAAGTTTAGACTTAGGGTCTCATAAAAAATAATTAATTTATTAAATAAAACAATCTCTGGGTGGAATTTCCCCAAACGATTTCTGGGTTAACTGGAATACATGTGTCTAAGCCTCTCCACAAAGTTTGAGACTTAGAGCACATCTGATGCTACCACAAATCAACATGGGTCACCATCGAACACAGGTACCCCACGTACCATCTTTCCTGTGACATGAGTGGGGTGCCCAAGGACGCTAGCGATGTCCAAAGCGGGAAATTCATTACAAAAAGACAACCTATTTGAGATATGCATGAAGAATATGTAGGAGTTGCCAGGGTGAATTTAAAGATGCATAGAAAATGCTTCCTTAACCCTACAAGCGTAAACCTTAAAGTTCAATGAAGAGCTAGGGCTTCATTCTTCCAATGGAGTCGCCAATAATGTTATGCCAATGTCGTATGGGGAACATAATACACATCTCGTGTCCCTGACAACGACGACAGAAATGTTACCACTCAAACCAGTAGGAGACCTAAGAGGGTTTCCTATAAGGGCAACTACTAGGTCAAGGGCAACGATGGAGACTCAACCCACTGTCACCATAGCTAAGGCTCCCTACTTTTTACGGACTTTCACCGATGGGAGGAATCCCAATGTTTTGGGAAGCCACTTATGAGAGATATGTCAATGAATAGGTATGAAGTGACCCCGAAAACCCTTTCCCTAGGATAGAGTAAAGAGTGAGACTTGCTTGCCTTTTAAGCAAGGGACTTGATCTTCTAGGGGAAGAGATGTGAGGATTGGAGGGCGAGGATGAAGGGTACAACTTGTAGAGGCATTTCACAATCCCTAAAATCCTATAAGAACTTGGATTCCCAATTTTAGTCCTTGATGAATAATCTTTAACGAGAAATAGGACCACACGGAACCGAGTGGACCCAACCCAGGTTCAGGGATGGAATATAGCAACCAATGATGCTTTTATCCTGGGCAAGGTGAGGGGGAAGGATCAAACAAGAATTTTTACTTCAAAAGGTCAAATTGATCCTGCTAAGTGCTAGCCTTGGGAAACAGAGGGAAAAACTTGGTCTTAGAGCTAGTGCTCTAGGTACCGGGAGATTCCACTGTCGGAATTGGCCCAAATTCGGAGGAGAGCACGGGGACCCACCAACGCAGTTGCTTCTAGGAGATCGAAGTTTTCCTGTGGCTAGATTCTCGGGAATTTGATTCCCTATGCAACCTAATGGGGCTAGACCTGGGAAAAAGGGGAAAAAGTCAAAAATAGGGGAAATTGACCACCCTTTTGTGAGGGACCAGTGCCTAATTCACTTGTGGATATGGAGTCAAGGATGATGATGAGTAAGAATTCGATTTCTTGTTCAAGGAGGCCTAGAAAGTCAACTTCGTCCAATGTTAAGGGAAAGATTAGAAAAGTGACCTTCAAGCACATATACTTCATACAAATGATGCAACCTTATCGAAAAAAAATGATCTCTAGGACATTTCATTCATCTAACAATGGCCCATACATAGAATAAGCTAAATAGACACATAATTCGACATTTCCATCATGCAACCATTAGCCCTAATTAAAGCGAAATCTAGTTGTATGCAACAACAAGAAAAATAATATCAAATTTACACTTACAATGTTAGAGAGTATATCCAACCGGAATCAATTTGCACATAAGAAGCTTCAAGATAGAAATAACCCAAATCCATACATTAAAATTCATCCATTATCCAAAAATATCCACCAAGGAAAAAATGAGAGTTTCTCTTAAGAGAGAGAGATCCCAAAACAAGTGATCATACAAGTGAATGTAGCTAACTCCTATTTATACCCTCTTTAGTGTTGATTTTTGGGTAGCATCGAATGTGCTCTAGCTTCGAAACTTTGTGGAGGGGCTAGTACACATGAGATCTCCAAGACCTAGAAATCGTTTGGATAAATTCCACCCGGAGCTTAAGTTATTCAAATAATTAATTATTTTAATGGGGACCCTAAGTCTAAACTTAGGGAAATTAAATAATTAAAGTGAATTAATTTAACATGTGGGTGAGAATGTTCTAAGTGACGAAGATCAAGTCTTTTCTAATCTTAGCCGTCGATTAGAGTTTAGATCATGGCTGTTGATTCATCAACATGAAAAGTATAAAGGAAAGGCTTGGGTTTAGTTGGAGAACGGACACAAAGACTGAATTTAGAGATTGAATTCTTTTGATGGAGCGGTGCTCAGACGAAGATAAGATTTGAGTAATTCAGTGCAGTGAGGGGCAATGAGGCAGCAGGATTTTCATCCAAGGCTGAGAATACAATTGCAGGGAGGCAGATCAACACCAGGAGGGACAACACATCTAAGAGAGGGTGACATAGAGCCAATAGGGCTTACGCAAGAGTGACACAGAGCCAGAGAGGGTGACACAGTCACTTGAGAAAAGCTGTGCTGGGGTTTCTGTGGGGCAGATTGGGCAACCATCCAGCAGATCGATTTCTTAGCTAGAAAGGCTCATGGAGAGGGTGACACAGCCACTAGGAGAGGTGACGTAATCTCAAAGCAAAGCTAGCTGCAGCCACTGCTGCGCAGCACTGGGGACTGCGCAATCACCTTTGGGGTTTCTTCATTTTGCCGCTGGATATGCCAAAATATCTCTCTGGATAGAGGTACTTCTGCGAGGATTTTCTCTGTTGGGTGAGCCAGATTTGGCACCCTAGATTGTATTCATAAATATGCATAATAATATAAACCCTTAGAACTGTTGCACTGATTTTCCCGCATTGGTTTTTTTCGGGGACATTTGTCCGAAAAATTTGTGTCCTTTGTCTAGTTGTTCCTCTTATTTTTCAGTACTTGATCTATATAATTGTGTAGGCTGCAGTGTGTTTGCATTAGTATTTTTACTGAATATTCAGAAAAATAACTTGTAATTTAAATAAGGCAAGTAGGTAACGCAAACCAGATTTACTACAGTAGGATTTCTGGTGTAGATAAAAAAATTCACATTTAGGAGTTTGAATTTGTTTAATGGGCCTACATTAGCCCCGAAACATAAAAAATGTGCATGTAACCCTAACTTTTGGTGACAAGCCCACAAAACTAGCTCATACATGGAATAATAAGCCTCATAAGAGGTCAACTGATGTCGTAGGGCCTACTAGGAGGCATACGAGGGTCCATAAGTGCCATAATAGTGCATGGGACCCATCAAAAGTGCTGGACAAGGGGTTGGCCCCTTGTTCTCCACATAATAAACTTGTGGTGCTCCCTGTGGGTGTGGGGGCACACAAATGACCTCATGGGTCTCCAAATGAGTCGAAGATGCTCGTAGATGTGTTGTGAAGGCTCAGATGTTGGAATAAATTTTCCCTAGTCCTCGTACAAGCCCTGGGGCACCCTCCAAATGTGTGGTGCACCTGTGGGTTCAACTGGGCATGATGCATCTTCCTCGTCCAAGAGTGGATCTCTAGCAATCTCCGAACATCTGAAGGGATCCATGGAGTGGTGTCTACTGCTGTGGTGGTGTCATATGATCAAGATGTGGAATGGAGTAGGGAATGATAGGGGCAATCCTGGGCCACATATGGGGCATATGGGTAACTAAGAATAAGGGAAACCCACACCTGGGTATATAATGTGTATGAGGGAGCAGTCGTGGTACATGGGGTGCCCCGAACTTGATTTTCCACCCTTCTTTATATGCCTTTTGCCTTTTATGATTTTTCTTCAATAAACTGTACGAGGCTCAAAGGACAAGAGCATGATGTGTCGGATATAGCTGTAAATACCCCGAATTTGGTAGGGCGGTTCATTTCCCTCCAGGGGTTGGGATAATCATGGGTTCCTAAATGATAAAGGAGGCTCATCTAGGGCCTATGGAACTAGGGTGATGGCCATGGGAATGGGGCAGTGCTCATGTATCAGATTTTTTCCACGTACTATATATTTTTTCCCGACCATATTTTGCATTTTAGGGTACATTTTCCTGTTGAATGTGGCCATCTTTGCTTTTTCTTTTCTTTTTTATTTGCTTCAACCTCCAAGGAATCGTTCCAGGCCTGACTCAAGGTGGGGACATGGGAGAGGGGAGGCTAACCCTATGTGGACCTAGGTGGGAGATATGATGAATAGGGTTATAACGAGTGGAAATAGGGGGTAATGTAGGTGAATATGGGAGCGGGACCATGCAACCAATGTCAGGGTTTCTCAAGGGGGACCACCCTAAAAAGAAATGGTTAGTAAAGGAGATCCCACTGGACTAAAGTACATGGGTAACACCCCAATAGAGGTCAGGGGGACACGAGCACAAAGCAAGTCCACTCTTTCCACTGAATCCCCCCATCAATCCATGTTCAAAAGTGTCCATGATAAGTAAACCCAGTACTCAACTACCAATTGACAAGACATACCTTTAGGTTCGGGAGGCCCATCTTCAAACATACGATCAATACAGAGGGGTGAGGGACCACATGGCTGGCTCAGGTGACAGAGAAATGACACCATGAACTCGCTGAGGGCTACTGGTTGTCGGCTGAGGTCCATCATGGAGAAAAAATCTCTCCTACGGATATCACCCACGAAGTGGTGGGTAACAAACCCTAGATTAATCTTGAAGGATAATGAAGCTCGAGGGTTTGTAGGTAAATCCCTAGAGCTAGACCTAGATAGGCGTTTCCGCTGAAAGGAAGAGACCCTAGCTCATGCAAGGAAGGAATGACATCATGTTGATAATAAGAACAAGGTTGATAAAGTTGCAAGATGGATGCAAGAAGGCTAAGATTAAGAGGGAACTGACATTCTCCTTGTTGACCACTCAGTGTCAACTACCCTATAGCAGAGTACATTTTTTCAAGCATTCCATCATGGTCAAGTAGGGAGACATCCAAGATTCATCATCATCTTTCAACTGATTATCAAAGTTATGTAATTCAGATTTTGCAATCCTGTTTGGGCATGGTAAAAATGTTCTTACATGATGAATATAAAGCCATGTAATACACTTATGTAAGCTTAAGTATTTTGCTAGAGATTTTCACTCTAGGGAGTTTTTTTTCCTGAACTAATTATTTGTTTTTTTCCATTGCAAATAATTGGTTGAGTTTTTCTCCCAAACATATCCCAAAGCTAGAGTGGGGCTCGATGGTGAAGTCTTAAGTGAGTCCTAGTGTATAGAGTCGATGTAAAATACCGTACTAGATCATGTCTAAAGTCTCGTAAAATTTGGTTGTCTATGGGTCAGTTTTTAATTGTCAAAATTCCCCTTTTGAACGAGATTTTTATGGAATATTTGATGTAAAGATGTAAAAAAGTGTTGTCTATAGAAGTTGTAAGGGGCATGAGTAATAAAAATTGCACATCAACTTCTAAACTTTCTATTTAGACAAACCTTTGAGGGTGGACAAATATGTTTATACCCCTCTAGAGTCATATTTTCTATTTTTCGACAAAAAAATGGCAAAATAATTAACCAGAAATTGGTCAGAAAATTAAATGAGAGAAAAATAAAATTCTCTCCAAGTGAAAAATATGAAAAAAGGTTGAGGAATTTCCCGAGGAAGGAATGAAGGAAAAAGTTGAAGAATCTCCACAATTTAAGCAAGGAAAAATCCCACAAAAATTCGTTGGCTGAAGAAAAATTATTTTCTAAGGGAAAATCGAATTTCTTGGCCAAGGTGCTTAAAATTGAATGAGGAATTTTCGAGAAAATGAATTGGAAAAAATATTTTTTGGTCCATTCAACTCATCCGTCAAGGAGATTGAAATTTTTCTCAAGGCAATCAAGGGTCGAGATTATTTTGACAAGGATCAAGCATTCAACTAGCTGTTGTATTTCAGGATCAAGTCAACTTTGTGAAACTCATTGTACCTATTCGTTTTCACTTGGAGAGAGATCTAGATCTGTCATTTTTTCTATAGATTGAGATCTAAGTTCCTCATTTGTAACATGAAAAATCAGGAGCTTTTGGCTAAGTGAAGCCCTGTTACATTTGTAATATTTTTATGAGCAATAAAATAAAGTCTTTGTGGGAAAAGCTATGGTGTTATTCTTCAGCTATGTGGTAATATTTTTCTAATCTATTGTGCTTCATATTCTACTGGTGTCATATTTTTTTTATTTCCATTTGCTCTTGAAGGTTCATTGTTGTATAGTTATCTTACATCATTGTTTAGATTTGGAGAAACACTTTAGATAGAGTAGATCTTTTGGTTTTCGGTTAAACCTTTAGACTCCTCTTTCACTATGCTATCCAAATATTTTTGGATCTAACAAATCTTTTCTTTAAGTGTTTAGAAATTAATTCTTTTGATTGGGAACATTATTGGTTGAATTAACCAACTATTCAAGCCATAAAAGCTGAAGAACCCAGAGTGGGATCATCTTAAGACTTATTATTCAAAATAAGAATGGGTTTTCTTGCCATTTGCTCTAGATCAAAACTTATTTCTCTTAATCTTTCCTCTCTATATTGCGCTTTAAATGAATAAATCTGCTAATTTAGAGCTTATTGCTTGTAAATCTTGTAAATTTACTTTGTAGATATTTTGTTAATATTCTCTAATTATTTTGTAAATATATATTTTTTTGTAAATATTTTCTAACCATTGTATATAGATCCATTCTTCTTGTATATACCTCCCTTGAATGTGTTTTGTCGATCTCGCTGAAGAGCAAGGGTTTTATATCAGATCTGATTTATAATAATTTTGTTTGCAGGTGGAGGCTCTTGGATCTGAAAAGAAATAATTTTTTTGAAGCCAAACATTTGTTCAAAGTCGAAACTCTCCTTCACATGTGCTAGGTTTTGGACGGCTAGGGTTTCTGACCGAATTTTTTTGGGCATTTTTGTTTGGATCAAATCTTTTGAAGATCTGCCTTTGGATTCTCGAGGCTATGTCTCCTAGCCGCAAGCAGGAGAAGCCTCCTATTTTTCTCTACATATAAATCCTAACGTCTGGCCTTTGGATTGATTAATTTTTTGAGGAGGAAATGAATTGAGATTTCACACAAAATTTTTTGGAATTAAATTTAAATTTTTCGTGGCCTTTTCTCAGCTGGCTGTGAGCTATTGGAGGCTGTCTTTCTCATCTACGTAATATTATCCCTCTTTCCCAATCAACTGGGGTTTTGAGCGAGAGCCCTTGAGGGGTTTAAATAAAATTTTAGAATTTGCAAAGTCCGATCTGAAGGGTAATGTTGCTGAGGTTTCAGAAGAAATCTGATCCACATCTTTGAGGAAGTCGTGTGCATTTCGAGATCTTATTCTCTAGGCTGCAAGCTTAAAATTGCCATCTTGCAGTTGAATCACGAGTTTGAAGGGTTCTAATTGTTGAAATATGTAACTAGGTTCGGTCTTCATAATGACATATGTAATCATGATTTTATGTATTTAATGAAAAGAGAAAAAAAAACTATTATTGTTATTCTTGAGGCATGGGTTTCATGCTCAAGGGAAATTTATTTTAGGTCAAGCACCCATTGAGTGCTTCTAGGTTTTTCATAAAGTCAACTGAGTCATTGTTATATATTGAAGACCCATTTGGGCATGTTACATATTGTAAAGAAAATTTAATTGAGTCAAAATAGAGTCAAAACACCCTCCATGACCTTGTCATGGCACAAAGATCAAGTTGGCCTACATGAAGGGACAAGTCGGCCTAAAGAGAGCAATTCATACCTGTCCCAAGCCTATAAATAAGAAGGAACTTGACCTCATTTGGACACTCACTCAAGCAAGTTTGATCTCCTCAAGATAGAAGTTGGATAAGGACGAAGACGAAGAAGAACAAGTTTGAAGTTTTGGGCCTCACACTCTCTCTCTTTTGTTCGGGTTTCTATAGTTACCGGGCAAGACGAAATTCTGAAGCTGCATCGAAGCTGTGAAGTTGCAAGGTCGAAGCTGTGAAGTTGTGAATCTGATTCTAGGTCGAAGCTACTAAAGCTGCATCAAGGTAAAAGTTGCAGAAATTGTTGCTGGGGTCGAAGTTGTTGTTGGAAGGTCGAAGTTTCTTTTTGGAAGCCGTGCAAGAAGGAAAAAGTTGACTTGGTCTTGGAGGGTCTTGGTCAAGGGTCATAGGTCTTGGAATTCGTCAATTGAAATTCTATAAGAAGAGAATAATTCTGATGGGTTTTCCTCTCAGTTGGAGAGGTTTTGGCCTTGGCAGATCGCCTACATCTTGTGTCATATTGTCTCACTATTCTTTATGATTTGGTAGTTGTTTGATGATAGAGAACTCTAATAATAATAAAGGAAAGAAGAAGTTAATCAAGTAACGAAAAAAATACATCACAAGTAGTTATCAAAGCAAGAGAAATCACCTAATCTAACTGCCCTAGATTTCTCAACACTAATCTCATATATTAAATTAAAATTAAAATTTTTTCTAAGGGTTGCCCCATTAGGCCGTGAGTGTTTGAGGGTTTTTCCTCTCTTACACAACAAATATTTCCTTTTCCAAGCAAGTAGTTTAGATTTATATCAGAATTCACCATTTCACATTTGGTTTTAGTCACTAATCCTTTAAGTTACTTGATCTAATTAATTAACTTGCTTAATTCTTAGATCTAGTTGTCATTAACGTTCGATTTTAATTGTCTTGTTTTCATTTCATTACTTGATCTAATTTACATTGGGATCTAATAAGTAATTTCATCATATTTAATTGTGCTTCATTGTATAAGTTACATTTGCTCTATTACTCTAAAACACTCTTTAAAAATATACTCTAAGTGAAGTGATACTCTTTATCAACATATCAATAATACATGTCATCTTTGAGCATCTTAAGCTCTATTGAAGCACTAGTGTTATTTCGTTTAGTTATAATCGTCTTTCTTTGTTTCATTGAGTAGATATCGACTTGCTTGATTGATTATTGTCTCATCATAACTTTATGCTCATTATCTTAATCAGAAGGGGATTGCTACAATTCTTGAAGACATTTTTTTTGAAGCATATTGTTTTAATACCATCTCATTGAAACATTGCATTTGCATTCAATTTGCATCTTAGATTTAGTCTTGCATCTTTAAAATCTACCTCCCAAGCATAAGCTTGGTTGAATAGAAAGTTAGGACAGCCTTCTCCACTATTTAATTTGAGGAGCTTGACCCTTAAACAACGGTTAAAACGAGTGACCTTGCAGTTCCCTTGTGGTCGAGTCCCTTGTAGAAACAATGGAAATTGGGTTGCTAGAAGCCTTGGGTAGGTATCATTAATGAGGCCTTAGCCTCCTTCCCCAACACTTCTTCAAACAACCTTGTTTTAAGACAAGTTTTGACAATTGAGGAGAAGGCATTCACCATAGATTAGGCATTCAATTAAAAATTAACCAAGACCCTTGCATTTCACATGGATAGATCTTGCATTCATTAACTAACATTTGGTTATTGTAATTGGAATTGTGAGCTAATCTATCTACTTGCAAGTTGCACTTTACATGCTTTTACTCGTCAAATTCATGCTCATTGTCTCTTATCTTTATTCAAGGTACAAATTTCATCTTCTTGCAAGTTGTATTTGAAAGCTTATTGCTCATATTTCCAGTTACTTATAATCTCTTGGTTTCTTGTACTAACACTTGTTTTGTAGCATTGCTTATCTTATGACTTGAAGTATCATTCCATTTTTGCAAGTGTCATATCTTTATTGAGTATTGTTTTAAGGCATTGGTCTATCTCTATTATCTTTCTTTTGTCATTAAATCGAATATATCATTGCTCACTTAAGAATCACACTTGCTAAATTATCTTTAAATTCAAGTTACTTAGAGAGATAATTGCCTTGCCCTTAGTCTCCTAGAGCTTGTTGTTTCAATAGTTTTTTCTTTAGTTTTATCCTTAAGGACCACCCCCCTTAGCTTGCTTGCCTAGGAGAGAGCTTAAACAAAGTGAGTAAGGAATAGGTGACAACCCCTGCTCTGAGTGCTACCATAAAGATTATAACTTGTGGGGTTGGAAACTTTTCCCACATTTAGGCTTACATCTTAGGCGACAACACTCTTATAATCCTCAAATATAAGTACTTTATATCTCTCTTCCTTGATTATTATTGTTATTTTTGTTTTACTATTAGCCTGTTTTCTTTGTTTCTTTTGTGGGTTGTAATAGTTCTTCCATGACCTCCTAGTGAGGATTGCAAGTACATAGTGAAGGTTGCCAAATCTCTGGCAGTAGATGAAAGTAGTGGAAGAGTGAAGCAAAGCTTGTGACAAGAGGACTTTCCCAGATTTAGTGATATGTGTTGAGAGATACTTGTACTAGATGAGATTTGAGCTAAAAGGGACCAAGCAGATCAACAATTTTGGAGTATTTCTTGATTGTGCCAAAGAGAAGTCAGTGGTGACTTCCAAATAGATCTACAAAATCGAGCATGCAGCAGATGGCAACATAAACTAGAGGGTTCTCTCAGAAAGAGGGAGAGGATCATGAAAAGACATTTGCTCCAGTTGCCAGGTATACTTCTAATAGAATTATTGTTTCTTCTGTTATGGAATTACATCAGATGGATGTAGAGGCCATTTTTGAGGAAGAAGTGTACATGGGATCACCTTAAGTCTTTGAGTGTCATGAAGGATTCACTTGATTGCAAAGAGAAGAATATGCCTCAGACTTGGATTGATGGATCAAGGTTGATCCTATATGATTTGTTTCTGACGGAAGCAGGAGAAAAATAGTGGCAGAGGGAGCAACCAAGATTGCCACAACAAAAGCTGCACCTAGTTAGGGTAACCAAAATGTAGCCATGGGATGGTTCTAGTAAAGGAAGTCAATTAGTTTATGGTTGAGCCAAGGCATGTGGCTCAACATGTGTTGAAGTACCACAATTGGTTATGGCACAAATAGTTATGGTTTTAGATATGTCTCAAATAGTGAAGTACAACTGCAAAAATTATTGATTGGGCAAAGTGCAGAAGACATAAATAGTTCATTAGGATATTGCTTCAATTTGAGCTTTGTTATAATTTCTTGGATGAGTAGGAAGCAATCATCTATCACACTCAATATTGCAAAGTTGAGTGTGATTCACAAATTCAGATTGGGCAGAGAGTGTAGAAGACATAAATAGTTCATCAAGATATTGCTTCAGTTTGAGCTTCGTTATAATTTCTTGGATGAGTAGGAAGCAATCATCTATCACACTCAATATTGCAAAATTGAATATGTTGCAGCCTTGGTTGGCAAGTTAAGAAGTAGTATGGCTTCAAAAACTACTTGCAGGTGACGACCACAATGACAGGTCAAAGCACAAAAAGATCTAGTACCGCGACATGGTATAGAAGGAAGCAGTATGGGTCCAGTGCTATTCTACAATCAAGCAGATTGTTGACGAAGCTTCTGTCCCAAGTTGAAGTCTGTATACTTCGAGGGCAAACTTGGAGTGATTGAGGATGCCCCTCTCAACAAGATGGAGTGATGAAATTGCAGCATCAAGGACAATCATTCTCCCTAAGTCAGGTTGACCAGGACTAGGGAAAATCATCCAGAGTGTTGATATGATAGCATTAGGGACAAACATTCTCTGTGTCAAGTATGTTGACCAGAATTAGGGAGAATGGTCGGCAACGGACAATCATTCTTCATGTGTCAAGTGTGCTGACCAGAATTCGGAAGAATGATTCTAGAGGCCCATAATGACTAAGTTGAGTGGGTGCCTTTCAACATCAAGCTTAGTGTACTCTCCAGATAGGTTGAGTGAGCCCATTTAACATCATGGCGTAGAGTGAGGCCTTTGGATTTGGGACCAGAGTAATCAAATGAATTGAGTGTGTCCCTAGGGATTCACCACGAGTCAAAGAGATTGACCAGGATGATGGTGAACTAGGACTAGTTAGTATACCATGGGTCAAAGGCACTGACCATAATCATGGTGACTTAGTTGATGCTAATGATGTACCATGTGTTAGGAGTGCCGACCAGGATTATGGTGAGGATGCACCATAGGTCATAGGTACATACTAGAATTATGGAACCTAGATGATGCTGTAGATTTTACCATAGGTCAAAGTTGTTGACCAATATTATGGTAATTGAATGATGCTGATGATGAATTGTTCTAACCTTTTCCTAGAGAAATTTGTCAACATGAGATCATCTAGATAGTCATTATGAATACCTCCCCAACTAAGAGGGAGTGTTGAATTTTGTAGCTATGGTCGGTCTTCATGATTAATATTTTAGCCCTTGCTATATTTGTAATGATAAATATATTGTCGAAAGATAAATATTAAGGCATGTTCTTCATGTCCTTTTCAGAAGAGAAAATTTGAATTTTTGGCTCATTTGTCTCCAAACAAGCCAAGTCGGCCCTCCTAGTCAAGTCGACCCGGTCAAAGAGGCACCCATTTGGCCAACCATAAGACTATATAAAGACACTCGTCCTCCATCATTTGGACACACAATTCGACCTCACATCAAGATATAGTATCTTCTACACATCCATGCGAAGGAGACAAGGAAGAAGGAAGGATGAAGTTGACCAGAATAAGATCAAGCTTTATCTCTCTCCATTAGTCCTCGCACTTGTGGATTTGTTCCTCTTTCATGACCTCGCATGTGTGAACAGAAGTACCGAATCTCTGAAATATTCCAGAGCAGCAGGACCAAAATCGTGGGTGCAATAGTAGGCTTAAATTCAGCGCCAACAGACCTAACCAGATCGAGTTCAGTGGGAAAACTTATGACTTGACTAGGAGGCAGTTGGACCAGGTTTGACCAAGTCTACCATGCTGGTCAATTTGACCTTGTGATTGACTAGAAGTTTTAGGTGTCTCCTGTTGAACTGAAGAATTTCTCTAACGAAAATGTTGCTAGTTTTTCCCCCATGTGGGTTTTCCTAGGGTAAATGTTTGTGTTCTTGTTTGGTTGTCTCTTTCTGATCCTGCTAGCATTTAGTTTCTACTATTGAGATATTTTCTGTAATTACTTTATGATGAGTATGAATGCAAGAAAAGAGTAACTAAATAAATCATAAGAAGTAATTATCAGTTTAGAAGATCCTATGAAAATCAACAAAACCCACTACACTGATAAATATTTACTTTTTTTTCAATCAGACCATTAGAAATGTACTCTTTACATCACCTGATAAAAAGGCCATCCAAAAATTGATGTAAGAGACTAATGTTTCTAATGGAACTGTACCTCACAACTGGAGCAAAGGTCTCCTCATAGTCCACTCCCTCTCTTTGGGAAAATCCTCTCACTAAACTTGGGCTTGTACTTCTCTATGTTGCTGTCAATTACATGCTTTACCTTGTACAACCACTTGGAATCAATGAATGACTTACCTTTTAGTCTTGCCACAATCTCCCATACATCATTCTTTATTATGGAGTTATACTCCTTTGTCATGTCATCTCGCTACACCTACTTTCTATATGCCTCCACAAAACTAGAAAAGTCTACATGAAAGGTGGAAGGCATTAGTGCAACATAATAAAGAAACTTCTTGGGGGGATGACTTACTTGAAAAGAAGTCATTGTAGGTTGTTGACTTACCTCACAAGCCACTCATGAAGTAATAAAGTGCACCATAGCCATATTGAAATTCACTTGCACTCTAGGTTTGGTCTATGACTAGACTAGCACACAAGCACACTAGCAGTGCTCAACAATGAACAAATTTGCACAGTGGAATATAACAACAGTGAAATCAACAAAAATACACAAGAATATATGACCCAAACTCTTCTCTTATCAATCCTTTAATAAGAGAAACATAGGGCTACCTTACCAGGGATCATGGCCCTTTACAACCGCTATACAAATGGCAATAATACAACAAATACACGTTTGTCCTTTGACTTTTACAACTAGGACTGAGGCCTATTCCTTCAAGCTCTCATCTGCCCATAAAACAACGACAAAACAACTTGACTTGCTTTCTGTCTGCTGTCCTTTGCAAGCAACCCTTTATGTCCTATTTGTCCACAAATGTCAACTACTTTATACCTCTGTCTGCTTGCTGTAGCTATCCTTCCTTTGATGCTACAATCTCCTTTCTTCCTTACTGTCAGCTCCTTCTTTTCCTAACAGACTTCGTTGTAGTCCTTGATCTTCTCAACTTCACTGCGACAACTCTCAACACTATTATATCAGATTTTTCTAGTTCTTGTAGCTCAACTTCAACCTGCGGCCTCCCTCCTGAGGCCTTGTGGCCCCCTTCTTGCGGGCCTGTGGCCCCTCTACTGGACCCTCAGACAAACTTCTTATTCCAACTGCAGTCAACCCTCTTCTACATGAACAGACCCTCGTTCATGTCTTCTTACATCCACAAAACCCTCGGCCGCTCTAGTACAGTCCATTCGCACCTCTTCAATAGATTTCTTGATCAGACTCCTACTTGGCCTTCAAAACAGAACAAAACAACCCTCAATCCAACCCTTACTCACACACAAAACTCGGCTAGTCTTCATCTACTTGCAGTAGATCCTTTAGCTCACCAAGTCATAAAAAACTCGGCCTCTCTCAGCTATCCCTTTGCTCATGTAGTTGTTCTTCTAGGCTGCGGTTCTATAGGAATCTTTTTCTCCACAAATGAGATCCTTTGCACTTGTGTTTTGGCCACTCCTTTGGCCTCTTATTTATACTTGTTCAAGGGGTGTAAAACCCCAATGGTCATGTCCCTTGGCCTCTTATTTATACTTGTTCAAGGGGTGTGAAACCCCAATGGTTATGTCCCTTGGCCTTGCTGGCCGACTTGAGTCTACATGCCCACTTGACTCTGCATGACTCAAAATTACATTGAATTCATTTTATTGGGTTCTAAGCCCAATCCTTTGTGTCAAGACCCCCAAACTTGGATACTTTGCGCACAACACTCCATTTTGTGGGTTTTCTCCCTACAATCCTAGCACCCAAGGCTTGTAGGAGTAACTCCCAAGCTACACAATTTCAACAAGCCACACCAATAATTCTGTCAATATTTAAGCCACCACGGATAAGGGAGACTATAAGACAAAATATAGCTTGGTGACTAACTCTAGGTCACTAACAATAGCCCCTGCCTTTTTATCAACATTTCATAGTATTGGGAAGTGATTAATTAGTGAGATGAATCTAATGGGTCTAGCTTTGTTGTAAACTTGACATGCCAATGTCATCTTAGTGCTTAGGTGCAAGTTGCAACCAATTGAGATTTCCCATAGCCTAATTTTAGGTTCTTTGACATCAGCTTAGTTTTGAGGGAGAACACTAGATTGCTAGTGAAGACAAGATCTACACACATTGTGTTTTTTGAAGTTGGATTAGAAGAGTCTTTTAATGATGTATCACACTATTTATAAGGAGAATCTTCCTTTAAAGAAGGAAACTTATGTAGAAACTTTGAAAGTCATCCTCAAGAACACAAAAGTGTTCATGTCATTATTTGATCCATTTCATTTAAATAAGGGTAGAAACGTTCCCCGTTGGAACCTTATGCTACTCAAATTTTTGTTAAGTAGTGCTAAAGGTTGCTTGCTTTCAAACTCAACTAGGACTTGTATGACCTTGTTACCACCCAAATTCTCAATTGGTGCAAAAGTTCCCATGCACAAGTGATGAGATCAGATAAGATAAGATAATTTTATTAAAGTTCAAGAAATGACTGCAAAAGTAGGTCAATTGGACTGAAGAGTACAACAAATGTGAATACAATGTGCGAGTGCCAACACAAATCCTAGAAAACGATGAAAATAATACAAAGAAAGAAACCTACGTAAGCATAACATCAAAACATGTGTAAAACCGTGACACAGGTATGGTGATACAAAACACTAAGCGAGTTTGTCCAAGACTAGAAAGGTGGACAACCAAATCCAAGAACTTGTAGAGAGAGAGAGAGTGTGAGAGGGAGATTGGATGGTGGGCTCGATGATGTCAAGGTCTCATGAGTTTGATGGCCAAGGTCAAGGGGGGAAAACTGGGCACTAGGTCATTGTCAAAGTCTTTTGTAATGAACAAAGTTCGTTTACTCCAGAGGAATGCTTTGATACCAATGTAATGAACAAATTTTGTATTCTTAGAGGAATGCTTTGATACCAATGTAATGAACAAAATTTGTATGCTCAGAGGAATGCTCTGATACCAATGTAACGAACAAAGTTCGTTATAGAATCAGTAAGTGAGCAGAAGTAAAAGAAAAGAGGGCAAAAGGGCAAGTAGGTTTTAGGCCGAAGCATTCTACAGTAGATCATGGTATCACGCTGAGACACATTGTTGAAAAGGTTTGGGGGAGCAAAGAAGAAGTATTTTGCTGCTTTGTTGACTTCAAAAAGGCATATGACACGGTCCCTAGAGATAAGTTGTGGCGTAGAATGGAAGAACTTGAAATTCCTTTACAATATAGAGTTGTTGTCCATAGGCTTTATGAAGAGGTGAAAGTCAAGATTAGAACTTCAACAGGCATTTCAGAAAGTTTTAGAAGTGACATCGGAGTCACGCAAGGTTGCCCTTTATCCCCTACCCTTTTTGGTTTATATATTGACAAACTGGAAGAGTGGCTAAATTTGCAAGGTGGGGAGGGTGTTCGATTGGGGGAGTTTGTGATAAAGCTTCTTCTATATGCTGATGATCTTGTGCTGGTTGCTAAATCGGCCCATGGATTGCAGATGCACCTATATGCCCTTGAGCATTTTTGTAAAGAAGTGGGGATGCAAGTCAATACTAGTAAGACTAAGATAATGATTTTCTCTAATAAAAGGAAGCAAAGCCAGCATATGTTCTTCTTTGAAGGTAACAGTCTTGAACAAGTAAATGAATACAAGTATCTTGGGATCGATTTCAACAACAAGCTTAATTGGGAGGATTGCAGAAAGAAAAGAATTTTAGGAGGGTGGAAAGCATTATATGCACTTCAAAATAGATATAGAGAGGCAGAGTTATGGGATTGGAACACGATCAAAGTACTTTTTGGACTCCTAGTTTGTCCAGTGATATTATATGGGTGTGAATTGTGGGCTAGCAGCATCTCTGTTTCAAAATGGAAACAAATTAACAAAAATTCAAAAACGCTTGATCATGAGCAAGTTCAAAATAAAAAGTTCGGTTCCCTATGAGATAATGTTGAGTGAAACAGGGGCATCGCCCATCGAAGCAATTGCCATGGTGCGTCTTATAAGGTACCTAAAGAGAATGGATCAAATGGGAGAAGGTAGATGGCCGAAAGTTATCTTCAATGAAGGTATGAGTGAAAGAAAGAAATCATGGATGAGACAAAACAAAAAATGGATGCAAAAATGGAATATTTACTTGAATGCATGTCCCACAAATAGCAAGGAATTAAAGAATTTTGTGTTGGAGAAGTTTCGTAAGGGTATATGGGGAAAAGAGTTGGGTAAAAAGAAGAAGTATTATGTTCAGGAATTCAACCCCACTTGTGATCTCCAACAAAAAGAATACATTGGAGCTAGCATTCCGTGGAGGGCAAAGGTTCTTATAGCTCAATTAAGAACTAACTCACATCAACTTCGGTGTGAAACGGGACAATGGAAGAGACTTAAAGAAGCTTGGGAAGAAAGGGTATGTACTTTTTGCACTTCTGGGGCAGTGGAATTAGAAAAATATTTCATTTTGGAATGTGATGCTTTCAGAGACATCACGAACAGTTACTGTAGTATGTTAGCATCAATTCCGTGGCATTGTCTTTTCAGTGATGGAACTGTTATAAGGTTGGGTCACCTCATCATCAATTTGAGTAAGAAAAGGATTGAATTGCAGAAGGCAAAAAACAAGGAAGTTGGTGGTCCCATGGATTATTTTTAGTCTCGTAGACATTAAAATATCATTCATTCATTCACTTCAGAAGACTTGGAATATGTAGATCTGCATTGAAGATGCAAGAATATATATTAAAATGTATGAATGAGAATGATGTTACAAATGAGAGTGAGGGCTTGCTTATATACCCTAGGCAGGTGTCCCTTTATGAACAGTCATGTCCTTAGGGACATGCCTCTTCATTAACTAATAACTAATTAATCATTGTTTATGATGTGTTTTTATTATATATATTTACATTAATTTATATCTATATTTTATTCATAACATCTTTTGGAACCATTGAGTAGTCTGCTTGCACGATTCAGTTGGGGGGTGTTTGGGGAGGGAGGGGGATGTACATGTGGGCAATGTTACCAGACTCGGGATCGACAATAAATCGGCAAGGCAAAAGAGCAAAAAGTTTTAATCGGATCGGGAAAAAATCGGGAAAAAATCGGTGAATTCAATAAATAAAGATATAGACATATATTGAATTAAAAAAACATTTTTTCATTGATATTCAAAATAGCCATGTCCAGACAATGCATAATATAAATAGATATTCAAAACATCATGAATGAATAATTATCTCATAAATGTTATGAGTCCAAACATGATCCAAAGCACTGAGCCCTAACTCCTAACCAATGACTACATAGAACCAGAAGCATCTGCTTCTAAAAGTTTATAAAATACTGCATACTAATCAGTAAAAAAGCAGTAACTGAAATCTCTTGATTGCTGCTGAAATGATACGAAAATAGTTTGCTATTGAAATATTTGACAGAGCACATGTTGGAGCACACTGCACACTACTCCACTATTACGCGGACTAAGTTGAAACTGAAACCATGCCTCTATTACCTTCTCGGTGTATCAGTTGCGGGCCTAAGCAATGAGAAGTGAGTTATGGACCGACATTCAATTTTTAATCTAACTAAACCACGTGGTGAACAATGTGGCAACCCTAAAAGTTGAAACCCGTGCTCAACGATTTGAGTGTTGAAAATCTTATTAGTCACCTAAATCGCAATTAATCGGTGAGTTTTGAGTCAAACTCGCATTGACCACAAGTCAAACTCGGTCAATGCGAGTTTGACTCACCTAGACTTGAATCGGATTGTTTGAGGGAAGAGCAGAGTTTGACTCGTGATTAATCGCGAGTGATCGGAGATTCATGTTTCACTGCATGTGGGGGATACTCTTGACATCCCGAGAATCGAATACCCTGTTATCTGTTTGTGCAGATACTGTACTGCCACTTGTACGAACTGCTGCACCCACAATCTGATTGGTATGAACTTCCTCGTTTCCCTTTGAAATATGACCTCCACCAATCTGCTGTCTGATTTGTGCAAAATTTAGCAATTGGGCACTTTTCAGAGTGTAAGATCTGATACCATGTTAAGTTCTCCTACCCTAACAACCTGGCTAATTAATTCCTAGAGGATTCCTTGCTGTAAATTACTTATAACTGCAAATCTACTGAATAAAAAAACACAACTGAGATTTTAACACATAAATAAAGACAACGGAAGTGAAATAACCAATCTCACACACACACAGAATTTACTGCCCTTGAAATCTGTTGTTCTTTCAAATTGCTTCACAACATACAAGGGCTCCCTTACTGGGAAAATGGCCCATTGAGGAAAATACAAACTACAACAATTTCAAAAATTTACTGGGCACTTGTACTGCTGTACAACACTTTGTTTTTCTGGAAAAAAACCTTGATCTACAAATTTTCCTTCTACAACCTGCTTTATAGGCTTCCACACCATTTCTTGTTGTGCGTCCATGCAGATGTACATCTGTGCTGTTGCTTGTTGTATGGCCATGCGGTATGGTGAGGTTGCAGCTCTGCAACTCTGTACCTTTGTGCATCTGCACAATTGTCATTGTGCGACCCACATGAATGTTGATGTACGACTTGCAACCTGCTGTTGAGTTGCTCATAAATTTGTTCTTTGATTGCTGGGTACTGGGCTTCCTCTCCTTTTGCTGTTACCTGCTTGCACTCTCCTCCCTTGGACTTGATCTTTGGGTGGAAGTCCTTTTCCACCCTTGCTGAGATCTTTTAGTGTTCACTGTATCTTGTGCTTGCTAATGTGTCTTCTCCCTTAGCCTAACCTTCCTTTTCTAAGTTTGAGTTATTGACCGAATCCACAACTCTGATCTTCAAAGTGATGATGGTATGATGGTTGAGATTAGATCTCAAATCACTTGAGATAAATGATTAAGATTCATCTAATTCAATAATGTAAATAACCGTTGCATTTCATGGAAAGTACTTTAATAATTCTTTTAATTAAAGTAATTTGCTAAGGGTAAGGGTCAATTAGGCAACTTTCGCATGTCCAGACACTTGGAATTGTGCATAAGTACCTGTCTGAGCTACAAACATCAACAAAAATGTGCTAGGAAGAAGGTGCACCGCCCAAGAATGCTCTACTTCCCTCATGAATGATGCCAAGTGGATAAGTAGCACATGTGAGCTATGATGATGTGTCCATGATCTAGAACAAGGCTGCCTCATGAGGAAGGCTAACATGTGCAAATGGTGATGTGGAACCTTTGTGACGAGGTCTAATGTAGTCACAATGCCCTAGGCATAATGTCACAACTCCCAATGCAAGTACATAGATCCCAATGTAGTGTCTTAAATCCCAAGGTTGATACACAGATCCCAATGCAAGTACATGGATCCCAATGCAAGATGCCCACTTATAGTGATGAGCTTGCCTTGATACACATGTCATTAGGTGGTAAACATCAAATGACATCTCCTAACTTTCAATAAATCAATTACCATGGCGGGGACAACATTAACTTCCTAGGACACTAAGAAGTATGTGATATGATGGAAAATTTTGTTGGGGTTTGGGGGGAGCGGGACTTCGTGGATGGACTCTCATAGCCACACATAAGATCTTTAAAGATGTTCATCCACATGAAGTGCCTTGAAAGAGAGAAAGCACTTGACATTGAGTTATCCTTCCTCAACACTGTTTCTTACTACCTCTTTGATTGCTTTTTTCTTCCTGTTTTTTGTTTTTATTTATTTGGTCCCTTTTTTTTAGATATGCATTATTAAGAGTGGGATTTGGGCATTGGCCTCATAGCAAGGTGGCATAGTTCAAGCTTTATTATTTGTTTTTTGGTTTTTAATTTATTTTAGCTGCTTATCTTTGAGATTATAGCTCATAAGATGATGCTTTTCTAGATGGAACGATTAAAGATAGACCTTGACAAATGACATATGACAAGATGACCACCAACGGGAATACGATGAATGTGTTTGTGAAAATGAAAGGGTGTATAGAATGGTTAGGGGATATGAACATGATACACTTACATAGGTCTCTATTAGTGGATGGCAACAGTTATCTAAGGGCTATTTATGGCCCACCATTCTATTCCGAAGCAAAAGACAAGAATTTAGGGTATTTAATACATTATTAAATTACATCGATGTTCATCACATTCATCGCTAGTATAGGAAACACTAACACCACATACGTGCATGAATCAATACAGCAAGTGACCATGCTACACAACTGAAGAAAACAACTAAAACGAAGAGGTGATACTATCATGCGTACAATCTGCATGTGCCACTGTCAATGTAAATGAGTGCTAGGCATCTAGTTAGAAGCTGATATAGCATCATGGAATCTGCTGTGCAACTCCACTGTTTATGATGAAGTCATCATGTAGCAAAAGTCTGTAAGGATGTCATCAATCCGTGCTCTGAATGATCAAGCAGGAGTGCTCACATCAAATGTGATCTAAAACATCTTGCCACTAGAAGAGACCCAAAATCAAAGCTTCATAGATTTCAGGTGTTTGACATTAGATGGTAGGATAGTAAATAGGTGCCCAGAGGTGGAGGCATAGATCTTTCCAAATGCAAGACGACATACATCACCAACTCTAGACATGGGAAAAACCTATCACAGAGAATCAATCACAGTGGGAACAACCCTAATTACATTCTTGCCACAGATGGTTATACTGCTATAAACATCCTTCACTAGTTTTTGGTGACTCCAATGTCATAAATAAATTAATAATGTGAATACTGTTTTGAACATATGCTAGAGCTTAAAGGTTCAGTCGCTAGCAAGGAATAGTTAAAGCTTACTCTTTTCTTTCTTTCTCAATGGAAGACAATTTATGTAAAATATGTTCAAAAGTATAATGCCCTTTTTGCATTATCTTGAGATTCTTTCAAGTTTGTTCAGGGTATTCCTTTGTTGCAAGTCTGCCAATTTGGTGTTTGGCTGGTTTTATGTCTGATATTGTTTTACTGTCTGCACATGACTCTCCAGAACTGTGCTCTTTCCATCAATGTTCATTGGTCCAAATAAGTAATGTTTTCAGTTAGTTTGAATGAATTTAGTCTGCTTATTGCTTTCTTTGGTAAAATGTTATGTAGGTGGGCTGCTATTACAGGTCAGTTTCATGTTCAGAAATATATTTCTGTTCGGAAACACAACAAATCAGAAAATATTCAGCCATCTGCAGGTTCAGAACAAAGTAATCCATTCAAATATCTTTTCAATCAGTCTCTATATGCGCTAGGGTTCTGTTCACGAATCTGGTTTGGCAGGCGTACCTCCTTGGTAGCAAGTTCGGAGCACTCTGGTAATGAGAAGGGATGGCGTGCTAGGGCTGTTGTCCATCACAAGGTATGCTTCTTCAACAGTTTTAACTTTGCACAACAAAGTGTTCAATAGTTTTTTCCTTTTCTGTTTGCTATAAGCAAGTTTCTGTACAAATCTAACTGTGCAGAGTTCTCTTTCATATTTGGTTATGGTTATGGCAATGTATTCTCTCATAATGTATTTTTGAGTTGCGTGTTTCTCTTAGCCACTTTATTTTGTGTATTGCCGTTATCTTCTTTTCTATATTGCAGAGTTCTTTGCTTTGAAATCTGTTATTTTGCTTATATGGACTTTGTCTAACATGCTTATATGGACTGGTCAGAAATGTTGCGACACTTGTTTTTGAGGTTTGAGACATGACCTGGGATTTGAGTTTTGAACGTTATTACAAGGATATTTTAGTCATTTATATTTGAGTTGTATTAGTTGTTTCCCTTTGAGTTGGTGTTTTGTGTGCCCTTTAAAGAATTTCACTTTGGCTACCTTGATGGGAAATTATTTTGTTTCTTACCATCTATGGTTCTATAACTTTTATCCACATATATAGGACATTTTGCCTTGTGGTACTTAAATATTTTTTCTCAGCGCCATAATTGTTTTGGAACTACCTTTTATAAATGCTGCTATATTAAGTTATGCCTCTTTGAAACAAGTGCAGTTACAACATCATGATGTATGCATGGAAGCTTCATGGCATGAGCGATACGTTCAAACACAAGGATCGTCTTGGGATGCACCTTTGTCAATATCACTAGATTTGGGATCACTTCGCTCTACTTCAGGCCTGAGGTATCGCCTTGGTATCCATCATAATTGTGAGATTCCTCAGGAGCATGGCAGCATAGACAATGCAGAAATTCCTTGGGTTGCATCTCCTGGCTTGTGTGCGAAAGCTGCAATTTCATTTGAAAAACACATTGTGCTCTGGAAAAATCAGATTAAAGAGGAAATGTGGGAGAAGCGTAAGAAGCCTTATAATTTGTGCTTTTCCCGACCACATGTCATAATGTCAGGGATTATTGGTAAAATATTCTCTTCCCAATTTCTTATTTCCTTATTTGTGTTTCATAATTCACTAGTGAAATAATTCTGAAGTAGGATACAAGGAGTGTTCAAGTTTAGAATGCTACAACCATTAGGAAAGTACAATTTCCACACAATCATCACATGCACCACCCCAAAAGGCAAAGATATGGCAGGTATCCTGAATATCTAAATAAATCAATTAATCACATTATGATAGCTAATATGATAATTCCAAATGAGGCAAAACCTTGAATATAAAGGAATGGGGTTTAGATTAGATGTCCCCAAACTCATAAAATGTTGGACGACAAAGACCATCTCCATGGCAGGTATGCCCAATATCTAAATAAATCAATAAAAGTCATATTATGATACTTCATAGGATAAGTCCAAATGAGGCAAGGCCTTGAATATAGAGGAGTCAGTTTTAGATTAGATGCCCCCAAACACATAAAATGTGGGACCACAAAGACCATCTCTACTAATCACCTATCTAGACTATGAAGACCAAACCTAGTTACATTTTTCAACAGGGCCTCAATATGACAAATTATTTTATGATATATAGCAAACTCTAGAATCAATTCAAACAAGTGAAATTTTATAATGCATCTAACCATTTTCAGAGTTCATATGTTAGACTTCTACTAGGATTTAATGCAAACCCTAGATTCCATCTATGAGACACTAAGCCTTAGATATCAACAATCAAAACCAATCTTAGCACAATCTAAGGTTTCAACAATATGAGCAACTTATACTAGGGTTTGTAGTAAACCATAGATTTATCATCTTAATGGAAGTAATATCACCACATTCTAGAATATCAAACTTCTACTAGGGCTTAGTTACAAAACCCTAGAATTCACAAATTATGATCACCAACAATTAAGTTAGCACATATACATATCTAGGATTTCTTAGTCATGCACAAGTATCAATATATTAATGTTAGACATACGACAAGTTTGATCAGGGTAGGGTTTCGATCAGACAGACAAACATACACCTAGGGTTTCATTCCTAGGAGCTTACTCTAGATATATAAGGGTTTTGCTCATAAACCCTAATTTACCAAAACCTCAAGGTTTAGGAGTTCAGTACATAGACATTACCATCCAATCCTAAAGGACTAGGGTTTCCATGACAATACCAAAACCCCAAACATGATGTTACCATCAAAACCCCAAACATCAAAAAAATTTCATCAATAACCCTAAGTAGACTAGGGTTTTCACATTAGCATCGACATACCCTTAGGTTAGGGTTTTACAAAGAACCTTTTTTAGGGTTCCACAAAATAATGAATGATTCTATGATTAATCACCCAAATAAGAATCTTTATGATTCAAAGGTCTTAGACATAACAATGCTAGTAATGTAAAGCGGATTTATTAAAAGGAATGAATATACCTCTATCATGAAGAGAACAAAGCTTATTGTCTAAGATACACCTTTGAGTTGTTTTCATGACAAACTTTTTAGGACATCAATTCCAATAGAAATTCTATCATGCTTTGTCTTGTGAGGTCTTCTCCATAACCCTTGAGCATTCAACAAGCCTTTTCTAAACAAGGAAAATATGAAAAGAAATGTTATTAGCATCTAATACAAACACATCTAGATAAGAGAGGGAAACCAAATATAAAAATATAATACAAGGAGTAAGATACTTATCTTTGGAAAAATGGTGAGGGCTCTCTCTTAATCCAATCTTGAGGGATACCTATAACTTTATCAAAACAATTCAAAAATGTTTTTCCAAAGCATAACAATTCAAAAATGTTAAACCTATAGGTACTAGAAATCAAAGCATAAAACTTAAAGGTAGAGAGTTAAGAGAGAGAGGACTTAACAGTGTAAGTCCTTTATTTCCAATTCTTTGGTCTTGTTCTTCTTTGGAGATTCTTCATCGACAACATTTGCTTGATCCCTGTTTCTCTTTTTATTCCTAGGATTATCAGGACAATCACTTTTATAGTGACCCATCTTATGACAATTGTAGCATTCAATCTTAGATAGGTCTACCTTATTTCTTGGCCCTTTAGATTCTTGAAGGTTCTTTTGTTCTTGTGATGAGCGGAATAGGCATTTGAAATCTTCTTCTCTTCATTCTCTTTGTTGCTTACTAATGAAATTCTGACTTCTTGTTGACTGCATGTATTCCATAATTGTTCGAATGTAGGAGTTTTCCTTCCAACTGTTGATCCCTGAAGTAAAGGCACTCCTTGATGCAGCAACAGAGACTTCGATCTTCCAACAATAGGCCAGTAACTTCACACCTGTGAAAGATAGATTCCCTAGAAATTTCGATCTTGCAATTCTTCTCCTTCTCCTGCAATTTTGTACTCTTTTGCTTCTTCTGCTTGTATATCGAACTTGTGATAAGATGTCTTCCAAATGAATTGAATTGCACTTTATTTATAGCCTCTTCTGTGGGTCGAATTACCCTGATGTAGGCTGACTTGATCAGGTGAGGGCCGACTTGGTGTGGAGGTGACAAATGACTTATTTGACTTTTTACATGATTCAAAAGCCCAAGAAGTGTCTTATAAAACGGACAATGACTCTAATGACTAAATATAAAACCTAGAATTCCTCAATGGGGACTTTGACTTAAAACATGATGATCCAAGCATGAACCACATGCTTTAATAAGTCATTTTAATAATAATAAATTTTTTTTCTTTCTTTTGATAAATACATTTCATTATGACTCAAATACAATTATGAAGACCGAACCTAGTTACATTCTTGAACAATATGCTTCGTTGAATTAAGTGATAACTTGATGTCGAGACTAACTATTGAGTAATATTTGCTAATACTAAGATAAGAACTTGTTGACCATTTGATAAGTTTGAAATTGCTAGCCTTGTTTCATTGTAATAAATAATTTGTTCTTGTGATCATACGTGAAATTAACTAGCACAATAACAAATTCTAATAATCTATTGATAATTGTGCATCATTGGATTTTGTCACTTGTGTTTCACTAGAATTATTTATCTTGCTTCATTTGAGATAGTCATTCAATTGCTCTTTAAGTGCTTAACTTAATTGCTCTTATTCTTGAAGTACTTGTTTCATTTAATAGTCTTGTTGAAGCAATCACTCACATCTTGCATTCCATTCTAGGATTAGAAGTGCATTTTAAAATCTACCTCTGAGCATAAGTTTGGTTGTAAGAAATGAGGACCACCTTCTTCAGGCAATTTGAGGACTCAGGTGACCTTGTAGTTCTCTTGCGGGCAATCCTTTGTAGGAACGGAGGCACCTAGGTGGTTAGAATTCCATGGGAGGTATCGTTAATGAGGCCTTAGCCTCCTTCCTTTGGACTTCTCTCTACATCTTGTGTTCGAGACTAATTTCAAATAATTGAAAAGAAGGATAAATCTAGATTAGACATATAATAAAAAATAACCAAGAGCTTGCATCTCACATAGACTTGGGTTTTGCACTTCATATAGGATAGAATTTGTATATTGCAGCATCCGATAACTTGGAATCTAGTTCAAATTGTGCAAATAATCAATTTTAAAGGCACTGATCTCTAACTTAACAATCTCAATAAATCTAATCAAGTGGTGCTTAATAATCACACTTGCCTATTAATTTTAACCAAGTTAGTAGGCCATTCAGTTGTGTCTCCTTTACTTGTTGGTTTCCAACAAGTAGTTCATCTCTTCATCCATAGGGACTACCCCCCTTAGTCTTCAGTTAGGAGACACCTTAAATAGAGAGGGCAGGGATCAGAGTGACATCCCCTGTCCTGAGCGTTGTCGGATTTCCATGTACAATTTGAGCGACAACAAGCCTAACATTCATGGTTAGGTTTAGCTTTAGGTGCCTAAAAATATCCAAGTTGTATGGATGCAGGTATGGTATTTGATATCAGATACAAAGTATTTAGAAACGTTTGCTTATGATACAACTGTGATATGGCATATGTGTATGTGTGTGCATGCATGTAAAGTATATCATCAGTGATAAACATCTTCAATGCGTCTCATTAATATCTCGACATTCCTATCTAGATTGTGCAGAGCATTTGTTTCTCATAAATTCCTTGAAGTAATGACTAGAAGATGCTCAAGTTTCTGCTATGGATGCATTGACAACTACACTTGTTGATTTATGTGCTTAATTAGTTTTCTTGTTTTAGACTTGTAATGTTTCTAAATCTCTACTTAAATCCCTTCAAAGTAATAAGAATGATCTATACTCGGACATAGTGATTATTTCACTAACATATCTTGTGTGTGGTTGTCAATGTCAAATTTTGGCTTTATCTGTGTTGATTCATATGTGATTTTCATTTGCATGTAACTACTTTCAGTTCAATGGGTATCAAATGTCCTAGATTATTTTCATTTTCTGTTAAATGCTATTTAATGGATACATCTCAGGAATTGCCTTGGACCTATTGGATGGAGATCTCATCCATACCTAGGCTGTATTCTATTCAGATATGTATCTGGACTTATGTTGCATGAAACGCAAGTCTGGAGGCCGTTTTTCAGGCCGTATTGCCACGTTTCATGTGGGGGAAACGTGGCCCAGTACGACCTAAAACGCGTTTCCAAGTCGTACAACTGCGTTTCCAACTTTTATTTTTATTTTTATTATTATTATTATTTTATTTGGTTAATAAAATATCTTTTGGATGCTTCTAGATGACTCTCGCAAGTTATAAAAAGACTCTCGCCTCATTCCCTCATCACACAAATTGAGCAAGTCGTTTCACTTGGAGACAAACGATTTTAGCAAGGAAAAAAGAGGAAGAGAGTAGTGGTTTCAGCTAGGGCATTTTCACCAGTAAGCAAAGGAGATTTCTGTAGCAAGAGAAAGAGATTTCACAACCATATTTGAAGTGGGAAGTTTCCGGCTACGAAATTCTTGGTTTTTGGCTCAACTACATCCATATTTATCGTCTTTTGTGGCATTTTGGGGTAACTTCATCTACAAAAAATTAATTTGGGTAAGAAGCATTCATTTTCTTAGTATTTTCCCACTATTTTTTCTATTTTTTGAGGGTTTATGCGACCAAAAATATGAAAAACGTTTTTTCTTTACAAATTTGTTTTGTTATTTTTTTTTTGCAGCAATGGCTTCCAACCAAGGTGCAAGTTCAAGCCCCAAGTCCAACCCAAGGGTTGAATATTATCCTCTTTGGAAGCATGTTCAGAAGCTTCAAAAATGTGGAGGTGGTGGCTCATGGGAATGATGATGTAATCTTTGCAGTAGTTCGTACAGGGCTCCTACTGAAGAGTGAAGGCACATCTTTTGCATGGAGGAGGAAAGGGGATTGCAGGTTGCACAAAAACAACAGACCCATTGGTGAGGAGGGCATATCAAAGAGAGCAAGATGAGGCAGATGGAATTAAAAGAAGGCATTAAGAGCTTAGTCAAGCTACTCCTCAGGCTCCACCAAACATTGAGCCAAGGATTGCAATTTGTAGTTGAAGCAAGGAAGAGGAGAGCTACTCAACAACAAGAACAACCACCATCCAAAAATACCAGAGGGGCATCCGCTACAGTTCAAGATAGCAGAATTGATAAATTGGTGAATGTGTAAGCAAGAGAAAAAACTGATTCCAGAGTGGCTAGGTGCATCTATGCATGTGGTATCCCATTCAATGTTGTTCGCTCTCCTTATTGGTAAGATATGATAAGGGCAGTTAACAAAACTCATAAAGGGTACAAGGGGCCCAACTATGAGAAATTCAGAACTTAGCTTCTGAAAAATGAGAAGGAGCTTGTGGAGGATATCTTATCACCAATTCATTCTTCCTAGAGTAGCTCTGGGGTTAGCTTGTGGATGGATGGACAGAGACAAGGCGCTGACCATCGATAAATATCATTGCCACTTCAACAAAAGGAGCAATGTTTTAAAAGCGGAAGATTGCTCAGAATAGGTAAAAAATTCACAATTCATTGCTGATGTTATTATAAAATCTATTGAACAAATAGGTCTTAACAGGGTGGTGCAAGTTATCACAGATAATGCACCAGTTTGCAAAGTTGCAGGTTTAATTATTGAGGGGAGGTATGATCACATCTTTTGGACACTGCATTGTCCATAATCTGAATCTGATCTTAGAGGCGATCAACAATAAAGTTCCATGGATAAAGGAACTCACAAGGGAAGCAAGGGAGATTGTTAAATTCATCATCAACCACCACCAATCTCAAGCAATATTTTGAGAGTACTCCAAATTGGAGTTGTTAAAATTTGCTGAGACAAGATATGCCTCAAACTTCCTAATGTTGTGCCGCCTCGTTGAGGTTAAGAAAGCACTAGTTTCTATGGTGGTGAGTCAACTTTGGGCTGAGTGGAGACAAGCAAATTCAAAGAGGGGATATATGGTGCATAGATTGTGCCTTGATGAGGATTGGGGGAGCAAGATAGATTTCTTGATAAAGTTCACAACCCTTGCATTTGAGCTTCTTCGGAATGGTGACACTGATCGTCCTTTCTTAGGAGAGGTATATGATGGCATGGATAGCATGGTTGAAAAAACTATGGAAATCATTTCACAAGAGTCTCCACAACTTTTGTTTTTTGATGATCATTTTGTTGATTTAGTCAAGAAAATAATTGTTGATAGGTGGAACAATTTCAACACTCCATTTCACACCTTAGCACATGCCTTGAACCCCAAATTTTATGATGAGAAGCTTATTGCTCAAAGCAATGGGAAGAGGAAGGCACCCCATAGGGATAGAGAGGTGGCTAATGGGGTGAAAAAAGCCCTTATGAGAATGTTTGTAGCTCATCTACACAAGGAGGTGAAGGAAGAATTTGCCAGTTTTGTTGTAGGATTAGATGATTATTCAGATATATCAGCTTTGGAGGAGAGAAGCACCATGAATCTAGTTAGGTGGTGGATTTCTCATGGAGAAAATGGTGTACATTTGTAAACTCTGCCATTTGTGTCCTTTCACAAGTGGCAAGCTGTTCATCAACAGAAAGGAATTGGAGCACCTATGGTTTTATTCATTCTGTGAAGCGCAACAGTTTGGGCTCACAAAAGGCAGAGAATCTTGTTTATGTGCACTTCAACCTTCGACTTGCATCTCTTAGGGGTCCAAAATATAGTCGTGGTCCTTCTAAAGAATGGGATGTGGATCCAAAAAGTCTTGATTTGGAGCTCTCTTGCTGCCATGAATATTGATGACCAGGAGCCTAGAAGTGGAATTGGTCAATCATCTTCTTTAGCTCCACCATCCACTGTTGAGCATGCTTCTGCTTCTATTTTTTATGAGGATTATGATGATGAGTATTAGTCTTTTGTTTTTATAGTATTTGCAGCCTCATAGTCTTTATTGTACTTGCAGCCTCATATATATAATAAACGCTGATTTTGAGATTTGGATATATAATAAAGGCTGATTTTGGATATTACAATATTGCTATTTTCATTATGTCTCTGTGATCATTCATGAGTAAATGTGATGTAAATTTAGAGACTTATAGTTTATGCATTGACATTGATGATTGGACAATTTAATCATAATGTTTAAACTTTAAATGTAATAAATTATAATGTATCATGTATGCTTTATGATTGCACATAACATTTCTTAAATGTCCTAATATATATATATATATATTGCGTTTCCCCGTTTCCAAAATTTGGGGGGGTCATGTTTCGTATCCGTGCTCGTTTTGGAAACTCATACTGTTTCCCCGTATCATGCAACTTAGGTCTGGACTATATTTGGTCCATATCCATACCTGATATGAGATTGGTGCATGCCTAGGTAGCTGTATCTGGTAAATTAGAAAATAATCAAAACCTTTTTTATTAAAATAATTGTGCAAGCTGTCGGGGATGTCTGACTGTACCAGCATCCCTTTACCTAGCCAGAAATGTCCTGGTTGTCTCCTGCAGATCTGGGACATCTCAAACTGTCCCCAGCTCAACCCTCTGTCCCCTTTCCTGGAAAATGCAGATGTAGCATCCCCATGTTTCACTGATTATAACCATCTTTGGAGAATAGAGTTCATGTGGAATGTCTTGGTCCTTTTAGAGTGGTAAGTGTTTCCACCTCTATTTCTTGTCACCGCTGCATTCTTGAGGATTGACATGTATCAGAGATGTATTAGTTTGATAAATGGTGACCCCAAAAGTAGTAGTAACAAGATTTTAGTGAGAAAAAATCTTTCGGTAAAAATCACATCCAAATAAATTTGGTCGACGCGTTTCGAACCAGCCAGTGTGGTTCATCATCAGGACTTGATGAAAAATCTGATCAAGAGACCCAATTAAATAGATATGAGAAGCTCCAACTAGCCGTTGAAAAATAACGGCTAGTTAGACTAAATCAAAGCCAAAAAAAATAAAAAGTCAAGAAATATATATAAAAAGATTAAAGTTTATAATATGAATATTATTTAATATTATTTTTAATTTTAATTTTAATTTTTATTTAATTTACAATAGGAATCATTCAAAATATTCTAGAAGATTAAATAAATAAAGGATTATTTCAATTTTAAAAATAATAATAATAATAATAAATTAAAATATTTATTTTGTTTAATATTATTTAAAAACATAAAGGATTAAAAATAATAAAAATAATAACAATCATAATAATAAAAATTAAAAATTAAATTAAATAAATAATAATAATTTAATTTTTAATAATTTTTATTTTAATTTATTTTATTAATATTTATTAATTTATTTACTTATTTATATATTTATTTTATAGATTTAAAAAATAATAAAATAATAATAGTAATAATAAATTAAAATTTAAAAAAAATAAAAAAAAAAAAATAAATAAATAAATAAATTTAAAAAATATATATATATATATATATATATATTTAAAATAATAATAATAATAATATAAAAATAAATAAAATAAAGCGGAAAGGGGTCCTAGAGTTAGGAAAGATCCTTGCGATCGATTATCTGGAGTTCACCTTCCGTTTATCCAAGGTACTACGGATAAAATCGCTAGGATCCTTAAGAAGTTTAATGTATCCTCTACGTTTAAACCCTACCGCACCATTCGAAGTTCCCTTAGATCTGTTAAAGACCCGATTTGCCCTAAGGATGGTAAGGGTGTGTACTTGATTCCATGCTCTTGTGGGACGCCTTACATTGGTGAAACGGGTCGGTCTATTAATCAAAGAATTCATGAGCATGTAGCTGACCTTAAGCAATATAGATCACGCTCCTCAGCCCTAGCAGAGCATGTTGAGAAGACTAATCATCACATTTGCATTGAAGATGCTAAGGTGATTGCGAAGATCGACCATTTCCACCACCGCAAGTTGCGAGAAGCCTTGGAAATCGAAAAGAGGCCTCTCAACCTGAACAGGGATGATGGGGGGATGGTTAGCAGGTGTTGGATTCCTGCTCTTCATTCCTAAAATTAAAATAAAATAAATTTATGTATTATTTATTTATTTATTTTATTTATTTTTATATTATTATTATTATTATTTTAAATATATATATATATATATTTTTTAAATTTATTTATTTATTTATTTATTTATTTATTTTATTTTTTTAAATTTTAATTTATTATTATTATTATTATTTTATTATTTTTTAAATCTATAAAATAAATATATAAATAAGTAAATAAATTAATAAATATTAATAAAATAAATTAAAATAAAAATTATTAAAAATTAAATTATTATTATTTATTTAATTTAATTTTTTAATTTTTATTATTATGATTGTTATTATTTTTATTATTTTTTAATCCTTTATGTTTTTAAATAATATTAAACAAAATAAATATTTTAATTTATTATTATTATTATTATTTTTAAAATTGAAATATTCCTTTATTTATTTAATCTTCTAGAATATTTTGAATGATTCCTATTGTAAATTAAATAAAAATTAAAATTAAAATTAAAAATAATATTAAATAATATTCATATTATAAACTTTAATCTTTTTATATATATTTCTTGACTTTTTATTTTTTTGGCTTTGATTTAGTCTAACTAGCCGTTATTTTTCAACGGCTAGTTGGAGCTTCTCATATCTATTTAATTGGGTCTCCTGATCAGATTTTTCATCAAGTCCTGATGATGAACCACACTGGCTGGTTCGAAACGCGTCGACCAAATTTATTTGGATGTGATTTTTACCGAAAGATTTTTTCTCAATTTATGGATCACAGAAGCAATATTCCTAAAAAAGATTTTAGTGGTTATAAGTAAATGAGAATAAGACATTTGAAACTTCTCAGTTCATTATAACTGCCATATCTAAAGGACTTACATGGAACGATAGGTTATTGGTGTTTAAAATATGGTCATTTACTAATTTTAGATAATAGTAAAAAGGGGAAACATGGCAACTTCCTGCCTACTTAGTGTGAATCACTCTTCTGAGTTTACTTTTTGTGCTTGAAATGTGTTACCATTGAATCTATGAGTCCTGTTTTAGGCTTCTAAAACCTCAGCTTCAATTGAAATTGTTTTGCTAACAAGAGTTTTGGGAATCTGGAATTTGGTTCAAACCGTAGAAAAAGACTCATGATGGCTCTCACACTTTTGGAGGCTATTTTAGAATATTTAGGGAGAATGACTCCCTATTTTAGCTAAACTTGTTTTTAAAACTACTTTCATATGAAGTGACAGTCATGGAAGAATGTTGATTTGTTTTATTTTTATTGTTCACAGCAACAACATAGATGTTGTAAGCAGAGGAACTTTTTAGCCTTGAGATTTTCTGTTTACCCTTCTTTCAGGTGGTACTTTCAGTGCTCTGTTGAGAAGTGCTACTTCAAGTACTGAATTAAGAATGCCACCTATGGGAGACCAATTACAAGGAAATGACACATCCGATCCATCATTACAAGCCAGCAGGAGAAGATCACCCTTTTCAGCCGACTTATTTACATCCTTGGGATGCACAGCTCAATATGGAAAGTTCCAAAGGCCTTTACTTGACCTTACAAAATTAGAGTCACGATTAGACATTGGTTCATCATCAGCTTTCGCTGCAGCTGCTAAACAACTGCGTGATATATTAGAGACAGAAGACAGTAATGGATCATTATTTGCTACAGATGCATTAGCACAAGATCTGCAAGGTACAAGTGAATCCATGTACCCCTCACTTGCGATTATGTTACAGCAGCAGGTAAAGTTCTTGTGAATCTTGTATTTCTCTAAATACCAGTTTCATGATATATGCTTCCTTTTGATCTGATTTACCTTTTACTGCCTTATAGATTGCTGGGCCATTGTGTGCAAGGATTGACTCAAGGGTTTCCTTCGATTGCTTATCTTCTGATGATGGTTTCCATTTTAAGGAAATTGTTTACGGCTTGGATTATTCTTTGAAATCACTTGGTGCTGCAAAGATTCTTGCTTGGTATTCACCAACACGGCGAGAAGGCATGGTAGAATTGCGTTTTTTAGAGAAATAGCATCATGGAACTTTTTTAAAATTCTGAATCATGAAGTTGTTAGATCATAGCTCTCAAATTTATTGAGTACACCCGGGTTTCCTTGTCAACCCTGTGCTGAAAACATCTGGAATTTTCCCTAATACGTAAAATTCCATTACTCATTTATGATCAAGTTCCATTCATTTTGTCTTTTCTTTCGATTTTTTCTGTAGATATACATGCCTTTTCACAACCCATTTTCAACTTGCATGTTTTTCTCCACTTTAATATTATTAACATTGCTTAACCTAATGTTTGTTTCATCTTATCAGTTCAAATTTACCGTGGACTGTTATTATGTCTTTATCTTTCTTAGACATGATAAGTACCTCAAAATAAATTTACCTTTTCCATGATATCAAATCTTCCATAACTGCAAATTGGAGCATCTAGATGCTTTATGCTTTGGAAACTTAATAAGCTATTCAGGGGTTGGTGCTTACACTTCAAACACAGCCACAATTGAGGGCCGGCCCCTTGAAGCTACTGGTTGACCTTTCATTCAAACAAATAGCGAAAAAGCTTATTTGCTCAGAAATCTATCTTTACTTCAGATTGACAAAGATATCTGGTAAACTTGTCAAGCTAATTATTTTCCTCCTTATGGCTTATTTATATTCTTTAATTGCATGTATTGGTTGTTCCCCTGCATTTTTTCTTTGGCATATATTGTAGTTTTTATTTGTCATTAAATTCAATCATGTGATGAGAATAATAATAATAATCTAATTTTCAGGTCATAGCTGATCCAAACATCAAATTGGTGTATGAGACCTCCTTGTTTGTGGGACAAGAAACCCCCGCATGATGATTTGATTGTTGAAGTCTATAAGTGTACAAAACCTACCCCCCCTTCTGGATTTGAACTTGAGACCTCCTAAGAGGAAACACATGTTATTAACCATTAGGCCTATTACTGCTCAAATTGTAAGTTAGAATGGAAAAACGCTAACCATAATTTGTAAATCACCGTGGATATTCACTCGACAGTTCAGCCAAACAAATATAATGAAATAAATTGAAATCTATTCTATGAAAGTTAAATTTCTTTTAGATTCAAAATTTGTTATTCATTGATTTTTTGCTTATGCATGAAATAGATAAAATGGAGAAAATAGAGGACAATGAATACAATCACACACCAATGGAACTGAACATAAAGATTTGCTATAGGAGGCCCGTACAAGGGGAAAATTGCGCTGGAAGGTGAGGCTGCTCCACTATCTTTTGTTTGGTATGAAAATAATGTAAGTACAAAGTAGAAGGCACTCTCTATGCAGTTACCTGAGACTTGTGGCTTGTTAGGTTGCTGTAGAACGCTAACTCCCTTTGTTATGTTATCTCATTCCCACTCCCACTCCCACTCCCACTCCCATTCACTCTGCTCTACTATGGAATAAGATACAATTGCATAGAATAGAATCCTTACTACTACTCCTAGTGGCCTGATTTTTAACATAACTTGATAGCCAATGAAGGGTCATGTTCGACTCCTTCAACTCTCAACTAGAGTTACAAACTTGACCCTTCTAGAGTTTTCTTCATGGTCTAGATGTCGCTAACCCATTCTCCATGAGTAATGGGGGTTGATGTGACATCATCTCTGTTGTAACATCTTTTGGTTTTGATAAGGTAACATTTTAGAAAAAAATGAAAAATAAAAAAATGTTAAGTTTGGATATGAATAGATAAAAAACAAAAAATGTTAAGACTTATGACCAATAAATTATTCATATCATAAAATGTTAGGACTAGATTGCTCTAAAAAAAGAAGGCAAAGATATTGAAAATGTTAGACATAGTTTGAAAAGCAATAAAAGAAACATTTGCTTAGTTTAAATAAAAAGAAAAGAAAGCAGTGGCAACTTGTTTAAATGCACCCAAAATTTGATTAGAAGTTAAATTATGTTAAATTTAGTTAATTGCTTTCATTTAGCGGTTAATTAATTTTGTAATAAAGCATATTCTTCCTTTTTATCCTAATCCGCAAGCGACAAATGATTTTTTGTCGTATTATGATTAAGGATCGAACAATTTTTGACGGTTGATCCCTTCCCTGCCCAGATCAACAGTGGGGAAGCCTTTTCACACCCCCCTAGCCCATTTCTTGTTAACGACGCGGGGTGGGGAGCTCCAAAAAGTAGTATTCCAATGACGGGCCCTCATTGATGTGTCACCTCCACAACACTCCGCACCACCCCCCCCATTTACCGCCGCGTATCCCCTCCGAAATCCACTTTCCTCTCGATGACGGTTTTCACTCTCGTCAATGGTCTTTGACTTTTCTCCACTGACCGTTTCCCGATGCCGAATAAAATGCTGACACCTGTACATTTCGTAAAACTCCGCTCCCTTACCGTTGTCACTCCCGTCCCATTAGGCCCGCCCATAATTGTTGTCTAACCATTTCATCACCTACCTCTCCTATACCGTTAGCATTAAACCTCCACGATCATATTTTCCTAACAGTCACCCACAACGGTAATCCGAACACAATTATAAATAACTCTCCATTCCTTCTACCACCTTTGATTCATTTACTATTTGTTGTCGAATTGCAGGTTTTACAAAAGATATATTCGCGTTAACAATTCAACAATCCGTCACCTTGTCAGACAGAGATTTCTTTTACAAAGGCCGCCTTTACATCTCTTATCAACATAACAAACATAATTCTCTTTTCCTTTGCAAATCACATGGCCCCCAAGGGAAAAAGCCGAAAACCAGTCTCTGAGGAAAACCCTGCTGTTTCTAACGCGGTCGATCTTGACCATTTCCCCTTGGCTGATTCATACTTAAAAATCATTGACACAGAGTGCGAATTCAAACTTCATGAATTGCACTTGTGGCTAAAATAGAAGTATCTGGATCAACAAGATGATATTAAGCTCTCAGAGTCCCTATTGCCTCCTTTTTCGTTCCCTCAAACCCATGAATTCCTAGACCTAGTCACCTAGTGTCAAACCATGTATGATTCCATCAAAAGAGCAGTGGTAGTTCAGAATGGAAACATTCTGATATCTATCACTCTAGAGACCATTAACAACATGTTGTTGATCACACAAAATGATTCTCTCAGCCTTTTCTCCCAAGCTGCTCTCATGGAGTTATATCATAAACTCACTTTCCCTCAGAGAGCACAAATCTTTGAAACCTTCCTTCCTGATGATGTTGAACTGCCAAAAAAAAACCCTCTTTACCCATCCTCCATGTTCCCTGAAGCCACCAAACATATCATTTCATTACTTTCTTGTTTATTAGGCTATCCAGATGATAGAACAGTGGATGAACCCATCCTTGGCTACTTTTCCATATTTTCTAAAGACCATAAGCTTGCATTCATGTACAATTCCAGTTAATTTTTGGCTGACAATATGCATGAACAATTGATGAACTTAACAACCCAAGGAATGTTTAAGTACACATCTGTACTTATTCATATGTTTTTGTTTTAACAGGGGGATTCACTGCCAATCACACTGCACAAGCAGGATGATCATGGAATTAATTAGTCAGTAATTCATTGGACATATATGGTTAGATCTATTTCAAATAAGTTTTCTTTTGCAAAATTCATTGATTCATTCATCCATCCAGTTGCCCAACTTCTCAACAGCCATAATGAGCCCATAATTGGCCAAGACATCGAAAGAATTCTTCACTTGAGTGATCAAGTTAAAACTGGAGACTGGTATTTATACCAAAAGTACACAGAGATTTGAGTATATGGCTGTGAGTTGGCACCATATAAATTGCCCAAATATGTTCTAATGAGAATTCTCTCTTTGGAATATATTAGGCAGGTGATTAACTTGGATGAATTGCATTTTGTTTCAGGGAAGAGAAAGTCACAGTTTAAGATCAAATAAAAAATAGGCTTCTTTATATGCAACACCAAATCAGCGGGGATTAAGGCAGATGCCATCCTTAAAAGAATGAATTTCCAACCAAGATTCACTTGGTCTTATGATCCTTTCAGCATCATTTCAAACCTAAGGGTCGAGTTGAAGACAACTCCATACAATCATACACCTAGGCTTGAGATTGAAAAGTTTATGAATCAAGATTAGTGGACATAGAATACATTGCAGGAGGCAGAGGAGCAGATCCTTTCCACATCTACTCTATAGACTCCAATTTCCCAAGACAAACAACAAAAAAGGTCGAGAGAAGAAACATCAACTTTTGTAAATATTGTCAAAGAATTCATAATTCAACAAAAGAAGCTGAAGACTAAATTTACTATTTCTACAGAGCATAGCAAAAAAGAACCATAAATTATAGACTTGGGAGATGCAGAGGTATCTGCAACAACATAAGGGAGTGTTCCCAATACTTCATCATCATCTTCAACTTCTCAAGAGCCCATGGAGATCATTAAATATGTTGGAACCAGTACCCTAGATGATCAGAACATCTTCTCTAAATTCTTAGAGATCAAACAGAAGAATGAAACCTTGAAGGCTAATGTTTACATTCAGTTTTGGAAGCAAACTCCTACATCACAACACAGGCTGCTGACAACTTTTGCTAGTGAAAAGGGAAGGATGCAAATGGCTTTTCTACAAGCCCAAGTCCCTTTTCCCAAAGCTCCATCTGATTATAAGAAGACAATTTTCTCATTTGATGCAAATCATATTCATCCCATAGACCAGATGGACATGCATAGGCAGTATGGAGAGATGCTCTTCTCTACCATGACTAATACAACCATGACATTGTCTAAGTTGAGAACATCATTGCCAAATGTACAGTCACAATTCAAAATATAAAAACTTTCCTCTTTAGCTAAAGACATCTTTAGAAGATATTGTAGTCAAGATTGGGTATGACCCAAAGGATTGCAAAGTTGTAGAAGAGATGTTAAAGAACAAGAATGCATACATTGCAGCTCCTCGAAAGAAGCTAAAGTTGCTTCTACAGAAGACCCCCAAACAAAGGAAATAGAGGAAAGTGAACATAATAGAGAAGAGATGCTCAAACTCATAATTGAGCAGAACATTCAGATAAAGAAGATGGAGGAAAAAATTGAAGGATTGCTTAAGGAAAAAGAACAATCAACTCAGCTTGCCATGATATCCAGTTGCAGCAGTGCCTATTGCAGTTGCAGGTACAGAGCCGAGCTCTTCATCAACAACAGTGGAATCTACATCAACAACAGGTGATCCAACTAAACTTGTGCAGGGTTTGACCTTACAGAAACAAGAGAATGAAAAGCTTTTTGGAGAATTTCAGAACCTTGGAAACCCAGAAGATAAAAAATGACACCTTGTACATGGAAGAAATGTAGAAGTCTCACAGACTAATATTGAAGGTTCAAAAGTTAGAAAGTGAGCTTCTAATGGTAGACACCTTGTCCCAAGCCAAGAAGAGCATCTGCACCGAAATAAGCCAACTAATGACAGATGTATGGCCATCCATACAAATCATTTTTGAGCAGGAGGAATTAATCAACAAGTGAAAAACAATCATTGGACAAGAGAATGCAGCACTCAAGCGGAAACCAACATAGGCATCAAACATGATTAAAGTACTAAATATAAAGAGCAGGGCAGAATTGGAGCAAATCAACATTACATACAAAACAACTACTGAAGATAAAGAAAGTATTGCAGAAGAAGAGTCTGTTGAATCAATTAGAGACTAAATTTCAAACTTTGGACATTGCTGTTTAAAGATTTCACATTAAGTTTAATTTGCTAAATCAGAGGTGGTTGCTTGGATTAATAGCTCCCAATGACAAATTGATCAACTTGGAGTACTGCAAAAAGCTCTACACCATTGCTATTGACAAAGCTAAGTTTGCAGGAATTAAAGGCAATATGACAAGGAAAGCTTTTATGGAAGCTTTAGATTTTGATTTGGTAATTAAACATGAAATCAAACATCTCTTCACCAACAAGCCTACTTTTGAAAGATACATAGAAGTGGATGAAGTTTTTAGAAGACTAGTAAATCTGGAAATTCCAAGTCAGGACAAATGGGATCACTTGTGTGAAACCATTGAGTAACTTTTTATCTCCAACAACATGCCTGCACATCAACATTTTTTGGGCCACATCATCAATTGTTTCCTCAAAGTCAGTGACAAATCACTCTTCAGTTTTTGTTTTCCTACTATTTGATACTATTTTTGTAATTAATTTAGATACTTCTAAGTGATAGAAATTAGCATAAATAACTCTCCATTCGAGTTATTAAGGGTTGCATCCTTGGATGAGCATTTGTAAGCAGAAGTGCATGAACTTTTTGATCATTGATGATAATAAAATGATTATGGATTTATTTCAATCAGTTTGTCTCTTTGTCAGTTTTTCTAATATTCATTTCACTCCGTTTTCTGGATATATTTGATTTTTATGAAGATAAGTAGGTAAGAAAAAGCTGCATTTTAGTCTATCTTATATCCTCTGAAGTTATAATCCATTTTAGAGATTGACTTATTGAACTATATGTTTTTATAATTCCCTCTATATCAATTAATTGTCAGTAATCTTCATAATGTTAAATATGTTTTGTTAAGTTGTTAAACATTTTTTGACAGTCTTTCACAGTTATGATAAATTAAATGTTCAATCTAAATATTTCACTGATCATATTTTCTTACAGTTTCTGCCTTCACATATGCAAAATTAAATCATTGTTTGAAGTAAAGCAACAACCCTTTTCTTGATAGTTAATATTATTAAAAGTTTAAAAACATCTCTTTGTATTTGCTTAATACATTGGTCATCCAAAAACTCAATTTAAAACAAACAAAACATTATAGATGCTCCAGCATGATTAATTGACCTAGAATTATCTCAGAGGACAACAATCTCAAATCATGGCAGTGAATCAAAATAGGTCAACTTGTGGGAGACATAATTTTTGCATACAAATTCCAATTGACACGATTTTTGCACCATTGGAAAGGTCTCTATGCACAAAATAATGTTTCCAGTTCTTATGACTAAGTGAGAGAGTTTTGACCTAAAAAAACGTTATCTAATGCCTCAAAATAGCCCTCAAAGGTTTCCGACTTCAATTCTTCAAAATGGAACCCATTGGTAAACATGACCTTGCAAGCCGATTTCTCTAAATTTTCCACTCTGAAAGCATCCAGATGGATAAAAATAATATAATGATCATACATCCCTATTTTGGGAAGTGTTTGGTCTCTGTTGTCGCTCAAATTGTACATGCACGATGTGGCAACGACTTAGGGCAGGGGTTGTCACTCTGATTCTCGCCCTCTTCGTTCTAGCTATTGCCCAACAACAGGCTATGGGGGGTAGTTCCTATGGAATGTGAGAATGCAAGATTTGTTGGCAACCAACAAATCTCGAAGACACAACTGAATGGCCTAGCCACTTGGTTGATTTAGCAAGTTTTAGAAATTAGATTAGATTATCATATGATACCAGTGCCTTATGGAGTTAACTACTTGCTTTATATAAATTATACACCAAATGACCGAATGAATAGTTGTTTCTTGGGGATGCTTTGTTAACCTATATGCTATGAAAATCCTACGAGCTAGGTGAGATGCAAAGTCTTGGTTTATTTTAGTTAAATTCCTAACTAGATGTATCCCTTAATTCTTAGTTGTTATGAGGCTAGTCTCTAAAGTAAGTTGTAGAGAGAAGTCAAGGTGATACAAGCAAAGGCTTGGTTAACGATACCTCCCCTTGAAATCTAATTACCTGGTGTCTCCGGCATTACAGAGACTGTGGCTCTGACGACTGCAAGGTCGTAGTGTTAACCACTAGAGAGGGTATATCTTTTACAAGCTACAAGATGAAGGGTGGCCCTATCTTTCTATTAACCAAGCTTATGCTTGGGGGTTAATTAATTAATGCAAGACTAGGCCTACAATGCAAATGCAAGGTGATTGAGTACTCTCGAGATTAGATTATTTAATGTTCTTCAAGTACTTAATTACAAATGCTCTTTAGATATGACACAAGAGTATTTAAATGATGAATTAAGGTTAATCTCAACTGTAAGATAAAGTGCTCAAACTCAATAGTGCCCAAAGGATATATCCAATGTAACCAAGAGATAATTGCTTAAGTACCAAATAAAAGACAAATGCTCTTTATAACAATTCACCAATATGTCAAAGATAAATTATTATCCACAATTCACCAATATTCAATTTAACCATGAACAATAAACTCAATGACAATAATGGCTGTAAGAAGGATTAGAGCACTTATCCACGATATTACTTAGAACAATTAGCCAAGGTTCTTTAAAGACAATGTAAGAATGAAAACAATTACTCAAGAGATTACCAATTTGGATGATTAATGCACCAAAATGTTGATTAGAACAATTAGAACTCCGAAAAGAACAAGTGACTAAAGGCCACGACTAGGGAAAATGAGGGTTATGCTAGGCTTAGGAGGCCTACAAATTTTTGGAACCCTTGCAAAAAACAAATTTTGATTCAAATCTTCAAAAATCACCACAAAATGCCACGAAATCTCCTCTAAGGGCTAGCGACTTCCTCTTTTGCTTGAGCGTTGAGCTTAGAGAGTAACTGGAGGTTGGATCTTGCCTTCTTAAGCATAGATCTGCCTCAAAACCCCAATGATTTCTTCCAAAAGGGCTAGACATCTCACTTGGGTGAGAGAAACCCTCACAAAATTTTGAAATGGCTTGAGAATTCACCCCCACAAATGAAATAAAATTCCCAAAACCCCAATATATACAAAATTTGAAAATAAATCCAAAACCCCAACTGCCACAAACAAGGGTTAGAAATAATTTATAAAATTACAATACAAAAAACTATTTATACGATATTTACAAATATACAATGTTTGTAAATTTATTTTTTTGAGAAATAAATTCTGAATAATGGCAAGGGGTAAATGTATTTTTCAAAAAATTAGAATATTGGCCGCAAACCCTTCTGCAAAGTTAGAACACCATATAAAAATTCCTAGAGCCCAAACAAGGTCAATTCTTCCCCACAGTCTGTGAAATTGGATCCCAAAGACTAGTGTACTTACAAACCTCTATAATTTCTCTTAAATCAAATCATTAGATCATATGGTTAATCAGATCGCCTAAGATAAAAATTATTTTTTACAAATAAAATGTCTTATCACCAACAAATGAAATGACAATTCATATGACAATGAGACACGATATAAGATTGGCACATTACTAGCACGGACCATGGATCAATGGAACAAGAACACTATGAACTGAACCCCAAAGTCTTTTTATTATGATATTAAATGTTCCCAGTAGATTAATGGCTAAATACCAATGTTATAAATTTACATCATCCAAAATCAATGTGTTTTGAGAAGCAAAATGGCTTCTATTTATAGAGAAATCCCTCCAAGTTGATGCGGGGAGCATCAAGGGTATTTTATTTGTAAATATGTTTAGAAAAGGGGGGTGTGAAATTTTTAATATTTTATTTAATTAATTTGTTAAATAGGAGGAAGTGAGGATTTTTGTAAATATCCTTTTAATTAATTAAAAGGATATGTGAGAATTTAGTTAGTTAAGGATATGAAGGGATAAGATTCTAGATAATAGGATTTGTTGAGATATTCTAGTGGTGTTGAGATATTAAGGGGATTGAGCATTTAATTAGATCATTTTTAAAATTGTATAAATAGGAGGGGGTTTTGAGAGAAAAGACATTGAGATTGTGAGTGAGTGTGTGTAGAGAGTGAGGGGTTTTCTGCTTGTATACCTTCGGGCAGTTTGTAAGGGCCATGAACGTTGAAAATCTGGCCAAGAATGAGTTCTGTAATTGATTGCGTTTGATTTTATTGATGAAGAATTCGTTTTAAAATTTCTGGGTGAATTGTATTTATTGGGCATTTATCCATTAATTTGTGAATCGATCATAGAATGCTTGATTTTTATTAATTTGGGATTTTTAGCCAATTAACGGGACGAAAGATGTTGTGTGGAATGACATAATTCACAATTGAATTGGTTAAGTTTTGGAACAGGTTGAGACTGAGGTGAAGGGCGCACACCTTACTGAGGAGAGTGATGATGCATATTAACAAATCGGCGAGAGAAAATTGATGCCAGGAGTTCGATTGGTAAATTAACATCGATTTTTAAAGGCGGGTTATAATACATAAGGATTATACAAAGATTAAAACTGCGTTATAAGTTCATGGGGCGGTTGAATAACATTACCAACAATTGGTACGACGAGTGCATTCAATTCTCACTTAAAACTTAAAACGATTTTTAAATATGCGGAAATTTAGGCAGGAAGTCTTTGTGTTAAAAAGCGCAGAATGTAAAAATGGAATCGGTAGCAAATGTTGGCGGAAACATTGATATAATCAATATCGTGGTCCCCATACTCTATGTTGTTTAATTGATTAAAATTGGGTGGAATTTTCTCACAGGTTTATGGAGTCAGGAGACCGAGCAGAATGTCATAACGCTTTTCTTGATGAATTACATGTGCGAGTGTTTCATTAGAAATCGAAGAGCTTGTTTCAATAAGAATTAATGAGCTTTTTTGAATGGAGAACGCAGAGAGGGCGAAGCTGTTCAAAGGACGCAGAATCAAGTTTATGGAGATCAATTATAGCAAACCCTGAAGGCGTTGTGAAAGTCAGAAATGTTAATTCTGAATGCTGAAGTAGATCTAACTGCTGTATTGACTGCGCCGGTGATGATTAATTAAATGAGAATTTGTTGAAAGGATGCAGAGGAATCATTGATTCGTTCTGAGGAACATTGATGTTATGGCTATGGTATAACAAAGACCAGTAGTTTTAATTGAACGAAGATCACTATGCAGGTAATCCAAGTGAAATAGCATAGCGCTGTTCGAAGACTTTTGTATCGATTTGATACTGTAAGCGTTGAGGACGCCATTGAACTGTCAGGGTGTTTGTAAGGCGTTACAACTCGAATTAATAATGTTTAATAGTTCAATTTTACATGTTAAGTGGGAAATTGTGAAAGCCTTTATGAGTTAAAGTCAACGATAAAGCGAAAGCGAAAACAGAAAAGACATCGGAAATATCAAAGGTACTGACTGTAATTATCTGAATCAGTCACTAAAAGTCCTCAAAGGCGATCCATAAAATTAAGAGATTTTGAGATTTCTTACAGATCATGAATCGACACATTCATTAAACCGCAATTGAAGGAGAATCAAAGCGTTAAAAATGCGATATAAATAGACTGCGATGCATAAATATAAGAGAGTAAGATTTGATATGTGAATTTCTATGAATTATACAAGTTGGGTTGTATTATCATTTGGAAGTATTCCTAAGCTACGAGTCAATTGATATTTGAGTGAAGCATGGATATGCATTGAATGACTGAAAGGAATTGGCGTATTAATGGATGGTGGTAATTAAGTCAATGCGTGAAGAATTTCATATGTATAGAGTTTGTTTAACCATGTCCAGCTTGTTTAAAATAACAAGGGCGCACATATAAATATAATGGAATGGAGTTTGGCCGAGTTTATGGCTAGTGGTCTTTTATAAGATTGTTGAAAAGGCATTAATAAAAGTTGAATGAAGCATAGTTATTAGCCATAATTAGAAAAGTTGAGATTGCCAAATTTGAGTTTATTGGGGTAATAGTTAAGATGCATTCTCATATGCACAGATTATAAAGATCCTGGGTATTGCAGGCTCTGCCTGCATCATTTTTGGTATCAGAGCTTGGCTCTGTATGAAAGTTCTTGAGAAGTAATTCTCGGTTATGCATTCGAACAGAATAGAATTCTGTTTTGATTGGTAAAATTTGATATGGGTTGTATGAGTAATTGTCAAATTGCAGGCGATAAGTGCAGAGATAAATTATGACAGCAGATGTGCATGCAGATAAGGGAGATCAGATTCTAATCTGACAGTCAAGCAAATCAGAGTACAACTGGGAGAATGGAGAACCATGCAGGTATTGTGTTTGTTTAATTTTGAATTGGGTTTTACTGACAAGAAATAGATTGAGGATTGATGGTTGCAGCAATGAAGTATCTCAGCAGAGGAGATCAAGGGTTAGTAATGAAAGAAGCTGTTAATGATTTCTGAGTGGAAGAAACTCAACAAAGAAGGAATTGTTGCTGACAGCTGAAGTTTTCCAGATAAAGCCAGAAGATTGGAAGAGAGGATCATATTTTAAAATCTGATTGACAGTGGTTGAATATCGAGAAATTGTGCAGAGGAAGCATAAAGATTTGCTGAAACAGATTTGCAGGAGTGGTGAGATTCTGAAGGTAATTGAAGTGCAGGTGAATGGAAGGACAAGATCAAACAAGATCTTGGAGGTAAGATGATATGGTTCTTTTTTTGGATAGAATATTGTAGTCTTTGCATTGAAGTATTGTTGCAACTCCCAAAAGGCAATGTGATTAGAATTGCTAACAGATAAGGAAGCCGGTGAAAGTTTCTAAGTGAAAACATAGATGTGGTAGAACCTTGAGGAATTCCAATATAGATTGGGAAAGGAGGACAATTGTGTTCTTAGAACAGGCAGATGAGTTGAAGCCCAGGAAGAGCAAAGAGAAGTGCTCAAAGGAGGTTCCAGAGATAGAGAACCAATTGCTTGCCAAAAGACTGAGTGAGGAGAGCTTGGTGAGGTAAGTAGCGGCAGGACAGGACTTGCTGCTGAAGAGGCTTTAGTGCAACTCATAGTAAAGTGAGTGAGGAACTCATAGAGATGGAAAGGATGATGACTAGTGACAGTCGTAACAGAGGTTCTGAAATAAACCACAGCAGAGGAAAAAAGGAAAGGGATGCCAAGGCAATTGGCATACAGAGACAGTTAAGCAAAGAGGAATATGAGAGGGAGAAGGCTGAGATAGCAGTTCAGCTTGAGGTGTTAATGGAGATGTTGCAAAGAAATGAGGAAGACCAGAAGCATGGTTATGTCATGAGAAAGAAGCTGAAGTGGCAGAGGCTACAAGAGAAGAGGAATCATCAGGTGAATATGCAGTTGATAAAGGAACTAAGGGAACTTGAACAGGTTATTGATGCCAAACAGAGGATAGAGAAGCTCGAAAGAATTGAGCTACAACAAAAGGAAGATGCTGAAGAAGATGTTGAAGTTTCGATATGTTACCCAGAAAGTGGACCATTACTTTTTAAAAGTGATGAAGAGCTAGAGGAGTTGAATCATATGAATGATTCGAACCGGAAGATTTGATGACTGAAGCATTAAAAAAGACCGTAAGGTCTTGTGATTTTAAACCTAATGATTTGTGTATGATTGCAGGTTTGGAAGAAGAGGAAGAACATCTACTGAAGGATGTTAAGGAAGATTTAGCATAATAAAGACCATGTGATAATAAGAAAATAACAAATGAGGAAATGGAAGATCGTGTAAAATTTCCAAAGTCCACTCCAAGTAAAATCATTGAGTTATATAGAGAATTATACTTTCAAAGGAGGAAATTGGAAGAGCAGAAGATGAATGTCCAGGATATATTGCTGAAGAAGGATGACAAAGAAGTTGTCATAAATAATAATCAAGAAGAAATTGACAGATGCAGAAAACAGAGGCAAGAAATTGTTCTAAAAGACGATGTAGCAGCAGCAGAAAAGATGCAAAACAGCAGTAAGGGTGAAAAGGAAGCGATCAAAACAAGTGAGGAAAAAGCAAGAATGAGAGTTCAGCAATCAAGAGATGGAAACAATCAGCAGACAGAGGACATATTGGATAGAGAAATTGAGTTGATAAGGAGGTTAATGATAAAAACATCCCAGAGAAAGACAGTAGCAAGAAAGAAAAGGAGTGACAACAAGAGGAAGACAGTAGAAGATCTTGAAGGCAGAGCAAGTGGAGCATTACAACACAAAATATGGAAACCTGGAGGACAACAGCAAATAGCAACAGCAGTAAAGCAATTGACAAGCATGGAAAGATTACAAAATAAAATTTGGGATCCAGGAGGAAATAATTATCCAGACTTATGACCAGGTGGTCATGAATTTTCTTACATGGGGAGTCTGATGCAGGAGCATCAAGGGCATTTTTTATTTGTAAATATGTTAGAAAAGGGGGTGTGACAATTTTTAATATTTTTATTAATTAATTTGTTATTTTAAATAAAATAGGAGGAAGTGAGGATTTTGTAAATATCCTTTTAATTAATAAAAGGATATAAGAGAATTTGGTTAGTTAAGGATATGAAGGGATAAGATTCTAGATAATAGGATTTGTTGAGATATTCTAGTGGTGTTGAGATATTAAGGGGATTGAGCATTTAATTAGATCATTTTTAAAATTGTATAAATAGGAGGGGGTTTTGAGAGAAAAGACATTGAGATTGTGAGTGAGTGTGTGTAGAGAGTGAGGGGTTTTTTGCTTGGATACCTTCGGGCAGTTTGTAAGGGCCATGAACGTTGAAAATATGGCCAAGAATGAGTTTTGTAATTGATTGCGTTTGATTTTATTGATGAAGAATTCGTTTTAAAATTTCTGGGTGAATTGTATTTATTGGGCATTTATCCATTAATTTGTGAATCGATCATAGAATGCTTGATTTTTATTAATTTGGGATTTTTAGCCAATTAACGGGACGAAAGATGTTGTGTGGAATGGCATAATTCACAATTGAATTGGTTAAGTTTTGGAACAGGTTGAGACTGAGGTGAAGGGCGCACACCTTGCACGCAGGAGTGATGATGCATATTAACAAATCGCTGAGAGAAAATTGATGCAGGTTCGATTGGTAAATTAACATCGATTTTTTTAAAAACTGAGTTATAATACGTAGAGATTATACAAAGATTAAAACCCTGCGTTATCAGTTCATGGGGCGGTTGAATAACATTACCAGAAGACAATTGGTACAACCAAATTGCATTCAATTCTCACTTAAACGATTTTAAATGTGCGGAAATTTGAACCGAGAGGTACTGTGTTAAAGGCGCAGATGTAAAATGGAATCGGTGGCAAATGTTGCAGCAGAAACATTGATGTAATCCAGTTTTTAAATCCCCATACTCTATGTTGTTTAATTGATTAAAATTGGGTGGAATTTTCTCACAGGTTTATGGAGTCAGGAGACCGAGCAGAATGTCATAACGCTTTTCTTGATGAATTACATGTGAGAGTGTTTCATTAGAAATCGAAGAGCTTGTTTCAATAAGAATTAATGAGCTTTTTTGAATGGAGAACGCAGAGAGGGCGGAGCTGTTCAAAGGACGCAGAATCAAGTTTATGGAGATCAATTATAGCAAACCCTGAAGGCGTTGTGAAAGTCAGAAATGTTAATTCTGAATGCTGAAGTAGATCCAACTGCTGTATTGACTGCGCCGGTGATGATTAATTAAATGAGAATTTGCTGAAAGGATGCAGAGGAATCATTGATTCGTTCTGAGGAACGTTGATGTTATGGCTATGGTATAGCAAAGACCAGTAGTTTTAATTGAACGAAGATCACTATGCAGGTAATCCAAGTGAAATAGCATAGCGCTGTTCGAAGACTTTTGTATCGATTTGATACTGTAAGTGTTGAGGACGCCATTGAACTGTCAGGGTGTTTGTAAGGCGTTACAACTCGAATTAATAATTCGATACAATTTGAAATCAGTTCATTGCATGTTCGTGGAGGTGTGAAAGCACTGTGGGAGACAAAGTCAACCGGTAAAGCATGAAAGCACAGAACAGTTGGCACGCTGGAATGGTAAAAGGTGCGACTTGGTAATTATCTAGATCCGTCACTTTAAAAGTGTGCAAAGGTAAGTCATAAATTGAGTTTGAGTTGCGTTATGAATCTGAAACATAATTCATTAAAACCCGCATTGTATAGCCCAGAAATCAAAGGCGTTAATGGAAAGAAAGGATCGACTGCGGAGGTGCATTGTATAAGGTCAGTTTGATGCGGCGTTATGAAATTTATACAAGATTTCAGTTTGTATTATACGCTGGAAGTATTCCTAAGCTACGAGTCAATTGATATTTGAGTGAAGCATGGATATGCATTGAATGACTAAAAGGAATTGGCGTATTAATGGATGGTGGTAATTAAGTCAATGTGTGAAGAATTTCATATGTATAGAGTTTGTTTAACCATGTCCAGCTTGTTTAAAATAAAAAGGGCGCACATATAAATATAATGGAATGGAGTTTGGCCGAGTTTATGGCTAGTGGTCTTTTATAAGATTGTTGAAAAGGCATTAATAAAAGTTGAATGAAGCATAGTTATTAGCCATAATTAGAAAAGTTGAGATTGCCAAATTTGAGTTTATTGGGGTAATAGTTAAGATGCATTCTCATATGCACAGATTATAAAGATCCTGGGTATTGCAGGCTCTGCCTGCGTCACAAGTAGAAAATAACGACTAGTTGGCTTGATCCCCGTCAAAATAATCTCGATTGTTGATAATAATTTGATCATCTTTTAATCTCCGTTGTTAAAAATATTTATTTTGAGGAAAATTTCGAATTTCACTTAAAACTAATTTTTTATTAATCCAAAATTTAATATTTTAGATTAATTTCCTAAAAAATTTGACTTTGACTTAATCACCAAGGTCCAAAGGCTCAATTTTTCTTAAAAATCCAATTTTCCTTTGGTGCGGGACCTCCAAAATTTGAATTTTATTTGACCCACGAATTTTCCACTTTGAGAAATTTTTTTTTCTCTATAAATTTTTTTTACTTTAAATTAATTAATTTTGTGATTTAGGATTTAATTTTAATTTAGCCAGAAAAATTAATTAATTGACACAAAGGGATTAATATTTTTTCCACTTTCAAATACTTTAGCCATGGTGTCTAAATATGAGAGAGCACGCACTAAAATAATTTTTAGGTCAGATATTACAAATAATTCAACCCTCAAAAGAGGAATACACTTTCATTATAGACCCTCAAAATAATTACCCAATTCTACGACACAATATGATCTAGTATAGACCAAGTGATCCGTAATAAAATAATTTAACCAAATAGCTTAAATTATTCCCAAATCATTTATACAAAGACTCATATTAACACTAAGACTCACTTAAGACCTTGTGAATGAATTCCACCCTAGCTTTGGGGTTTAGGCTGGAGGAAAAACTCTATCGATTATCCGTGTTTAGAAACACACATAATTCGGTGAGGTTAAATAACCTCATACAATGAAATTTGTTGCCAAAATCAAAGGCTTATCTAGGTGTTTTTACAAAATTAAACGGTCATACTAGCATCATTTACATTACAAATTGTAGAAATTTGGTTTACAATGATACAACATGTAGTTGGTTGATGATTTTCATCTTTGATTTTTTTTGTATTTTGTTTCCTTTGACTTGTGACAAAATGGGTACAATAGTCTCAAAATATTTTATTGATAAGGTGACGGTATTTTTCTTCTAACTTCTCTTTATGTTTGTAGCTTGGTGTTGGTTGGCTTAATTTCATTTAAATTAGGATCAATTAACCACTCTCATACATAAATTGTCAACTAGGATAAATTCTTTTATTTCAAAGCTATCATGCAAAGTATATGCATGTAATAATGCCTAACTAGCACTATTAACATCAAAATCTCAAAATCATGTCACTATAATCATCACTCTCAACACTAAAAAACCATCGCTACCACACTTAAACATTCAACACACCTTGCTCATAGTTTTGAAGAAAGACACTTTGCAAAATGAAACAATTGCATAAAACAAGCCATTCAATCACTTAGTCACTCTTCCAAAAGAAAAGCAACACACCTAGAAATCATCCACACAACCCTTCATTTAATGAAAGAACTCACCCAATCAATATGGAAAAATGCATTGTAATAGTCACACAAGATGCATTAATTTAGATCTAAGAATTTGTAATAGTGAATTAACACAAAGCACACATTTTTCACGAGTATACTGGTCCATAACCTAAGTTTTACACAAGTGACTGAAATTATGATTTTGCAATTTTACCAATGAGTGACTGTAATGCATCAAGAAATCTGTAACAGTAACAATAAATCAATTACGAATTAAAACTAAGAGAAACTAAACACACACCAAGAATACCTCACTATCTCAACAATCCCTGCTAGAGAGGAGGACCCTTCCTTCTTAGCAGGGAGTTGCTACACACAACTCACAAGCTAATCAATGAAGAGATATGATGCCACAAATCATGGGTTGCATTGAATAAGAAAAATGATTGCAATTACACAATTCTCTAAAATTACAGTGTTGATGCCACTCCCCACAAGGCATATATATATATATATATATATATATATATATATATATATATATATATATATATATATATATATATATATATTACATTAGATCTATCTTTAAAACATAATCAATCATGAGAATATCTCGATTCTCTAATTTCACAAATCAAGAACCTCACATAACATATTACAATAGTTTGCGGTGAATACAAGGTGTTGTAATGAACTTTCCAAAATAATGAAAATACCAATGACTAGAAGTCGTAACTGTCTCAGGCAACCTTGGCCATGTTATCAATAAGTGAATTTCTTTCCTGGCACAATGGTCAATGTTGACTTTGATAAAGTGACAACCCACATTGACAAGTGTCACCGTCATTGGAAAAACAAAGGATTTAGGAGACAAAGAAACAACACAACAACAATGATATCAAGACATCTTTGATTTTGGAATTGGAAGGAAAAAACTAGGAGATGTTGAATTTTGTAGCTATGGTTGGTCTTCATAATTAATATCTTAGCCCTTGATGTATTTGTAATGATAAATAATAAAACATGTTCTTCATGCTATTGTCAAAAGATAAATTTTAAGGAATTTTTGTTGTGAAGACAATCCCCTCTGCGAAAGAGGCGATCTCTCTATCCCTAGAGTGGGTCTAGCAACACACGAGACCAACTAATGAAACCTTTCCTAGTTTGTATTCAAAATGGAAGAAAAAGAAGAAGAACCTACCTCTTCCTGATGCTATCGTCCAATCCTTTGGTGAAGGCCTTGATTCTATGATCCTTTAGGCTCGCTCCTCGCTGCTTGTGGCGTTCGAATAATTGTAAGAAATCAAGAGACAATAACAAGAAACATGACAAGATACATACCATACATGAAATACAAACTACCTAACAGATCAAGGAGTATTGTGCTACTTGCATAGATATCTAGACAAATATGGAAAGTGAAACATCAGATGTATTATTAATTATGGAAAAAAGGAAGCATACAACCATGGCCTTGATGTTGGAGACCTCCCTTTGGTGATGTCCAAGTCCAAACCAAGGCTCGTCAAGCAATCCTTCTCCCAAGTGGCAATTCAGGCATAATCACAGTACAGGGATGCAAAGGATCAATGATCAGACAAGAGTAACCAGTGGTGGAAGGATGAGATTCAATTGATAGGCAGTGAGCGAGAGTTAGGAATCCATAAAAGGAGGAAGGCCCAATTCTCAAGGGAAAATATCATAATGATAAGATCAAGAGCTCCAAATGAGAGATCTCGAGGATATCTACACCAAATCATATCCAACTCGCCGTTATGGAAGCTTCGAGCGCACGAAGCTTCTCCTCCATTTGAGGAAACAATGCCATAAGAGGTTCAACGTGTTTTTTCCTGTCAAAAAGAACATTGGCAACACTAGGTGAAAGTGTTGCAACATGCCATCAACGCATCCTCAGGCAACTAGCAAAGAGCGTTGACCTAGAAATTTAGGTTTTAAGCTAAGCTTCTTTAGAAAATATTCAAGGCAACTTTCTGTTGGTCTTCAAGGGATAACTTGATATATTCTCCATGGTGGATATACTGCACAATTTTCATCTTAAGGCACTTCAGGATCAGGGACGGGAAGTGAATAGGGTGACAAATTACTGTGTAACAGATGCCCCCTAAAGCATGAAGGCAGAACAGGGAGTGATGGGTGAAATGATTTACGAACCAAGAAAAGGACTCAGAATACCGCCAGGGGATCGGAAAATCAAGCATAATACAATATGTGACATATCTGATATAAACATCCCTAATAACATATCTATGAATAAGCATCAAATAGCACATGAACTCACGTCATGGTCATAGCCATCCGTCTGAAAGAGATCATGGAAATGGATCCACTGTATGGTCGCAACCATTTGTATAAAAATGATCATGTGTACAATCATGAATATTCAATAAATCCACGTAGCCTGTATAATTATCCAGGATCTTTGTTTCTATCTCGATCTACCCACTGTATGAATCTAACCATGTGAATAGATGCGCTAATGTTGAACATGGTAGAAACCACATGATTACCGGTCAATAATGTAAATACTTAACAGGTATGAGAGAAACCACCAATAATGACGATGACTTTCAATTTATGACAACACAATCTACAAGTGTGAATGAATGAGTTGAAGTCGAACCCTTGTAGAATCATCCCACTGAAGGCTAGTGATGCAAACTTGTCAGCGAACGCGAAAAACTTGCCATTGAGGCATGCAAAATCCAAGGTATTGAAAACGAGTTTCTAAATCATCTTCCTGGATAATGAGTTGAAGTCAACAAGAAGTGATCTGTTGAAGGAGGGTCATAATGAGTCCCACATCATTGACACGAAACAAAGGATTTCTCAAGATAATAAGAGTGATTCAAGATTGTTGCGGAGAGGGTCAAATAAGCAGAGGATGTTTGAATTTTACAAAAATGACTTCTCTTAAACATATCAGCGACACGAATTCAAAGTGTAGCAACATTTGACTCAAAATCGGATCAAAGTTCATGGTGACGACATATAATGATCGAATGAGAGGCAAACTTATTTCCCAAACCCAAGAAGGCAAGTGACGAATGAAGGATATCCCTAACCCGACACAAAATGCAGACAAGTGTCATTTTCAAGAGCGACAAGTTGCCTCAAAAAAGACGGGAAGTTTCTCTTTCAATTTTCCTCGGTTATTGCTAACGGGTACCTCTATATTTTTTATAGTAAGCTTGAAGAGGATATCATATGCTTAGCGTATAAGTTCATTCTTTGAATTAATCCATTCTATTAAGTTTAACGAGCCCTAGGAGGAGTAACTCGGTCTTGTCATGGTGACAAGTCTTTAGCTGTTTAAGTTTTACGAGTCCAACGAAAGAGTAACTTAGTGCCTTTTTCATGTTTAGGGAGTTTGAAAAAGAGACAGAAAAGAAAAATCCATCAGGTCCCTTTTCGTAATTCGTCCCTCGAATCTAAAAAGGAAGAAAACAATATCCAAGAGAATCTCTTGACCATGTTCGATCAAGGTATTCATTTTTCGTAAATAATCAATCTCATCCAGAAAAAAGGGTAAATGTATACTCATACGTCGTCAATTCATTTAATTTAATGAGCTCGAAAGGATAAGTGCTCGATAATATTTTCATATTTCGAGAGTCAGAAAAGAGCTTAAAGTTGACTCCTCCTGAAAGAACGAGTGCTATAAAAGGTAGCAATTGGTTTTGGTGATGATGGAACTACTCAAAACAAGTAAAGGTCAAGAGGCTGGCTAATAAGAACACTCATTGCAACGGTTCCTTAGGAAAGGGTAAAAACAACCAAGTGAGAGTGTATGATTGGCCAAACATATGGTGACGATGGAATGAAAAAAGCAAGGTTCATCTGGAAAAAAACAGACTGATAAAATGGTAGTGACAAGAGGTAAAATGGGGATGGTTTCATTTTTTTACACAAGCTTGAAACAAGAAACTATGATTCAATTTGGTTTCATTTTTCACAAGATTGAAACAAAGAAAAAATATGCTTGGAATAAGTTTTCATGCCCCCAACCTAATGACTCAATTACAGGTACATGCCCCCTATGCTTCATTTCATTCACCTAAGTAGACTACTGGTTACTAATAGGTGGATGGAATGAAGGTTCATTTACGAGATCAAGTGAAAGACTCGATTGAGAATTTATGAGATATAGTCAAATATCCAAATTGAAAGGGAATTTGATTCATTTTTCAACGAGGTCGACACAGTAAAAGAACTATCCTCATGACACCTTATTTCATTTTTTAACGAGCTTGACACAAGAGAATGAACTATGCTCCAGAAACCTTGTTTCATTTTTTAAGGAGCTTGACACAAGACAAAAACTATGCTCCAGAGACCTTGTTTCATTTTTTAATGAGCTTGACACAAGAAAAGGAACTCTGCTCTGAAGGCATTGTTTCATTTTTTAAGGAGCTTGACACAAGACAAGGAACTTTGCTCCAGAGACCCTGTTTTATTTTTTAAGGAGCTTGACACAAGACAAAGAACTCTGCTTTGGAGACCTTGTTTCGGTTTTTAAGGAGCTTCACACAAGACAAGGAACTCTGCTATGGATACCTTGTTTCATTTTTTAAGGAGCTTGACACAAGACAAGGAACTTTGCTCCGAAGACCTTGTTTCATTTTTTAAGGAGCTTGACACAAGACAAGGAACTCTGCTCCAGTGACCTTATTTCATTTTTTAAGGAGCTTGACACAAGACAAGGAACTATGCTTCAAGAGGTCATGGCTTCCAAGAGGTTCTCATCAGATGGGAGAACAACAATTTGGAAATCATGGTCCAATGCCCCCAGTACATGGTGCACTATATCACTGACTAGATCATCAGTAGACACAGACATGGAACATGTTGCCACATAATTAACTTGTGGCAGGGAAGATACCACTTGCATGTAAGGGACATTAAGGGATGATGGTTGATTGGGAGCGAGATTAGGACTAATTAACGAAAGCTGATCAATGGTCACAATTCTTCCATCATGCGGGAAACACATCATATGCAAGAGAGAAGAGACACGAGCTCCCATAAGTATAGTCATGCCCAAGGAGTAAGTTAAAGTCCAAAGGGCCTTGGACAACCATCACGTCTATATAGATGGTTTTTCCTCCCAAAGTAATAGGAAACTTAGGAAGGATCCCTAATGGTTGATTGGTTCCTTAGTTAAAAGCCAACATATTTTGGGTAACAGGGACAAGCTGCAGAGAATCAAAATCTTGGAAAGTAGTTGAGGACACAATACTAACAAATGCGACTTCATCTATTATTGTGCTAGGTACAACCACATCATAAACATGTACTATAATGTCAAAGGGCACGTAAGAAGGAATACGATATCCTATCAATTGAATCTAATCAAAGGAAGCGACCAGACTACTTTGGGGGGATGGGGGGGTGTTGTGGGAACCGAGAAATGCCTCCTTGTGTTACGAGAATAGGAGGATCTCCCTCCTATACTGTGGGAACAAGAGGATTTCCATCGAATTAATGAAAATCTGAAGAAACAAAAAGAACCCGAGTCGTATGAGGTTTACTCTCTATGGGAAAATCCCGATCAATTGAAGGTCTAATCCGGTCGACTGTTTTTTCAATTGATGGTTGGTCGAGAATGAACGCGTGAGATTCACTTTCAGAGAGAGTGGGGTTGACCAAAGATGACTTCTGATCAATCACTTGATCAACTAGTGGAGGATCAGGGAAAAGCTTCTAGTAACCAACCATAAGTCGCGGCTGAGAAGTCGTAAGGTTATCCAATACTTTGGAGGCTTCGTCCATATAAGGAAAAAGATGAATGGGATGACTCCCTTCACATAACTTATAGGAAATATGACTTTCCCCTTTTTACCATGGACGTTATTATGACTAGTTGAGATTTTATCACCAGCATGATCTCCAGAGGTCGATGAAAAAGGCTGATGTGAGCCAGTGGACCATACTTCTAATATCCTGGGAATGCCAAGAAAATCCCTAAGAAGGTGGTAACCTTTACATAACTTGCAAGGGAATTTTACTTTGTGGGATTGAATGAAAGGTTTTTCAACATCAGTTGCATTGGAAGCAATGGTTTCTTGGTTTTCCCCTTGCTTATTTTGCTTCTTCTTCTTCGTCCTTTTCTTCTTATTCTTAGCTTCCTGGTTACTATAATCTAGACTTTCACCAGGCAAAGAGGAAGAATGGGGTGAAGAAACAGGTGAAGAAGGCAAGGGTCAACTTTAGGATCAACACGAGGTTGACATTGGCCAGGTGGAGGCGAACTTGGTTGGGAAGCATCTTGGACATTAGGAGCCATGGGGGTTGAAAATAACCAAACTGGAAAACCAATGGTTAATCCCGGGAGGGACAATGTTTCCATATAGGGAGCGCCAACATTTTCAAAAGAAGGAAAATGACCATGATTCCCATTTGAGGGGATTCCCTGATTGGTAAACTCAGTAACTGTTGCCATTAGTCTCAACCTAAGATATGCTAAGGAGTTGTGCACGAGTAAGATGTTATTCCATGGGCAGTAAATTTTAGAATTAAAAAAGATAAATAAAAAAGAGTAATCTAAGAAAAATGATTACGAGGTATCTGTGAACTGCAATGTACACCTTAGCGAACCAATGATGTAGCGTATGACATCCAATCTCCTCGAATGCTGTGTTCGGTGTATCACGTCTACAAGGTGGTCGAATATGTTACCTATGATAGGTTTGCGACCTAGTGGGGTCTCCCAACATATACTTGACAGTACGTAGGAGCTGAGTCTGTAGTAGCGCTGTTTAATGTGTAACCGTTCGATGAGAGCGTCCCCATATACTTACCATACATGGAACACAGTCCTATAAAATTATGCACGTGGGATGGCATATCATCCCTAGGATGAAACACAAGTTGTTAGCAACAACTGCTACACTTAATGACACCGGAACACGTCTCTAGCCTAGATCTCTAGATGTTTGCGTTAATTCCAAATGCTCCTTAAGGTTAATTGAGTAAATTTTAAAGTTGATCTTTGATTATGTTTCAATTTTGGGCTCAATAACGATGTCACCTGAATCCCTACAATGCAACTAAATGCAAAAAAGAATTCATTTCATTTCGATGAAATCTAAAATAATGAGGGAGAAAGTGCAAACAAACAATGCAATAAGCAATGATGCCCCCCCGCTAGCTCAAAATTACTGAAATACAACTCTAAAACGAATTCACTTTCACTATCCCAAATGCAATCTTACTAAAAATGAAATCAATTCCTTCTTCACTAAGATGCATTATACATGTTTTGTTTTTCCTTTCACTTTGGATGCTTAAATGAAAACTAATGCAATTAATGAACTAATCAAAGCAAAACTAACTAAACGGAAAAAGAATTGAAATGAAAATTCCTTTCGCTTTCTCTTTTTTCGAATGGAAAACAAATCGTTCCAAAAATACTTGAATGAAAATGACTTTCACTTTTTCTTTTCAAAATGAAGAAAGAACTAAACAATTCAAAAGTTCTAAATGAAAATGACTTTCACTTTTTCTCTTTTGAAACAGGAAATCAAAACAACCATACACTCTCAATATTGAAAATCAAACAATTGTGATCTATATTCGACAATCAATCAAAGGTGATTTCAAAGCGAAATAATGATTTAGTGCAAATGAAAGAAAATTTTCAAATACAAGCTAAAAGTAACATGAAATAGTGTTTCGAATGATTGCAGCAAAGCCCTCAGACAGAGCCAACCAATCTCTTGATGACACACAAAAGCGACAAGTGAAGGGAAACTGACCTAGAAACTCTAGAGGGCGATTGAACTTCACTCAAACACAAACATGGTCAAAGAGACAAATTCATCACTCAAGCAAGGCAATTAAGCTAAACATAGTGGTACCAGATCATATCAGAGTAGAAATACACTTGAGAGACCAAGAAACACTAGAAACTAAAGGGAAACCCTAATTTTTTATAATCTCTGCGATCAACATGCCTATGAAAGGCAAGTTCGTGCTGAAAGGTAGATCAACACGACTGTTTTATATAAAAAATAATTTTCAATGCTTCTGTAAGGACAGAAAATGCGTTGAGCGAGGAATAAAAGGAAAAAATAAAAAGAATTTCAACAATCAGACCAAACTTGAGACCTTAAAGAAAAAATAAAGGACTATACAGACCTACAAAGACCCAAATAGTCTCAAATCTTCATGATCGGTTAAAATGATCAAAAAACCAAATCGGAAAAGGAGAGAGAAAGAGGTTATAACTCCCCAATGGAGTCGCCAATTTTGTTGTGAAGACAGTCCTCTCTTCGGACAAAGGTGATCTCTCTAGCCCTCGAGTGGGTCTAGCAACACATGAGACAAAGTAATGAACCCTTTCCTAGTTTGTATTCAAAATGGAAGAAGAAGAAGAAGAAGAAGAAGAAGAACCTACCTTTTCTTGATTTTATCGTCCAGTCCTTTGGTGAAGGCCTTGATTCTATGATCCTTGAGACTTGCTCCTCGCTGCTTGTGGCATTCAAATACCTGTAAGAAATCAAGAGACAAAAAAACGAAACGTGACAAGAGACATAGAATACATCAAATGCAAACTACCTAACAAATTGAGGGGTATTAGGCTACTTGCATAGATATCTAGACAAATATGGAAAGTGAAAAGTTAGATGTATTATTAATTATAGAAAAAAGGAAGCATATAACCATGGCCTTGATGTTGGAGACCTCCCTCTGGTGATGTGCAAGTCCAAACCGAGGCAGTTCAAGAAATCCTTCTCCCAAGTGGAAATTCAGGCATAATCATAGTATAGGGATGCAAAGGATCAATGACCAGGAAAGACCAACCAGTAGTGGAAGGATGAGATTCAATTTATAGGTAGGGAGAGAGAGTTAGGGATCCGTGAAATAAGGAGGAAGGCCCACTTATTACGGGAAAATCCCTTAATGATAATATCAAGAGCTCCAAATGAGAGAGCTCGAGCATATCTACACCGAACCATATCCAGCTCGCCGTTCTGGAAGCTTCTAGAGCACGAAGCTTCTCCTCCATTTGAGGAAACACTGCCAGAAGAGCTTCAACACACTTTTTCCCATAAAAAAGAATGCTGGAAACGCTAGGTCAAAGTTTTGCAACATGGCATCAACACGGGAAGGAAACTAGCAAAGAGAACTGACCCATAAATTTAGGTTTTAAGATAAGCTTCTTCAAAAATCCTTCAAGGAAGCTTTCTGTTGGTCTTCAAGGGATATCTTGATGTATCCTCCATGGTGGATATACCACACAGTCGTCATTTTAGGGCACTTCAGGATTAGGGACGGGAAGTGAACGGGGTGATAAATTACTGTGTAACAATGTTCTTCGTGTCCTTTTCAAAAGAGAATTTTGAATTTTGAAAATTGAATTTTTGGCTCCAAACAAACCAAGTCGACTCTCCTCCTAGTCAAGTTGGCACCAGTCAAAGAGGCACCCACTCGCATAGTCAAAGAGGTACTCAACCTCCTATCTTAGACACAATTCAAATCACACAAAAGAAGATATCTTTGTTCATTCGAGCAAAGGAGGAGGTTGGCAAGATGAAGAAGTATGAAGATATATCTCATTTGACTTCGTATGTGTTGTATTCTCTCTGCTACTATCCTCGCACGTGTGGAAAAAAAGGACTGAATTTATGAGTTATGTTAGAGCAGGAGGATTAAGATTCTTGACTGTAGTAGAAGGTCAAATTTTTGCCCAAGAAAACTAGATCAATCCGAGGTTCTTGGGAAGTGGTTTGACTTGACTAGGAGGGAGTTGGATTAGGTTTGACCAAGTCTACCTTGCTAGTTAGTTTGAACTTGTGATTAACAAGAAGATCTAGGTGTGTCTCTTGTTGAACTAAAAATTTTCTCTAAGGAAATGGTTGTTGGGTTTTTTTCCCCATGTGGGGTTTCCCAGGGTAAATGTTTATGTTCTTGTTTGGTTGTCTCTTTATGATCCTACTGGAATTTAGTTTCTACTGTTGAGATCCTCTATGTAATTGCTTTATGATGAATATTAATATAATATAAGAGTAACTAAATAAACCATAAGAAGTAATTATCAGTTTATAATATCCTATGAAAAATAAACATGGTATCAAAGCGATGGTGAAAGAGCAACCTTGAAGAAGAAGATGTTCTTTCTATCCTCTAGGGATTGATTTTGTCACTAGCCCTAGAAATCCTAATTTAAGAAGCTCATTTGAAAATAAAGTCGAGATTTTCCATTCTAGTTTGAAGAAAATGTACATTCTATTATGTCAAGTCAATGATGAAGACATCATTTACTGACAGGCCGAGAGTTTGTGGTGTCTAACATAAAGTAGCCCTAGTTCCATAATACAGTTTGCAAGAAGAACAATATATATATGCCAAATATATGTTTGTGCTTAAGGCCATGATAATATGCAAGGTCGCAAAATTCTTGAAGAGGGTCAAAGTCTTAGTTGAAGATAGTACGAAAGGCCTCAATTTGTTTCAGTAGGTCAAGGAGGACGTAGAGCCTATTTCAGTAGGCCGAGAAGGCCTCATAGTTTATCACAGTAGGCTGAGAAGCCTCAAACATGGCCTTAGAAGCCAGAAATCCTCATAAGATAAATTTGGGTGTTGGAGGACGAGGGTCTCGGATTGTCCTCAGAAATATTGATCAAGGTTGAAGCCCTAGTTTAAGACCAAAATTCCATTGTGATGATATTCTTAGAAGACCAAAACTCCCTTTTGATTGAGTTACCTTAGAACTGGAAGATTGAAGGATTCTCAAATAATCCCTTGATTTCGTAAGGAGCCAATATGGTGTCACCTTGAAGGAGGCAACCAAAAGGAAGTTTTGAAATATCTTTGTTTGATGATAAGCCAACAAAGTCATCATTTGTAAATAAGGTTGAAGTGTTGAAGATATATTATGGCCACCAAGCAAGCATGACTTTGTTTCCATGCAACTATACTATAGTGAAGAGTTAGATGAGTATGAGACTTGCGAAATTAGAAGTTCACTATTTAATGCTTAGAATAAAAGGTATGTATGTATCTACAATGATTTCATTTAGATCAAAGCTCTTGTAGACCATAGCTAGAGGAAATGATCATATATATGCTTGGTTGAAAAGTCTGTATCAAGATTGGTCATGAAAATCTGAATAAGATAATGAACTTCCCTTTAGAAAGATCATAAAACTTGTATCAAAGTTGTCCTTCATGATAAAGTCAATAGGATTGTGATCTGCTCCTTAGTTAGATCGTAGGACTATGTGTGATTTGTTGCCATTAGAGAACTTTTTAGGTCTAAAATGGGCCTCCTAAGAAAAATGTACAACCAAAATGAAATTTATAAGAACCAATAGGATTCAAGATGATGATGTCAACTATGGGGGATGATTCACCATTTTTGGGGTAAAAAAGTAAAAAGATTAAAAATAATAAAATAATAAAATAAATTTTTCAACTTGTATTTTCAAATAATATCCCTAATATTTAACTCAAATTTCAAGCAGGAGTACTCGTTGGATGAAAAATTTAATTCCTCATCCAAGGAGTACCCATGTTCCATACTTTTGATGGACATTGCTACCCGAAAAATGAGAAATTCATGAAAAACGTGATTGCAATAATGTTTTTCATATATTTTTCATTTTTCGTGTAGAATGGTCCATCAAAAGTATGCAACATGGGTACTCCTTGGATCAGGAATCAAATTCTACATCGAAATAGTGTTCCCACAATATATTTGAGTAAACCCATAGAGAGATAAGTTGAAAATACGAGTTGAAAAAGTAGTTTTTTATTTTTTCCCTCTAAAATTTGATGATGTAATATAATATTATTTTATTATTTCCACTATTATTTTATAATTTTTCTTAGGAGGTCCATTTTAGACCTCAAAATTCACCTAATGCATACATCAAGGGATCCTTGAAGAAACCATTAAGGGCAGTTATGCTAACTATTGAAGGAGTCCCTCCACCTACAATTTATGTGATAAGACTCATATATGATCTTCAATCACGCTTAAATATTGTTAAGTATGTAGCATGAAAGTAATTTCAAATGATAGCATCATACTTTGGGTTATGGCTCAAAGTAAGATAAAGCTAGTATTGAACGTTTAGGTATGATGTAATGAAACTGTGTTAAAGATGTTGCATTGTATCATAAGCAGGATGTTGAAGCCGTGAGCTCTTAAATTTATGTCATGGAATTTGCACTGTTAAGTAAAAGTCCTGGAATATGCATTGCATATGTTGATGCTAAGGTATGACCTATGTTGTAAATATTTATATGGATACTCAGTCCTGAAATCTAAACTATGCACATCAAGATAGAAAGGAAAACATCACTATCACTAATATGCTTTTGAAGAAAGCATACCTTGATGGAGGAAGTTCATTGGATATGACAAGCTTACAATGAAGAAGTCCTCTCAAGAAAGATGAGTTATTTTCAGAACTTGATGTGTCCTTATTACTACTGTTATGAGGAAGGAGAAGCTCTTGGGTTGAAAAGTCAAAATCAATGTTTAACTGTAAATACATATGTGTGAAAGTATCATTGCAAGTAATGTTGAAGCGATGATCAAGTATGTTATCTTGAGAAAGATATCTCACGTTTATAGACCAAAATTTATTGGAGATCCTTAATATCTGCCTAAGTTTGATATATCCTTGATTGTTTTATGAAGCAAGGGGACTCTATGGTTTCTGAAATTTGGATATGGGTATTGCAGAGACCGCTTGACTTGCAAAAATTGTAAAATGAATCTTTGAAAAACTAGGTTTGTTTATCCTAATAAGACCAAAAAGTATTGGATGTAAAAATCATAGGGTTTGTAGATAAAACCCTAGATCTAGATTAACGTTTCCGTTGAAAGAAGAAACCCTAGCTCATGCAAGGAAGGAATGACATGATGAGGACGAGGTTGATAAATCTGCAAGAAGGCTAAGATTAAGAGGGAGCTAACAAATTCCCATCTATCCTAGAAATATAAGTATCTTATATCTCTCTTCCCCTTAACTATTATTAGTTAGCCTCTTGTCTTTGATTTTTTCGCTAGGTTGTAATCATTCTTCCATCGCCTCCTAGTGAGAATTGTAGGTACATAAGGAAGGTTGCCAAGGCTCTGACAACAAATGGAAGTAGTGGAAGAACGAAGCAAAGCTTGTGATAAAAGGACTCTCCCAGAATCAATGATTTGTGTTGAGAGATATTGTACTAGATAATATCCAAGCTTAGAGGGAGTAAAAAAATCAAGAAGTTTGAAGTATACCTTGTTTATGTTGAAGGAAAGTCAATGGCGACTTTGAAACACATTTACAAGATATAACATGAAATAAATGGAAACATAGAGCAATATTTGACAGTAGAGTGTTCTCCTAGAAAGAGGGAGAGGATCATGAAAAGACATTTTCTGTAGTTGACATGTACACTTCTATTAAAATTATTTTTTCTTATATCATGAAATTATATCAGATGGATGTAGACGTTGTTCTTCTCAATGAAGAATTTTAGGAGGAAGTGTACTTGGAACCAACTTAAGGCATGGAGGTTCATGAAGAAGTCTCCTTCTTGAAAATAAAATATTGCACCTAAGATTGACTTGAAGTTGATTGATTGATTGATTGTGTCAAAGGGAGTAGTTGTGCCAGAAATATTTTCTTACGTAACATAGGAAGCACTCAGGAAGCCTTGTTTCAACTTTAGAGGGAGTTGAACTCTGAGTCTGAAATAATGGATTGTCATTGAGATTGTAAGGCTAGATAACTGATATGCTATAAAACAATAGTGGCAGAGGGAGAAACTAGGATTGCTACAACATAAGATGTTTCAGGAAGAGCACCCAATTAGGGTAACTGGAAAGTAACCGATTAGTTTATGGAAGAGCCAAGGCATGTACATGGTATATTTGGTCATGGAAAAGTCAGTTATGGTTTGATATATGTCTCAAATAGTGAAGTACAACTGTAGAGATTCATAGATTCAGATAAGGGAGAGAGTGTAGAAGACAAAAAGAGTTCATTGTTGGAAATACTGAGATGGGGGGGGTGAATCAATATTTCTTTTAACTGTTATATTATGGAAGTTAAGATTTTTAGCCCAAGTGAAACCAAAACACAATAAATAGAACAAAAATAATTTTATTGATGAAGATATTGACGACTCCAATCCTCTTTTAGAAAATTTTAGGTTCCAACCTGTACAATAAAATATTTGATTTCTTCAAGGCTCCAACCTTGAATGAGGAGTCCAATCCTCACAAAAAATACAAGCACCAACTTGGTAAAAATTAAGACTCCAACCCTCTCAACAAATACAAGCACCAACTTGGTAAAAATGATGAATCCAATCCTCCTAGGCTCCAACCTTTACAAATATACTTTAAAATCAACTTATTCAAGATGTCTTCAAGGAGGGTTTCCAAAGTCAGTTCCAAGTTTGTTGAATTTATAACTATGTTCGGTCTTCATAATGTAATTTTGGTCACTCGGTGTAATTATATTTATCATTGTAAAGCATATTTATAAATGCTTGAGTCAAAGGAAAAATTATTTTGAGTTAAAAGTCCCATTGTGACTTTTAAAAGATGTAAATATGATTTTTTAAAATGAAAAATTTTCCTCCAAGTGAAGTCATCCCTGGCCAAGAGTTATGTCCATTCACCCTAAATAGACTTCTAGATAAAGGTAACTCGAGCTCCTCATTTGGGCAATTCACATTCCTCACTCAAGACAATTTGTGGGTAAAGGCATCGAAGGACAAGAAGGACGAAGAAGGATGAAATATTCTCTTTCTCTCTCTCACTCTAGCATCTTGCACATGTGGTCTAGTATTTGTATTTGTGATTCACATATTTATGGGGAAACTGTTGCTAGGGGGACAAAATTTTCTTGGTTACTTGGCAGTTACTGGGGGCCGAAATTTTGGGCTACTAGACAATTGCTGTGAGACCGAAATTTATGTATTAGACAGGCAGAATGGAGTGCATGATCAGTTTGTGTGACTTGAATTGGAGGAGAGGACTAGGATTGACCATAGGTATAGGTGTGTCTCTTATTGAACAATAATAATTTCTCTATTGAAAATGCTTTTGGGTTTTTCCCCATAATGGGTTTTCCTCAGGTAAATCTTGTCTCTAGTTTGTGCATTGTAATGTCTACTATTCTATTGTTCTTCAATGTTGAATTTTTGAAGTATAATTGTTGAATGATATATTGGAACATGTTAAAAGAATATCTACATCAAAAGTAATTACTATAATTTTAGAAATATTGTGCTAATCCTAATTGCACCAGAAAATTAACATGGGATCAGAGCTTTGGTGACAAAAGGAAGGTACATTGAGATCAAATTTGCAGAAACCCTAGAGAGATTTTTTTGTTAAAGTCCCTTTTGTATATTGGCATCTATGGATTCCTCCATGAAATCCAAAAACAAGTTAGGGGGAGCATCAAACTTCAGAGATTGGAAAGTCAGAATAGATCTTATTCTTACCAAAAACAAATTATTGGATGTTGTGTCAGGAAAGGCTATTTAAACAATGAATCTAGCTGGAAGTGAGAAGTTCAAGGAGGATGATATTACTACTGTGAGTCTAATAGTGTACTCCATTAGAGATCATATCGTTCCCTAAATTAAAAAGCATGATACCTCTAAGATGTATGATTCCCTAATAAAATCTACACTATCAAGGATTTTGGTTAGGCCATGAGTTTGAAGAATGAGCTCCAGAATACAAACATGACTAATGATGACATTGTGGCTTCATAATTCTTAAGGATTTTGTAAACTAGAGATCAAATTTCAACTATTGGATAATCTATTCCTGGTCAAGAACTTGTGACTACAACACTCAATGGTCTTCCTAGATCACGGGATGCATTTGCAACAAGCATAAGAAATTGGAAAGAAGCTCTTTCATTTGAGAAATTATGGACATCATGTGCTCAAGAATAAGCAATATTGATGACTGGAGATCGTCAAGATTAAGAAGTTCAAGCCCTTTAAAGCTCGCTTCAAGAAAAAGGGAAAGAAGTTTGGGCCTCAACATAAGAAATGAGGAAAGAGATGACTAGACATTGTCAAGATTAAGAAGTTCAAGCCCTTCAAAGCTTGCTTCAAGAAGAAGGGAAAGAAGTTTCACTACAAGGAAAAGACCCTCTAGCGGAGGTTATAAAGGAGGTTTTTAGTGTTATAAAATTGGCCAAAATTGTCAAAAAACATTTTCTACAACATCCGTTTTCGGTAACGAAGGTTTTGGCGGAGCTTCTAATGGAATTTCAACATAACTAAAAAAAATTGGTGACCGGAGGTTATTACGGATGTTTTTCTCATTGATGTGCTAATCAGGTGTCAACGCTCCGGTGCAGTTTTAGAGTGAACACACCTTTACTGAAAACCTACCAAGCACCAGGACGTAAAAAAAATATAGGACGCCCCGGGGCGTTTAGCAACGTCCCGTGCGTGTCAGCCAGATAGTCGCCCCGAGGCGGTCGAAGGTGCATGCACCAGGACGTTAAGGTCTAAAACCACACCGGGCGCATTGTAGGTGATACAACACACCGGGCCGTTCTAATTGGTATTGGTATTTGTGCGGTGCCCATAGGTGTGATACAACACACCGGTCTGTTCTAATTGGTATTGGTATTTGTGTGGTGCCCATAGGTCATATCAACACATCAGTGCGTAGTATTATACAAACGCACCGACGCGCAATATCACACAAACACATCGATTGTTCTAATTGGTATTGAGATTTGTGCGGTGCCCATAGCTTGTATCAACGATGTTGAGATTTTTTGTATTTGGGGTAGCATCAGTTATGCTCTATCACCCAAATTTTGTGGAGGGAATGGAGTACACTTGATCTACAAGGCCCAGAAATGGATTTGGGAAATTTCATCTGGTTTAGGAGATATTAAATTAATGAATTATTTTAATGTATTTCCTAAGTTAAAACTTAGGGAGCTTAAATAATTAAAGTGAATTTAATTAAACATGTGATGAAATTGTCTTAAGTCACATAGATCAGCTTTCTTTTAATCTTAGCCATTGATTCAAGATCTGATCATGGCCGTTGATTTTTCAACGAGAAAATTATAAAGGAAAGGCTTGGGGTCATTTGTAAAGACACATAGAGGTAGAGTACTGAAGCTAAGCTGAGATTCTAGGGCAAAGTTTGCTAAGAATACTCAGAAGTGTTTCAGTTGTAGAGAGGGGAATTTAGGCCAAGGGGATGATCTGATCTTGGGGTCTAGAATACACAAGAGGCAGAGATCAGCTCAAGGACAACGCAGAAGAGGAGAACAACATCAACAACAAGGAAAACGTAGTCCTTCTAAGGACAACGCGATTTTCAGTAGGAAACCCTCAGGGTTTACGCATAGATCGTTCAAGGGCAGCGTAGTGACTGCGTCACCCAGTCTGGGGTAACAAAATCTCTTCCGGAGCAACGCAGAGGGTTTGAGGGGCTTCAGAGGCTGACGTAGAGGCTTTCAGGGGAAACACTGGGGTTTATAGGCCCTAATCTTGGCTGAGTTTTGTAAATCCTGTTTGAGGGTGTGGATCAGTTTTTATTTTGGCCTTAGATCAGCCAATGAGCTGTAGATCTAGTATAATCTCTATCGGGTCTTCCAGATCTAGAACCCAAATTTGTGTATTCAGAAATATTCTTAATAATAAAACCCTCCAACAACCAGAGACTGGTTTTCCCGCATTGGGTTTTTCTGGGGACCATTTGTCCAGAAATGACTGTGTCACTTTGTCAATGTGTGCATGAACTTGTTCTAGATCTGGATTGGTAGAGATCTGTTATGTGTTTTGCTTAGATTGTAACTTGAATTTATTCAGTTAATAACTTATCTAAGTAGGAGGAGCATAACCAGATTAACAATAATAATTTCTACATAAAGAGTAAGATTCAGAAATTTCTACAAACGCACCGGTGCAGAGTATTATACAAATGCATCGATCATTTTAATTGGTATTGGTATTTGTGCAGTACCCATAGGTCGTAGAAACACACTGATGATCAGTCTTACATAAACGCATCGGTGCGCAGTATCGCACAAACGCACCAAGAGTTATAATTGGTATTGGTATTTGTGCAGTGCCCATAGGTCGTAGAAACGCACCGACGCACATTAGAATACAAACGCACTGGTGCACATTAAATGACACACACCGATGTTCATTTTGTATTTTTTAGAAACATCGAGCTGTGACAATGCAATTATTGTGATTTTTAAAAATTCATTATTCATCAAAAGTCGACACATATCTTATAACAATATTCATATCAATTAAATTTTTATTAGTGCATTTGAATGTGATGTTTGGATTAATTTGTTAAATCATATCATAATTATTGTGGTTTTTTAAAATTAATTATTCATCAAAAGATGACACATATCTTATAACAATATTCATATCAATTAAATTTTTATTAGTGCATTTGAATGTGATGTTTGGATTAATTTGTTATATCATATCATCAGATTTCACATCTCTTCATTATATTATTTAATCATCCATATATTTAATCAATGGTGTTGCATTTCACAGCGAAAATGGAGAACACAATAGAATAAATTAAAATGTATTTTATTATATATATATATATGAATAAGACACTCTTTTTCATACAAAATGGGACAGTTATTGATATTCCTTTATCTTTCAATTGTGACACTAGGCCCATTACATTAAACAAAATGTCTGATTTCACAGACAAATATTTCAAAAAATACAATGCCTTGCTTTGATATCCAAACATAATGTTCATCATTCTTCGCTTGAACTGTTGTCACTGCTCGAGCTACTTCTATGACTTGGATTATTTTGAGGAATGTTTTGTTCACGGTGTTGATTGTTTTCTTCTTCTTCACCTTCCATCTGCAAACATAAAAATAAACTGTAATGAGTGTATATACATTAGTGAAAATAATAAAAATTGCAATATTAAATAATATACATCAATGTAAATCGAAAATAAATGGCGTACCATAACAACAATTGACTCATGAACTATATGCATTCTTTCAAAACCAAATTTCATGCCATCTTTCAAGATTTCATCTATTGGTGCAGTTCCATACTTCGTTTCCTGTAAGTTTTATACCCCATAACAAATCATATATTTAATATAAAAGATTTTTTTGTTCTATTAATTATAGACAGAGCTAAGTAAAACAAGATCAATAGATGCTTACAAATTCCACAATTAATTTATGATATGCCAACATATACTAACAACCCATATTTAACCCAATGTCAATCAATTCGTCTGATGGTTCTTCTTTGTATGTTAGCACCTATTTGAAGACATTCAATGATGATTGTTGTAAAACAAATTAAAATATACAAAGATGAAATCTAGTTAAGTTGTTGTAAGAAAGTAACAACTACTCACAAACTTAGATATCAACCATTTTCTTCCTTGTCGTCCTGTTTTATGTGCTGAATGGGTTCCATTTTCTTTTCTTTTCTACAAGAAAATACTTGAAAATTAATATTTAATGATAAATTATTTATTTATTGTACCTAATAAAAAAATTCAACGATTACATATTACATTTGAAGCACGTTGTTGTTGAGATGGCTCCTCGCACGATTCAATTATGTCCATTTCTATGACCATGTCCTTGTACACCTTTTTGGATATTCCTACTGGCATTTTTCTGATATTAGCTCATTCATCTTTTGAGATTTTCATAATATTCCTGAAAATGTAACATGACAATAAACTATTTAATTTTTATATTGATATATGAAAAGTAATATAAAAAAAGTGATATTTATAAATGATTGCTTTCTAGTAATATATACATATAATTCTAGAAAAAACATTTAAAGGAATATTACTTTTTCATTCCTCCTTTTTTGTTGTTGTATGTTTTTGCTATTAAAAGTATGATATGTCTCATTGACCAATTCTTTGGAAACTCTTCCTGTACTTTAGATAAAATCTAGTTCTTGGAATCATTGGATTGATTTTTGTATTGTAAGTGGAAAGAATGTCTATACATTCGTTCCACTAGATCCCTCAAACTTTTGTAAAAGTTTTCCCCCTTTCGTTAACCTCCAACACCACTCCAGATGAGCTAAGGAGCAATTCATTTTCATTTGCATGTTCTATTTTTTTTCTTTTCTTAGAACAACATTCATTTTCTGAGTTGTTGGTCCCTGTAGAACATTAAACATATGTGAATTAATAGATTGTTTGAAACATGCTATCTAATAATTTTAAGTATATTAATAATGAAAATTAAAAAAATAAACTCATATTGGATCGATAGTATTTTTTCATTCACCTGATTCATCCTTTTGCAATTTTTCCATCAAGCTTTTACGCTATTCTAGAACTAGATCAGAAATAATTTTATCGAGCTTTGTCATTTTGTGGCTCTGCATGATACACAGTAAACAATACATATTAGTTAAACTTACATATAGTTAAAAATTAATAATTTTTGTAAATAATTTACAAAGAACTTGCCTTTTTGCTTTTCTTGATGTGCTATAATTATTTTTGTTACTTGATCTCTTGTCAGCCAATTATTTATCAATATGAAACATGTACCATACCATTCATTGATATATTTTATAAATAAATTATAAAATTTTCAGGAAAAAAAATATCAAGAAATCGGTGCGCCTTTAATAATGTACGCACCGACGTCAGTGCGGCATGTTATTATAAACACACAACCAAAATAGTAGAAACATCGTATGATGCTCTATGTAAACAAGGAGCACTGATGCGTTATATGTTAACCAACACACCGATTAACACCGACAAATTAATAAAAATCCTCTAGTGTTAGTTGTTGTAGCATATGATGTCGTGGAGGGGGTGCGTTCTTATAAACACACCACGCAAACAGGGGACCATTGTATGATGCTCTTTGTCAACAAGGAGACCCGGTGCATTATATTTTAACAGTGCACTGATTAACACAGACATAAAATAAAAAATTGTTTTTGTCAAATTGTATGTACGAGGTGCGCTATAATGAAATAGCGCATTGGAAAATCTGTTTTTAATTTTTTTATCAAACAGTACGTGCACGGTGCCCTGTGTTCAAACAATGCACATGTGCGCTAGTTTACACATTCAGTTTTTTAAAAATTCATGCAAGGGCCGACATGGATTGGGATCCGACTATGAGAGTCGTTCCGTGGGTCAGATGTCATAGGCCTATATATATATATATAGTAATAAAAACCCTATAAATCTAAAATGAAAAGCCCTAATTCTGAGATCACAGAAACATGAAGAAGCAAGGGCAGAAAAAAGAATCAAGGGTTTAACGTAAATGGATTTTTTTTGTTTTGTTTTTTTGTTTTGTGTGAAAATGAACAACAAATTTAAAATTTTTACTTTCTGCATAAAAAATACTGCAGAAAATGTAAAAAAAACAATAAAATTTAATCACCAGAGGGTTTGAAATTCTATGCTACAGGGTTTGAATCACCAGAGGTTTGGAATTTTGATTGTTTGAATAGTTTTGTCAAAAGTATTTCAGTGCTCCACAGTGCTCTCGTGGTCTCTTTCTCCTCCAGATATGTCTCGTGCAAATCTCTCCCTGAATTTTTTTGCAAAAATAATGAAATGAAAAGTGTTTACTATTTAAAGAATTGTTTTATGAAATTAGATTTTCGAAAATATTTTTTTGCCCATTTTTCAATTTACCTCTTTTTTTTTCACTTAAAAAAAATATAGTTGCGTTTTTTTTATTTGCAGCTATTAAGCTCCGATGCGTCAATTAATAACATTGCACTGGTGTGCAGTAACTAAAATGCACCAGTGCGATTATTCGTACATTAGCACCGATAACAATAAGTCCATTTTTAAGGCACCGAAATTACATTTAGGTGTATACACCAAAATTTATTGTTGATTTTTCTGAAATGCAAGGAGAAAATATTATAATTATATTGAATAGAAAATTCTTAAAAATCCAGCTCGTTCCATAATATTTCTCAAAGTCCATCGTGGAGTTCTCCCTATCCATCTCGAGACATAATATTTACTTCAGATTTTATTTATATTTTCATTATCTAACTGAATTTATGTTTTTTATCCATGTCAATCAGCTTGATAAAATTTATAATGTATATAAATTTGCAGGTTCATGCAGATTCAAAATCGAGTTCAGATGCACAAAATATTCAAACACTCCAAAACGTCCAAAGTTCTTATCAAGAGCAGCATAAAGCAAGGCGCATTTGGTAGATGAAAATGGACAACAGCTTCACCCTACCAATTGTAACAATATTGCATCTTCTAGCCACAATCTTGGGACAATGATGGTAATAATAATTTTTCGGTATAATATTAATCTAATTATTTCAACATCAAACCAATTAATCATGCATTGTCAACGTGCTTACTAATTAATATCATAGATTTTGTAATTATCATGTTCAAATATATTTTTTGAAATTATTAGGATTTTAGTGATGATGATCGACTTACCTACCATCTTTCGTTGCACCCCACAACAATGTAAAATCGAGAGAAGGTTGAATTAAGAGAAAAAATCGAAGAGGAACGATACCAAGAATGGTTGAATCAACCACCTATTCAATTCCCACTACGTCCAGATTCACCAATTAGGAATGACTACAACAATAGTAGTTCTTCAAAAGATGGCAATGGAGGCAATCAAATAGAGGTTGGTATGGATGATTACTTAAGGGATATGACTACCATGGAGACAATGTTGTTAGATGCTTTCTAGAACGATGATAAGCTAGGGGATGATGCTCATATTGCTGACACCTTTTTCGAAAACATTAAATTTGCTTCCACCACCCCTCTCTTTGGACCTGGCGGTTAGTCAAAGTCTACCTAGTTGGGGACAACGATGTTACTTTACAACTTGAAAGCAAATTTCGACTTGTCGAATGCATGTTTCTCAGAAATTTTGACGTAGGTTATAACCATAAAGTCCTCCCTTATATTTTGAGAAATATAATCACACAATGAACATTACAAATGATCAATTTTATGAACGTTAATAATTCTATCGGCATTAATGTATATTTAATATTGTCTATGATCACCAACTACATGTTATTCAAAGATAAGGTTCTTCCGAGTGATAATGTCTTTCCCAGTAGCTGCGAAGAGGCAAAGAAATTGTTGAAAATGTTGGGTGTTGAGGACATATCATATCATGCATGTCCAAATGATTGTATTCTATATAGAGGAGAATATGCAGACAAAGTGATATGTCCAAAATGTGGGCATGATAGGTATGATAAATAAAAAAAGAAGGGTAAATCACGTGGTCCTCCTTTTAAGATATTGAGGCACATGCCTATAATCCCAAGGATTGAAAGGCTCTTTTGTTGCAAAGAATTAGCTATGTTGTAGGGATGACATGCTTCACACAGAAGTGAGTTGGGAGTTATGCGAATCCCAAAAGATTCAATAGCCATGAAGCATATAGAGGATACATGGCCCGAAAAATTCTAGGATGAAGTACGAAGTCTACAACTCAGCATAGCCTTGTATGGCGTCAACCCATATTCCCTCCAGAACACCAACTATTCTGTTTGGCCTGTAGTAGTGATCAATAACAATATCCCCCCATGGTTGTCCGTGAGAAATAAACATCTGATGTTGGCTCTCATAGTCCTTGGTAGAAGACAAGTGAAGAATATGGATGTCTACTTGCAACCATTGGTAGATGAATTGAAGGAATTTTGGGATGGAATAAATGTGTACGATGTATCAAGACCAATCACAATAGAGAGGAGTTTCACATTGTGTGGCATATGTGCTTACACGACACATGATTATCCAGGCTAAGGAGTTTTCTCTGGTAAATTACATGTTTATTGATTTGTTTATATACGTAACAATATTCTTTCGCATATTAGTTATTTAATTCGTTGTAATTGTTTTGATCTTCATGATATTATTTAATGTGCCATGCATATAAATTGTATACAATAGTATTTTAGGTCTTGTAACAAAAGGGTATTTTGTATGTAAATGTTGTGGACCTTCTTTGAAAGCTAGATGGTCCAACGACCTACGAAAGCCAGTGTATGACTACTCCAGGGTATTCTTCCCAGAAGAACACCCTTACAGAAGAGAAACATTCGCTTTCAATGGTAGAAGAGAGAGAACCCAAAGGCCTCAAATAACAAAACCAGCTGAATGGCTTAGAGCATATGAGAGAGAGAAGGAGAAGGAGTTCATAGAAATGTTCGATTCAAATGGGGAGCCTATGTTCGATGGTCCAAAATTCTTCGACACCTATGTTGAGAAATTTCCCATTGGGATGAAAAGGAAATCTATCATTTATAACCTCCCATTTTGGAAGCATCTTAATATTACCCACTTATTAGATCCCATGCATATATTTAAAAATGTTTCATCTTCTTTATGGAGGCACATATCATCGAAACAAAGTGACACATTAGCCGTTAGGAAATATATTATTACTTCAAAAACTAAAAAGAAACATTGGCCAAGATGATTAGAAACTACAAGATCAGAGGCAGGCGCTGGTCCCTCTAATTCATGGTATTTCAAAGAAGGTGATGTCCCATGGATTTAAAAAAAAGATGATCTTTCTTTGGAAAAGGAAGTTATTATGGGTGTGAGGGTGCCATATTCATACGGGTCTTCACTACGACGCTGCTTCACCGTGGATGACCATTTTTCGGGGTTGAAATTGCATGACCATTTAAATCTTCTACGAGTATGCATAATATAAAAAACATGATTTTATTATTTGTTATATTAATAGATTTTATCCCATGCAGGGATCATAAAACATAACTAATTTTGTATATTATTGCAGGTGTTTATAGATTTGCAATGTCATTATCCTTTGTTCGTGTGCAGGTGTGTGAAACATGAATTCCCCCAAGACCTAGGATGTGCCATATCTAAATTATTTGCATTTGTACGTTGGATCACGTCAAAGGAGATTAATGTGGCTAGCATTCCACGGTGGCGTCAAGAGATAGTTGAGATTGTTTGTATGTTTGAGAAGGAACTTCCGATGAGTTTCATGGACTTGCAGGTTCATATTATAATCCACCTAGTAGATGAGGTTGAATTAGTTGGGGTGGTTTCTTTTCATTGGATGTTCTTCTTAGAGAGGTACATGAAGTAATTGAAAGGTTTTGTTCGATAAAGAGCAAAAACCGAGGGGTCTATGGAAGAGGGGTACATATCGTATGAGTCTTTCTATTATGCCAGTGAGTGCATAAAGCAGATCGACAACAAACTAGGTGCAGTGATTTGGGACGATGAAAGGGATGAAGACAAAAGAGAAGGGGAGCTGCTCCAAACGAATGGAAAAAGGTGCTTGATAAAGAGTAAGAGACTAATAATTTTTCAAATTTACACAAAGTAAATATTCATACTAAACTTCGATATAATGTATATTTTGATCTTATATGTGCTATATGTCGGTTTGATTTCATCAGCGAATGCAAAAATTGAAGAAATCAAAAAATTCGTTTTTTACAATTATGAAGCGACGCAACCGTAGGTCGAATTGTATGAATAAAAGAGGATGAAATGGGATAGTTATAGGAAAGAATTCAGATAGTTGAATGGTAGAAGTGTGCCTTACCCCGATCATTTAAAAGAAAATATGCCAAAAATATGCCCAACAGTTGGGTTGATGACCAAGTCAGAGAGAAATATGGTGCAACCGGTTGTCACCTGCCTGCAGAAGAGGATGCACTAAACGTACGGATTGGGTGCACCCACTTAGTAATAATCTATTTATGTACATTTGAAACTTAATAATGCACCTTTCAAATGTAATTACATCTATATTTCATATTTTAACTGTTGAGGTTATTATAAGACACATGACACTATGACATTTTAACTTTTTATAGGTGCATTTGTTCCCATCTATGTGGGCATATGGAAACCATTTTCACACAGAAAATGCCGATGATGGACACTTGACACAAGAATGTGGAGTGGAAGTCGAGTTAGATCAATCGAGTCGATATAGCCACCGGGATCAAAACCTAGTACGAGGGACGTTAACTTACGTCGGAAAGATAAAAGAGATAATTGAAGTGGATTTCTCTTCTTTCCATTGTGTTATTTTTAGGTGAAAGTGGTGGGACACCTTTGATCGAAATAATGTAAAGGAAGATCACGATAGTAGGCTGATATGTACAAACTCTAGAATGATGTGGGATGAAGTTAAGGAACCCTATGTTTCCCCCAAACATTGCAACTAGGTGTTTTTTTACCCATATGTGTTGGATAGGGATTGGTGGTTCGTATTGAGACATGACTCTAGATCAAAACATATTTTTGAGAACAATAGTGTTATCATGCTATGTGAATTGGAAGATAATGAGGGTGATCATGAGAATCGAGAGTGATATGGTACATGTGTTATTTCATCATTCATACTTTTTAAGATGGGTTTTTATAAAGAAGAGAATTTAATTACCTTATAACTAAGACTCTTTTTTTCAAAACATTATAATATGTATTTTGAATTAATTGGTGATTTTAATTGTGTAAATGTTAAAATCATTTCACTTGATAATTTGCAATTATGTTGATCTCAAAAACAATGACGTACTGTATAAAGTTCCTTTTTTTTGTATGTAATATCATACTAAAATAATGATAATTCTAAAGTACATGAATTTATTTGAATTATTTTCTAAACTTTATTATGTTACAAAAATTCATATTATTCTAGATTTATTATTTTACAATTATTTACAATTTTACAATTTTACAAATTTAAAAATTTTAATAAAATCATTACACATTAATACAATTAAAATTTTACAAATATTTTACATACAATTACAATTGGAATTAGAATTAGAATTACAATTACAATTTTACAATTTCACATACAATTACAATTAAAATTTCAATTACAATATTTACAATTACAATTTTAGAATTTTACATACAATTACAATTACAATTTTAGAATTACAATCATTTCACATCAATATAATTAAAAGTTTACAAATATTTTACATACAATTAGAATTAGAATTAGAATTACAATTTTACAATTTCACATACAATTACAATTTTAGAATTTCACATACAATTACAATTATTTCACATTAATACAATTAAAATTTTACAAATATTTTACATACAATTAGAATTAGAATTAGAATTTTACAATTTCACATACAATTACAATTAAAATTACTATTACAATATTTATAATTACAATTTTAGAATTTCACATACAATTACAATTACAATCATTTCACATTAATACAATTAAAACTTTATAAATATTTTGCATACAATTACAATTAAAATCACAATTAGAATTATAATTAGATTACACTTTTACAATTTCACATACAATTTCAATTTCAATTAAAAATAAAATTGCAATTACAATTACAATTTTAGAATTTTACATACAATTACAATTTTACAATTTTACATATATACAATTACAATTAAAATTACAATTACAATGGAGATTCCGAAACGTAGACACAAAAATGCATACTGTGGAGATTTTGAATTCAATAGCTCAAAACTCACACCATAGAAACCTTAAAACTACAATTACAATCATTTCACAATAAATTAAATATTACAATTACAATTAAAATTTTACAAATATTTTACATACAATTACAGTTTTACAATTTTACATACAATTAAAATTAAAATTTCAATTACAATCATGACATAATATTTAATAAATATCATGATTTAATATTAAAAATAATAACCATCGTACAAACATCATATTCGACTAAAAAACATGTTCAAAATCGTTAACGTCATCTAATCATGGTGATCATGATCATCTAACAAAACACAAACGTTGTATAACATTATCACAACACAAACATAAAATATACATCTCATGTCAAATAACTGTTATCACATACACATCTATCTGCAAGCTGCACATTAAATGAACATATCTAACATGACCTAACAATATACACATCATGATGATCACCAACATGTAAATTAAGTACAACTACAACATGAACATAAAATACATGGACCATATATATATATATATATATATATATATATATATATATATATATATATATATATAATGTCAAAAATATACAACTGTAATATAAATGTCAAATATTAGTTGGTGGTACATCAATAGTAGTGCTAGTCGAGGTCTGCTTAGTCAATGGTGCAGCCTCAACAAGCTCAGATAGATGCCGATCATCACGTGCATGCTGATCTGGAGGTGCCTCATGCTGATTAGGATCAACTGCCTACTCATGATGACTTGACATGGATGGTCCAGCCTGCTCATGATCATGACTGCTGGATGCTGCAGGCTGCTCATGATGACTTGACATGGATGGTCTAACCTGCTCATGATTATGACTGTTGGATACTGTAGGCTGCTCATGATGACTCGACGTGGATGGTCTAGCCTGCTCATGATCATGATTGCTGGTTGATGTTGCAGGCTGCTCATCTGCGGTGCGAAGTGAATGATGATCACTCCCTTGATCGTAATCATCAGATGATGTGTCGCTTCTCGACTATTGACGTACTGTGTCTCGACCATGCCTTCGTCGAAGGGTCCCCCTCAACCATGCCACTAAGCTAGTAGCTCCTACGACATGCCGCATCAGGGTCAACATATCACGTGGCATGCCTCTCCACATCATTGTCAGCCTATTATTGACATGTATCTCTCTAGTAGTGGCCTTCCTGACTCCCTCCTCCACAAGCAGTCGACAGAGTTGGTCGCCCAAATCCATCCTAAATCTAGTATTAGGCTTATGCCTCACACCATCCAGTACCTGCGCATCATGAGGACCAGGTCTGTCTGCACCGGCCTGATCCTCCGCATATGCCATCTCCTGATCGTCATCAGGATCTACACCTAGATCATTTGGTGGTGGTGGCATCTCATCGCCATCAAATGATCCAATATCTACAAAATATATATAAGTACACAACAATAATTAGACAATTTCATTAGAAAGTTTAATAAAAAAAAGTTAAATAACATGTTAGAATAAATTTAAAGAAAACACTAACATTACCTCTATCATACGGCGGCTCATAATATGTGAAGAGGATGTTGGCACACCTTGGCCAATCCAAACCAGCATACGGACATGGGACAAGAACGAAGGCATGATCATCAACACTGGCTAGCAACTCCAATGCATCATGTGATAGCCCCACAGAAAAGTCTCACTCGCCCCTCTTGGGCATCATCTGTCCCCACATCTGCATCCGTACATGCAGCATCGACCTATGAGGATGTTGAACAAAAGTAGGCCTCGTCTCTGGAAACCTCTAAAAAAATAAAAAAAACTCTGAAGCAAAAGGGAAGTTCACCCTCCCTTGTGCCTGAGCACGACATCTATCTAAAGCTGCACAGAACTGCTGCAAAAAAATCGTAGACCACCTCACAAGTTGTGGCACTTGTAATAAAGAATAAACATAAAATAAAAGCGGGCAACTAATGTGTTTTCCCGTCACTGGTATGGTGTGCAATTATCGAATCAGTAGTGAGGGGAACCTCACCTCCTCTCCACCAAATGAAGCAATACGTAACTGAGCACTGGAGACCTAAGGAGACAATATATTAGCGCTAATGTATCTCTGGGAGAACATCAACTGACTCCCTGCTGCATAGCTTACGGGACCTCTGGTAACGATGGAAAATCCTTCCCTCTCCTCGATAGGCCAGTAATAAAATAGATGTCCTCCTTAGTGGGCATGTGCCATTGGTTAGGACCAACTTGGAGAGCCTATCGGTGGGCATTCCACCTGAAGGTAAGATTTCGCAATAACCCACCATGGCCCTTCAGTGATGTAGCCTCCTCATAAAACTTGAGGAGGCCTACCTTTCTTAAGAGCGTCTGGGTGGCTGCTGTAATAGAGTGAGGGTACATATCTCTCTCCCTCTCTCGTGCCTCCCACAGGCGAACCATGTTATACTGGTCCGCCATATGTTCTTGTTGTTCCCTCTCTTCTCTCCTTTGACGTCGTTGAATGATTCACATATTAAATAATATATTTTTTTATTATTAAATGAGACATGTATATATATATATATATATATATATATATATATTATTTTATTTTTTTTATTTTTGAAAAAAAAAAAACAATCGGTGCACCCTGTTGAGATTCAACAAGATTATGAGCTTAGTGAAAGGAGTCGCCTTCACTAAGTGGGCCCACAGACTATTTTAGACTATGTCTATTTTTAGACATGATGATCATATTTTAGAAGTTGCAGGATGCTATTTTTGGATGGTTGATCAAGTTGGAAAAATATATGAAATTCTATTTTTAGAATATTGGGCGAAGTCTATTTATAGATCGTCGATCTAAAAATAGATGCATGTTGTAATATTCCTTTTTCAAAAATATCACAAGTCTGTGCCAGAGATGTACTGTGGGGGAATTTACCAGATATGTCACCTTCTAAAGAAGGGTGAGATCCGGAGGCTTGCTGGCCCTTTGCAGACTCTGTCTATAGATATGTGAGATTTCCTAGTAGGAATGGCTAGCAACCCAAGCCTGGAAAACACATTTCCTAGGAATGGAGGCAGCAGGATTTGATCCCTGGTCTGGGATCCTTTGAATATATCTATTTAGAGCTAAAATCCAAGAGTGGCCTCAAAAAAAATGTCTCTAGGAGCTTAAGACAAGCCCCCTTTGCCTGTTTATCTTCAGAAAATGCCCAATGAAGAGGGCTGCATCAACAATGAACATGTACAAGCATAGCAACGTTATATGAGATAGAAAATGTGCATAAGACCATAAATAGTCACTGAATATATGTAGAAACAAGGAAATATAAAAATACTTGAGGAATCACTCACTCAAGCTGAGCAAAGAACCCCTCAATGGCATGCATATGGATACATATCAAAATACAACTACACAAGGATGCTTGTGACTAAAACTGTGCAGTCAATAGATGGTACTGCTGCATATATAATGTCAATACATGGATACGGAAGTATAAAGCTCAAAGAAAGATGGGGGAACGAGATATCAACCCCTGAAATCAATAATACATCAATCCTTGGAAGGATTGGCTGAAATGTACAAAAAGGCAAAATGCCGGAGTTGCTGCCTCTCAACTGGAATAGCATTGCAACTCAGAAAATGGATGGAGATGGATGAAGATGCTGCATACTTTGAATAGATCTCCTCCAATTTATCTTTCAAGGGAAAGGCTGATCCAAACCCTGACAATCTTTCCCTCCAAACTAATGGTGCAGACCCCATTGCAATTCTGCTCAGAAATAACACAATTAAAGGAAGGGACTGCGTTGTGAATGATGTGAGGAGCTGTGCTTGATGCAAAGATATGGAAAATGGATCTGAAATCTCCTCTAGTGGCCTCCTGGATGCAAAGAAGCTCTCTCCTCTAAAATCAGAGCTCCGGAAGTGATGTAATGGAAATCTCCACTGCAACCCAGCAACACAATGTTTCCTACACTGCTGAAAACACTGTCCTGAAGGGAAATGCTATGGCCTTGAACCAGAATGTGAAGGAGCTGAAGAAAAAACCTTCAAGAGGCTTCTCAATAAGGAGGGAATCCTAAATAGGAGTTCCCTTGTGCTAAAAATCACAGCTATCTCAGTTAAGCAACTGAAGAGAGCAAGTAATTCAAAATATCCATGAATGAGCAAAATGGTTGCTTTTTCCTCCTTTTATGCCAATGAAGGCTCCTTGGCCATGGACCCCACAAATTAGGGTTTCTTCCTCCTTAAGCAATTGCGTTGGCTTCCCAAGCAAGCCACACCTCCATCTATTGCGTAGTTTGACTTGGTCAACATGACCTAGCCTCTTTGTAATTATCCCTTTTCACACATGGGTGTGCAGGACTAGCTCTAATGATGCTTCTCTTTCATTTCATGAGGGAATTTATTGATATTTTGTTCATGAATGGGTCTCCTTGCCCATTTTATTCTCCTCCTAGCTGAAATAGCCAAAATTAATGTTCCAATTAGCTTTATGCTAATTTGGAAACATTACACATGTCGATTATTATTAGCTCTTAATAATAATCAGACACTAAACAACAACTTATTCTCTTGGAGCACTTTGTTTTAGTGCACAGATGTGGTAGATCAGTGGATTGATGGAATTACACAATTCCCAAGGGTTTACTGGAGCTAATTCATGGAGGAATCAGTTAGAACTCAAGTGGTAGAGTTATGACACAGTTGGAAGAGTAGTTGATGGAGTTGTATTTAGTTTAACTAAATTAGACTCAGTTGAGCTAGTTGTATCTAGTCTAACTGAATGATACACTAGTGAGAGTGGAGTGAATTAATTCACAATTAATAACTCATTAATCAACTGAACAATACAATAGTTAACTACAGTGCATGGGAGTTTCAATGGAGACCCAATGGAGAGATAGGTGAAAGGGAAAGATGGACTATCTGTTGTGACTATAGTGATGCATTGATTGCATCACACACACATTGGAGTTGCCAATGAGGATTGTGCAGTCAAGGGAAGAGTAATTCGAATTCATTCAGAGCTATTCTTCAGCATGGATTACGCAGTGGAGGCAGGCTAGCAGGGGATAGAGATCAGTGCATGTATTTGCAAGATTGTTCCTGATTAGTGTATGACGATTGTACTGTACTAAGAGATTGATAATATTTGTATGAGGATTTTCATATGACTCCATGATACATAATATATAGTTGAGGTTTTCAGCTTCAGGCTTTCCCGGTTAAAAACTGCGTTATGTGTGATTGATTTTTGTTTATGCTTCACATGTGTTAGCAATTAATTTTTCCGCAAAAGATTAACAAGTGGAATTGATTATGTATCTTGCATAAAGTTAAATAGTGTGAGATCAGGTGAATATAGGACATATGCATGCTTAGTGCATATAATTTCTACACGCAAAAAAAAACAGTCATGCAAGTGTACCGGTGCGTTTGTATTTATCGTGCACCGGCCGCGGTGCGCTTGGAAATTTTCAGCACACCGCACATCATGACCTGTACTTTCTCAAGCGATGCGCTTACTAAATGATCCATCCCGGGGCAGATAATTCTATCAATGCATCGCCAAACATAAATTAATGGTCAAAGGTGCGGTCATTTAACCGATCACACCGTTGACTATGTACAAATTCGAGAGGGTGGTGCGCTGAACAAACTACTCGCCCTGGGGCAGATAGTTTTGTCAGAGCACCGCCCTCTTGGCATCATTACATGGTCAACGGTGCAGTGGTATAACCGAACACACCATTGAATATGTACCAGTATCAGGAGGGCAGTGCGCTGACCAAACTATACGCCCCGAGGCGTATAGTTTATTCAACGCACCGTCCTCTTGACATCACTGTGTGGTCAATGGTGCGGTCATTTACATGACCACACCATTGACTATGTCCAAGTTTGGGAGGGTGGTGTGCTGACCAAAATATCCATCGCGTGGTGCATATTTTGGTCAATGCACCTGTAATATCACAAAAGGGAGAATGTAGTAATACTAAAACACAATAGATGAACAACAACAAAGTAAACAATTAATCTAAATACAACATCAAAATGTACATAGAAGTTGAGCCATTTTAATAATAGGAGGTGGATAAACCAATACAACAATGCTCAAAATATGAGACACTCAAGCCAAAGAGATGGCCTAGAATTACCCTGAAATTATCCCATAAGAGGGACTACATAACTGATGGATTGCTGGAAGGAAAACTATGCTGTCCTTGCTGCAACTGTTGGTAATGAAACTGCCGGAAAAATATAAAGTTATATATATTAATTTTTGGAGTTTCGATGATGCTAAAAATAGAGATCTGGGCTCTATGATGGATACCCAAGATAACCCAAAAAGGATTTTCCAGATCTATGAGTTTAGGAAAATCACCCTCTTAGGGCTTCACATATACACTGTTGGGTATGCAGATTGTTAGAAAATTACATATTACAGAGAAATGGAACAAATAAAATATATGCGGAAACACAAACACAAGAAACACATAAAACCAGAGAGACATAGACATACGAGCTTCACCCAGTTTGGGCTACGTCCACCCCGAACAGCCAATCCTTCCTTTCTATTATCCAAAAAAATGAAGAGACACAACCTACAACAGATCCACTGTAATATCCTCTGTTCTCTCTCACAGTCTCCCTATCTATTTCTCGCTCTGAGAATACACCTCCAATACACAACTGCAATACAATACCCTCATACAAGTGAGGGATTGCCTTCTAGGGAAAAAAACCCTAAACTAAACATAACTTCTACTATCAGATCATCCACCTAATGAAAGGCCTAGATTGACTAGAAATTACTATACTTTTACAAGGCAATTTTACATATGTTTTTAGCTTCAGGGGTGATGCCCCCGAAACCCTCCTCCAGGGGGGGCCTCCATAAAGTCACAGCCTCCCCCCCCCCAAGGCAACGTTTAATTACAGGCGGCGTTGCCGCCCCATTAAGTTATAGGGGTCCAGCGCTGTGATACAAAATAAACAAGATAATCAGGTTCCACACCCAACACATATCTGCTGCATAATCTGATCAAAGATGGCTGCAATATGATGTACAATCAGATCTATGCAAGAAGGGATGATCCCTTCACTAGATCCTTGGGATAAAAGCTCAAGATCTAGCTGCTCTTTCCTCCTCCACTGAAGATAACTACTTGATACTCAAAAAAATTCAGAAAACTGCGCTGTCAAGGAGGGAGAGGCTCAAGACTGCTGCTAGATATGTCAAATCATCTCAACAATGGTGGAAAAAATGAATGAAAAGTGAGGAGATGGTCCCTCACAGGATTTCCAGTTGAAATGCTAAAAAATTCCTTCTTCCAATGGATATACAGGACTAAAATACCTAATTATTGAGGGGAATTCTGTTGCATGTATGTAAAATACAATGGATTGAATGCCAGATAGATCTACTGCTTCTGAAAGGCTGAACATGAAGCAAAAGGTGAAAGGATGAATCTGCCATCAGTTTCCTAGATGAAATGCTAGAAACAACCTCCTGAAGATGGCACCAATGCCTGATGAGGAATATAACTCAATATAAACCTTCCTAGAGTAGGCACTCGAGTCCCCCATGGGTAAGGGTGGGATCTCCACTCGGAAACACCCTATGCTAAAAAACACTGCAGACTTAGCTAAACAACATAAGCGTGCATAGAAATGTCAAATGAAAATCTAGATCTAAACATATCAGAAATAATAATCCAAAGTCTGCCTTCTATTGTGACTTCATCTTCATTATATATATTATGAGCCTTCCATAGCCTAGGCCCACCTCATAACTGTGCTGCTTATGTGGCCACTATCCTTCATGAAGAGTGCGTTGTCTCTCCATGATCTCCATCATGTTCTACATTAAATTCCCACTCTCTCCATCATGTGTGCATTATATGCACCACTTCTTCCACTCTCTCATCATAAGTTCTTTATGATCTTACTTTGAATGCACTATGATCTTAGTTGACCTCCTCCAATATCCTTATGATTTTACATTTAAGATCCATGATATCCACTCTTCCTTCATTTAAGAAGCTGCACCACTACTCCATGATGTAGATCTAGATCTAAAATATCCACATACACATATCAAAAGTGGATTTTGTTGGGTGTGGAGCCTGATTATCTTGTATATTTTGTATCACAGCATTGGACCCCTATACCTTAATGGGGCGGCAACCCTGCCTGTAATTAAACACTGCTTGGGGGGTCCAGGGGGGGTGGCTGCGAATTTATGGAGCTCCCCCCTGGCGGGGGGTTTCGGGGGCAGCGCCCCCGAAGCTAAAAACAAATGTAAAATTGCTTTGTAAAAGTATAATAATTTCTAGTCAATCTAGGCCGTTCATTAGGTGGATGATCTGCCGATAGAAGTTATGTTTAGTTTAGGGATTTTTGCCCTAGAAGACAACCCCTCGCTTTGTATGAGGGTATTGCATTGCAGCTGTGTATTGTATAAGTATTCTCAGAGCGAGAAACAAATAGGGAGACTGTGAGAGATAACAGAGGATATTATAGCGGATCTACTGTAGGTTGTGTCTCTTCATTTTGCTAGATAATAGAAAGGAAGGACTGGCTGTTCGGGGTGGACGTAGCCCAAACTGGGTGAACCACGTATATCTGTGTCTCTCTGGTTTTATGTGTTTTATGTGCTTGTGTTTTCTGCATATTTTATGTGTTGCATTACCCTGTAATACATAATTTTCTAACAACTGGTATCAGAGCCGAAGGTCTATTTGGCTGATAAAATTGCGGGAAAGAAGGGTTCCTGGTTCGAGTGGGAGCAATGGTGGAAGGTGGTAAGTTTAGGGTCAAGAAATTTAACGACCAAAACTTCCCGCTGTGGAAGATGCAGATGGAAGATTATCTGTATCAGAAATATTTGTACCTACCATTAAGTGGAAAAACAAAGAAGCCGATGGCTATGACAGACGCAAAATGGGAGATTCTCGCTAGAAAGGCACTCGGAACAGTACGGTTGTGCCTTGCGGCGTCAGTAGCCTTCAATATTTCAAAGGAAACAACAACAGAGGGTTTGATTAAGGCGTTGGAGAAATTATATGAAAAAACCTCGGCCTCAAACAAGGTATTTCTTATGAAACGTTTATTTAATATGAGGATGTCAGAAGGTGGATCTGTTGTAGACCATTTCAATGATTTTAATATAGTTACCAGTCAGTTAAGTTCTGTAGGGGTAAAATTTTATGATGAATTTAGGGCTCTTTTATTTCTGTGCTTATTGCCAGAAAGTTAGAATGGTTTAGTTATGGCCATTAGTAACTCTGTCTCTGGAACTAGTACTTTAAAGTTTGATGATGTTGTTAGTGCTATCCTTAGCGAGGAAATGCGACCAGTACCTGCCGAGACATCGTGGCAATGCTTTTGAGCAAGAACAGGAAGAAGAAGAGAAGAGGAAAGAGCCCGAAAGATATCGCAAGAACTAAGGAAAAATGCGTATCCAAATCCGTATTGGAATGAAAATGGCAAGAAGAAAGGACACCGAAGAAAGACCGTAGATCCCTTTTAAGGGAAAGAAGGCAGACATGCAAAGAAGAACAATCATGAAGCAAATGTGTGATGTGATGTGTTACAATATGCTGGATTTTGAAAATGTTACCTGCATTTCTGGATGGGTAGATTCAGGGGCTTCATTCCATGCCACACCTGATAAGAAATATTTTCATGACTATGTTCAAGGAGATTTTGGACAAGTCCATTTGGGTGATGATAAACCCTATAAAATTGTTGGAATGGGTAAATTTCTTGTAAAACAACATAATGGAAACAAATGGCTATTAAAGGAGGTAAGGCATGTTCCAGGTCTGAAGAAAAATTTGATTTCAACAAGGCAGTTAGGCAGTGAAGGTTGTGTGACAACTTTCACAGATAAAACTTGGAAGGTCACCAAAGAAGCCCTGGTAATAGCAAAAGGCGAAAAGGTTGGTACATTGTATTTATGCAATGGTATTTCTAACTCTGTTAATGCTTTAACTTCCAAAGGAGCAGATGCAGCATTATGGCATCATAGGCTCGGACACATGAGTGAGAAGGGGATGAAGATTCTTCACCCAAGAAATTTGTTGCCAGGTTTGAAGAATGTTGATTTGGATTTCTGTGAAAATTGCATTTATGGAAAACAAAAGAGAGTCATATTTCTCAGAGTTGGGAAAGAAAAGAAGAGCGAAAAATTGGAGCTTCAACATAAAGATGTATGGGGGCCTCGCCTGGTATCATCTGTTGGAATCACATTGTCACACTCAAAACCCGATGCAGCATTAGCTTCCCTGCCACAATCACCGCAGTTAGGATCCACAAGAGAGGGGGCTAGTCCATGTCACGAAACACACGGGGAGTGCCGTTGAACCCAATGTCTAAAAATTCTCCCCCCAACACGACGGTGAGTTTCTCGAACTTGAGACTCGTTGGCTCGATACCACCTATTGGAATCGGTGATTGCCGTTAGACCAAACTCTGAAGCATTAGTCTCCGCCTACAATCGTTAGAGTTAGATACGCAGAGGCTAATGAGATCCATGTCGCGAAACACACGTGGAGCATTGAACCCAATGTCAAACATCATCTCTCGGTGGCTCTCGTTATTATGTTACTTTTATTGATGATGCAACTAGAAAAACTTGGATTTATTGTATTCAGAATAAATTTGATGTATTTGATACTTTCAAGAAATGGAAAGCTTTGGTTGAGATTGAGACAGGAAAGAAGTTGAAGTGTTTGAGATCAGACAATGGAGGTGAATATTGCAGCAAAGAGTTTGATAGGTACTGTTCAGAAAATGGAATACACAGAGAGAAGACAGCTCCAAGAACACCACAAGAAAATGGTGTGTCAGAAAGGATGAACAGAACAATCATGGAGCGTGCAAGGTGCATGAGATTGCATGCAGGATTGCCTTTACAATTTTGGGCAGATGCTGTAGATACCGTTGTTTATCTAATAAACAGAGGGCCTTCAAGTTCCTTGGATGGTGGTATTCCAGAGGAAGCATGGACAGGTAAAAAGGTAAACTACTCTTTTTTAAAGCCTTTTGGTTGTGAGGCCTTTGCCCATATTAATAAAGAAAACAGAACAAAGCTTGAGGCAAAATCAAAGAAATGTACCTTTATTGGATATGGTGCTAATGATTTTGGTTATCGCTTATATGATTATGAAAATCACAAAATCATTAGGAGCAGAGATGTAGTATTCAATGAAAAGGTCTTGTATAAGAATTAGTTGCAGGAAAAGAAACAGGAAAAAGAAAGCAAGGAATACGCGGTTCTTGATGAGATAACTGAAAAAGTAAAGGTGCCTGAAAATGATAATAATCAACAACCACAACAGTAGCAACCACCACAACAGCAACAAGCACCTCAAACACCTGAAAGTGGTGTTAGAAGATCTACCAGGATAAGTAGACCCCCTGAACGATACTCTCCTTCATTATATTATTTATTGTTGACTGATTCTGGTGAACCTGAATGTTATGAAGAAGCAATGCAGGTTGAAAGCAAGAAGAAGTGGGAGCTAGCCATGGAAGAAGAGATGGACTCTTTAATGCATAACCAGACTTGGGACTTAGTCAGGTTGCCTACAGGTAAAATTGCATTGCAGAATAAATGGGTTTACAGGCTGAAGGAAGAAGATGGAGGAAAACAGAGGCACAAAGCTAGACTTGTGGTGAAGGGGTTTGCACAGAAGAAAGGTATTGATTTTGATGAAATATTTTCTCTTGTTGTTAAGATGACTTCAATCAAAACTATTTTAAGTCTTGTAGCAGCGGAAGATTTACATCTTGAACAGTTAGATGTAAAGACAACATTTCTCCATGGAGATTTGGAGGAATAGATATACATGCAGCAACCAGAAGGATATGAGGTCAAAGGGAAAGAAAAATTGGTGTGCAGGTTAAAGAAGAGCTTGTATGGCTTAAAATAGGCTCCAAGGCGATGGTATCTAAAATTTGACAAGTTTATGTCTGAATAAGGTTATACTAGATGTCACTCTGATCATTGTGTTTATCTGAAAAAGAAAAATGATGGCAGCTATATTATATTGTTATTGTATGTAGATGACATGCTTGTTGCAGGGTCTAACATGCAGGAAATAAATGTGCTCAAAAGAAAATTTGAAAATTCATTTGCAATGAAGGATTTGGGAGCTGCAAAACAAATCCTTGGTATGAGGATAACTAGAGACAGGAAAAATCACAAATTAACACTGTCTCAGAATGAGTACATAGAAAAGGTGTTGAAAAGATTTAATATGTAGAATGAAAAACCAGTTAGTACACCTTTTGCTAGCCATTTCAAACTTAGTAAGGAGATGTGCCCCAAGACCCAAGAAGAAATAGACTATATGTCTAAAGTTCCATATGCATCAGCAGTTGGAAGCTTAATGTATGCAATGGTTTGCACAAGGCCTGATATTGCACATGCAGTGGGAGTTGTAAGCAGGTACATGAATAATCCAGGAAAAGAACATTGGATGGAAGTAAAATGGATTCTCAGATATTTGAGAGGTACCACAAATCAAGAATTATGCTTTGGTGGTTCAAACATTTCTCTACAGGGATATGTTGATGCAGATATGGCAGGTGATAGAAATAACAGGAGGAGCACTACAGGATATGTATTTACTCTAGGTGGAACAACTGTCAGTTGGTTTTAAAAAATTCAAAGTGTTGTTGCACTTTCAACAACAGAAGCAGAGTATGTTTTTGATACAGAGGCTAGTAAGGAAATTATTTAGTTACAAAGGTTTATGGATGAATTGGGTAAGAAGCATGATATGGGCACGTCATACAGTGATAGCCAAAGTGCCATTCATATTGAAAAGAACTCAACATTTCATTCCAGGACTAAACACATATAGCGTAAGTACCATTTTGTACGGCTAGTATTGGAAGATGGACAATTGAAGCTGGAAAAGATACACACTAGCCAGAATCCTGCAGATATGCTAACAAAAGTTGTAACCAGGGAGAAACTGAGATTATGCTCAGCTTCAATTGGTCTTCAAGGATGACTATAATGTTCCAAAATTTTAGCCTCCAAGCTAAATGGAACATTAGAGTTATCAGCAGCTCTAGCCGGTAAATAAATGGGTAGAAAAGCCCATAAGTCTCCTAAGGAGGATAAAAAAATCCAAGTGTGAAAGGAGAAATTATTTCTAGCCTAATAAAACACCATGTGTGAACGGAGATAAAATCAAGATGCTTTGACTAAGTCAACAACGCAGTTCTAGTGGAGGAGGAATCCAAGGATGAATAACACAATTTTGGAGGGAGATGTAACTTGGGTTAGAAGTAACCTAATTGAGTGGGGCCAAGGGCAAGAAAACTCATGTCTTATATAAGGAAGAGGATGGAAGCATTATTCTTCATGTTGTAGATTACTATTCTTGTCTTCCAAGAATTGTTGCTGCTTTGCTGCTTAGCAACGCTGCGGTGCTGTTTAGCACTTGGTGTTCTCGGGTGGGAATCCCACCTCTTTCCTTTGAGGAGCCTCATTGGGAGAGTTTGAATTCATCATTTCACATCAGGTTTTCAGGCCAAGCTTCAACCATCTTCATCAACACAGCTTTGCCAAAGATTGTGCAGTGTTACTGGGTGCAGCAGTGGAAGGGATTGGAATCCCAACTTCTGAGCTAGTTTCTCATTGGAGGAAGGTTTCCTTCACTTGAGAGATCTGTTTGGAGAGCTGCAGATCTCATTTCAGATGTTTGGTATCATACCACACATTTCCCATACATTCCCAGTGCTGTTTTTGCTAGGGAATGCGTTATTTTGGAGGTAGTGTTCATTGCATGGTTTGGTGGCTCCGTTGCAGTGTTTCCTTGTGATTGAGAGGTTCATCCTTTCATGGGAGGAAGCCCTTGAGGGATCTACAATATATTTGACATATTTCAGCCTTCTACACTCATGTACTTTATTTTTTCAGTGGTTATTCAGTGAATTACTGAATTTCCCATTTTGTATGCAAAGTGTTTGTGAAGAAACCCTTGCCTGTTTCTTTTGTATTTTGCATAAGGAGCTTAGATCTATGTTCTTTAGCATTATTTATCAATATATGAGTAGATATATTGTTATCCTATCATTTTATGTGTAAACCCTCTCTTAGACTGTGCAGTCCCTTGAGCAGCTGCTCCGAAATTTTGCAGTATTGGTGTTTTAGCACTTTTTGGCAATCCTAGGTGTGGGAGATCTGTTTAACCCACCTATTTTGATTTTTTTCAGCTCTAATCTTGGATTTAGAATTTATATTGACTAATATATGGGATCCAAGAGTCCATTTTACTGTTTTATTGCATTTTTTTCTCGAAATGCATTTTTCATGCATGATTCATGAGCTGTTCCAGATTTGGGAACATTACAGTGGTATCAGAGCATGATCTCTGGATCAGCCTGTGAGATCTAGCTATCGGAAGAAGGAGATATGGACAGAAACCAGAAAGCTTCAGTATGTGTAGGAAGAAAGGAAGAAAAGCTTACAAACTTCTTCCAAAATCTATGAAGAGCTTTCAAGGAGAGCTGAAGGAGATGAGATTGGAGATGGGATCTCCAAAGGAGGTTGAATCTAGATTTTCACATGGTGAGTGTGAGCATGCAGCTGCACTCCATGATGCACATCGCAGTCAAGTGCCCAGAGCTATCTTGAGATGGATGGGAGGAGGAAAAATGCCTAAGAGGAGAACTCTTAGTGATTTGTTGCAGGAGTATGAATCTCAAACTGAGAGGTTTAGAGATCATACTAATTTCCAAGGGTTTTGCAAGATCTAGGTGGAGAAGAACTAGCAACAAGATGCAGGTAGATTTCTTCTATGTACTTTTTCCGGATCACCTACATGTTCAGCTGGAGATTGGGTGAAGGAGCTAGACTCCTATTTGCAGCTGCACCATATTTCCGAGGATGAAGCCATTAGAGTTGCAGCGCTGCATTTCAGAGGTAAGGCCCATGCATGGTGGATTTTTGAATCTTGTTCTTTAAAAATTTCAAACACTTCCTCTTATGCAAGATTCATAGAAACCTTGATGGGGAGGTTTGGTGAAAAAATTCCTAAGGCACATGAGCAAGAAAAACTTGAGAAAAAACAGCCCTTGCATGTGATGAAGGAAACTCCACTGCAAAAAACCATGGGAGAAGAAAAAATATTGCATTGCACATTGCCAGAAGCAGAGCCTCCAGTTCATATTCTTGGACAAGAGGGCATAGGGATCTCTTTTTCACAAGAGGATCCAACTGTTGAGATGTTGCCCACACACATTGAGAGAGATGAGGGCTACAACACTGTCACATCTAGAGCACATCTAGTGCCTCATGTAGAGGAGGGAGGAGCACATGCTCCAACAAGAGGGATTCTTGTGCTTTTGCAAGAATTTCCCCAGGATCTCATACATGGATGTCCAAGCACAATCAATGAGCAACATGATTGTGCAACATTGCAGCTGGAAGGAGGAGGAAGGGAGGAAGAGAAGCATCATTTGATGAGAGGTACACACCCTTCTCTATTTCAGAGAGATAGTGCAAGAAAGAAGCAGAATGATTTGCACTGTGAGGGCAAGGGAAAGGTTTCCCAATCTTATGTACAGTCTATTATTGACATTGATGTCTCACTACATAGAGGCATTCCACCAGGGAGGCCACCAGATCTACAGTTGATGAGAGATATCTTGTCTTTGGGTTCACCACTCTTGGATTTTGGAGAGGTGGAGAGTTTGGAGGATAAATTTGGCATGAGGGATGTCAAAGTAGCAGACAACAACATGATGAGAGCTTCACATGCTAGATCACTAGCGCTGTCTCTTAGGAGGATTGATCCTTATTGGAGATCTCAGCTCTTGGTAGAGTAGTCCAAGGATCTTGGTGCATGCATGATTCTTGATGATCCTAATGGAGATGACAGATATTAGGTAGATGGTATGGTCATATATTCTTATGACAAAGTCTTCTTGACTGGAGCTTCTAAGCTCAAGAAGGAGCTGTTGCATGCAACACATGAGGACTTCTTTTCCATGCATTTCGATGCATATCTTGCCTTGGCAGAGGAGTTCAATTGGGAGGGCATTCAACATGACATATTTCAGCATATAGAGAGATGCATAGCCTAGATGATGATAGAGAGGATGTCACAGCCACCTTCCTACTCATTGGGAGTGAGGGAGAATTTCCAGTTGAGCCAATTCAGCTCAAGATCTCAAGTGCATGATGGAGGAGGTATAATTTCACATTTTGTATTGTACTTCTTTTCCTTGTTTGAGCAACATTATGTAACAAGGAGAACTATCTCTTCTTGCATATTATATGATGATGTACTTGCAGCTATTTGTAGCCTTGATCTTGGCTATATTTTTGATGATTTGTGGGGGAAGCCACATGTTTCTTGGTGTGCACCATTGGCACCATCTTGTAACTTCATGTTTCCATATTATGAGATGACTGTGGTAGCTAACAAGTGGCTGGAAAAGCACTTGTTATTTCTTATTTTGATGCAGGCCAAGGATGCATTGCGATGGTTCCATGAGTGGAACTATGATTCACTCTTCGGTTGTCATTTGGCAACTTGCTCTTATTGTATTTTGCTTCCATGTATCGCTGATGTGTTTTTTATCAAGGGAAGCTTTGTATGGAGAGCGAAGCCAATTAGATGGCATGGAACCCATATGATAGAGTAGCAGAAGACTTGTTGGTATGGGGCATCATACAAGCTGATCATCATGATCTCACTTCATAGCTTGTATGAGGGAGAAAAGAGGCAGCGACATAAATTGTTGTTCTATGGTTGCAATTGGGAGAGTATGGGAAAAATTCTTCCCATACTTTTCATGATATTTCTGAAGAGCTGGAAGGCACATTCATGGTGCAAGGAGGCTACCCTTCAGTATTGGAGGATCATGAGAGACTTCCATGTTGGAAGATGATCTTCTCACATAGCATCATGATGGTGGAAGGCTTTGGCATGTGGAATGTCAAAGGGATGAGTCAGGGAGCCTTATTTCTAAGGCCTACAACGCTGACACATGGGAGAGTGTTCTTATTGATGGAGTGTTCCAAGGAGTATATGTATCCTTCCTTCTTGCAGATCTTTGTGAGGGGATCCACATGGGGGAACTTATACATGGACCTCACTTTCAGCTCCCACATGATGCATGGTAAGAAAGACATTGATGTGCTTGTTGATTACTCTATTGAGTATTTGTACTTTCTCACCATATGTAAACAGTGCATTGCTCCACATGAGAGCAAGATTATTTATGGGTTTCATGGTCAGTTTAGGGCCAAATATTGTAATGTTGATGACCCATATTTACATGACTTTGGGCAAGTGTTGTATTGCTTTGATTGTGCACAGTTGGTGTATATTGTAGCTTACTACTTCATAGTAGATGAGCTAACATGCATAGCTGCAAATGCTTGGGAGGACAACTTGCCACTTGATACTCTACAACATAAGTTGGAAGAACTGCGCTGTAGCCACCAGAGAGACCATATGTATAATCCAAACTTTCACATAACCTTCATCCATTTTCTGATTTGGATGCCATGTGGTGATGATGTGCCATTCATATTGAATGGAATGATATGGGTTAGCATGTCTCATGATTTTGGAGGAAGAGTTCTTGGAGGTTCAATCTTCTTCTTTCCATTGGAGGAAAACGTGGGATAGGCCCTCTTGCCTATCATATACATTCATTCAGCCCACTTACATTTCAGGAGCACAAGGTGGAGGAGACTTTTCATGAGTTACCATGTTGGAGGGTGACTAAATTTATTTGGAGGATAGCATGGGTGAGGGAGGCACTCATTCACCATGATGATCATAACTCCTACTTTGTGGAGGCCATGATATAGCTAGCAGGTTTCCATTCACACTTTCCACCTTTGATTGATGCATACACTTTGGTTTTTCACACTTGGGAGGAAGCATTGGATGACAGTATATTTGCAGATTCTCTTGATGCAGTGATGAAGGCTATTGATGGAGGCCACATGAGGAATATGGGGGGGGGGATTTTGTTCTCCTTATGCATTTTATTGAGGACAAGCAAATATTTTGGAGGGGAGGACTGTAATGTTCCAAAATTTTAGCCTCCAAGCTAAATGGAACATTAGAGTTAGCAGCAGCTCTAGCCGGTAAATAAATGGGTAGAAGAGCTCATAAGTCTCCTAAGGAGGATAAAAACACTCCAAGTGTGAAATGAGACATTATTTATAGCCTAATAAAACAACTCCATGTGTGAACAGAGATAAAATCAAGCTTCTTTGACTAAGTCAACAACGCAGTTCTAGTGGAGGAGGAATCCAAGGATGAATAACACAATTTTGGAGGGAGATGTAACTTGGGTTAGAAGTAACCTAATTGAGTGGGGCAAAGGGCAAGAAAACTCATGTATTATATAAGGAAGAGGATGGCATCATTATTCTTCATGTTTTAGATTACTATTCTTGTCTTCCAAGAATTGTTGTAGCTTTGCTGCTTAGCAAAGCTGCAGTGCTGTTTAGCACTGGGTGTTCCCGGGCGGGAATCCCACCTCTTTCCTTTGAGAAGCCTCATTGGGAGAGTTTGAATTAATCATTCCACATCAGATTTTTAGGCCAATCTTCAACCATATTCATCATCACATCTTTTCCGGAGATTGTGCAGTGTTGCTGGGTGCAGTAGTGGAAGGGATTGAAATCCTAGCTTCTGAGCTAGTTTCTCATTGGAGGAAGGTTTCCTTCACTTGAGAGATATGTTTGGAGAGATATAGAGCTCATTTCAGATTTTTGGTATCATACCACACATTTCCCATACATTCCCAGTGCTTTTTCTGCTAGGGAATGCATTATTTTGGAGGTAGTGTTCATTGCATGGTTTGGTGGCTCTGTTGCAGTGTTTCCTTGTGATTGAGAGGTTCATCCTTTCATGGGAGGAATACCTTGAGGGATCTACAGAATATCAGACATATTTTAGCCTTCTACACTCATGTAATTTAGTGTTGCAGTGGTTATTCAGTGAATTACTGAATTTCCCATTTTGTATGCAGAGTGTCTGACAAGAAACCCTTGCCGGTTTCTTTTGTATTTTGTATAAGGAGCTTAGATATCTATTATTTAGTATTATTTATCAATACATGAGTATATATATTTTTCTCCTATAATTTTATGTGTAAACCCTCTCTTAGACTGTGCATTCCCTTGAGCAGCTGCTCCGGCATTTTGCAGTCTTGGGGTTTTAACACTTTTTGGCAATCCTAGGTGTGGGAGATTTGTTTAACCCACATAGTTTGCTTTGTTTCAGATGTAATATTGGATTTAGAATTTATATTGACTAATATATGGGATCCAAGAGTCAATTTTACTATTTTATTGCATTTGTTGCTGGAAATGCGTTTTTCATGCATGATTCATGAGCTGTTCCAGATTTGGGAACATTACAATGACGATGAAGATGAGAAATAGCCAGGTCCAAAAAGGATTCATTGTCCAGAAAATGAAGAAGTGGTGGATTTGCTACAATCAGTCTCCAAGTGGGAGATTGTTGGGTGTGGAGCCTGATTATCTTGTTTATTTTGTATCATAGCGTTGGACCCCTATACCTTAATGGGGTAGCAACGCCGCCCATAATTAAACGCTGCCTGGGGGGTCCAGGGGGGGGCGGCTACAAATTTATGGAGCCCCTCCCTAGTGGGGGGTTTCGGGGGTAGCGCCTCCAAAGCTAAAAACATATGTAAAATTGCCTTGTAAAAGTATAGTAATTTCTAGCCAATCTGGGTCGTTCATTAGGCAGTTGATATGACGGTAGAAGTTATGTTTATTTTAGGGTTTTTTTCCCTAGAAGGAAACCCCTCGATTTGTGTGAGGGTATTTTATTGCGGCTATGTATCATATGAGTATTCTCAGAGTGAGAAACAGATAGGAAGACTGTGAGAGAGAAAAGAGGATATTAAAGTGTATCTGCTGTAGGTTGTGTCTCTTCATTTTGTTGGATAATAGAAAGGAAGGACTGGCTGTTCGGGGTGGACGTAGCCCAAAATAGGTGAACCACATATATCTGTGTCTCTCTAGTTTTATGTGTTTTATGTGCTTGTGTTTCTACATATTTTATGTGTTGCATTGCTATGTAATATATAATTTTCTAACAGATTTTATTCTTCTATGGGGTTTGTGGGTCCCTCCACCCTCTTATTTACTTAATTAATTAAGAAAATTAAGAAATCTAATATTCCAATTGTCTTGTGGAAAATTGGGAATATTACAATCCTCCCCGCCAAAATGTTGCCTGTCCTCAACCAACTACAAAATTGGATGCTACAGCAAACATCCTCCCTCCAAATGACATCCTCATATGGAAGGCCTCCCCATATGTCACAATGTGTCACACATGTTCAGCTCCAAAGATGCCTCTCTAGAATGTCTAGAATGGCCTCCAAATGAAAATTTAGATACCCTTCCTCATCAATGAATCTCCAAGTGGCACCTATATGATGTCCAAAGATCTTTTCTATACATGAAATGAAGTGGTTCCTCCCTAAAGTGGGAAGTCCCAACTCATGAACTATCTCTCCAACCCATGATACATAGAGTAGATTGCATCTATCAATGCTCTCATCATTGGCCCTGTTGGCCATGTAGGATCCAAACATAACATCAACAAAGTGAAAAAGAAGAGGTATGTTCCAACTCATCCCATGGTTCAGTTTGTGTTACGACATTGCAAGTGGTAGGCTGAGGTATAGTCTGAACAAGAATTTTAGATTTAACAGCTACAGTAGGGTAGGGTACTTGTAACTTAGGTTCTTTTTTCTGGAATTTTTGAAGGCCCTACTGGTTCTTGTGTAACATTAGGGCATTCCTCTTTGACTACAGAAAATGTAGATGCTCTCGGCATTGGAATTTAAACTACTTTATATCCTGGTTGATGATAAATATTCCCACATTGGCTGCACATCTATTCTTTATACTGATCATTTTCTTTATTTTTCTCCACCATGGATGCTGCGTGAGCTAGGGGATACAAATTAAGCTCCTTGTCATAGACTTCCCTTGCCATTACCAATTCTTGCTTGTAGGCTTCCAATTCTGATCTTAAAAACTCATTTTCTTGTAGGAGGGAAGCCAGAGTGACTTGGCTTTGTGTAACAGTCACAGTCTCAGTAACTGGTTCTTGTGTAGTAGTTACTTAGTGAGTAGCTGGTTCTTGTGTAACAACTACGTGATGTGAAACAGCCTGGGCATCTAGTTCTTGTTTGTCAGTAGCTGGTTCTTGTGTTTCAACTGTAGCTGGTTCTTGTGTGGCAGCTATAGCTGGTTCTTGTGTGGCAGCTATTGAATGAGTAGCTGGTTCTTGTGTGACAGCTACTTGTTCTGAAGAAAATGATGTCACAGTACCCTGGGCATCTGGTTCTTGTGTTTTAGTGCCCCTGGGTGAGACAGGTAAATATTCTGGGATTTGGGGTTGTGGTGGTGTATGGGCTTTTAAAAGAATGGGTGGAGAATCTGGGGTAGTGGCAATGGTGGCTGCTTCAGTTGACGCCCTCGTTCGTCTTCTAGGTAAAAAGGCAGGAAAAGTAGTGGTTCGATTTCTTTTATGAGTGGATTTTTTCTGAGGGGAAGGGCTATCAGAAGTAGTGGTTGCTTTGGTTGAGGCCTTTATTCGTCTTTTTGATAGAAAGACAGTCGTGGTTTTCCTTTTTCTTTTGCGAGTAGAGGAGGAGGGGTTATCTGATTGAGAATCATCACTAGAGATATGAACAATAGGATCAGATGATTCTGTTAAATTATGGGATGGACTTGGTATGGTAGGAGAGTTAATTGGATTAGTTTGTTCTGTGGGTGGAATCTCTGGAGGGTCATGGGTGTTCTGTGGTTGCTGTTCTTGGGGATTTTCATCAATTTCTTGAGGATTTTCAGCAGCTTGCTGAGGGTTTATGGGTGGATTATTCAAGGGAAGGTTTTGTTGATCAAAACCTTTTCGGATTAGTAGCTGGACGAGATGGTGATGGGTGAGGGAAAGGAGGGGGAATTTTACCTGTCTACAATAGTACGAAATATTTCGAAGACATCCAAGTAAATAATAGGGAATATTCAATAGTCTACCATGTCGTAAATGATTTAACAAGACAAAATCATGCTCGTAAACTACCTGGTAGTAGCCTTCTTAGGTGAGGTAATGTTTAACAAACTCTGCAACTTTCGGCCAAGGAGGCGGCAACGAGTTGAGTCGGATACCCCGGCCTTTAGGCTCAACTTGTTCTCCTGGCAGGAGAAAATCCTACTGTGCGTTAAGAATGATGTGTTTCTGGCTGAACCATCGAATACTAGTGACCGAGACGCTCGAAACCTGTGCTATGTCACCCTTTGAGACTGGAATCCGAACTCCTTGAACTATAGAATGATCTTCCTAAAGATTCCGTGCAAATTCAAGAACCTGTTATGGATCAAATTATTGAAGCCTCTGAAAGTATCCTACCCAGCCTGCCTGTTGAAAAATCTGGTATACCTCTGGGTATAATTCGAGTAGGGTTATTGTGGTAGGTTCATGTCGAATAACGAGTCCTCTCATGGCTAATCAGCTTTGGAAAAAGCTGAAAAATGTGCAAGGGTTCAAAGCTTCAACATACAGTACCTTCTATAGATACTGCATAAGTAACTTGCACGCCAAGAGCCAGTATCCAGATTGAAGTTTCTTAAGGACATGCAACCTTTTTAGATGGGGGGAATGTTAGGACCCTGTAATGTACCTTTTTGTTCATATACTTTTCTATCATTCCATCCTTTTCTAGTTCATATTTAAAGCCTATATCATCACTTTAATCTATTCTTCTAAAGGTATATAACGTTTCTTCTCTTTACTATATGTTTAAGTTGTTTTACATGTAATTTTACATTACTTTCATACTTAGCCATTAATCAGAAATATATAGTTGCTAAAATAGTTTGAAGACTGCAGTTAATTCATCATTGCTGTCTGAAGACCACATTGCTCGAAACAGTCCAACAACACGCAAATCCCGTTGCTGAAACAGTCCGTGATTTGCGATGCTAAAACATTATTTCAGGCACGGCAACAACACGAAAGAATAATTAAGGGAGCTATTACACTGGCCGCAACAACTGCACCTCGAAGCTAGCATCATCATAACCATTGTAACAACATATTTTCTATGGAAGAACATAATATCCTATTCCAGTATAGAAGATCAGATCAGGTTAAGAATAGCATTTGTATGATGTAATCAAATGTGTAATAGATGTATCCTCTTTAAATAGAGGAGACATCAGCATTAGAGGGGGATTACAAAAGGTTTAGAAAGAAAGGAATTACAGAGAAGGAACATGGATCATTATGTAATATGTTACATTTGACAGATGAATAAAAGATTGTTCTGAGCATTTCTTCTTAATTCCTTTTTCTGGGGAATCTTGTGAGAAGGAAAGGGCCCACCTTCCTCACAAGATTCACCCATTAATTTCCGTAGTGTGTTAATCGTTATTTTCATTTACGCCTTGTTAAAACTCTGTTTTGCTGAAATCATTTACGCATTATTGGAATTCTGTTAGTTATTGCTGAAACTCTGTTTCCATTGATTGTCGCATTGTTTTCATATAATTCATTCCTAGGGAATAATTGATTAATTCAAATTGGTAATCTTGTTTATAGAATGAGTTTGTGAAAGGGTGGTAGTCAGAAATAGGTGCTGAAGATTCCTACTAGGGGAATAGGGTCCTGTTCTCTGTTATAGCATAATTGGTCTTTTCTTCTGTAGATTGGTTTCTTTTCCTAGATTGTTGTTTTTTTAATGTAATCCAGGATTCTTCTGATAATTTTCTGCAATAGAAAGATTGCTTTTGCTGTAACTCAAAGTAGAACTTCAGTTCGTTTGAAGCAAGGTGTGATTAGTGTAATTTTTACTACAACCTTTCATTGCTTTTGAGATTGAGCATATACAGTGTGTGATTGCCTTTGAAATAAACAGACTTCCCTGGGTTGAAAATTTATGTAGCACTTGATTATTTAAATTAATAAGCAATTAAAGTGACCAACAAGGTAGAGAAATATGGATGAACATGAAAAATGTCAAACCATATTATCCCAATAAAAATCACTGCAACAAAGCCTTCTGCTGCGATGCTAGATCATATAAAACAATTAAGAGAGCCATACTCTCTCAAAAGAAGCCATCGCAAAAATGCTTCTTGTTACCATGCCAAATCGGCATCAATATATATATGAGAGCCATACTCTCTCAAAAGAAGCCATCACAACAATTACTCTTGCTCCAACACCACATCATCATCGTATCAAATGTAGTGGCCAAATTCTCTCAAGAGAAGCCACCGTAATAAGGCATCTTTCTGCCCCATCACATCATCATCATATCAAGTACAATGACCAAAATCCCCCAAAAAAATCCAACACTGTAAGGCCTCCTGTTGCCATCATCCATCAGTGTCATGCAATGTATGGGAAGAAATCAACCCATACTCTCCCAATAGTAACCAAAGCAACAAGGATTATTGCTGCCTCCTTACATCATCATGATGAAAGTCATGGAGCAACAACCTACTAATGGACATGTGGAATGTCTCATCAAAATAATATAAATAAGCTCCCTTATGTCACATCATGTGAGAGTTATGAAATGTACCAAACCTAAATACATACATGAACATGAGATAAATCCAAAACATAAATACATGTAAAGACATTATACATATCCCAAACAAGAGAAAATACATGGACATAAGATACATCATGAATTGTACAAACTCTCTCATAAACAACTAGCGTAGCCATGCCTCCTTTTGCTGCATGTCATCAGTGATATACATGGCATGGATCCTGGAAATGTGAGATGTTGGGTAGTAACCATAATCACCTAAAAGAAACCAGCGCAACCATGCTTCCTGCTGCCCGGTATCATAGATCTACAGGAAGGTGGGAAACCTCGTGCTCCTCATCCGGATCCATTCATCCTAACGTGGATGATGAATCATGCCAAGATCAAACTTGGTATCCTCCCAATGTAGAATACCAACATCCTCCAACTAAATATCTTTGCACTCCATGAAATGTTGAAGTGCACTTCCATTAAGGTATCTCCATGAGATCCTCTCATCAAAGGCCCATTGGAACCCAAAAGGCTCCATACATGCTGTAGCTAGAGATTCCTATTTGAGCTGTGAGATGCTCATCAAGGAAACTTCTTCTTGACAATGAAAGGTACTCTCCATAACAAGATGTCCACCATCTATCATCCGCCCCTCCAGTGCTTCATGAGTGAAGCTACCTTTAGAATGCTCCAAGAATAATGGGGCCCTCTCATCATCACTGCTGCTAAGTGACAACATTGCAGATCTACAGGGTGATACATGTGCTAGCTCATGACCACATACAATGCTAAACTCATAGTTTGGAACTGTACTGAATAGGACTATGCTCCTCCCATATTATACAACTCCACACTTCAACAAAAAGTGTTAGGTGTAGCTCAACCATGAAAAATTGGGATAGAAATACATATTCTTCTTGATCAAATCAAGGGTCCTCTATGCAGTGATAATTTGCTGCTCCAAATCAGCAAGGTGCTCTAATCCTTGGTTATGCACTTGCCTTGATGGCATGGCCTCACAAATCTCAATATGAGGTACTGAAATAATATGAGATTGTTAGTCATCCATAATTTTAATTTTACCCAAATATGACTAAGTTGAAAATCTCAGATTTCTAGAAACAAAATTTGCAAAAACATTGTGAGTTCCAGAAATCTCACAGCCTTCATCATCCCAAGTCTATCAATTCACTGAATATCTTCACTTAAATCCTCCAAGTTATCCTGCCATCTCAAAAAGAAATTGTCTTCAGGCTATATTTCCCATTTTTCACCTCCATCAAATCTGCCCATTTTCACCCATTTTCACTCAGTTTCACTTATCCAAATAGTCATTTTCCCCTTGCAAAAAAGGTTTTCTTCCTTTCTCATTTATCCTCCATTATCTCTAAAAACCCCTTTGAAACATGGTAAACACCCCCATTGTGTCTTAATCACCTTTTTTTTCACCTTACGGAAAACTCTAGAAAGGCTTAAAAACCTCCTTTTAAGCCTATTTTCCGCCCATTTAAAAATATTTGGCCTTAAGCCCTTTTAGGCTTAAGCCCCCAGCCCTTTTCCACAATATAAGTGAGGGCCGTGACCACCCGCTACTCCGTTAACCCCTTTATTCCTCAAACCCCGGTCCTATCTATATGCCCCCATGCTATACTTTATCCCCTTTTCTCCTTTTTTCCCACCCCGCCACTGCTTTTCTGCAAAATCGATCCGAACCGTTGATTGGACTCGATCCAACAGTTATGATACTCCCGACCCATCATCCTTTCTCCTAAACATACCCCGCTGCATAATATTTCTCCGAGCATGATCCACCATCGCTCTACCCAGATCCAACGGCCAACACATCTCCGATCTCAACCCCGCACATATATCCCATTCCCGCTACCCGACACATTTGATGACGTCACTGCTTGCCCACATTCCACCTGAAAAATCATCGCCCAATCCCTCTCCGCCAATTTTCCTCAACCATTCCCTGCTGCCGATCATCTTCCCCCATCGCCCTCCTCCTCCACCGTTGATCTAGCCTCCCCAGATCCAATGGCTCACATCGAAAATTGTGCGAAATCTCCCACCGAGGTTTAACAACACACTTCCGCGCGAAATGGGTGGTTTTGCATAGGACACACATCCAAAGCTGAATGGAATCGCGTTCGTATGGGCCTAAACCGCTTACCACCCTCTGTCCGCGCAAAAACCACCCGGTTTCGCTCAAAACTGCCCTCCTCCATTTCACGCCTATATTTAAATTTCCATGGTTTCTTCCTGGTTCCGCCATGAAATCCCTCCTTTTTGCACTATACTCCACCTCTGAAATCGCTCTCAAACCCTCCATAAACCCCTGAAACACAGTAAATCCAAATTCGCAGGTTTTTATTTACAGTGGTTTGAATGTGCAGGTTTAATGATGGCTCAGGCTTAAAAGCCATCTCACGACCGTTTCAAGTGGCAAGGGCCCTTGGATGACGATCCAAAAGGCCAGAAACTTGAAGAAAAGGGGAATCAAGGGTCTGATCTAAAGGTTAGAATGATGAATTATGATCATTGTTCAATCATGGATCCTCCAACACCTAAAGGAAATGATCCCTGCACACAACAAACATAGTCAGCTAGAAGAGATGATGAAGAGGCCAAGAACATAAGATTAAAGGGCCTAATTACCAGTTAGAGAATACGCAAAGATTAGCCCTTTATTACATAGTAATTAAAGATAGAAGTCAAAGCCTTAAACAACATGATGAATTATGAAGGCTAAAAGGAGAATTAGGCCTTAAAACGCAAAAAATGATTAAAATTAAGGAAAGATAGGCTAGAAAACCCTCGAAAACATCAAAGGGAAGCAGTTATTTACTCAGAAATATCTAACTGACACATTGGGCCTACTTCCTATCCATAAAGCCAATGAGTAGTTATTACCTAGCTGGAAATACATTTAAACTGTCAGCACAATTATTGTAAAGATAGGATAAAGCCTTAAAAGTCAATCTTTCACCTATTTTTTCCTTAGGAAGTTAAGACAGATTTGTTAACAGAGAAGTAGTTGCACACATGTTCCTACCTTATGCCTTGCATGGTTTTCAAGGTCAAGAATGCATTTACTCTGTAATTAATAACACTTGGACCCTAGATCAGTTCCACCTCCTCATTTGCAACATAAATACTGCATTCAAAATCATTGTATCATGGGCATTTTGATGACTCTTTGAAGTAATACATAGTTCTGCTGAAGTTGAAAGAAAATTGATGTTCTAGAACCTGTGCATGTTTTGACCTGTTTGTTTATGGAGAAAGCTCTGTCATTGGATCCCTGAGCTTGGCTGTTGGTGAAGTACTCTAAATCTGTTATTGTTATTTCCTATGTCATTATGTTTCACCATTCTCTGTTGCAGTAGAGTAAAAATTTTAGGCTAAGAAATGTCTTTTGAAAGCACCTTAGTTCTGTTTACTCTTCAATGTCTCAATGTTTTCTTTTGCCGAGGCATTCAGGAGAATTCTTAATTTCTCTCTTGAACCCTTATGCTTGTTTATTTCAGAAATAGTTCAAACAGTTGGTCTCAAGAATGATTTATGGTTTTCCCTGCTTACTTGCTTCCACTTGAAAATTGTTTTTGAAGTCTCCCTTTAAAGTACCCTTGTTTATAGTCTGCCAAAGAGGTCTTTTTTGATCATACCCTTTTTTCTTATTGAGATAATTGTTTTGAAGGTCTTTATAGCTGTAATCAAAGATGTCTAGGAGTTCTCTCTTCTATGAATGTAGCTATTTGTGAATCTTGAATGTTTTCTTATCCTTAAAAGTGAAATCTTTGGATGAAATAGAGAGTTCCTCGACTCCTAAATTTCACTTGAAAAGTTTGTCTTGAAATTATTATTTGCTGAAGTGTGGTTTCTAGAATTTATGGTTAGCCCTGTCTATGGAATACCTTTTCATGTTCAAATGATGTTTTAAGTCCCTTTGTTGAGAAGTACATATAATTAAGGATTCTTAATTTCCTTTAGTTCTAATTTTCATTCTAAATCCTTGATGTCCATTTCATTCCACCTGCAAAACCTTGAAGATCCATTGGCCAAGTTTGATTTTCCCTTTGATACCCCTGATCCCTTTAAAAACTTGTTACAACTTCCACTTGAATCCATTGCCCAATGATTTAGAGATTTGCCTTTTCTATCTATGCTGCCTAGATCATCATGTCTCACCAAACAATCAAACAAACTCATGCTTAATAACTAGCCTAAAATCAACCTTTTATAAGAAAACAAGTCATATTTTTGCAAACAATTGAGAGATCCCTCTCTGAGACTAGGAAGGCTAGGTTCTAGAGCTTTAAAGACTGGTTTTGATGTTGCCTTGTCACTTGGTATTCCAATCAGCCAAATCACAGGACCCCAACAAAGATTAAAGTATGTGAAAACCTTGGATAAGCTGAATCTCTAGAACATCTTGTACATCCACAAGAGTTCCTCCAACCGGTGCAATAGTCTCTCCAAATGTTGGTAATGATGATGGATGCTCTTCTATAACTGTATCGACATTGGTATCTGTCTCCTCCTCATCATGAATCTCATGAATCATGCGTGGGGCTCCAAATGTTAGGAACTCAAGACCATCTTGCAAAGATGCAAGTGATCCTCCTCCTGATGTAAGTACATCTACAGCTGGTGGTGGTGGTAGAGGCTCCTCCTCCTGAGTGATAGTGAGGAAATCTTCCTTAGGCTCTTCATGCAATATCTCCTCAATTATGGGAGATGTCACTATCAGGTATGTATTTGGTTTCTTTCTACCATACCTCTTCTTCAGTATTTGAATGAAATCTGCATAAGCAGACACTTTCATATGGGACAAGTGACTGAACCACCAATCTCTTGCTTCACCTTCTAACTGCAGCGATGCATACTCCATAACCTCTCTTTCTTCTCTAGGATATCTCAGAAATAATGTAAATAATTCTTCCCTCCAAGCCCTAAATGTGCTTGTGGAAGATCCATGAAATGTAGGCAATAATAATATATGCCTCTTTCTTCTATTGCTACTTCGAGATCTTCTTTTTTATTTGAGTTGCAAGAACTGTTGGAGAGAGAGATTCTCCTTCAAAGCTCTAGGCTGTGCTTTGTACTTAGACAAATATTTAATTAGGGTATCATGCCCTAAGTCTCCTTCATATTCATACCAATCATCTTTCTTATCAAAGAAAGTGGATCTAGTGGAACAATGTGAAGCTCTTTGCTTCTCTGGTTTCTTCTCATGCGGATAGGAAGTGCTGGGACCTTCCTCATCAAATATTCTTGGATCCTTCCTTTGCCTTTCTCTATTCATTTTATTCAAATCCTTGGAGTTATCTTGAAAGAATATAAAGAGAAGAGTGGAAAAAATGTAATCCTCCTTCATGATAGATCTGTACTATCTGCTTCTTATTTTGATGCAAAAGATGAAGTGTCCACAAGATGAGCCAAAGATCATGCTATGATACCAATGTAATATCCCAAAAGGGAAAATGCAGTAATACTAAAAAACAATAGATGAACAATATCAAAGTAAACAATTAATCTAAATAAAACATTAGAATGTACAGAGAAGCTGAGCCATTTTATTAATAGGAGGTGGATAAACCAGTACAACAATGCTTAAAATATGAGACGCTCAAGCCAAAGAGATGGCCTAGAATGACCCTAAAATGATCCCATAAGAGGGACTACTAGAAGGAGAACTGCAATGTCCCTCCTGCAACTGCTGGGACTACGACTACCAGAAAAATACAAAGTTAGATCTAGGCAGTTTGGGATCTCCGATGATGCTGAAAATAGAGATCTGGGCTCTATGATGGATAACCAAGATAACCCAGAAAGGATTTTCCATGCTAGTCATCAGTATTTTTCACCTGTTGATGATGACTAGTTTTTAAAGCCAAGTTTTCTAGCAGCTGATCTCCAATTTGTCAAATTTGTCAACTAGAAAACACCCCTAAAATTTTTTCCCTCCTACCTTTTTAATCAGCCTATGATGAGAAAAAACATAATTGTCAAGCCCTATCTAGTCTCAGTCGTACAAACTTGTCCATCAGCTGTCATAAACAAAAGTCATCTGCTGTCATTCATCCTCATCCCCAGCTCATTCATTAACCAACTGATTGATAAGAATGTCTGCTACCCTACCTATGGTCATATCTCATCTTGGGATCTGATCATTCCAAAGAGAATACTCCAAATCTGTCAAAAATCTCCCCTAAGTTAGGTAGTGGCGCTTTAGGCAATCCTCCCTAGGTAAACTATCCAAAGCCAAAAGAACCTCTGTCTAAAAACCAACTAGTCATAGATGGCCTTCCTATTCTGCAAACAAAGTTTGATACACCCTTAGGTCGCGCCACTAACAAGTCTTGGTGTCTTAGCAGTGCATGTTTCAAAATCCAAACTCATTTTGTGTTGCTCTATAGTGTTTCAATGTATTTTTCAAAGCAGGAAGGTACCAGTGTTACAGAAGAAATTCTTAAACTAAACATGAGAACACAACTGCTTCTCATGTTGTTTTTAGCCTGGGATGCAAGTAATAGCCAGAGAGGTAATTCAATGAACTCCTACAAACACAGTGAAAAGGTTAGTGACTTATGACTAGCAAGTAATACTCTGCAGACACAGGTCAGGATTGCTTCTGGTTTCTAAAGATGCATAAGGGTATTATATCAACAGGATACACATCTCAGAGCATGCCCCTCATGGCATATTGTCAAATTTTCACTTTTTATTACTTATTGTGATATACCAAGCAGAGATAGGCATTAAAAGGGAAGAGGACACAGTTTGGGAAATAGGTTAAATATCATGACTGTGTTAATCTCCTTCATTAAAGAGCAAATGGCCAGAAAGGCATGCTGTGGCCTCCTTCATGTACAAGCAGAGGGCCAACATGTTTTTAAATGATTTCAGGGCTGTTGTAGACCTCCTTCACAAAGAAATAAAGGACCAGCTCCTAAAAAAACTTTGCATAGTAAATCAACTCATTCATAAGGCCAAAGGTGTGATAAAAACAATGTTTCAATTTCAGTCAAAAAATGTCCCCATCAAAATGAAATACATAGTTTTTAGAAGACACATGACAATTATCAAACATAGGCCTCCTTCATAAATAAGTAGAGGGCCCACCATTTTTTGAATATGAGGAGCATTTATTTCAGTGTGGCAGAGATTTCAAAAAGGACTGCCGTAACAAAATGGTAAAGTGAGTGAAGTTTCACTATTTTTAAACCTCATTCACTGAGAAAAAATGGTTAATACAAATGAAAATTACTTGTGTTGAAAACCCCTTCTACATAGAAATCATACAGTGGCATAAGGGTCCTGAAGGTCTCTATTTATTATGTTTACAAAGGATTTCCTCCAAAAGATACAAGGTCACGTTTTCAGAGAGGGCATTTCTATCTATCCAAGTGCCTTTCCCAACACATAGAAAAAGAACACTTTCATGATCAAAACCATGATTCTTGTCTAAAAATTCAAAGGATACACAGTGCTTAGAGAGACATATGTCACAAGCAAAGTAATCTAGGGAAAGAGTAGTTGATTTGTCAACTTGAAGATGGCCTCCCTCACAAAAGGCAGAGGGTCAATTCTCTTAAGGCTTTCACCATGCAAATTAGCACATAAAAATGGTTAAAGAGATACTCAAACAAGTTTCATGTTTATATCAAAGGACTCTCATCGGAAGATAAGGATAAAGGTCTCATTATGAGTCTAAAGGGCTGTTTTGAAGAAGCTGCAAAGGTGTTAGAATCCTCTATAAACAACAGTCCAAGTATTAGTTTTAACACTCCTTCCACTTCCAATAAGCAATATTTTTATGAATAAGTTTTCAAAGGTTAGAAACATCCTTGTGTTAATGAAGTCCTCTTCAGATAAAGGATATTTTATAAAGGCTTTAGAGAAATACAGCTCAAGAAATGGTGAGACAATGGTTAAAAGACTGCTCGAATTACAAATACACTTACTCAAAGGAAATTTTTGTTTGAAAAGAGAGAAGAGGTCTTCAAAATGATAAAGACAGTGATTTATGTTTTTTAAGACAAAAAGGCCTTTTTAACATCCAAACCCTTACAAAGGAAATGCAAAGACATCTGAGCTGTTTCAAAATTTCAAAGGCAAAGGAGACCGTTTAAAGGCTCCATGAGAAATTTCAAAACACAAACAAGTGTCCATTAGCTGCTCGTTGGGGAAACTTAGTTTTCCGGCATTTTTTCAGAGTTTTCAGGCCTCCAAGCCTACGCAGCACACCTGTAGGATTGCGCGGCGCGCCTGTGACCGCAAACACAAAGGGTTTACATTGCGCGTTCACCCCCTGCCCGAAGGCCAACCTGACACCCCTCACTGCGCGACACTCTTTTCAGTGAATGTGCTGCTCCTCTTTAAACGTCCAAAACGCCTTCAAAGAGTATTTGGAGCTACTCAATCAATAAAACAAGGGCCATAAGCATTATTTCAAGGTATTCTCCATTGCTTCTTGCTAGTTTTTGAAATCTTAAAGGGGTATTGTTGCCATTTTCTCCAAGGAAGAAACAATGATAAAGAGGTTAGGGTTTTTGAGCAAAATCAAAGTTGTTTATTGCTGTGAGTGTCACAGACCATTACAGTGATAGGTGGGTTATTTTTATCAGTCTTAAAGGACCTTAACTGCCTTTGAAAATAGTGATAGCCTACAGTTGTTACAAGAACAAAATTTTTCTGCAAAATCAAAAGGGAAAACACTGATTATAAGGTGAAGGCTTGGTCATATACAGTGTTATCTTTGTGTTGTGAAATAGTGAACTTTGTGCAGCCACCAGAGTTCCAAAAACAGAGCGTGTTGAAAGGTTTTTCAAGTCAGCTGAGGGTGTCTTGTTTGATTTGTAAAGAACAGTGAATAGCAAAAGAACATTGTTTGGAGGAAAGGTGTTGTTGTTTTTGTCAAAACACAAGAGTCCCTTCTTCACCAAGAAACCACAAACACATCTGTTCAAGACCTTTGCCCAAGCACAGTGATAAATTGAATTTTTTCTTTTCATTTAGCAAGCACTTGTTGATTGGCATCAAAGAGGATAAAACAGTGACTTATAAGGAGGACAGGGTGTGTTGTTGAGAAACCATTTCAAGGACCATTTGAAACAACTTGTTTTTGCTAGTCAGCAAAGAGTATCCAAAACAAAATGCCTCCCAGGCAAGACAGTAGAAGTGGCCCTCACAGGAGGTTTGAACCTGTTTCAACTGAAGAGGTAAATGCTCATCCATCAGCCCTGTTTAACTTTCATGAAGTTGGATGTCTAGAGTTTTGTCAAGGGGTGCTGGAGGTGAAAAGCTATCTCCCCTTAACACATCTTTGTGCTTTGAGATTTCAAGGGAAACACTTTCAGCTGACAGGCTTGGATTTCAATTTTTCTCCTAGATCCATTTCCAAAGCCACCAAAATCCTTTATGTCGAGGAGAAATGGTTTAAACAGAGCCACCTAGACTCAGAACAATACAAACCCTTTTTGAAACCAGAGCATAGAGATACATGTCCATCCATCTTTCCTTTCTCATATCTTTTGACTAGCTATGCTCCCCTCATGAAGATAATCATGAAATATTTCACATGCGAGGGAAGGTTCTCCCGGGTCTATGCTTACCATGTCTGGTTGCTCATGCATTTCACAAGAGCTAAATTTTTAATTCTCCCCTTCTTCCTCCATAGAAGTATTGAAAAAATGGCCTCCACTATTCAGAAAATACCTCCTTCTCAGCAGTCAACTTGCCTTTTCCATCATTCCCTCATCAAGGTTGTCATTCTTCATCAGCTTGAGAAGAAGGGAATCTCTTGCAACACTTTCATTGCACATCCAAATTTCGCCACTGTTCCTTCATCCCATGCATCTCCTTCACCTTCCACTCACCATCCTTCGCCTTCTTCAAGTAATCCCATTCCCAAGAAGCTCAAATTTCCCATGATTGAACAAGAAGAAGAGCATGATGAGGAAGAAGAGCATGATGAAAAAGGACAACATGATGAAGAAGGGCAGCATGATGAAGAAGGGAAGCATAGTGAAGAAGAGAAGCATGATGAGGAGGAGCAGCATGTTGAAGAAGAACAACAACTTGATGAAGAAGAGCAGCAGCAAAGTGAAGAAAAATACAGTGATGATGTGCAGTACAGTGATGAAGAGCAGTGCCATGAAAAAGAGAAAAAAAGTGAGGAGGGAAATGGTGAGGAAATTGAACAGTTTGATGAGGATATTGGTAGCCCTCACATCAGCAAAAAATATGAAGATGAAGCCCAAAAAATTGAAGAGACAGAGCCTCAAAGCCATAAAGAGAGCAAGGACAAGAGTAAAGAGGGAAACCCTTAAAAATAAATGCAAGAGGACAGTCAAAACATTCATGAAGAAACTAAAAACAGTGGCAAGGATGATGAGGGAAGTAACAAGTGCAAAGAGCCAATAGAGCATGTGCTAGCTGCCTCTCCTAGGCAAGGGGCCATGCTTTCTTCTCCAAAAGTGGCCAAGCCCCGGAAATCAAGGAAAAGGGTGCCTTAAACTATAACTCCAAAAGTTACTAGGGCCCTCCGAAGCAAGGGGAAGTTTCCCAAGCAACCCATTGTCGAATTACCCAAGAGGAGGAAGACCAAGAAGGCCACCCAAAGAAAGGGAAAGGAGAAAGAAGAAAGCAGCCATGAAAAGGAGAGGGACTTTGACATAATTCAGATCCAAAGTAATGATAGCGACAATGAGGCCCGAATCCTAGAGTCTCTCTTGATCAATAAAGAAGAACAAATTGATGCTTTGAGGGCAGATCTAGAGAGGCCTAGAAACTTCATTCACTTTTTGCAAACACAAAATAAACAGATGAGTGTTCACATGGCGGTATATGAGACACGGGCCATAAAATATAAAAAAGAGGCCTCCAAGGCACAAGTTAAGTTGGAAGAACTCATGGGCGAGTTCAATGATAGCGAAGATGAAGATCAGCTAAGGAGAAAGAGGCCAAATACCACGGGACTCAGAAGAGGCCTTGAGAAATAAAAGGAGGAAGAAGCTACCCTTTTCCAATCTTTTCCTCTCACTACTTTGTTCACCCAAGAGATAGAGAAAAATCGAGAAGCATGGCTTGAGAGGGTGAATGATCACTTGAAAAAGAAGTTGGAAAAGGCCAATAGAGATTTGGACCTTCAAAGGAGGATGACCGGGCACTATAAGAAGCTCAATCAGTTCGCCCGACGGAAATTGAAGGCCACACAGGAAAAACTCAAGGAAGCTCAGAAGAGGCACCCGAAACCAAAAATGAAGAAAGACACCTCAAAGCTCCAAATTTTTTCCTCATATTATTATCATGTTTCTGAAAATCCTTGAGGGTCATGCTCGCCAAAATTGGGCGAAATTCAACAAGTTTTGGTTTTTTGTCATTTTTGGGCTTTTGGCTAAAAATCATGGGCATCGCCATTTCTGTTTGGGGTATCCTCAAAGGATGAAAATGGTATCATTGGATGCCATAATTTTAGGGGCATCTACTCAGCGATTTTCAGATCAATTGAAGATGATTTGGTCCCCCAAAATGGCGACAAACACTCACTTTTTCCACACTCTGCCCTGTTTATCAGCAAAGTCTATTTTTTTGGGTTTTTACACACATGTCAGTTTTTGATAGACTTCCAATGATCAGTTTGGAAAAAAATAAGAATTTTAAGAAAATAGACATTCAGAGCTTTCCAATGAGCCATCACGGGCCTCGTTTTGACATCGGGAAGGCATCCAAAAGCTACCCGCAAGATAAAGGACTTTCTGCTGATATATTTCTTAAGTATTTTTGTGAAAAATACACTTTTTTGAAGTGGCTTTTCCTAATGTGCGTTTAACTATTTTTGGGCATAGTTAGTTATGAAAAGTCAATATATTTTCCTTTTTTAGCATTTTTGAGATATTTTATTAGATATTTTGTGCCTTGGGCTTTGCAAAGCCTCAAGGACAAAATCAGATATTTTTGATGGGCCAATGAGATTGCAAGTTGCACTAGGAGGTATTCCCTCATCTTGGCCTATATATTCCAAGAGACTTCATTGTAAATAGTGTTTAACTTGATGATATAGAGCAATATATGGTTATACAAGCTTGAAAGAAACACTTTTCTCATGCATTGGATAGTTTCTTGAATGTTTTTGGATGATGAAAGAGGACTGTTGTTGGATTCCTTGACTTGGTAAAATGGTATAGTGTCTCTCTCTGTTATGCTTCTTAGTTTTGATTCATATTCCATGTTCTTGCTTGCTATAAGACAGTAGAGAATAGATTTGAGACATGCCCTTGGAGGCACTTCAAATTTCCTGTTTCTTTATAGTTTCTATGTTTTCTTCCTTCTTAGTTATATCAAAGAATTCTTGATTGCTCTTTGATAGCTGAAGAAATTGTTTGCTTGTTTCATTTATAGTTTTAGGCATGCTAAGTATGATTCACGGTATGCCCTGCTTACTCATGGCTAGTCATAGCTCCACCTCTGAAACCTTTCTTTGATTGTTTGATTGTCATTTGTTGAACCAAGGAGGTATTGTACTGATCTTGCCCTTTGCCTAAAACTATGCAATCTTGGTTCAAAGTGCCCAATAGCTTGAAATATTATGCTTAGGCATTTCCTCATAGTAATTTGAGTTGTTTGTTTGTCTTAAATGTATTTCCCCAAAGTCTGATAGAAATTTCCTAAAGTTAGAGAGTCATATATCTCTATGTATTGCTTGAATTTTTATTTCTATGCATTGATCAGTTTATAGTTACATTTCTCATGATTAATGGTTAGCCCTACCATGTTTATGTCAGATATTAAACTATTTATGTTTGAAATCCTTTGTTCTTCACAAATTTAGTGTCCATCCCACTCCATTTTACCCAAAGGTCCATTTTACTTCGATCAAATCGGCCCTTCAACAAACTTGTATCACCATCTGAAAGCTTTCTTGACCTTTTTGATCCCATAGCCCAGTTGATCTGACATATTTTTACCTATCTTAGTCTTTGATTAGTTCATCCCTCACAAACCTAAAAAAAAACCAAAAACCTACTTCATAACTAGCCTAAAATCAGAAACACAAGAAGCAAACACACAGATATCCCTTACACAAATAGAGAGAGCCTTCTCTGAGTCCAGGACGGCTAGGTCCTTGGGCTCCAAAGATTGGTTTGATGCTACCCTGTCACTTGGCTTGCCAATCAGCCAAATCACGGGACCCCAACATGATGGCGATCAAAGTGGGACTCTGAGTGATAAAAAAACTTAGAGTCCCTAAACATTGTAGCAGCCTTAAGAATAATATCTGATTGACTTATCCCACTGCTCACTAACATAATGGCGATCACGGTGGGACTGTGAGTGATAAACAAAATTAGATTCCCTAACATTTCAAAATCCTTAGAAATACTATCTGATTGACTTATCCCACTGCTCACTAACATAATGGCGATCACGGTGGGACTAACCGAGTACATAACAATCTAGAAAACTCTTGTAGATTCATTAGTATTTCAAAATTTAAACAGGAAAGCAGTCCATAGAATCATTTAGAGTAAAATATTTTTGTTTTTACCACCCTAGCAAAGTGATGAATCAGGTTTAGAACACTTTAATAAACCATAGGCTGCACATAATAACTCAGAAAACCCCAAAACATCCCCAGATTGGCTTTTTTCCCTAGTTATTGGTGGTGGACCATAGCTACAGCTCTACAAAAACAACCAAGTTCCACTTGGCGACTCCACTAGCCTCTAGTAGGCCTAAAAACTCCATAAAAACTAAAAATTCATAAACCATACCTTTCTGTTGACTCATCCTTTCCAAAACTTAAAACTCATGGTACAAACTCTGTGATCAGTGACAAACTAAGTATAACTTAGCGATTCAGAAAACTTCACCTAAAGATAGGAGATAAACAAAAGCAAACTTGCAAATAGAACCATTAGCTTGTCCAGGCAGCCTAGCAAATTGTTGAAACCAAGTAATAACTCTTCCTTGCAAGTCTTCACCTCAAAGTTTGCTAGAATTTTTTTTCCCGAAAGCATCTTTGATAGTATTGGTGATGGCCCATAGATCTCAAAGAAATCCACCTGGCGACTCCACTAGCCCTCATTTTTGTTTTGACCATCTTTCACATTAACAAAACCCCTAGAGAGGCCATCCATCCAAAACAACCACAAATTCCATCCTCTCTAAACTCTGAATTCGAAATCTGGCTTCACGAAGAATCAATACCAGATCTTATCCAGACCCAAATCCCCCTATCATAGTAGATGACCCAGAGAATATTCTGTGGCAAGCTTCCGAAACTGGCAACCTAGCTACCGATAGGTCCATCCGTAAAGCAAGATTAGTACCTAAGCATCTCACATCCTTGTAGGATTCCCCATTTGACTTAAAATTAGCAAAAAATATTTTTAGAAGCAAGTCACAAAGTAAAGTAAACTTTGACGATCTTGAGCCCCTAGATTTGCCACAGAGTCCTAGTAGAGAAGCCTCACCTACTACACCTCCCAAATTTCAGCTTCTCCATCACTTTGGCTCCTACAACCCTAGATCAGCTCAAAATCAGATCACTAGCCCAAGTACATCTGCCACACCCATCCAAACCACTACTGTTCAAATCACCTCAGCTCACCCTACAAGCCCTCATATTGTAAATCATCCATTAGCTCCCGCCATGGCAGCCTAGTTTGCACCCTTGGTGTTGCCACACCCTTTGGCTCATTTACAAAATGACTATCTGTTGAAAATGCAGCAAGATGATGGAGCTTGGTGAAATGAAGTCGCCTTCACTAAGTGGGCCCGCAGGAAAATTCTGGCGCAAAATCTATTTTTAGACTATGTCTATTTTTAGACATATGGAGCATGGTTCGGGGATTCCAGTTTGAGATTCTTGAAGTATGTGTCATGTTGGTAAAAATAGATGAGACTCTGTTTTTGAGGTCAAAGAGGTTGAAGTCTATTTTTAGACTGCCTCTCCTTAAAACAGGGAAGTCAAATATTATTTACCCTTAATAATATTTAGACTATAAACAGCAGTTTACTCTCTTGGAGCACTTCAGTTCGAGCTACAGAAGTGGCTCATGCATCTGACAGAGGAATCACGTGGTTCCCAACGGTTTGATGGCATCATGCATGGTTGACTTCAGTTGGACTTCAGTTGCAGAAGTTTGGAGGAGTTAATGGGACAGCTAGTGGAGTTGTGTTCTGTTTATTTTAGTTGAACTGATTGAGATTAGTTTAACTAGCTAATCAATTAGTTATGAGTGGAGTGAATTAAATATTATTTAATTCATTAATTAGTAACTCATTATTCAACTCAAGAACACATCGGTTCACTACAGTGCATGATCAGTTCAGTGGAGACCAGTGAAAGAGGTAGATGAAAGGGTGGAGTTAGCTATCAGTTGTGACTATACTGTTGCTATTTGCAACACACGGATAGGTGGAGTAAGCCCATGAGGATTGCGCAGTTCAGGCTGGTGGTTTATCTATATAAAGAGGCCATCCCATAGCATTGAAACACGCAATAGAGGCAAGGCAATTGGCGGTGAGTTTTGAACCAGTAACCTGTTCAAAACTGAGCTAGATTGTGAGTAACTTTATGAGAAAGTACTGAGTACTTGTGAGGAGTATTGTACTGAGTTGGTTACTTGATTTCTCCATTATAATATACACAATAGCTACGGGGTTTTCAGCTATAATCTTTCCCCATACATACTGTGTTAATGTGTATGATGATTTGATGTGTTATCGCTTGATTTTATTTCCGCATGTATGATGATCTGAGTTGGTTAAGTGGAAGAGATTATGTGTTGCATATAAATTCGAATTGTATGTGATCAGGATAGTCTTGGTGGATAATTAATTATTATTCAGCAAATTTCTACACTATCAATCCAAAATCCTGCACTTTACCGGAGTTGAGGCTACTACCACTCAACAACATGTAGATAGAATTAGCGATGCCTTTGAATACATGGAAATAGAAGATGAGACTATAAGAATGAGGATGTTCGCCCAAAGCCTGGGCGGAGAACCCAAAAAATGGTTTAAGAGCTTAACTTCAAACAACATACACGATCTACAAAAACTCTACCAAACCTTCATAAATAAGTGGGAAATCAGAAAGAACCCCATTCAAATCCTGTCAGAGTATAACAATCTAAAAAGGGAAAATGGGGAAAGTGTCCAGGAATATTGCACTAGGTTCAACAGTGTTTATAACACCCTCCCGCCTCACTTCAAACCTCCACTTGGCTCAGCCTTAGCAAATTTCCCCGAAGGTTTTGACCCAGATATGACTTATCAACTAAAAGACAAGGACACCCCAACCTTAGAGGAAATGCAAAAAGTGGCCATAAGTGCAAAAGCCAACTTAGCAGAAAAAAGAGCTAGGACCAGATCATAAATGAAAGTCACATACTGGGATGAGGTCACCCCTTCAACCCCTTCCTTAGATCCTAGAATATATGACTTGGTTAGATCCATGGCGAAAATGTGGGAAAAGATAAGTGAGAAGACACCTCTTAGGGACAACCAACCAAACCCTCCAAACAGAAATCAGAACCAAAACTTTAGGAGAGAACAGCGTAAAAAAAAACCAAAGGAAAATGACCAACAAATTAGGCCACCCTTTAACGAAAATTATGTTTATGAGGATGAGAGGGATATAGAACCCATTGATGAAAATCATTTGAACTTTATAGGTTCTGATAACGAGAGTGAGGTTTACCTCACAGAAGAAGAACAAGCTTTCTTTTCTCCAAATCAAAATGAAACCAACTATGAAGATCCCGAAGATCCTACTATATATTTTCATAATTCCATAATAGAAGCTCACAGGTAGTATGATCTTAGAAGCAGAAAAAACCAAGACAACTCTAAGAAAGGTAGCTCAGACACTGCTAAAACCCATGATACCATCCTTAAAAGAGCAGTGGATAGAAACAAGATCGTGGTCAAGAAAACTGACCAAATCAAAGATAAAGCTATTCAGACAAGCTTTGGCCCATATTTTCCCAATACCTCTTCCAAGATTCCCGAGATGGCTGTTTTGAACAAAATCCTGAAACAAAGTCAGCAAACTCAGAGCATAGAGAAAGTCATGGCTGAAAAAACTGAAGCAAACTTGTCTAAACTACAAGCACCCTTCAGTTTTGAGGGAGAAATCACCAAAATAAATATTACCATGCCTCTCACTGAACTTATCACCCAAAGCTCTTATAAATCCCAAGTGTTAAAGGTCTTGAATATATGAAATGATGAAAACACCCTTAATCTAGCTGATGACACTGCTGAAGATTGGTCCAAAAATAGAAGAGAAATTTCAAGAAGGAACCACTCTTCCCTTTTACATCAGTTTGAATATCCATGACCAAATCCTACACAATGCCATGCTAGACTCCGGGGCCTCGTATAATCTCATGCCAAAGGTTGTGATGGAAATATTAGGCCTAGAAATAACAAAACCTTATAAAGACTTATATTCATTTGATTCAAGTAGAGTCAAGTGTCTAGGCTTAATCAAAGATCTTTGTTTCAGTTTGGCCCAAATACTTGCAAAACACCTGATCATGGATATAGTGGTAGCAAACATTCCCCCCAAGTACGGAATGCTTTTATCCAGGACTTGGGGAGCTAAGCTTTAGGGAAATATTCAACTTGATATGTCATACGCCACTATTCCTGTGTTTAACCAAACTAGAATACTCTATCGGGAATCACACATGAAATATATGGTCAGCAACTAAGAAAGGTCAGATAACATCCCGATGTACTCCTTGCATTCTGATCTAAACTCTTTCATTTTACACACTGATGAAGACATTGAAGAACAATCAGGAGGATTTGAAACAAACTTAGACCCACCACATCAGTTGCCCCAAGTTCTCTATGATGAACTAGACACTCAAAATTATCATGACCATGAACAGTTATGTCTTGAGGAAAGAGAGTTTGTTCCTCTTGAAACAGAGATGGAGCAAGAAGAAAAAAAAATTATGTACCATCAAGAAAATTGCTCAAACCATAGGCAAACATCAGCAGTAACATCAGGAGAATTTCTCAGAACAGAGGCATTAGAAGACTTGCATATCACAAACCTCTTTGGAAATCAGGGGCAGGGAAGCTTAATGTTCTTACCATACCTTAAGTATTTACCATCACATAACTCTATCCCTTCAAATGAAACCTTGACTATAGCCAAAACATCTCAAAATCCAGGAAAAATGTCTAAAAAACTTCTTAAGAAAGGATATGACGACTGCAGTCCAAATATACGTGAGTTGTTTGAACTAGCTAACATTCTGCCACTCCACCAAAGACTTAGAACTGCTAGAATTTGCAATATTTTTCAAAATACTACTTCATATAGAGAAAACAGTGAGAAGCACTATGCCACTGCCATCACTCCAAGAAACAACTTTGAGAAAAGAAAATACAAAAATCTTAACCAAACAATAATAGTCAAAGATAAAACAGTTGGTCATAGGATCTGTTTTGATTTCAGACATACAAATACACACCCTTGTGACAGAAACTATATCCGTCCTGCCCAAGACCATGATATGCGGATGATAAATTATTTTAATCATGTGTCTTTGAAAAATGATGTTTCAGGATATAGCCAAATAATTCCTTTGCAAAGCAAACAACTCAAAGAATTTTTCAAGTATGCTGGAAGTAGTTCCATCTTCAAACCCAGAATTGCAAAACCACCGGACACCAAAAACATGCTCCTAAAAGCCATGTTTCTAGTTCTAAATTTCTGCATTCTGATGTACCTTGATGATGTCATCATATACTTCAAAAATGACAAAGAATATCTGCATTATTTGAAAAATATGTACAACAAAAGAAGGAGTGGGAATCATAGGTATAAAGAAGTACAACGGGAAGATACGGGGTTGTTTAGAGATTCATGCATGAATCCTTATGTCATGCTTGAAAGAGAAAATTTTCCAAATTTTTCTTTTCAAGAGATGAGTGGACCAAGAGTGGTAGGATATCCTTATGAAGATAAGATGCTTAAGTTTCACCATTTCTAGGATTTCTGAGTTAAAACATTTTCAATCATTGTATATACCATTGTTTGAAAAATAAAAAAATAAAAAAACAGAAAATTCAAAAACAATAGAAAAATAGAAAAAGAGGGCGGCTTGAAAAATAGAAATAAATCCCCATGTTCAAAAAATAGTCATTCTGAAAGCGCGCAAGTCTAAATGCCGCTACTAGCGCTCAAATGTCTTGTTAAGTTATCTAGCCTAATCATAGCTGAACATGTTTTAAATTTATTTGCTGATAAGTTAGTGAGAGGAAAGATAGTCAACATTATGTAAGCTTGACTTGTCAAAGAAAATAGATGAGGAAAAGATACTGGTTCCACATGCTCAAAACAGAACCAAAGATGAAAGCAGGGATGAAAAACAAACTATGTATCCTAGCCCTGATTTTCTAGATTTCATTTTATGCAAAATAATATTTGTGTGCAGCTTGTCTTTCATGCCACAAGTACATGACAAATCAGAATGTCTAATCCTAATTTGGTCATTTTTCAATTTCATGTTTTAGATTAGAGAATAAAATCCTGTCAAACAGCTTAACCTTGACAGTCCATCCAGTATAGGTAGAGAAAAAAAGGAGTTCATCAGCTTAATCTGAACCCCTGGCGGATATAAGTGTAGAATTAGATAGTGTCATTTTTCAAAAATATTACGTCAAAGGGTTGCTAGTCCAATTGCACCCGAAAGAAATTTTTTTTTTAGGAAATATAGTGGGGTAGGTAGAAATGAGTATGATACTAATCATGCTGTCAATTTTCAGAAATAGAATCAAGGAAGAAATAAATTTGCACCAATGGATAAAGACATTGGTTTTTAAAGGACCGAGATCTAAAATTCTGGACACCTCCTGAAATGGAGCTGCCCTCCCCAAATGGAGCCACTGTTAGTCATCAGTATTTTTCACCTGTTGATGATGACTAGTTTTTAAAGCCAAGTTTTCTAGCAGTTGATCTCCAATTTGTCAAATTTGTCAACTAGAAAACACCCCTAAACATTTTTCCCTCCTACCTTTTCAATCAGCCTATGATGAGAAAAAACCTAATTGTCAAGCCCTATCTAGTCTCAGTCGTACAAACTTGTCCATCAGCTGTCATAAGCTAAATTCATCTGCTGTCGTTCACCCTCATCCCCAGCTCATTCATTAACCAACTGATTGATAAGAATGTCAGCTACCCTACCTCTGGTCATATCTCATCTTGGGATCTGATCATTCCAAAGAGAATACTCCAAATCTGTCAAAAATCTCCCCTAATTTAGGTAGTGGCGCTTTAGGAAATCCTCCCTTGCAAACTATCCTAAGCCAAAATAACCTCTGTCTAAAAACCAACTAGTCATAGATGGCCTTCCTATTCTGCAAACAAATTTTGGCACACCCTTAGGTCGCGCCACTAACAAGTCTTGGTGTCTTAGCAGTGCATGTTTCAAAATCCAAACTCATTTTGTGTTGCTCTATAGTGTTTCAATGTATTTTTCAAAGCAGAAAGGTACCAGTGTTCCAGAAGACATTCTTAAACTAAACATGAGAACACAACTACTTCTCATGTTGTTTTGAGCCTGGGATGCAAGTACTAGTCAGAGAGGTAATTCAATGAACTCTTGCAAACACAGTCAGAAGGATAGTGACTTATAACTAGAAAGTAATACTCTGCAGACACATGTCAGGATTGCTTCTGGTTTCTAAAGATGCATAAGGCTATTCTATCAACATGATACACATCTCAGAGCATGCCCCTCATGGCATATTGTCAAATTTTCACCTTTTATTACTTATTGTGATATACCAGGCAGAGATAGGCATTAAAAGGGAAGAGGACACAGTTTGGGAAATAGGTTAAATATCATGACTGTGTTAATCTCCTTCATTAAAGAGCAGATAATCAGAAAGGCATGCTATGGCCTCCTTCATGTACAAGTACAGGGCCAACATGTTTTTAAATGATTTCAGGGCTGTTGCAAACCTCCTTCATAAAGAAATAAAGTACCATCTCCTCAAAAAACTTTACACAGTAAATCAACTCATTCATAAGGCCAAAGGTGTGATAAAAAAAGTGTTTCAATTTCAGTCAAAAAATGTCCCCATCGAAATGAAAGACAGAGTTTTTAGAAGACACATGACAATTATCAAACATAGGCCTCCTTCATAAATAAGTAGAGGGCCCAACATTGTTTGAAGATGAGGAGCATTTATTTCAGTGTGGCAGAGATTTCAAAAAGGACTGCCGTAACAAAATGGTAAAGTGAGTGAAGTTTCACTATTTTTAAACCTCATTCATTGAGAAACAATGGTTAATACAAATGAAAATTACTTGTGTTGTTAAAACCTCTTCTACATAGAAATCATACAGTGACATAAGGGTGCTGAAGGTCTCTATTTATTATGTTTACAAAGGATTTCCTCCAAAAGATACAAGGTCACGTTTTCAGAGAGGGCATTTCTATCTATCCAAGTGCCTTTCCCAACACATAGAAAAAGAACACTTTCATGATCAAAACCATGATTCTTGTCTAAAAATTCAAAGGATACACAATTCTTATAGAGACAGATGTCACAAGAAAAGTCACCTAGGGAAAGCGCAGTTGATTTGTCAACTTGAAGATGGCCTCCCTCACAAAAGGCAGAGGGTCAGTTCTCTTAAGGCTTTCACCATGCAAATTAGTTCATAAAAATGGTTAAAGAGATACTCAAACAAGTTTCATGTTTATATCAAAGGACCCTCATCGGAAGATAAGGATAAAGGTCTCATTATGAGTCTAAAGGGCTGTTTTGAAGAAGCTGCAAAGGTGTTAGAATCCTCTATAAACAACAGTCCAAGTATTAGTTTTAACACTCCTTCCATTTCCTATAATCATTATTTTTATGAATAAGTTTTCAAAGGTCAGAAACATCCTTGTGTTAATGAAGTCCTCTTCAGATAAAGGATCTTTTATAAAGGCTTCAGAGAAATACAACTCAAGAAATAGTGAGACAGTGGTTAAAAGACTGCTCGAATTACAAATACACTTATTCAAAGGAAATTTTTGTTTTAAAAGAGCGAAGAGGTCTTCAAAATGATAAAGACAGTGAGTTATGTTTTTTAAGACCAAAAGGCCTTTTTAACATCCAAACCATTACAAAGGAAATGCAAAGACATCTGAGCTCTTTCAAAATTTCAAAGGCAAAGGAGACCGTTTAAAGGCTCCATGAGAAATTTCAAACCACAAACAAGTGTCCATTAGCTGCTCGTTGGGGAAACTTAGTTTTCTGGCATTTTCTCAGAGTTTTCAGGCCTCCAAGCCTGCGCAACGCGCCTGTGAGCACAAACACAAAGGGTTTACATTGCTGTGCGGCGCGCTTGTGCGCGCGTTCACTCCCTGCCCGAAGGCTGACCTGATACCCCTCACTGCACAACACTCTTTTCAGTGAACGTGCCGCTCCTCTTTAAACGTCCAAAACGCCTTCAAAGAGTCTTTGGAGTTGCTTAATCAATCAAACAAGGGCCATAAGCATTATTTCAAGGTATTCTCCATTGCTTCTTGCTAGTTTTTGAAATCTTAAAGGGGTATTGTTGCCATTTTATCCAAGGAAGAAACAATGATAAAGAGGTTAGGGTTTTTGAGAAAAATCAAAGTTGTTTATTTCTGTGAGTGTCACAGACCATTACAGTGATAGGTGGGTTGTTTTTATCAGTCTTAAAGGACCTTAACTGCCTTTAAAAATAGTGATAGCCTACAGTTTCTACAAGAACAAACTTTGTCTGCAAAATCAAAAGGGAAAACACTGATTATAAGGTGAAGGCCTGGTCATATACAGTGTCCTCTCTGTCCTATGAAATAGTGAACTTTGTGTAGCCACCAGAGTTCCAAAAACAGAGTGTGTTGAAAGGTTTTTCAAGTCAGCTGAGGGTGTCTTGTTTTATTTGTAAAGAACAGTGAATAGCAAAAGAACATTGTTTGGAGGAAAGGTGTTGTTGTTTTTGTCAAAACACAAGAGTCCATTCTTCACCAAGAAACCACAAACACATCTGTTCAAGACCTTTTCCCAAGCACAATGATAAATTGAATTTTTGCTTTTCATTTAACAAGCACTTGTTGATTGGCATCAAAGAGGATAAAACAATGACTTATAGGGAGGACATGGCGTGTTGTTGAGAAACCATTTCAAGGACCATTTGAGACAACTTGTTTTTGTTAGTCAGCAAAGAGTATCCAAAACAAAATGCCTCCCAGGCAAGACAGTAGAAGTGGCCCTCACAGGAGGTTTGAACCTGTTTCAACTGAAGAGGTAAATGCTCATCCATCTGTCCTATTTAACTTTCATGAAGTTGGATGTCTAGAGTTTTGTCAAGGGGTGCAGGAGGTGAAAAGCTATCTCCCCTTGACACATATTTGTGCTTTGATATTTCAAGGGAAACACTTTCAGCTGGCAGGCTTGGATTTCAAGTTTTCTCCTAGATCCATTTCCAAAGCCACCAAAATACCTTATGTCGAAGAGAAATGGTTTAAACAGAGCCACCTAGACTTAGAACAATACAAACCCTTTTTGAAACTGGAGCATAGAGATACATGTCCATCCATCTTTCCTTTCTCATATCTGTTGAATAGCTATGCCCCCCTCATGAATATAATCATGAAATATTTCACATGCGAGGGAAGGTTCTCCCGGGTCTATGCTTACCATGTCCGATTTATCATGCATTTCACAAGAGACAAATTGTGAAATCTCCCCTTATTCCTCCATATAAGTATTGAAAAAATGGCCTCCACTGTTCATAAAAGACCTCCTTCTCAGCAGTCATCTTGCATTTTCCATCATTCCCTCATCAAGGTTGTCATTCTTCATTAGCTTCAGCAGAAGGGAATCTCTTGCGACACTTTCATTGCACATCCATATTTCACCACTGTTCCTTCATCCCATGCATCTCCTTCACCTTCCACTCACCATCCTTCGCCTTCTTCAAGTAAGCCCATTCCCAAGAAGCTCAAATTTCCCATGATTGAACAAGAAGAAGATCATGATGAGGAAGAATAGCATGATGAAGAAGGACAACATGGTGAAGAAGGGCAGCAAGGTGAAGAAGAGAAACATGATGAAGAAGGGAAAAATAGTGAAGAAGAGCAGCATGATGAGGAGGAGTAGCATGTTAAAGAAGAACAACAACATGATGAAGAAGGGCAGCAAGGTGAAGAAGGGTAGCATGATGAAGAAGGGAAACATAGTCAAGAAGAGCAGCATGATGAGGAGGAGCAGCATGTTGAAGAAGAACAACAACATGATGAAGAAGAGCATCAGCAAAGTGAAGAAAAACATAGTGATGATGTGCAACACAGTGTTGAAGAGCAGCGCCATGAAAAAGATAAAAACAGTGAGGAGGGAAATGGTGAGGAAATTGAACAGTTTTATGAGGATATTGGTAGCCCTCACATCAGCAAAAAAGATGAAGATGAAGCCCAAAACATTGAATATACAGAGCATCAAAGTCCTAAAGAGAGCAAGGACAAGAGTAAAGAGGGCAGCCCTCAAAAATACATGCAAGAGGACATTCAAAGCATTCATGAGGAAACTCAAAACAATGGCAAAGATGATGAGGGAAGTAACAAGTGAAAAGAGCCAATAGAACATGTGCTAGCTGCCTCTCCTAGGCAAGGGGCCATGCTTTCTTCTCCAAAAGTGGCTAAGCCCCAGACATCAAGGAAAAGGGTGCCTCAAAATATAACTCCAAATGTTACTAGGGCCCTCCGAAGCAAGGGGAAGTTTCCCAAGCAACCCATTGTCGAATTACCCAAGAGGAGGAAGACCAAGAAGGCCACCCAAAGAAAGGGAAAGGAGAAAGAAGAAAGCAGCCATGAAAAGGAGAGGGACTTTGACATAATTCAGATCCAAAGTAATGATAGCGACAATGAGGCCCGAATCCTAGAGTCTCTCTTGATCAATAAAGAAGAACAAATTGATGCTTTGAGGGAAGATCTAGAGAGGTCTAGAAACTTCATTCACTTTTTGCAAACACAAAATAAACAGATGAGTGTTCACATGGCAGTATATGAGACACGGGCCATAAAATATAAAAAAGAGGCCTCCAAGGCGCAAGTTAAGTTGGAAGAACTCATGGGTGAGTTCAATGATAGCGAAGATGAAGATCATCCAAGGACCATGGGACTCAGAAGAGCCCTTGAGAAACAAAAGGAGGAAGAAGCTGCCATTTTCCAATCTTTTCCTCTCACTACTTTGTTCACCCAAGAGATAGAGAACAATCGAGAAGCATGGCTTGAGAGGGTGAATGATCACTTGGAAAAGAAGTTGGAAAAGACAAATAGAAATTTTGACCTTCAAAGGAGGATGACCGGGCACTATAAGAAGCTTAATTAGTTCGCCCGATGGAAATTGAAGGCCACACAGGAAAAACTCAAGGAAGCTCAAAAGAGGTGCTCGGCACCAAAAATGAAGAAAGACACCTTAAAGCTACAAATTTTGGCCTTAGCTTCTCATCATGTTTTTGAAAACCCTTGAGGGTCATGCTCACCAAAATTGGGCGAAATTCAACAAGTTTTGGTTTTTTTTCATTTTTGGGCTTTTGGCTAAAAATCATGGGCATCGCCATTTTTGTTTGGGGCATCCTCAAAGGATGAAAATGGTATCATTGGATGCCATAATTTCAGGGGAATCTACTCAGCGATTTTTATATCAATTGAATATGAGTTGGTCCCCCAAAATGGCGAAAAACACTCACTTTTTCCACACTCTGCCCCGTTTATCAGCAAAGTCTATTTTTTTGGGTTTTTACACACATGTCAGTTTTTGATAGACTTCCATTGATCAGTTTGGAGAAAAATAAGTATTTTCAGAAAATAGACATTCAGATCTTTCCAAAGAGCCATCACGGGCTTCGTTTTGACATCGGGAAGGCATCCAAAAGCTACCTGAAAGATAGAGGACTTTTTGCTGATATATTTCTTAAGTATTTTTGTGAAAAATACACTTTTCCGAAGTGGCTTTTCCTAATGTGCGTTTAGCTATTTTTGCGCATAGTTAGTTATGAAAAGTCAATATATTTTCCTTTTTTAGCATTTTTGAGATATTTTATTAGATATTTTGTGCCTTGGGCTTTGCAAAGCCTCAAGGACAAAATCAAATATTTTTGATGGGCCAATGAGATTGCAAGTTGCACTAGGAGGTTTTCCCTCATCTTGGCCTATATATTCCAAGAGACTTCATTGTAAATAAGGTTGAAATTGATGATATAGAGCAATATATGGTTATACAAGCTTGGAAGAAACACTTGTCTCATGCATTGGATAGTTTCTTGAATGTTTTTGGATGATGAAAGAGGACTGTCTTTGGATTCCTTGACTTGGTAAAATGGTATAGTGTCCCTCTCTTTTATGCTTCTTAGTTTTGATTCATATTCCATGTTCTTGCTTGCTATAAGACAATAGAGAATAGATTTGAGACATGCCCTTGAAGACACCTCAAATTTCTTGTTTCTTTATAGCTTCCATGTTTTCTTCCTTCTTAGTTATATCAAAGAATTCTTGATTGCTCTTTGATAGCTGAAGAAATTGTTTGCTTGTTTCATTTATGGTTTTATGCATGCTAAGCATGATTCACGGTATGCCCTGCTTACTCATGGCTAGTCATAGCTCCACCTCTGAAACCTTTCTTTGATTGTTTGATTGTCATTTGTTGAACCAAGGAGGTCTTGTACTGATCTTTCCCTTTGCCTAAAACTATGCAATCTTGCTTCAAAGTGCCCAATAGCTTGAAATATTATGCTTAGGCATTTCCTCATAGTAATTTGAGTTGTTTGTTTGTCTTAAATGTATTTCCCCATTTGATAGCAATTTCCTAAAGTTAGAGAGTCATATATCTCTATGTATTGCTTGAATGTTTATTTCTATGCATTGATCAGTTTATAGTTACATTTATCATGATTAATGGTTAGCCCTACCATGTTTATGTCAGCTATTAAACTATTTATGTTTGAAATCCTTTGTTCTTCACAAATTTGGTGTCCATCCCACTCCATTTTACCCAAAGGTCCATTTTACCTCGATCAAATCGGCCCTTCAACAAAATTGTATCACCATATGAAAGCTTTCTTGACCTTTTCAACCCCATAGCCCAGTTTATTTGACATCTTTTTACCTATCTTAGTCTTTGATCAGTTCATTCCTCACAAACCTACAACAAAACCAAAAACCTACTTCATAACTAGCCTAAAATCAGAAACAAAAGAAGCAAACACACAAATATCCCTTACACAAATAGAGAGAGCCCTCTCTGAGTACAGGAAGGCTAGGTCCTTGGGCTCCAAAGATTGGTTTGATGTTACCCTGTCACTTGGCTTGGCAATCAGCCAAATCACGGGACCCTAACATTCCAGATCTACGAGTTTAGGAAAATCACCCTCTTAGGGCTTCATATATACACTGATGGGTATGTAGATCTACTGCATAATATGATCAAAGATGGCTGGAATATTATGTACAATAAGATCTGTGAAAGAAGGGTTGATCCCTTCACTAGATCCTTGGGCTAAAAGCTTAAGATCTAGCTGCTCTTTCCTCATCCACTGAAGATAGTTGCTTAATAATAAAAAACTTTAGAAAATTGCGCTGTCAGGGAAGGAGAGGCTCAATAATGCTACTAGATATGTCAAATCATCTCAACAATGGTGGAAACAATGAATGAAAAGTGAGGAGATGGTCCCTCACAGGATTTCCAGTTGGAATGCAAAAAACTTCCTTCCTCCAATAGATCTACAGGACTGAATTTCTCAATCCTTGAGGGGATTGATACTGCATGGAGGTAAATACAATGGCCTGAATGCCAGATATAGATCTGCTGTTCCTAAAAGGCTGAGCATGAAGCACAAGGTGAAAGGATGCATCTTCCACCGGTTTCCTACCTGAAATGCTAGAAACAACCTCCTAAATATGGCACCAATGCCTAATGAGGAATATAGCTCAATAGGAACCTTCCCAGAGTAGGCACTCGAAGTCCCCCGTGGGTAAGGGTGGGATTTCCACTCGGAAACACCCTATTCTATAAAACACTGCAGACTTAGCTAAACGACATAAGCGTGCATAGAAATGTCAAATGACAAATCTAGATCTAAACATATCAGAAATAATAATCCAAAGTCTTCCTTCTATTGTGACTTCATCTTCATTATATAGATTATGAGCATTCCATAGCCTAGGCCCACCTCATAACTGCGCTACTTACGTGGCCACCAACCTCCATGAAGACTATGCTGTCTCTGCATGATCTCCATCATGTTCTGCATTAAATTCCCACTCTCTCCATCATGTGTGCATTAGATGCACCACTTCCTCCACTCTCTCATCATAGGTACTTTATGATCTTACTTTGAATGCACTATGATCTTAGTTGACCTCCTCTAATATCCTCATGATTTTACATTTAAGATCCTTGATCTCAACTCTTCCTTCATTTAAGAAGCTGCTCCACTACTCTATGATGTAGATCTAGATCTAAAATATCCATATACACATATCAAAAGTGGATTTTATTCTTCTATGATGTTTGTGGGTCCCTCCAACCTCTTATTTACTTAATTAATTAAGAAAATTAAGAACTCTAATATTCCAATTTTCTTCTGGAAAATTGAAAATATTACAACACCTCCCACTCGAACTTGGACATAGTCAACGGTGCAGCCGGGTAACTGACTACACGACAATTCATGTAAATTTTAAAAAAGCACGGTGCTCCGTTTCAGTACTGCACTGGAACCGGTGCAGATACTGTTAGCATTGATCGTGGTGTGGCTTGTAAATTTACAGGAAGCACCGCGAACTGGTGCGAGCCGAAGGGCTCGAGCGCGCCGCGCGAGATTTATTTTTTTATTTAAAAAAATGGTGAATTTTAAGTTTTTTTACAAAAATAATCCTCTTAAAAGTTTAATTATGGAGAAAAAGTAAATACGAATACATTTGGGCATCGAGGAGGCACATTTTCTATAGAATTTGCAAAACTAACTTTTCCCACCGCCTTCCAAAATTCAAAATCGAGATGGTGGGAAATGGATGACAACAGTGCGTGCAATGGGAGCATCGATGGTAGGGAACCTCACACAAGGGAAATTCCCACCGGTGCTTGGGAGCTCTAGAGCATTGAAGAAGTAAGAAGTGAGGATTTTTGGCCATATTTTTTTTATTTAACCCTGTTCCGGTGCGCGGGTTTTTGAGGTGCACTGGGCGGTTTCTTCCAACCGCATCGGGATGTTTCAGTTTTGACGTGGATTTTTAGGACGCATCAAGTATGAATCTGTGTAGAGCACCAGTGCAATAAAATAATTAGACACACTAGGCAGGTTTTTACGGAGAGCACGATGCCCCAATGTACTAATTTGTAGTATGCACTAGTGCTTTTCTAGTGGAAGGCACCGGTGCGGTGTAGGATGAGAAACACATCGGAAAAAAAACATCTGCTAAAACCTCCACTCGCCAACCTCCTCTAGAAACCTCCGCTACAAAAATATATCTAGGCTATTTTTAAAATGGTTTCCTCAAAAACATCCGCTAGAGGGTCTTTTCCTTGTAGTGTTTGGGCCTCAACATAAGAAATCAAGAAAGAGATATTCTTCCCCAAAGAAGAAGAAAGACTTATCTAAGGTACAGTGTTATGGTTGTCAGGAGTATGGAAATTTCAAGGGAGATTTTTCTAATATAGCTATCAAGAAAATAAAAAGGAAACAACATGCTTCCACAACAAAAGTTGAAGAAGATGAAAAACTGAAGAAGCCCAAAGGTGAAAAGTTTTTTTCTTCTAATCTACTTTGACATGTTCCTTTGTAGATGATGATGACACGTGGTTGCTAGATAGTGGAGAATAAAGGCACATGACCAGAGAATGCGGGAATATTTCAAGCACGAAAAAGATGAAGTTGTCTCAAAGGGTTTAATTGGGAGACAATAACAACTATGTAGTCAAAGGATTTGGAAATGTATCCATAGAGTTGGAATATGGTAACCAGATACATCTCAACAATGTCCTTATGTACTAGATTTGAAAAATAATCTTATTTTTGTTTATTATTTATAAGATAAAGGAGACATGGTTACTTTTGTGGATGGAAAACTACTTGTATGGTCAAAGGGCTCTAGTATAGATGATGTTAGGGTTATTGGGATTAATAATGGAAGACAATATAAAATTGTGAGTCAATCAGATCAAGCTTTAGTACATGAAAAAATAGATCCAAGTAAGTTATTGCACCGAAGGTATGGACATCTTCGTTTTAGAGCATTGTCTGAATTAAGTGAAATAATGTCAGGGGTTCCTGAACTACAAATAATGAACGATGGTGTATGAAAAGGTTGTGATCTTGGGAAGAACATCAAGAAATCATTTCCAAACAATGACAACAAATCTAAGGAAGATTTGGACTTGAATCATTATGATGTATGTGGCCTGATGCTCGTGAAATTGCTTAGTGGTTCGTTGTACTACGTGACATTCATTGATGAATTCTCCTAAAAGACATGAATATATCTCTTACAGACAAAATATGAGGTATTCTACAAGCTCCAAGAATCCAAATTTGAAGTGGAAAAATTGACAGGTAAAAATATCAAGATATTGGGATCTGACAATGGAGGAGAATACACCTCAAAGGAGCTTGTTGCTTTCTGCAAGCATAATGAGATTAAGAGGGAGCTAATTTTTTGCTATAATCCAAAACATAATGGTGTAGCAGAATGAAAGAACAAGTCCATTGAAGAATATGTTAATGCCATGATGCATTATTTGGACTTACCATTGTTCTTATGGGGCGAAGCATCACATATATTTGTGCACATTCAAAAACGAAGTCCTCATAGAGTTTTGGAAGGTATGAATCTTGAAGAAGTCTTTTCCAAAAGGAAGAAAGAGTTTGGGCACATGAGAGTCTTTGGTTATCTTGTATACATTCATGTTCCTAAGGATAAGAGGAACAAACTTGAGCCTGTAGGAAAGAAATACATATTTGTTAGATATAGTGAATCTTCAAAAGCCTACGAAATTTAAATTCGAGAACAATGATGAATTGAGGTTAGCCGAGATGTCACCTTCGATGAGAAAGTGACATATTGGAGGGCTAAGAAAGTCTCCATATATTCCTTTAAATAATTAAAACAAGAATCCTCGAGGAAGGAGCACTGGAGTTCTAAATAATGTATCAGAAGGACATAAGGGCCTCAATATACAACAAAACCAGTGATATTTCCAGAGTTCAAGAAGAGACCAACATGGCTTACATCCACATTAAAAGAGGCAAAATGACATGCAAGTCTTGATGGCAGATCTAGAGAAGTAAATAAACTCAAGAGGTTCTCCAACTGTGCAGCTCTCATGAAAAAACTTATTGATGAAGAACCTTCCACATATGAAGAAGCAGATAGCCATTAGGTGTGGAAGGAAGTGATGAATGAAGAGTACCGATCGATCATAAAGAATGACGTCTGGGAGATTGTACCAAGGCCCGAAGGGAAGTCAGTGGTGAATTCCAAGTGAATCTACCAAATAAAGCATTTTGCAAATGGTATTATTGATAAATACAAGGTGTGGTTCGTGGTTAGAGGATTCTCCCAGAAAGAGGAAGAAGACTATGATGATATTTTTTCTCTAGTTTCCAGGTAAACCTCCATTAGATCCATCATTTCACTTTCTGCTTCCATGGGATGGGAACAACACCAGATGGATGTAAAGACTATTATCCTCAATGGAATAATTAAGGAAGATGTGTACATAGAGAAACCTTAAGGATTTGAGGTACATGGAAAGGAGTCTCATGTTTGCAGATTGAAGAAGGCCTTGTATGGACTCAAGCAAGCTCCGAGAGTTTGGTATGATCAAATTAAAAATTTTATGACGAGACAAGGATTTGTTGGAAATATTGTCATTGATGGCAAAGGAGGCAGCACTCAGGCAAAAGAGGCAGCGCTGAAGCAGAGGAAGGCAAAAGAGGCACAACGAAAGAAATAGAGGCAACAAGAAGAAAGTCAAAATGTAACACTCATAGAAGCACAGTGAAGAACCGTTATCGAAAGGTAGAGACAGAGGCAGAGCGACAGAAGTAGCAGAGGCAGAGGCAGAGACTAAGTGACAGAGGCAGAGAGCCGTTGGCTGTACCGGAATCAACACACCTAACCGGAAGCTACATATAATACATAACTTATTCCGGGAATCACTTAAATCCAGCGGCAATGCAATGCATATAATACAAAACCATATTCCAGGAATTGCACACTCCAACCGGCGTTATACAACACAAATATTATTCCGGGAATCGCCTACCCCGATGGAGGATACACACACATATATATATATATATATATATATATATATATATATCCATCATCTTACATATAAATGCCGCGCACACAGGCCGCAGCACTAAGGCATATATATTATAAGTTATATAAGTGGAGTATAAAAAAAAGTTTATAAGGGTGGACTCTCTCCCTAACCCAACCTGAGATCGCAAGGGCAAGCAGTAACATAACCACAATGTGAAGCTGCGGGACAAGGATTGAAGTTCGGACCCGACAGGTCTATAAATCATGGTTAACATATATTTGAGTTCCAGGTCTAATCGCATCGGCACTGGTCAATCGCATCAGAGAATATATGAGTTGCGATTGCGATTGGAAGTCCAGACCCGATGGAGGTATGAATTATAATTCAAACGTGTTTGAAGTCCTTTCCCAATCGCATCGGCAAAATATAATGAACAGTGGCCAATCGCAACACATATTAAAAGACTTGTGATTGCGATTAAGGAGTTCGGACCCGATGGGTGTATTAATGATGGTTTATATATATTTGAATTCTGGCTAATCGCATCGGAGATTATAAGAGCGTCGGAACATATTTTAAAGACTTGCGATTGCGATTGAAGCCTGGAACCGATGGGCTTATAAATTATGATTAACAAATGTTTCAATTCCATGTTCCAATCGCATCGGCACTGGTCAATCGGAACACATGTTAAAGACTTGTGATTGCGATTGAAGCCCGGACCCGATGGGCTTATAAATTATGACTAACAAATGTTTCAGTTCCATGGTCAATCGCATCGGAGGTAAAGTGGAGCATCGGAACATCACAACAGAAAGTTGCGATTGCGATTGAGATTCGGACCCGATGAACTGATAAACGGTGACTTGATAGGTTTGAGTTCCGGAACATGTTAACAAAGATTTGCGATTGCGATTGAAAGGCCGGACCCGATGGGTTTGTAAGCCAAGACTGATATATGTTTGAAGTTTCGCCATCACAGTGAATAATCACAATCCGAAGAGGCTGAGGAGTGATACATTGCATCGGAAAGATCGGCGAGTGAGCCCGAAAGGAGTTCTTATTTGTTTAAAGAGTTTTTATTATATAATGCCGAGAATTGATTTAAGTCTTTTTAAAAGGAAGTTTGTATGTATTCCGAGTGTTGAAATTACTCATATATATATGAAAGGGCACTGTTATATATATATATAACGTTGTTGCGATAAGCCATGTGGTCTGTAGACCCATGGGCCTCAGCTTAACGGGAGGGCGATTCTTAATATACAATGACTGTGATATATGTCCGTTCCGCTTGCGGAAAGTTCCACATCAACAAGACACTTGCTGCAAGTCAGCAATCACGTATTTTTCTAAGAGGCACTGATATAAAAGCACTGTTACACGTATGCAGCAAATACACCACAACAGAGGACAGAAAAGCATACAGAGCAGAAAAGAGTCAAAACACAGTCACAGAAAAGACAAATGCACAGCAAACCAAGAGACAAAATAAGTGAGCTGGAATTCACATTGTAATTCGAATGTAAATGGTTTAATTGTTTTTATTGTTTGTGATGCATTGGCAAGTCTCCGAGAGAAAACAAACTCCCACTGTAATGTTAAAATTGATGCCTACAGTTATAATTTCTGAGTAAGCTGATAAAAGGAGTGACAAGGCATAAAGCAAAGAGACATGACTTTCCATTTCGAATTCCAAGCAGAATACAAATAGTCATGTGAGGAAATCTATAAATAATATCATCTTGATATTCAAAAATAAAGAGAGAGTAAATCAAGAGAAGGCAGAATATAGAAGAGTGAGGTAGAGAAGATTAAAAAAAAAAAAGGCAGAACAGAAGGAGAAGCTAGAGAAGAGGGCTGATATCTGAGTTAAATTAGCAAACTTTCAGTTTGATAAATTGAGGAAGTTGGAGCTTCCCTATCAAGCTGCAGCTTAATAGTCGTCAGTTGTAGCTAACTGAGGTTGGAGCCTCCTGTAGGTTGGTGCCTGCAGAAAACTAAAGGGATTTGGTGCTTCCTTGCAAGTTGGAGCTTGCAGAATTGAGGTAGGAGCCTCCTGTAGGTTGGTGCCTGCAGAAAAACAGTGGTGAGAGGGAGTTGGAGCTTGCCTTTGCATCACAACAATAATAAGATGTGGTTTTCTCCCTTTATGGGTTTCCACTTATATCTGGTGTCTCTGTGCATGATATTTATGTATTTATCTGATATGTATCATTTGCTTAATACCTGCTGCTCTCATATTAAGTCTATTGCTCTATTAAACTAATACTTTCTGATTACATTCTAAAATTACTCTCACATCAAATTGAGTTTGAAATGAAGGTGTAAATAAGTTTAATGAAAAGTTTTACAAGATCAAGAATGTATTAAACTGATTCACCCCCCCCCCCTCTCAGTTTAATTAGAGGTTCAACAATTGGTATCAGAGCGAGGTTCCTTTGTACAAGTCTAACAACTGAAAGGAGATCCTAGGTTCCTAAGATGGCTAGTAAAGAAGGATGCTCAACCAATAAAGCCCCTTTCTTCACCAGTGAAAATTATGCCTTTTGGAAAATAAGAATGAAAGCTTATATAATGTCCTTAGGATTAGAAGCTTGGGATGCTGTGGAAATTGGATATGTCACAAAGTCAATTGATACAGAGAAAGAAGCTAAAGAAAGCTTTGTAGCTAATGCAAAAGCAATGAATGCAATCTTAAATGGACTATGTGAAGCTGAGTTTATCAAAATAATGCACAGTAAGACTGCTAAAGATATGTGGGACACTCTAGAGAATATCCATGAGGGAAATAAAAAGGTTAAGACTGCCAAACTTCAAGTATATAGAGCCCAGTTTGAAAATTTAAAAATGAATGATGATGAAGATGTTGGGAGCTTCTTCTTAAAAGTTGCAGAAATTGTTAACAGTATGAAAGCTCTTGGAGAAACAATACCAGAAGGTATAATTGTACAAAATATTCTAAGATCTCTTCCATCCAGATTCAATCCCAAGGTGTCTGCAATAGAAGAAACAACTGATTGGGAGACCTTGACCATGAAGCAACTACGAGGAAATCTTACAGCATATGAGATGAGGCTCCCACATAAGAAGCCAAGTACAAGGGAAGCAACATTCAAAACAGAAAAGAAGAAAGAAGAAAAGGAAGACATACGATCCTGCTCTGATGAAGAAGAGGCTAAATTTGTTAAGAAATTGGATATAGAGGATCAGGTAGATACAAAGGAAAACTTCCTTTTAAATGCTTTAACTGTGGAAGAGTTGGACATTATGCTGCTAGATGTCCTCACAAGAAAGTAAGAAATCAAGCTCAAGAATCAGAGAAAGACACATCAAAGAATTGGCAGAAAGGAAAGAAATTCAGCAGAAAATCCTTCTATGCTCAGCAAGACAGCAGCGCATTTGAAGACTCAGATGAACTCTCAGGAGAAGAGGGAACCTCTGAATTTTTATTAAAGGCCATAGAAGATCTTGAAGGACTCCCGCTAGAAGAAGAAGAAGAAGGGGAAGTCGATATTGAGGGGGAGCTAAGAAGTGCTCTGGAGGAGATTGACAGACTCAAACTAAAATGCAGAAAAAAAAGAGATTCTCCTCAAATGTGTGAAAGAAGAACAAAATTTAGAAGTCCTCATGCAGCTGAAGGTAAAGCTTGAAGAAGCCAAAAAGATAGAAGATATATTACTTCAGCAAATCAAAGATAAAACTCGAGAACAAGAGAAGATGGAAGAATAAATTCTGTGTCTGAGAAGGAAATTAGAAAGTGCTCAACAGAAAGTTTCTATATACCCTTCTCAAATGACAAGTTCTAGTAGGTTGAATGAAATCTTGGATGCTCAAAGATCTCCTCTAATAAAAACTGGGATAGGCTATGAAGGAGAATCAAGTAAAGGCAAAGAAAAGGAAAACAAAAATATATTTTTTGTGAAAGCAAAGAAGGTTGATGAAGCAACCCAAATAATTCCTACAAAGGAAGAAACATGTAATCAGAAAGACAGAGACCAGAAGAAACCTCTAATAACAAAGATTGTAACAAATACTAAGACAACAGAGAAAAGATCATATATTCCTGATTATATCAAATTTGGAAGCCATCAAAGGAGATTCTTGCCTCCTATGAAGAATGCCACCTGTTATGTCTGCCACAAGCAGGGACACATTGCTGCATATTATCGTGCAAGGAGGAATGATTCAAACCAGCAAAAGAGGCAAGCATGGAAGAGACAACCTTACATCAGGTATGCAAGTAATTTCTATGGTTATTGTTTTTATTGTAAGAATTTTGGCCATAGTGTTAGTATGAATTCTTCGTCGAAGTGTACGAAAAAGAACCACTTTAGCTACGCATAACTAATAGCCCTAACAACAATAATGGCTGCAAAACATCTTCAGATCTGCAATTAGTAGTTAAAGTGCTGCAACAAAGAGATCTATAAATGGAAAGATATTAAGCAGTAAAGTAAAGAGTTTGCTCCATGCATCCAACAGACAAGACAAGAACACGATTTTTGAATGAATTTTTATGTTACAGGGCACCTGGGAGGAAACAAGAAGGTGTATCCAGATCTCCTCAATGGGATGGGTTCTTTGTAGTCCTCAGCACTTCAGATCTAAGCTTCCTCTCTCTTGTAGATGTAGAAAAACCCAATGTAGAAGGTAGAGCTCAATGGGAGCAAAATGGAAGAAATGAGACCAAGTGTATAGATCCAGAGTGATCTAATGTGCAACAAAAGGTGAAGAATGAAGGGAAAAACCCTCCTATTTATAACAAAATATTGGGTCATTCTAGATCTTGGTGCATGATTAAAATAATGTTAACTAAATCTAGATCCACCTCTATGGAATATTTTATTATTATTTGTTGGAGGGAAAGGGACTTTGACTTGGGTCAAAATCCCTTGATTAGTGAAGAATAAATAAATAAATGATTTATTTATACTTTTAAGGAAGTGGTTGAGATATAATCAAATAAATAATGATTTATTTAATTAATAGTGGTTGATTTGGTCATATTTAACAAGGAATATTATTTAAATAATTATTCCTAGAAAATAATAAGATAACTATGGGTGTATCTCATTAATTTCTTTGTTTTTTGGGTTAAACATGACTGGGAATAATAATTAAATTGTGGTTTAATTAATTATTCCTTTTGGGGTTTCCTTAATTAACATAGTGAAAGCAGTTTTACTTGGGGTAAAACTGGTCTTACATGGTGTACTTGGGTCCATCTAATAAGAAAAGGTGAGATGACCAAAAAATGGTGTAACACATAGAATTATTTAATGTAGAAAGTATGGACAAAGACTGATGTTCAATACCTCAAGGAGGTTTACAATCACCAGACAACGAAAGGGGATGTCAGAGAGAGAAGTGTGAGGTAGATAGTGTGCTGAAGGACTAGACCCTAAGGAGACGAGACTCGCAGGTGCAAAAAGTCTCTTTTTATGAGAGGGTACCTGTGCTGAAGACGGTGGGGGAGGCATACCTATGCCCGCCGTGACAAAGTACAAAAGAATAGTGTGTCCAGTAAACAAGGGACCGAACCATAGAGTACAGCTGGCATAAACAAAGGCCAGATAAAAATACAATGAAGAGTCTCACATACATGTTGTGCCTGGGATAACAGCCAGGACTAGTACAATAATATCCGAGTACATGAGATAAATACAACCCAAATGCCCCCTGTAAATGGGGAAGGGCTCACAAAATCTGACTGATACATGCAAATCATGGAGGCGCTGCAGGTGGCTAAGGCCAACATCATCAAAATATGGAGCGGCATCAAAGGCTGCAATGAAGAGGTCATCCAGGCATGTGGGGGGCTACCTGCAGGGCCACCCCCTCATGAGGGCTGAGACATCTCACACACGCCCGGGAATCATCAAGAGCTGCTGCTGGGTCACTGGACTGTCCAGTATACTCATCTCGATCATGCTGAAAGGAGTTGGAGAAGTAATCAAGTCAAAGGGAAGTGAGAGAGCCCCCTGCCTGATCCGAGGCACCGAACAAGAGTGGAAGCTGGAACCAAGGTACACCGCCCTCTAGACCTTGCTTCTGGAATAAATGCGCTGATGTCGACAGAAGGAGGTCCGCCGTAGGTGAGGAAATAAGAGACCCTCAACTAAGGCACGAGAGAAGAACAATAGAGCGACAGACAGACTGACACCAATGATGATAGTGGAAAGGGGGAGGATGGAGTGGCGAATGGACGACTTCCCTTGTTAGAGCATAAAGGGCATGAATGACATGGCAGCGACTGACACAATATCGAAAGGGATAGGGGACAATGGGACTGAAGGTCGTGATATGCGACACAAGGGAGGAACCAAGCAAAGAAGGATGGAGGGCTATAGTGGGGTGCAAAAGGACGCAGGATAGACTCCATGAATGCAATGATGACTCGACTTGGATGCTCTAAACAAGGGCGACTGTAGAGTGCTGCCACACAGTAAAGGCCCCAATGGGGGTCATAGAAACATGAGTACAAAGTGGGCACTCATGACGAAAATCAACACGAACATGGACAAGTAAGGGGGCGATGTGGTGCCCCAAGTACAAGTGTCGTAAGTGAGGAAATTCGATTTGAAGGAGTGGTGAAGTGACCCTTCGTGGAAAAAATGTGTCAGGGTGAGGTATCAAATCACCAAAAACTAAGTAAAACCCATTTGAGAGCTCGGTGAGATCTATCCAGCGGTGCTGACGGTTCGTCGAACGGGGCTACGGTGTGGTCGCAGCAGTCGAAAGAAGAAACAGGGGTTCTCTTTTAATGAGGTCGTTTTCCCTCCAAAATCATTCATTTGCTATTGTTGCTGTGGTGAATGTGGAGAGGAGAGAAGGCCCTAAATCTTGCGGCGAACGTAGCGGACAAACCGACCGTTGGATTCGAGATCTGTCAGTTGGAGGTAAGAGGCCTAACCTTGCTCTTGCATTTTGATGGATTAGATTTGCAGTTTAGGGCCCAACACCCCAGAAACAGCCCCTCCCTCCTCTCTACGGCCGGGTCGCACTTTTTGGGGCAAAAATTGCGACCCAGGACGCAGGTTTGAGGGCAAAAAGTGCGACTTGGTCCAGAAATGGGCAGAAAACTGCGACCTGGGAGGGGAGGGGGGCTTGTTGCTGTTTGATGGTTGGGAGTTGGGTTTTTGTGTGTGGTTATGGTTTGCCCGATCTGTACCTTGACAAAGAGAATGTGTTTGTGCAGGTATGGCAGAGTTACGGGTCAACTGGAGAGAGAGGGATCTGGGAACACTTCGGGCAGAGATCCAGGCGGATCAGGGCGTCCGTCGTGTATTGGCCAGATTTGGGGTCCTCAAGTTTGTGGAGAACCCGTTGATGAGAGCAGGGGAACCATTACTGGCCCGGATTATCAGTTACTGGGATCCAGATCAGGAGATCTTTGTAGTGCAGGGGCACAGGATCGAACTGACGGTCCAGGATGTGTATTTCCTGACCGGCCTCCCACCATTGGGGATAGTGGGAGACACGCAGCCATTGTTGCCGCGGGGGCGGCATATCATGGAGTTTGTGGAACGCCATTGTCGACCGGGGTTCCAAGTCAAGGGGACTCGGATATCGATCGGGGATCTAGAGAGGCTAGAAACCCGTGCAGTGGCCGCAGCTGTGCTGCGAATCCTGGGCACCCAGGCATTCCATCACATCACCGGTGGGCAGATGATGATAGTGGAGAGTGTGTTGAGTGGGACCTACTTTGGGTGGGCCCAAATGATGTTGGTGTCGCTAAAGCGACAGTTGTCGCTATGCAGGCGGCAGCTGAATCATGATTGCTCATATGGGACTTTGTTGTGCGTCTTCTTCTTTGAGAAGATCCCGACCTTGAGGCCTCGTGTGCATCTTCCAGATGGGGGCCCGAGAGAGCCCAGGATGCGTCGTTGGGGACGACTACTCTGCAAAGGAGGAGGAGGGGCGGTCGGGCGAACATTTCGACCGAAGTTCTTTGCCCATTTGGATCAGATGCCGTTGTACATAGACGACTACCCTTATAGTGGGATGAGCTACTATGGGGATCCGGATTTGCCACTTCTGGCTGGTCGAGTTTGGGGGCCCGATGGTAAGTGACAAATTGCTATTCTTATATGGGCATGTTTAAAGTTTTTTGAATAGTAAATAATGATACTGATTCAGGGACTTTTGGTATGCAGATATAGCACCGGTAAAACCGGCCGGATATATGGGACGACCGGCAGCGTCTGGAGCTACGGGTCCGAGTGGATCGAGAGCAGCGCAAAATGACGGTGCAACCGCCCTACTGGAGGACATCCGCCTTAGATGTGAGCAGCTGTTGACCGGAGTATCAGAGCGCGGGTGGCAGGATTTAGACGACCAGTACATAGAGCCATGTGTTGGTCTCCCCTCGGAGTGGCGAGGTATCGTGCGGCGCATGGCGATGGCCGGTCAAACTATGCGGGATCTACATGCTGCAGGGGCAGAGCCATTGGCCCGAGAGCCTCCAGATAGTGATTAGGGGCATATGGTGCCCCTTCTGATGTATGTAGGGGCAGGTGGTGCCCCCTAGAATGTATGGAGGGGCATATGGTGCCCCCAGTTTTTGTTTGTAACATGCTATGGGCGTGTCGTATGTATATGTATGGGGGGGCGTATGGTGCCCCCAGTTTTTGGAACATGCTATGGGCATGTCATGTGTATCAGAGTAGATGGACTCATCAATATATGGTTTGCGACACATATTATGGATATGCATCGTATTTTGATGGTTGATTTAAGGTTATTGTCTTGTATGAATTGAGTGTGATAAATGCCAATCTAGAACATGGTTTGCAATACTATCTACGTAGTGATTCTGGTCTCTGGGTACATGGTTGAAAGTTATGGTTTCAAACGCACGTATTAATACTTTTACTCGTAAATAGCGTCTAAACAGCACAGGGTTACGCACACAATAAACACCATTTAGTTGCATGACAAGAAGCAAGGAATCCAAACGAACGTGCAGATGGCGAATGCGATGCAGCAAAGCATCAGCTAGTAGGCCACGCACTGCATCGTATTCGGCCTGATTGTTGGTGGCAGAGCTAATGCATACCCTGTTAGACAGAACGAGGTCATGCAAGGGGGTGAAGATGGCCCACCCTGCCGAGGCAAGATTCCTTGAGTAGCGACTTGCACCATCGGCGTAACCGATAAAGGATGTGGACGGGGGGATGCGCAAGGTGGTGTGACAAGACAATACATGAGGGGATGAAAGGAAAGGACGGCAGCGTGAGGGGGCAGAAGTCATCGAGCGGAAATGGCGGGGGGAAGGGGCAGGATGAGAAAAACTCAAACAAGGTGATGTATGAGCTCAAACAAGGTGATGAGCTATTCAAATACACAGACTCCTGCCATGGCTGGGTTTGCAGATGAAGGCGGGAGTGATCTCAGCATCAAGGGACACAACCCCGGGAGGTTTAGGACGGGCGAGGTGCGGATGAGCGGTGCAGAGGAGGGAATGTACAAGAGCCAGACCAGAGACTCCATCATCCTGGACACTGGGGGGGGGATGATGGGATGATCCTCAGTCAAGCCATAAAGATAACGGCAGCAGAATGGGAGACGCGGATTGATTTTTTCCAACCTCATACTCAAGTGACGGTGTGGTGCAGGCGAAGGCCAAAAGAGGACAATGATGGGAGTAGTGGCCATGGACACCGCACAAAGCACAAGGCTTGTTGGTGCGGAGAGTCTTGGGGTTCTTGGAGACGGTCGAAGCAGGAGTGGGAGTTTCAGGGACCGTAGTGTCTGGGAACACGACTTTTACCATGGGGCGAATACGGGGTAACTCGGGACAAGCATGGGTGGCATGACCGATGATATCACATAAGGCACAAGGCTTCGAGGGTGGGGGAGGAGCCGAGGTGGTTGTGGTGGTTTGGTCTTTGGTTGCCCCCTTGCGGGCTTTTCCTTTCTTCCCGGGAGCCGACTCAGCAGGAGAAGGGTCCTGTGGAGGTGCTGGGGGCACGTTGTCTATGGAGGAAGCGAGGGGGACCGGTTGAACCGGTGTCAAAGCCATGTAAGGTTTGGGGTGACCAGGGGGGGTGGCGGCTGGGGGGTCAAGGTACCAGACCGGAATGCCCAAGGTCAAGTTAGGGAGAGAGAGGGTGGCCGTGACGGGGACAGAATATACCCGGGAGGGGGAGCCAAGAAGGGGATCTCGTCCCACAGTAAATGACCAGGAGGCACGTTCCAAGAGTGACGGTTACGTTGTGGGGGGACCCAGCTCGAGGACAAAGGGGTTCAGTAGCTGTACCGTAGGGGAAGGGGGCCGGGCGATGAGGTCCTACCGTCGAGATGAATGGTTAGTATGTTGCGGAGGGCGGGGGGGAGGTTGCTGACTAGCCGAGGCAGGCCGCTTATGGGCGGCCTGAGACGATTGCATCATGCAAACATTCGACAAGCTGGGATCAGTGACCGGAGGAGGGGGAAGATGAGGAAAAGTACCAAGCAAGGTGAAATCTTTGTAGACTCCGGGGGAGACACTGGTCAGAGAATCGACGGTTTGCTTGTTGGTTACAGAAGAGATGGTCGTCTCGGAGGAGGTCTGAGATGGCGGCTCATGATAAGATAGCTGGTCAATAGTGACTATCTTCCCATTGTGTGGGAAAGACATCTTGCGGAAAACCGCGGATGGGACAGCAGACATGGCGTAGGTGTAGCTTCGCCCTAATAGAATGTTGTAGTCTAGAGGGGCATCAATGACTTTACATCAACGTAAACGGTCTTACCTTGGGCGGCAGGGTGGTGGGGACAAAGGATGAACAGGGCGTGCTGGGAGGTATGACCGTCCCACGTCAAGGGTGATCGGGGAAGGGGCTGGCCAGGGGATCCGGAAAGGCCCCAAACCGGCCACATCACGTTATGTGATGCCTACCGCTAATTATACACCGGGATACGATGCCCGGATTTTCGACCGGGACTTGGGCGTTACCAAGGAGGAAGAGGAGGATGGTCCGATTGAGTGGCGTCGAAAACAATCATTTGGTCATCAGCAGGATCAACAGCGCCCACGGCAGATAGTAGAGCCTTCCTTTGGGAAGGGCACGACTGGAGGAGTTCCAGGGTGGAAATGGTGGAGAAAACATACTTCCAATGTACTAGAGAGTACTACAGCCTAAAGTACATCAAAGAACTAGAGAGTACTACAGCCTAAAAGTACATCAAAGAACATACTTGGAGTTACTATCAGCCTGTCGAAGACCACTCTTTCACCCATATAGTACTGAAAATCAATGCATGGATATTAAGACAGAATGGGCCTCGAGCCACTCTTCTTCCTCTGTTTTATTGTTTCTTTAAAGGTTCTATCTACCTCCTCTGCCTCTCTTTAGCTATAAAACTCACAAGGAAACACATTGTAAAGGTTTTTGATTGGATATTTGTGAATTGTAAGCTGTTTCTCTTGAGATATAGTTCTGTGTGAAAAGTTATAAGATAGGCTGAGGAAAATGTTTTCAGACTGAATGTCAAGCTATTGGAAAATGTTGTATATGACTGGTGTTTCTCTTTAATATGACAAGCACATTTCTTTGGATCCTGATTTAAAGCAGCGCTGATGTGTTCTACCCTTGTCTCTGTTTTCCTTCTGTAATTCATTACATTTCATTTCTCTAGTAAGAATCAGAAATCTGGCTTAGGATATACCCTTGCATGGTACCCTTATTCTCCTGCTCTTCTTGTCTTTGATGTTTTCTACTGATTGTTCTATCTGAGAACTAATTCAAGATAATTTAACCAGTGTAGTCGTTGTTATTCACTGTTAACTGATGTATGAATTTATGAATCTGTTCTTAGATGTTCTTGTCTGGTTTTAATTGAGATAATTAGGATACTAGGAGTTTATAATGTTGAATCTGTCTCACTAGGGTCTTTTTCAATCAATTGAACCTTTCTAAGTTCCCTTAAGTTGAATGTTGAAGCATTGAAAGTTCAAAGCCTTTCTCTGATCTCAGGCTTCACCTTTGTGTTCAAATCTTAAGTGTTTCTTGTTGCCTGAAGAGTTAACCTTTTATGGGTTGGATCATAGGTGTTTAAGGCAAGCCATGTCCCTAGATCTGATTCCTAAGTGGTCACCTTGGAGGTATCCTTTTCATTCACCTTCATTCCTCACCATTTCATACCACACTATCATCTTTAAAGATCCTCTGTTTTAGATGATTAGCCCAATTGAAAGCCTTGGATACTGAATAGCAAGTAAACCCTTTTATGACTCCATTTCCCAATGGTCTCGAGTGTTCTCCGAATTATCTCCCTTTTGCCTAGAATCCTTCTTTTCTCACCCTTTGTCTTATATTGGACCCTTCTTTCATGTTTCCCAACAACCAAACAAACAAAACAAACAACAAACCTTGTGCCTATAACTAGCCTAATATCTTAAACTGAGCTTCAAAGATACATCTATCTTTGCCTTTATAGAGAGATCCCTCTCTGGACCCAGGAGGGCTAGATCCTGAGGTCCCAAAGTGGTTTTGATGTTGTCTTGTCTTTTGGTATTTCCAAACTTGCCAAAACATAGGAACCCCAACATAATGGCGACTCCACTGGGGAACTTTCTGAGTGTTTTCCATATTATACATCACTAGGACCTCAGAAAACCAAAATCTCTAGTTAGATTGGCAGTTAATCACTGTGGTGGACAGTAACACTCCTTTAAACATTCTAAAACTTCCACCTGGTGACTCCATAGTTCCTTAACGATGAAAAGACTCCACTAGTGATCAGTAGGCCTACTGATTATCTTGATTTTCATAAGACTCCACTGGGAGACTAGAGTTCATAAGAACATCAACCATATTAGAAGTAACAAGTAGGATTAAGCTTCTTTGTTTGAAGACAAACATACTGGCTTTAAGAACCATTCATACTAGAGCTTATCCTAACCCAAACCCACCTGAAATAGTTGATAACCCTGAGAGAATCCTTAGGAAATCTCCTACACCTAGGAAGCCTTTTATTTTTAGACCCATCCATAGAGTTGATTATGCACCAGAAGACTTTACAACTCTATCACACACTCTTTTTGACTTAGACTCACAAAGCAACTTACCAAGAACTAAGTCATTCAATGTTTTAGATCAGTCAGACCTTGATCTTCCTGGTTCACCATCTCATAGTGCTCAACATATTGGGGATAGAGAGACCCCTCAATCTACACTTCTGGATATCCATTTCATTCAAAACTTGGGGCTCTATCACCCTAAATCAGCTCAACAGAGTGTTGTTGGTCCTAGTATTCCTGTCATCCACATATCTACTGCTCAATCCAATCCTTCACCCCCTCATAACATCATCATGGCAGCATGGTATGCCTCCTTGGTGTTACCATAGCCTCTAGTGCCTTTACCCAATGATTATCAGTCAAAAATCCCACATTTCACTTCAAAAGAGTCTTCCATAGCTCAACACCATGTAGATAGGATGGAATATTCCTTTGACTATATGGAGATAGATGATGAGATAGTTAAGATGAGAATATTTGCCCAGAGTTTAGGAGGAGATGTGAAGAAGTGGTTTAAAGGCCTACCTCCTAATAGTATCCATGATTTTCCCTCTTTATATCAATCCTTCATAAACAAATGGGAAGTCAAGACCAACCCTCTATAAATCTTAGCAGAATATAAGAATCTTAAAATAAATGGAGGAGAGAGTGTCCATGACTATTCTACAAGGTTTAACAGCATTTATAATGCTCTTCCTCCACACATGAAACCTCCCCAAGGAATGGATTTAGTGAAATACCCTGAAGGATTTGATGCTGACATGGCCTATCAACTTAGGGAGAGAGGTTAAAACACATTGGAAGATATGAAAAAAGGAGCAGTGAGTGTAGAAGCTAACTTGATTGAAAAAAGAGCCAGAATGAGGTCTGATAAAAAGGTAACATATAGAGATGACACATCAGCTTCCACATTCGACCCCAAGTATGACAGTCTAGACAAAAACATGGAAAGGCTAGAGAAAATTATGGAGAAAATGGTTGTCACAGTCAGTAATCAAAACATAAACCAAAATCAAAACCAGAACCAGAACTTTAGGAGAAACAATCCCCCAAACAGACCGAGAGACTCTGATCAACAAGTCATACCCCCATTTCAAGAGAATTTCCTTGATGAGGATGAGGGGATAATAGAAGAATCCGAGGGAACCACAATAAACATGGTGGAAATAGACAACTCAATCCAGGGGATAATAGAAGAGTCCGAGGGAACCACAATAAACATGGTGGAAATAGACAACTCAATCCACAACTTTTCCACAGAAGACAATCAGACCTCACATTCACATTGGGACGAGGAAAGGTTAGAATCTGAGGATTACAGGCTGGGATTTGAAAATGCCATCATGCAGGTCAGAGAACACTATGAACTTAGAAGCAAGAAGAGCTTAGACACTTCCAAACCAAAAGCTTCTGAGATTACCATTAAGAAAAGGCCTGAGAAAACTCCTAAGGTGACTACTGAAAGCAAAAAATCAGTAGTTGAGAGTTCTGGGAAAAACAAAGAAAAAGACAGCCATAATACTGATAAAAAAAGTCAACAAACTAGCAGCACCAGCACTACAGCTAGTGCTCCTGATAAAACAGCTGCAAACACTATACATAGTGAGAATCAGCACACTGATTCTGCCACTAAAATGGTGGCTAAAAAAACAGAGTTGAGTCTTACAAAGAGTCAATCCCCCTTCAATTTGGAGAGTGAGATTGCTAAAATTAAAATTTTTGTCCCACTCTCTGAGCTGGCCACTCAATATATATATAAAGGCCAAATTTTGAAAGCTTTAAATATAGGTGAAAATAGTGACACTGTCAATCTAAGTGATGATCAACCAGCCCTTCTGTTTGGTCCAAAGATAGAAGGAAATTTTCAGGAAGGGGTAGTACCTCCTTTTTATATCAGCCTCAATATCCATGAAAACATCCTTCACAATGCAATGCATGACTCTGGGGCATCACACAACCTAATGCCTAAGGTAGTTATGGAGAATTTAATCCTAGAGATAACCCGACCTTATAAGGATTTGTATTCATTTGACTCTAGCAGAGTAAAATGCCTGGGCCTAATCAAAGATCTCTGTGTGAACCTGACCTAGATTCCAGCCAAATGCATGGTTATGGATGTTGTGGTGGAAGATGTGCCACCTAAGTATGGCATGTTACTGTCAAGGTCATGAGGAGCCAAGTTGTAAGGTACAATGCAGATGGATGGGTCATATGCCACAATCCCTGTCTTTAGCCAGCTTAGGAAACTGTATAGAGAGGTACAAATGAAGTTCATGGTTAGCAGCCCTGAAAAACCTGAAAATTCACCACTGTACTCTGTACACAAGGATCTGGACTCCTTTATCCTTTTCAATGATGAATCCATAGACGAGCCAGAACTAGAAGACAGAGATGCAAACAATAGGGTAGAGCCCATAGATTTTAACATAATGGCCACTCTAGACATAGAAGAAAACGAAGAAGAAACCTTTGGACAATGCACTGAATCTAAAACTCAGAGTAAACAAAACCAAGACTACAAACAGATGACTAGTCATCTCTCTGAACTCCATATACATCATGAAGAACAAAACACTCCACACCATGATGCAGACCCCATAATACAACATAACATTGAAACCAATGTTGGGGGGGAAATGATGATAAACCTGAAAACAACCCCTTATGGAGAATGAATTTCGATGGGTCTTGCACTAGAAAGACTGCAGGAGCGAGAGTGTGGTTACATAACACTAAGGGTGACTATGTTGAGAGTCATGCCTTCAGATTGGACTTCAAATGTACCAACAATATCGCAGAATATGAGACCCTTATCCTAGGCTTGAATCTGTTGAAGAAACTAGGAGCCCGAAGGATAGCTATACATGGAGACTCTGAATTAGTCATAAAACAAGTGAACGGAGAATATACGGCGAAGCACCCTAGATTGAGAGCATACATAAATGATACTATGGATTTACTGAAAACCTTTGTAGAGTATGAACTTGTGTTTGTCCCTAGGAGTCATAACATTATTGCAAATGGATTAGCCTACGTTGCTAGTTCATATCATAAATCACCTAGTGACAAACAAATAATCATTCAGACGAATTACAAACCTGCAGTGCGAGATAATGAAAAATATTGGCAGGTCTTCGAGGACGACAAGCAGATAGAGGATTTCCTGATTGGCGGGAATGAGTTTGAATTCTTCGATTCAGACTCTAAATCTGATGAAAGCTACCTAAGTGAAGAGCCCCTTAATGAAGAAAAATCACCACGTAATGTAGAAATAAACATGTTAACTAAAGAACTCGGAACTCAAACCGAAGAGTATAAGAACGCAGAAAAAGAGGAAATAGAGGTGTTGCAGTCAAAAGTTAAGAATATACCCAGAGGACTAGCACCTTTAGAGGACCTTTTTGACTTTAACGACATAGCGAAGAAACCCACTATAGAACACTCAGACTCTGACGTCGAGGAATGCAACATAGGCACCAAGTATAAGCCTAAGATGATTAAATTGGCTAAGTCCTTGCTAGCAGACATGAAAAATAAATATATTGATTTATTTAAATAATTCATCGATGTGTTTGCCTGGAGCTATGAGGACTTAAAAGCCTATGATACAGAGATTATACAGCACAAGATCCCTCTGAAAGAAAACCAAAAACCCTTTAGGCAGAAGTTGCATAGAATCAACCCGAAACAACTACCTCTAGTGGAAAAGGAGATCAAGAAAATGTACGAGGCAGGAATCATAGTGCCTGTGAGGTTTTCCGATTGGTCATCCAACCTTGTAGCTATGAGGAAAAACACAGGTGAGATCAGACTATGCATTGATTTCAAAAACCTTAACAGAGCTTCACTTAAATATAACTACCCATTACCCAAGATCGAACACATCCTACAGAGGGTAGTTGGCTCAAAAAGGATCTCCCTGTTAGACAGTTTTTCAGGTAATAACCAAGTTTTAGTACTCCCAGAAGACCAACTTAAGATAGCTTTCACCACTCCATGGGGCACTTTTATGTACGTAAAAATGCCTTTTGGACTAATGAACGCTAGTGCGACCTTCCAACGAGCAATGGACATAGCCTTTTCGGAGGAAATAGGGCACTTCATTGTCATCTATCTGGATGACATAACAGTCTATTCCAAGACTGATGAGGAGCACCTAAAACATCTTAGAAGAGTTTTTGAAAAATGTCGAAGGTTCGGTCTGTCTTTAAATCCCAAGAAGAAGGGATTCGGGCTTCAAGAAGGTAAGCTTCTTGGCCATATTATATCAAAGAAGGGAATTAAGATAGACTCATAAAGAGTTGAGGGAATACTGCAGATTACCCACCTGAGAAACATAAAAGAGTTGCAGTCTTTTATTGGGAAAATTAGCTTCTTAAGGAGGTTTATTCCCAACTTAGCTAAGCACCTCAGGGATATGACAAACATGCTGAAAAAAGGTGTAGGGGTCAAGTGGACTTTAGAGGCCAAAAAATATTTTGAGTTAGTTAAACTTGCACTTACCCGGGCACCAATCTTAATCAGCCCTAACTTTTCAAAGGATTTCCTGATATTTTCCTTTGCCTCCGAGCATATAGTGGTTGTAGTACTACTACAGAAAAATCCATAGGGAATGGAACGGCCTATTGCTTTCTTCAGCAAAGCTCTGAGGGATGCACCCTTAAAATATAACATAATGGAAAAACAGGCCTATGCCTTGGTAAAGGCCTTGAAAGACTTTAGGGTGTATATTCTGCACTCTCACATCATTGCCTACGTGCCAAACATAGTGGTTAAAGACATTTTGTCCCAAGATCCGGATGGAAAGAGGGGCAAATGGATCACTGTAATATTAGAGTATGACCAGGAAATAAAACCCACAAAACTGATCAAAGGTCAGGGCTTGGCTCAACTAATGGCTGAATCAAACTTGCAGGCCCTTGACATAAACATGGTAGATGCCTTGGATGAACATGAAGGATTTCCTGATCCTACTATTGAAGAACAATTTCAAAACTCTCATTGGTATTCTAATATCCTGTACGTACTCACAAATCTCAATGCCCCTCCTGATTTATCAAATACTAAGGCTAGATTCCTAAAGTTAAAAGCTAGAAACTATTGCATACTGAATGAATGTTTATACTGGAAAAATGAAAATGGTTTGCTACTTAAATGTCTGCCTGAAACTGAAGCAGAGAGGATTAAACGGGAGTTCCATGCAGGAGAGTGTGGAGGCCATTTAAACTGGAAAACTACTGCTAACAAAATACTCAGAGCTGGCTATTACTGGCCTACACTTTTCAATGACATCCACAAAATGATAATTGCCTGCCATAAGTGCCAGATTTTTTAAGGCAAAAGGAAGCTCCTCCCTTTACCATTACAGCCTATAACTGTTGAAGCTCCCTTTCAATGGTGGGGCCTAGATTTCATAGGGGAGATACACCCTGCATCTTCTGCACAACACAAGTGGATTCTCACAGCCGCAGACTATTTCAAAAAATGGATAGAGGCCATACCTTCTAGGAATGCCACAGATTCTGTCATCCTTAAGTTCCTAGAAGACCACAGCCTCTCTAGATTTGGTTGCCCTAGGAAGATAATCACTGATAATGCTGCTGCTTTTGGATCCAAGAAAATGATTGATTTTTGTCAAAGGTATCAAATAGCACTCGATCATTCAACTGCTTATTACCCATAAGGTAATGGGTTCGCTGAATCATCAAAAAAGATCTTGGTGACCATTATCAAAAAGCTACTTGAAGAGAATAAGAAATCATGGCATAACAAGTTAGTGCATGCTTTATGGGTTGACCAGTTAACTACAACGAAATCCATTGGAATGTCACCATATCATCTTGTTAATGGGACAGAGGCAGTTTTTCCTACCAGCCTAGGGGTACCAGTGATTAAACTAGTCCAAGATATTTAGTCAGAGGAGGACAGCATGGTAAGGAGGATAAATCAAACAATTCATCTCCAACAAACATGAGAAGAAGTCTATAACAAAGCTCTAAAAGTACAAGAAAATATAAAAAAGTTGTTTGACAAAAGAAAAAAAGCTTGTGACTTCAAAATTTGAGATAAGGTTCTAAAGTGGGACTCTAGGAGAGAAGACAAAGGAAAGCATGGCAAATTTGACAATTTGTGGCAGGGTCCTTACATCATCCAATCCACTATTGGTCCAAATGCCTTTTTTCTGCAAGAGCTAGATGGTACAGATCTGTTTGGGGGTCCTGTCAATGGCAGGATGCTCAAGCATTACTACTGTTGATTCCCAGTTTACAATTTCCATTTCCATTGTAAATACCATTGATATGTTTTGTTTTCAAAGAAAAAGAGAAAATGTTCCAAAAAGAGAAAAAGAGAGGTTCAGACATGCTCAAAACGTGAACCTCTGAAGTGCAAAATATTTGCTCTAACATGATCAAAACCAGAGCCAAAGGAAGTAAAGAGGTTGGTTCTAATATGCCCAAAGTCTGAACCAACAAAGAAGAAAGAATAATCAGCTCTAACAAGCCCAAAACCAGAGCTGAAGTGAAGAAGAAAGTGACTCTAACAAGCTCAAAACTTGAGTCAAAAAGAAAAGAAGGATGCTTCAAAGTTTCAAGGTTTCAAGCCTTCAAAATTTTGTTTTCAAGTTTCTGCAATTTCAGTCCATGTGCAGCTGTCTTTATGCCTTGGATCCACAGCAAACTAGACTGACTAATCCTGGTTTGATTGTTTTTAAATTTCTGTTGTAGAATGTAGAGAAAGAAATCTGCGAGACAATTTAATCCTAGCAGATATTAGTGTAGGTAGAGAAGTTATGAGACCAACTGTTTAATCTGGTCTTATGGAGGAATAAGGGTAGAATTAGATTAGTTTGTTTCTACTTTCAATTAAAAAAATGATGAAGAAGGTCTGCAAATTCAAATGCACCTTGAAGAAAAAAATGTTAGGATTGTAGGATGGGTAGGTAGATTGTTTGGGAAATGTTTTCTGCTGATTAATATCCATCATGTTTGTAACAGCTGAATCAAAGAAGAAAGGATGGTTCAAAGATCAAGCATCTGGCCTACTTCCCAAAGAATATTTCTGAAGTTCTTGGCATCTTCAAGAAGATTCCATCCCCATGTGGAGCCACTCTTAACC